>CM069144.1:46561870-47161870 GCA_035221665.1 Okamejei kenojei
ATGCACACGCACGCACGCACACATTTATTAATATAATTATATATTCATATATAAATATACACCATTTTGTTTTCTCGTTTATAACATAATTCAAGTAAGTACTATGTTTACATATTCTGTTGTGCTGCTGCAAGTAAGGATTTTGTTGTTCTAACTGGGACGTGAGAGAATAAAACACTCTTGACTCTCTCCGCTAATGTGTGGGATAGAACTAGTGTACGGGTGATCGGTGGTCGGGTGGACACGGTGGGCCGAAGAGCCTGTTTCCACGCTGTATCTTTAAATTAAACTAAAAACACTAAAACCAGAGGGCGTCTAAAGAAGGGTCTCCACCTGAAATGTCACCCAATGTTTTCTATCCAGAGTTGCTGGCTGCTCCATGGAGTTCCCCCGCACAATTAAAGCATGGAATAGTCTTCACCCCACCATAGTTACCCAACCAGACGCAACTACATTTAAGGTAACTCTTTTTTCCCCAAGAACCCTTTTTTGCTTAAGTCCAAGTCAAGAGTCAAGAGAGTTTTATTGTCACGTGTCCCAGATAGGGCAATGACATTCTTGCTTGCTGCAGCACCACAGAATATGTAAACATAATACAGAACAAGGGATAAAAGTTCAGTGTGTTTATATACCATAGACCATATTTATACACAATAAATAAACAGATAAAATGCAATAGGCTGTTATGCAATAGGCTGTCCACCAGCTCAAGTTTAAATTCCATTTAGAATATTTATGGAGGACCAGGAAACCAGAAGCAAGAGTTGCTCCAGGGAGTTACTCCAGCTCCAGGTTCAGGGAGTGATTCTGCGTTGGTTTTCAGCGGTCGCGGCGAGGCGGCGAGCGGACAGCAATGGCGGCCAGATCGCGCACAACTCACAGCGAGGGAGAAAGTGCCCGGCGCCGACCAGTTGCCGTGGCAGTGCGCATGAGTAGGGCGGCCGATGATGTGCTGGCCTTGGCTGTGCGCATGTGCAGGGAGGGGAGGATGAGCCGGCCGTGGCTGTGCGCACGGGCAGGGTGGGCTGCCGTGCCGGCGGATGAGGAGCGAGCGGAGAGCGGAGACACGGCGGCACGGACACGGATACGGATGGCGGGCAGAGACGGAGAGTGACAGACAGACAGAGAGAGAGAGATAGAGAGGGGGGCCCGCCCAGAGTTGAACAGCAGGTGTCCTGCCTTTACCAGAGGCCGCCTAGATTTCGAGGCCCTGGGCTTCAGCCTATGAAGCCAAGTGGTAAATCCGGCTCTGCGAGGCCCCCCTAGATCTCGAGGCCCTAAGCTTAAGCTTGTGAAGCTTATACGTAAATGCAGCCCTGATATATATCAATCAATACACACATACATATATACATACACACAAAACAAATAAACAATAGTGTAAAAAGACAAAATGTAGTTCAAAGCTTATTTGGAGCTGTAGGATCAGTCCGAAGAAGGGTCTTGACCAGAAATGTCGCCTGTCCATGTTCTCCAGAGATGCCGTCTGACCTGCTGAGTTACTCCAGCACATTGTGTGCTTTACTGTACTCCTTCATATTATCGACCTGTGCTGCCACCTTCAGGGATCCTTGGGTGAGTACAGCTAAACCCTCTGTTCATCCGTCTCTTACTCCACTACACCCCCTTTCTCCCTGCCCTCCCCTTGCCCCACTTGGACTTGCACCTGTTTCATCACCCCCCCCTTTTCCCTTCCCCTACCCCACCCCCCCACCCCTCCCTCCCTTCCTCTGGCTTCACAATTTGCAGCTCTTCAATCCTTTTGTCAGAGCCATTTTTTCATGTGGGGAGTTACTCCAGCTTTTTGTGTCTATCTTCGGTCTAAACCAGCACCAGCAGTTCCTTCTTACACCTTTCATGTTGGGTCTTTGAACAATCACCTGCCTTTGCCTGGGTTCACCTACTGCCTGCCATACTTTGCCCGGCTCCCTCCTATCTTTCTCACCCCATCCCCCCCATCCCCACACCCCTACAATCAATCTGACAAAGGGTCCCAATCCAAAATATCAAACGGCACCTATTCAAGTTATCCAGAGATGCTGCCTGACCCGCTGAGTTACTCCAGTACTTTGTATCTCTGTCTGTTCATCAATGCTCTCTGGAGCCTGACCATTCATTATGTATGTCCTGGCTTTATCTGTCCTTCCAACGTGCATCACCTCACAGTTATTGGGATTCAATTCCATCTGCCTTTGCTTTGCCCATCTTGCCAAGTGATCAAGATCGTGGCACAGTGTTGGCACAGTGGTGGAGTTGCTGCCTTGCAGTGCCAGTGACCCGAGTTCGATCCTGACTACGGGTGCTGTCTGTAAGGAGTTCGTACGTTCGCCATGTGACCGCGTGGGTTTTCTCCAGGTGCTCCGGTTTCTGTATCTTTAAAGTCTAAACCATGCCCTGTGCAAGTAATTTCTTCTCTGGCTTGGTCTTAAGGACAGATGTAAAGACCTTACAGCCCTGAATCTAAAGGCAAATGTTCCTGAGATGAAGTTCAATTCAAAGAAAGTGAACAATGATGTCAGAGATAAGCAAAGACTCCAGTTTGTGTTTAATAATTCACAATAAATATAATACAAAACATGATTCGTACAGATTTGCTTTATTACAGCAAACTCCCATTTTTCATAAGACTTATATCTTCAAAACAAGAGGTTGGGGAACAGACCAAGGGTCTTGGATGACGCATTGCCCTGGGGTTTAATCTTTTCGGAGACTATTTTTGATTGTGATTCAGAATGAAAACTGGAGAATTCTTCCCTGAATGGTGAGAAGAAGCCAGATAGGATACAACTCATGAGAAGATGGAACAATAGTATTAGAGGTTGTTGGGGATTTTCCTGAATAAAATCATTTCCAAGTATTTTTTCTGCTAGATTTGATGCCCAAATATTCAAACCGAATTGTAAGCTGCGACCAAGTAGATTTAGCCCTACAGCAACAAGATTTCCAATTCCACCCCGGCCGATAGGATTTGCAGGTTAGACACAAGCCATAGGAACTGCCTGAGGTGGAGCTACAAGGGACTGCAGATGCTGGAATAGTTTAGTTTAGTTTATAGATACAACACAGAAACAGGCCCTTCGGCCCACGGAGCCCCTGCCAACCAGTGATCACCCCGTACCCTAGCACTAACTATCCTACACACTAGGGACATTTTACAATTTTTACCCAAACCAATTAACCTACAAACCTGGAGTGTGGGAGGAAACCGGAGCTCCCGGGAAAATCCACGTGGTCACAGGAAGAAAGTACAAACTCGGTACAAAAGGCACCCGTACTCAGGTTCAAACCCATGTCTCTGGTGCTGTAAGGCAGCAACCCGACCGCTGTGCCTCCTTGCCACCCCTTATATCATGCATAGTCTTTTCTTTGACTGGATAGCACGCAAACTAAAGCTTTTCACTGTACCTCATTACACGCAAGCAAAAAACAAAGCACTGGAGAAACCTAATGGGCCAGGCAACTTCTGTGAGGGAAAATGGACAGAGGATATTTTGGGTTGGGTCCCTTCTTCAGACGTTGCCTGTGTAACCTAGTTTTAATTTTTAAAACAAATGGAAATAAAATTCAGGCAATTTCTATAAATCAGGCAGTGCTAATGGAAATCCCAATCCTTCAACTGAACGGCTATTCCCAGAGATCTACACGAGTGAAACAGAAATAAATGCTACACATTTTTACAGGTAGGAGGTTTTTTTAAGCTGTGGTTTCTCAAGTGAAATTGGGGTTTCCTCAGTTGAGCGGAAATCACTGATTGCGATGTTAATAAATGTGCTCCAATGGTATTTGTACACTGCCCAGTCTATCACGGGTACTGACCTCCACACCATCAAATGGATTTACAGGAGTCACTGCCTCAAAAAGGCAGCCAGCATCATCAGAGACCCACGCCACCCTGGCCACACTCTCACCATGGGGAAGAAGGCATAGGAGTCTGGAAACTGTAATGTCCAGGTTCGGGAACAGCTTCTTCCCTTCAGCCATCAGGCTATTAAAATAATACAACCTGCAAATAAGCTCCGATCTACAAATGCTACACACATATATATATAAAAAATAAAGTTCTGTGTATTCACTGAACTTTATATATGTGTGTATATATATATATATATATATATTTCATAACAAGAGGATTTCAGTATAGGAGTAGAGAGGTTCTTCCGCAGTTGTATAGGGCTCTGGTAAGACCACATCTGGAGTATTGTGTACAGTTTTGATCTCCTAATTTGAGGAAGGACATCCTTGTGACTGAGGCAGTGCAGCGTAGGTTCACGAGATTGATCCCTGGGATGGCGGGACTGTCATATGAGGAAAGATTGAAAAGGCTAGGCTTGTATTCACTGGAGTTTAGGAGGATGAGGGGGGAATCTTATAGAAACATATAACATGATAAAAGGACTGGAGAAGCTTGATGCAAGAAGAATGTTCCCAATGTTGGGCAAGTCCAGAACCAGGGGCTACAGTCTGAGATTAAAGGGGAGGCCATTTAAGACTGAGGTGAGAAAAAACGTTTTCACCTAGAGAGTTGTGAATTTGTGGAATTCCCTGCCACAGATGGCAGTGGAGGCCAAATCACTGGATGGATTTAAGAGAGAGTTAGATAGAGCTCTAGGGGCTAGTGGAATCAAGGGATATGGGAAGCAGGCATACATGGGTTATTGATTGGAGATGATCAGCCATGATCACAATGAATGGCAGTGCTGGCTCGAAGGGCCGAATGGCCACCTTCCAGCACCTATTTTCTATGTTTCTATATACTTAACTATCTTTTTACATTTATTATATTGTTTACATCTGTCAATAAAACACTCTTGGCTCTTGCAGTGAAGTATGAGAGGGCTGGTGCTGAAGATCATTGCCCGGGGTATGTACTGTAAGCTTCAGTGGTGTCTGTCATCAGGCTTCGGGGCACAAAGCAGAATCGAAGGGTATATTTCTCATAAGTGCTTCAGGTCTGTTGGGCAAACTCTTCAGCAGTTGCAGAGGGTTAATAGTTGAATGGCTCTCCTGTATATCCACCCCTCTGTTTCATCTTTGAGCTTCTAGGCTAAAGAGCAAGAGAAAAAGACAAAAGACTGATGTTAAAACTCAGCTAGAGTGATCCTAGACTCGCATCTACCTCACTGGAGACCTTGGAACAATCTTTAATCGGACTAAATGATGTGCCCTTTATCCTGTATCTGTTCTCTGTGGATGGCTTGATTATTATCATGTGTAGCCTTTACTTTGACAGGATAGTATGCAAACTAAGGCTTTTCAATCTACCTCAGTGCACGTGACAATATTAAACTAAACTGACTGAACTAAAATATGGAGACGCATGGAATTGCAGACACAGGAACTTGAGCAAAACACAAAGTGCCGGAGTAACGCAGCGGGTCAGGCAGCATCTGTGGTGGGAAATGGTCAGGTGATATTTTGGGTCAAGACCCTTCTTCAGGCTGTTCTGTATTTGGGGAGTGAAAGCTGGAAAAGGGGTGGGAGCGGGACAAAATCTGGCAGGTGAAGGTGGACATAGGTGAAGGGGGTTTGATCTTGTAATAGGGGGGAGAAGGGTCACAACCCAAAGGTCATCTCTCCATTCTGTTAGCATTTTATCATTTGTATTTAAGTTCCTCAGTTCCAAAGGTGGGATTTGAACCCATGTCTGGATCAATGGTGTAGAACTCTTGACTGAATGCAGCAACTTAACCACCATGTCCATATGTCATAGAGTCATAGGGTCAAAGAGACACACAGAGCGGAAACAAAACCTTCAGCCCAACCTGCCCATCGTGACCAAGAGAACAAGAAAACTCCTCACAAACAGCGCCTCAGGTCAGTATTAGGACGTAGGACGACAACTCCAACAAACCTCACCAACTTCTACAGATGAAAACATTTTATAGGGATGCATCACAGCTTGGTTTGGGAACAGCTCCATCTAATACTGCAAGAAATTCCATAGAATTGTGGACGAAGCCCAGACTATCACACAAACCAACTTCCCTTCCATTGACACCATCTACACCTCACGCTGCCTCGGCAAGGCCACCAGCATAATCAAGGACAAGTTCACCCAGGCCACTCCCTCTCCTCCACTCTCTCATTGGGCAAAAGGTATAGAAGTGTAAAAAAAGAAATGTGTCAATGAACATTAAACTATCTATTACTCATCAGAAATCAATCTTCTCATCTTATTAGATTTTACTTTAGACTTTAGAGATACAGTGTAGAAACAGGGCCTTCAGCCCACCGACTCCGCACCGACCAGCGATCAGGGACAATTTATAATTGTTACTGAAGCCAATTAACCTGCAAACCTGGACTTCTTTGGAATGTGGGGGAAAACCGAAGCACCCAGAGTAAACCCACATGGTCACAAGGTGAACTTACAAACTCCGTACAGACAGCACACGTAGTCAGGATCAAACTTGGGTGTCTGGCGCTGTAAGGCAGCAACTTTACCACTGCGCCACTGTGCTGCCCCTATCTCTCGTTCAACTGAATCAGATCTCCCAATCGGTGAAGGCAAGTTAAGCATGATTTTAAATAATTACAGTGGCTTGCAAAAGTATTCATACCCCTTGAACTTTTCCACATTTTGTCACGTTACAACCACAAACATATTTTATTAGGATTTTATGTGATAGACCAACACAAAGTGGCGAATAATTGTGAAGTGGAAGGAAAATTATACATGGTTTTCAAATCTTTTTACAAATAAAAAACTGAAAAGTGTGGCATGCAGAAGTATTCAGTCCCCTTTACTCTGCTAGCCCTAAATGAAATCCAGTGCAACCAATTGCCTTCAGAAGTCACCTAATTAGTAAATAGAGTCCACTTGTGTGTAATCTAATCTCAGTATAAATACAGCTGTTCTGTGAAGGCCTCAGAGGTTTGTTAGAGAACATTAGTGAACAAACAATGTTCCTTGGGCATCATGAAGCCCAAGGAACACACCAGACAGGTCAGGGACAAGTTGTGGAGAGGTTTAAAGCAGGGTTAGGTTATAAAAAAATATCCCAAGCTTTGAAAATCTCACGGAGCACTGTTCAATCCATCATCCGAAAATGGAAAGAGTATGGCACAACTGCAAACCTACCAAGACATGGCCGTCCACCTAAACTGACAGGCCGGGCAAGAAGAGCATTGATCAGAGAAGCAGCCAAGATGCCCATGGTAACTCTGGAGGAGCTGCAGAGATCCACAACTCAGGTGGGAGATTCTGTCCACAGGACAACTATTAGTCATGCACTCTACAAATCGGGTCTTTATGGAAGAGTGGCAAGAAGAAAGCCATTGTTGAAACAAAGCCATAAGAAGTCCTGTTTGCAGTTTGCCACAAGCCATGTGGGGGAAGATGCTCTGGTCTGATGAGACCAAAATTGAAGTTTTTGGCCTAAATGCAAAACGCTATGTGTGGTGGAAAACTAACACTGCACATCACCCTGAACACACCATCCCCACTGTGAAACATGGTGGTGGCAGCATCATGCTGTGGGATGCTTTTCTTCAGCAGGGACAGGAAAGCTGGTCAGAGTCGATGGGAAGATGGATGGAGCCAAATACAGGGCAATCTTGGAAGAAAACCTGTTAGAGTCTGCAAAAGACTTGAGACTGGGGCGGAGGTTCACCTTCCAGCAGGACAACGACCCTAAACATACAGCCAGAGCTACAATGGAATGGTTTAGCTCAAAGCATATTCATGTGTTAGAATGACCCAGTCAAAGTCCAGACCTAAAGCCAATTGAGAATCTCTGGCAAGACTTGAAAATTGCTGTTCACAGACGCTCTCCATCCAATCCGACTGAGCTTGAGCTATTTTGCAAAGAAGAATGGGCAAAAATGTCAGTCTCCAGATGTGCAAAGCTGGTAGAGACATACCCCAAAAGACTTGTAGCTGTAATTGCAGTGAAAGGTGATTCGACTAGGTATTGACTCAGGGGGGCTGAATACTTTTGCACGCCACACTTTTCAGTTTTTTATTTGTAATAAAATTTGGAAACCATGTATCATTTTCCTTCCACTTCACAATTATGCACCACTTTGTGTTGGTCTATCACATAAAATCCCAATAAAATACATTTACGTTTGTGGTTGTAACGTGACAAAATGTGGAAAAGTTCAAGGGGTATGAATACTTTTGCAAGCCACTGTATGTCTCGTGGAAGCATAGAATCAAGATATTCGCAGGAACTACTTCAATCTTGCTTCACTGCCGAATTAAAATAATGTCAATTGGTTTGGAATAAGACAGTAATCTTTAAGAGTGAGGAAGTGAGTCACCTGATTCGCAGCAGGAACAGCAGCTTCCGCAGAGGAATCCAAACAGCCCATTGATTACTTGAAGGGCACAGAGCACAAGCTGGACTCCGCTCATCACCAGCAGCAGAGCGAACAATGTCACGTGCCAGGGGACAATGTTGGGTGGATCCAGGCAGGTGTCCCACATGGAGTGATTCCCCAGGTAGTCGCTGAGAAAACAAAGAGAAAAAACAGAAGATAAATCACAAAACGTAGCAAACAGTCAACGTACTCTTTCATATGTGGAAGGAACAAATGGCAATCGTAAAAATAAAACAAAAGTAAAATGAGGTTGAAATGGTAACAGGACATCTGTTTAGCTGCAATGGGGATTGGATTGAGCTGTGTTTGTTGTTCTGTATCTTTTAGACTTTAAACTTTAGATACAGCGCTGAAATAGACGCTTTGGCCCACCGAGACTGCACCGACCAGCAACCTCCCCATGCACTAACACTATCATACACACTAGAGACTATTTATAATTCTTATTGAAGCCAATTAACCTACACGTCTTTGTAGTGTGGGAGGAAACTGGAGCACCCGGAGAAAACCCAGGAGGTCACGGAGAGAATGTAAAAACTCCTACCTTCTCCCCATAACCCGTGACACCTGTACTAATCAAGAACCTGTCAATCTCCGCCTTAAAAATATCCATTGACTTGGCCTCCATAGCCGTCTGTGGCAATGAATTCCACAGTTCACCACCCTCTGGCTAAATAAATTCCTCCCCATCTTGTTTCTGAAGGTACGTCCTTTAATTCTGAGGCTGGTCCTAGACTCCCCCGTTAGTGGAAACATCCTCTCCACATCAACTCTATCCAGGCCTTTCACTATGCGGTACTACACTTCTTCTTGAAGTAATCCATTTTGGGCTACCTAATATTTGCCGGACATCACAGTGAATGTCAGGGACCATAGAAGTGTTGAAGAACAGGGGGACCTTGAGGTGCCAGTTCATAGCTCCCATAAACTGGCGACATGCAGTACATGGATAATGTGGTGAACACAAGTTTCTTCCGATTCCCATACTGACAGTCTGCCTTGACCTGCGCGATCTCCCGGTTGCCAAACAATTTAACTACACTTCGCATTCCCATACTGACCTTTCTGTCCTGGGTCTCCTCCATTGTCAGAGGCACCTCATATTTTGCTTTGGCAGCTTACAACTCAGCGGTATTGGTATTGATTTCTCCAACTTCAAGTAACCCTTGCATCCCCCGTCTCTCCGTTCCTCTCCCACCCTAGTCGTCGTACTAGTTTCACTGTCGTCCTGTTGAGTTTCACTGTCTGTGTAACTCATTATCACCTTGCCCACAGCCAACAATGGATCAATGTGTGCTCCACCTTTCCTAGTTTGTCGTTACTTTTTGCATATCTTCCATTCATTTGTTCTATATCTATATCACCGTCTATATCTCCATTTCTCCTGACTCTCAGTCTGAAGAAGGCTCTAGATCCTAAAAGTCACCCATTCCTTTTCTCCAGAGATGCTGCCTGACCCGCTGAGTTACTCCAGCATTTTCTGCCTATCTTCGGTTTAAAACAGCATCTGCAGTTCTTTCCTACACGTCGTGAATAAGGCATTTAGTTTGCTTGGCATCATAGGCAAGGTATAAGAGTTGGGACATCATGTGGCAGCTGTATAAGACATTAGTTAGGCCACACCTGGCATATTGTGTGAAGTTTTGCTCAGCACACTACAAGGAGGACATGGCATAGAGTGCAGGAGATTCACTAGGATGCTGAGTGGAATGGGGGGGTTTAAGTTCCAAGGAGATATTAGATAAATTGAGATTGTTTCACTAGAGTGCAGGGGGCTGAGGGGTGAGATTAGAGTGCATTATACAGCTATGAGGGCCATTGATAGGAAAGATAGTCATGGTCTTTAACTGGGGAGTTGGGGAGTCTAAAACTAAAGGATTTATAGTGAAGATGGTGGTGAAAGATTGCAGCAGGATATGGATCGATTGGCCAGATGGACTGAGGAATGGTTGATGGAATTTAATACAGAAATGTGTGAGGTGTTGCATTTTGGGACATCGAACAAGGGCAGGACCTACACAGTAAATGGTAGGCCTCTGGGTAGTGTTGTGGAGCAGAGGAATCTAGCAGTACAGCTGCATGGTTCCTTGAAGGTCGAGTCGCAGGTAGATAAGGTGGTCAAAAAAGCTTTTGGCATTTGGTCTTCATCAGTCAGAGTATTGAGTATAAAAGTCGGGAGGTCATGTTGAAGTTGTATACAATGTTGGTGAGACTGCATTTAGAATATTATGTTCAGTTCTGGGCACCATGTTACAGGAAAGATATTGTCAAGCTTGAAAAGGTTCTGAAAAGATTTACAAGGATGTTGCCATGACTAGAGGGTGCGAGCTATAGGGAAGGTTTGGTAGGCTGGGTCCCTGTTCCATGGAGCGCAGGAGGATGAGGGGAGATCTTGTAGAGGTGTACAAAATCATCAGAGGAATAGATTGGGTAGATGCACAGAGTCTTTTGCCCAGAGTAGGGGAATCGAGGACCAGCGGACATAGGTTCAAGGTGAAGGGGAAAAGCTTTAATAGGAATCCGAGGGTAACTTGTATTGAACAAGCTGCCAGAAGAGGTAGTTGAGGCTGGGACTACCCCATCCTTTAAGAAACAGTTAGACAGGTACACAGATAGGACAGATTTGGTGGGATATGGACCAAGCGCAGGCAGGTGGGACGTGTAGCTGGGACATTGTTGGCCGGTGTGGGCGAGTTGGGCTGAAGGGCCTGCTGCCACACTGTATCACTCTAAGACTCTGTTTGGGCTTAAGCTGAGAGACGAAATAGCTACAAGGAGATCTGAAGGGCACGAAGAAGAGATGGTAGAAATAAATATGATTTATTTGCATATATAAAGCATTTGGATAGGAACATGTACAGGAAAGGAATGGAGGAATGTGGTCCAAATGCAGGAAAATGCCATTGGCACAGATAGGAATAGATCTCAGTTGCATGGTTGAGTTAGGCCGACGGTCCTGCTTGTATAAAGCACGATTCCATGACCACCCTGACTTGGAAGATTATCAGCCATCATTCATCCTTGCTTGTTCTGAACCTTGGGATTCCCTTCCTCAGGATTGTAATAGTTAAAAAAAAACTCAGGTCAGAGTAAAGTAGCTCAAAGCAGAAGTATTTTGAATGAAAATATGAAAGAAAGAAAGAAAAAAAAAGAATGATTGCAATGAAAAGTGTGAACAGGACTTGTGAACGGGGAGGCTGTTACATTTTATATAGCTCTTGTAGATTGTACCCGGGTAATTATTGCCGGATATCATGGTGAATTGTTTAGAGCAGATGGGAAGCGTCAATTATCTTAACCGCAGGGCTTATCGGACCTACTGTATGTAAAGAGCTAGCTCATGTTTATTTTCATTTAGTCTTTGCAAATAATGATATCTAGATTCAAGCGCAGCAGGTATCTTTGGATGTATAGGGACAGGTATGTTCTGCTGTGTAGGAGGGAACTGCAGATAGGCCCAAAATGCTGGAGTAACTCAACGGGTCAGGCAGCATCTCTGGAGAATTTCAGGTCGGAAAGGCAGAGTGGAGCAGTGGTACAGTTGCCGCCTTACAGCACTGGAGAACCGGGTTCGATCCTGACTGCGGGCGCTGTCTGTACTGAGTTCGTACATTCCCCCTCTGACTGCGTGGGTTCTCCCCAGGTTTTCCGGTTTCCTCCCACACTCCAAAGACGTACAGATTTGTAGGTTAATTGGCTTTGGTAAAATTGTAAATTGTCACTAGTGTGCAGATAGTGTACATGGATTGCTGGTGGGGGCAAACTTGGTGGGCCGAAGGGCCTGTTTCTGTGCTGCATCGCTAAACTAAACATTTTAGCTTAGAACATTTCGGTTAGAGTCATGGAGTCATAGAGTAAAACATTGTGGAAACAGGCCCTTCGCCCCAACTCACCCACACCGGCCAACAATGTCCCAGGTATCGTAGTCCCACTTGTCTGTGCTTGGTCCATAACCCTCCAAACCTGTCCTATCCATGTACCTGTCCAACAGTTTCTTAAACGATGGGATAGTCCCTGCCTCAACTACCTCCTCTGGCAGCTTGTTCCAAACACCCACCACCCATCATGTCACCTATTCCTTTTCTCCAGGTATGTTGTACTGTTGACCTGGCAGAGTTTGTGTCCTATCCAGTTTTGAACCTTCCCGGTTAGTGGACATCAGTTAAGGGGACAAAGTTAACGCCATGTATGGAGCCAGTACTGCACAGGAGCTGGCTGCATGTGAGGTCCGGTGTAATGCAGTAGCTGGTTTTCAATGTGGATGTGATAATATAGCAGCTACATTGCAGGACTAGTAGTAGCGTTGTTACAAATTCCTACCATCAGTGGCGCTCCAGATCTGCGCACTGCCTGTGCATGCGATTCGAGAAGCTTTTGGGTGGGGGTGATTAAAATGCGAAAAACCCATGAAGAAATGTTGTTGTGTGATCCCCTTTATGTATTAAAAAAAAAAAGTTTTGGGTCTATAGAATCGCTGGTTAAAGTCAGACTCGAGTTCTATCGCCTTCAAAATCACGGATCACAAGAGCAGGATAAAACAAAAGGTAGACCGTTTATTTAACATCTTATCGAGTTTTTATTGTAATTTCATTTTAATCTGCCGATGCGAAATATGTTATTTAGCCCCCGTTATCGTCCATGTCTATGAGGCTGTGAGACTGTGACTGAGAGCAAAATCATGACGGCGGCCACAATTCGATTCAAAATCCACAAACATCCAATCATCTATATTTTGTGTTATTGTCTATCCATGATCAATATTTTTATATTAATTATCTGACTAAAAACTTCCACAGTACATAGTTTTCAATTAGATGATTAGTATGAAAATGTTGATCATGGTCAGACAATTACACAAAATATAGATAATTTAGATGTTCTTATGACATAATTGTGCAAAAAATAATGATTTTGATTATCTTGAGAGTGGATGTTTGTACTCATGTCTGTGCAAGACAGCCCTTGCCTGTTGCAGTGCTATAAACCAACAGTAAAATTTTGGGGAATTAAACATTCAATTCCTTCGATTTGGCATAGAAATTCATGACAAAGTTAGATTTAAACATAATGTTATATTGTGAATTATTGTATTATTTGGATACTTTGGCTATTTAAAAATGTATGTTTAGCATTTTCTTAAGAATGGGATAAATGTTTTGATCTAGTAATTGAATTTAGATTAATTTAATAGATTTGATGTTACTGATGAATGTGAATTTTTTGATGGGTATTTACTATTTGTTTTAACGTTACAATAATATTAAAATTCTGATCTTGAAAATATCACAGTTTGAATTTTCAAGGCAGGCTGGGTGTTTATTACTATTTCCGTCACAACGGTTAATTTTTTAATCAGGTACCTAATTAGGTAATTAGCTAATTATATACTTTAATTTCAGGCCATCCAAGTAAGACGTATCATATTTGTTTGAGAATGCTTCAATCTCTAATAACTGAAATTTTCATTCAGTTCTCTTAATCTTTAAGAATCTTATGAGCTTTTATGTCAATTGACTGTCCTCGATCACAGCTTTTGTGTTAAGTTAATGGAAAAGCAATAGGGAACAAGATGCTAATTTCCGAGTGTGAAAATGACCACAACTTTTTTAATACTGAAGATATGAAAGTGAATTAGGTATCAAATTAAAGTTCTTTTTATGCTTTATCTGATGGGATCAATTACAGATTTTTTAAATCTCAAAATTTTGTAACATTCCTACTAGTAGGCAGAGGCTTGGACAGTAGATCTTGGAATAATGGTTGCAGGCCCACCTCAGTAGTCGGTGGTATCAATCCTCTACGGGTTAGGGCATGGGGGCAGCAGAGTTCCTGTTCATAAGTTATAGGAGCTGAATTAGGCCATTTGGCCCATCAAGTCTATTCTGTCATACAATTATGGCAGATCTATCTTTCCCTCTCAACCCCATTCTCCTGCCTTCTCCCCATAACCCCTGACACCCATACCAATCAAGAATCTGTCAATCTCCACCTTGGCCTTCACAGCCGTCTGTTGCAATGAATCCCACATATTCCCCATCCTCTGACAAATTCCCCCTCATCTCCTTTCTAAGGTGCGTCCTTTTATTCCGAGGCTGTTCACTCTGGTCCTAGACTCTCCCACTAGCGGAAACATCCACATCCATTCTATCCAGGCCTTTCACTAGGAGTATAAATGAGGTCCTCCTTCATCCTTCTAAACTCAAGTGAATACCGGCCCAGGGCCGTCAAACGCTTATTATATGTTAACCCTTTCACCCTGGGATCTCGACCGCTGCGCCACCATGCCACGCTGGACCCATGGGGTGAAGTCACTTACCCTTCATCAAAGGGGTAGATGTAAGTGTTGTTGCTGGTGAGTGTGGTACATTTTGGACCTTTGTTGAGACCCACTGCGGACACGATGAAGCAATAGGCAGCTCCCGCCGCTCCAATGCCAGCAAAGATCACGGAGGAGAAATTCTAGATAAAGACGGTGCAGAAAATTAATTAAACGTTCGAGACACAAGGTTCTGCAGATGCTGCAACCTTGAGCCAAAAAGTGCTGGAGGAACTCACCAAGTCAGGCAGTATCTGTGGAGGGTGAAGGGAATGGACAGGTGACGTTTCGGATCTGGACCTTTCTTCCGTCTACGGGAGTGGGGGTGGGGAGGGAGAAGGCTGGAAAAACCCTGGGGGCAGGACAAAGTCTGACAAGTAATAAGTGGATAGGTGGAGGAAGGGACTGTAGATGCCGGTTTAAATGAGTCTGAAGAAGGGTCTTGACCTGAAACGTCACCTATTTCTTTTCTCCAGAGATGCCGTTTGACCCGCTGAGTTACTCCAGCACTTTTGTGTCTAAGTGATAGGTGGATACAGGTGAGGGGAGTTTGATTCGCAGATGGATGGAGTAAATGCCAGTGGCTAGAGACATCCCACCCTCATCTCACTTTTCCAGCTTTATCTCCTCGAATAATGTCAATAGACGTAAATATTGGACACATTTTCATTGTCTTTCAGCAAATCCAAAAAAACTTGCTCCTGTCAGAGTAAGTCTTCTTCACTGTTTTGCTGATGCAGGAAGGTTCAGTGGTTCTTTATTCTCACATATGCTCTGCGCACGGTGAAATTCTTCGCCATACTGTTGGGCCATTTACAAAAAAAAAACCAGATAAAGTCCCAAGACTGGTCTTGTACAGGAGCGGCCCTGATTCAGGTAAACACAGGTAAGCCCCAGGCTGCTGCAGGGCCTCCTATGTCGCCCTCAACCAGCCTGGCCTGGAAACCAACATCCCTCAGTTTGCCCGACGACCTCTGTGTCCCGGTGGGGCACCTTCTGCAGCCGACGTTAAAGGTGCTGGACCCTGGCCCCTCCCCTATCGCCCACTCCCGTCGTCACCAGCGGCTCCCTCCTCCCCGACTCTCTGGAAGCTTCTGAGCTTCCCCCTGCAGGCAGCGACCCGCCAGGTCCTACTTCGCGGCGGTAATGATTTAGAGGTTCCTTTAGAATGGAGATGAGGAAGAATTTATTTATCCAGAAGGTGGTGAATCTGTGGAATCCGTTGCTACAGATGGTGGTGGAGGCTAAGTCATTGGGTATTTTCATAGCGGACATTGATAGACTCTTGATTAGAAAGGATGTAACAGTGAGAAGGCAGGAGAATGGGGTTGAGAGGGAATAATAGATCAGCCATGATCGAATGGCAGAGTAGACTCGGTGGGCTGAATGGCTTAACTCTGCACCCATGTCATGATCTTACGGTCTGTTTCCTCTAACCTTCATTTGGGTCTTTGTGGCTTGTCCTCTCCAGCGTTGTTGCTTTAACAGCATCAAACATTCACAGATAGAGACAAAGTGCTGGAGTAACTCAGTGGGTCAGGCAGCATCTCCAGAGAAAAAGAATGAGTGACGTTTCAGGTCGGGACCTTTCTTCAAACTCGAAACGTCACCCATCCTTTCTCTCCGGAGATGCTGCCGGACCCGCTGAGCTACTCCAGCACTTTCTGTCTACCTTCAGTACAAACCAGCATCTGCAGTTCCTTTTGACACAAATGCTGAAAGTTTGATAGCAGGTCTGCCAGATGGGTGGGGAATGCATTTTGCATTAAAATAAAGACCGGCATTTGCTGCAATTCTCACCGCAAATCGTTTGCCGCAGCTTTCGTTTCCACAGCACCCACAGCAGTCGTTATTTTCCATTCCCATGAACACCAGAACTGGGAACACCATCTGCGGTAATTTCAAAAGACAATTATTAGACAGACCACACCACAAAATGCCTCCACACTGCACACCTGGAGACGGGGCAGTGGAAGCGAATGTTGAAATAGTTGAGACGTTACAATCAAAAAAGTCTGCAAAGTTAAATTATATAATTGCACTGACACTAATGCTATAAAAACTCTCTAATGCTAAACGCTAATTTAGGTTAAAACAGTATGTGGAACGGGCTGCCAGAGAAGGTAGTTGAGGCAGGTACTATAACAGCAATTTCTTTGTAGCCAGGAAGTACAATGACATAAATAATTCCTAAGTCTGGATTGTTGTCAGATGCAATCTTTAGTTTAGAGATACTGCACGGAAACAGGCCCTTCGGCCCACTCAGTCCACGCTGACCATTGATCACCCATACACGAGTTCTATGTTATCCAACTATCGCATCCTACATTCCAGGGGCAATTTACAGAAGTAATTTAATCAACGTAGGAGGAAACCAGGAGTACCTGGAGAACACCCATGGGGAACGCACAAGCTCCGCATGGACAGCACCCGAGGTCAGGACCAAACCCGGGTCTCTGGCACTGGTCAGCTCTGCCGTTGCATCACCTTCCTCCCTTAAAACATTTGTTTAAACATTTGGTCAGGTACATGGATAGGAAAGGTTTAGAGCGATGTGTAGGACTGCAGTTGGGCCTGCAGCGGGTAACCCGCTGAGTTTTAGTTTTAGTGTAACAGGCCCTTCGGCCCACCGGGTCCGCGCCGACCAGTGATCCTCGCACACTAACACTATCCTACACACACTAGGGACAATTTACACTTATACCAAGCCAATTTACCTGCAAACCTGTACGTCTTTGGAGTGTGGGAGGAAACCGAAGATCTTGGAGAAAACGCACGAGGTCACGGGTAGAACGTACAAGCCGTGCAGACTGCATCTGTAGTCGGGATCGAACCCGCGTCTCTGGCTCTGCAGGCGCTGTAAGGCAGCAACTCTACCGCTGTGCCACTGTGCTGCCCTCAGTTATTCCAGCATTTTGTGTCTATCTAAGGTTTGGAGGGATATGGACCTAATCTGTGAAGGTGGGAATAGCATGGATGGGGAATCTATTTTAGCATGGACATTGGGCTTTAGAGGCCCGCTTCCACGCTGTTATGACTGTATGGCTTTTCTTGTTAAAATAACACATAGAAAAACATTTGAGATAAACTGAGTTCTCTGAGAGTACTTTGCTCACATTCTAGGGAACACCACTGATTGTCATGAGGAGTAGATGTCACTGGTGAAGCATTGTCACATTGATGGTCCATCCATGATGGTTTTCTTCTGAGGTGGTATTTGAGTGTTGGCCATGTTGATGTTTCTGGGGTCACCAACAGGCCAGTCAAGGGAAGGACGATAGACTTTTCAAGATGAAGGACATTAATAGAACCAGGCATGATCTTAAAATCAATCCAGTAGTTATAGAGTCACAGAGTCGTACAGCATTGAAACAGGACCTTTGGCTCAACACGTCCTTGCCAATCAAGATGTTCATTAATTCTAACAAAACACAAAGAACTGGGGGAACTCAGTAGGTCAGGCAGCATCTGTGGAGGCAATGGATAGATGATGTTTTGGGTTGGAACCCTTCTTTGACTTCTAGCCTTTGCCACTTACTCCATCCATCCGCCATTCAAACAACTCACACCTGCATCCACCTATCACTCAGCGGGCTTTGCCCCACCCCATCTCTCTTTCCCAATTTTCTCCCCTCTACTCGCATCAGTCTGAAAAAGGGTCTTGACCTCAAACGTTGCCTCTCCATTCCCTGCATGGATGCTGCTTGACCTGCTGAGTTCCTCCAGCACTTTTTGATTTGCCCCAGATTTCAGCAACTGCAGTTCCTTGTGGCACATCTTAGTGCGTCTCATTTACCCTTCATGTATCTGTCCAAATATCCTTGTTTTGCGTAATCACAAATTCACATTTGTAAATTTATCTTTTAAAACAACATTAGATTTGTTCACAAAAGGTCACAAAGTGCTGGAGTAACTCGGAGAGTCAGGCAGCATCTCTCTGGAGGACATGGACAGGAAAGGTTTAGAGGGCTATGGGCCAAATGCAGGCAATGGGACTTGTGTAGATGGGACAGCCTGGTTGGCATGGGCAAGTTGGGCCAAGGGGTCTGTTTCTGTGTTGACATGAATAGACGACGTTTTGGGTCTGGACTCTTCTTCAAACCTGACACAAAACGTCGCCTATCTATGTTCTCCACAGATGCGGCCTGACCAGCTGAGTTACTCCGGCACTTTGTGTTATTTTGCTTGAGATTCCAGTATCTGCAGTTCCTTTTGTCTACTTACATTTATTACTAAATTACTATTAAAACACTAAGTACTTACGCTAATCACCAGGATAAACACTCAACAAAAGTGAGTTTAAGTTACCTGCTACCACAGAGGGATTCAAACTCAAACTAAGTCTACGGTCCAGAATTGTAACTCTTAATGTAGTAACTTGACCACTACATGCCTGCATTCTCTGCTAATACTGAGCAAGTCCAATTCCCATGATCGGTGCTTTTATGCACAATATGGCTTGGATTAATTTGAAAACAAATGTCTGAAGAAGGATCTTGACCCAAAACGTCACCTGGCCATTTCCTCCACAGATGCACTTCGAATGTTCGCAATTGTTTCTTTTTTTGGAAGTTTTTCGATTAATATTTACTGGATGTGGTTAAAGTTTAGTTTGAACGATGTTGAATTGGACTGACTATCCTTTAAAATAATCAGTCCAGGATCTGTTCTGAATAAAATGCCAAGTTTTCTAAAAAGTGACTCACCAACAGTCCGGAGCCTAAAATCCCGCTGAAACACCAGACGCTGTCCGCTAGCTTCTCTGCGGTGTTATAACCCGTTTCTCCATTCGGGAAGAAGAGCAGCGTATTGGCAATGATGCAGAGAAGAGCCAGAGGGACGAGGCATATACCAACGCACCTGGCGCATTTCGCGTTGCACATACTGTGGCCTCTGGTTCTATTGCTCCAGCAGTCGAATCTGGGGAAAGATGCCTGAATCCCTGCGTGCTCCAAAGCTGATGGAAAACAAAATTATGCCTTCGCCAACACCTGGTGGAGTTTATAAAGGCTTCTAAAGGAGATAAGATAGTGCTGGCACTATATTAGGACAGACATTGCCCTGGTTACGTGGAGGAGTGTGTGGGGACCAAAAGGTCCATGATTACCATGGCGATTATCTCCGTCCGTTAATGATTTACCAATGACCACCGGTACACTCAGAGTTCATCGCAGCGCTCTCTGTGAAAGATATAACCTTGCAAAACAGAGCTGATTCACAACTTCAATCACCCCAGTCATTTTATGGGATTAGTCAGTTTCTGAAAAACAAATTGTTATTCATTCTTTCAGTATCATTGTTATATTTTGTGGCTTTGAAGTCTATCGATATTCGATAATAAAAAACTGCCGTCTTCCACCTTCTTTGTGCTGAAACCCACCTACACCTTGCATAGTACGTGGAACCATATACCACAGGCACAACGGTATGTAGGAAGGAACTGCACATACTGGTGGACACTGAGGGTAGACACAAAATGCTGGAGTAACTCAGTGGGTCGGGCAACATCCCTGGAGAAAATGGATGGAGGCAAAAGGCCAGCCCTGACTTGTTCTGACTTTTTCCTACCTCTAGTCCCCTACCCCCACCACTCTCTATTTTCAGTCTGAAAAAGGGTTCCAACCAGGAACGTTACCCACCCTTTTCTCCAGAGATGCTGACTGACCTGCTGAGTTACTCCAGCACTTTGTGTCTATCTTCAGCACAGGAACAATGCACGTGCCGAACACGGTGCCAATATAAACTAGTCTCATCCGCCCGCAAGTAATCCATAACCCTCCCTTCTCTGCACATCCACGTGCCTATCTGAGAACCACTGGACCGCCCCGATGGGATCTACCTCCACCACCACCCCATGCACCCACCACTCTCTGTGTAAAAAGGACCTGCCCCACACTCTCTTTAAAGTTGGTCAGTCTCACTTTAAAGCTACTGGCTGCCCTCTAGTCTTTGATGCTTTCACCCTGGGGAAAGGTTATTACTGTTTACCCGATTTATGCCTCCCATAAATTTATATACCTTTATTTATTAGGTCTCCCCTCAGCCTCTAATGCTGCAGAGAACTTAATCCAAATTAACAATCCAACAATCTAGATAACTCTATGCATCTGTTTTATTATACAGGGTGGAAGCAAATGAGTGTTCAGTTCCTGGTTCCAATGTTCAGAACAACTGATCAATACGTTTATTAAGTTAACTCTTCGGGGGTAAGAGGTGGAAAAAGAGAAAAATGTTCATGTCATTAGCCTTTGGGTTCCCCCCCCCCCCCTATTCCCGCACTCTTCCAGACTTGAAGGGATGAAGTATTTTCAGGGTAGAATTTAGTTCCGTTTAGTTTATTGTCATGCGTCTGGCAGTGGAATTGGGGGACCAGATCTGGGGACAAGGCAGGGAGCTGGTCCCTGTCTTTCTATCTTCTCATGACATAGAAAGAGGCCATTTGGCCCAAGGAGCTCATGGTGGATCCTAGATCTATCCTCTCCATTCCAGCTGCCCACTTACATCCTGTAACTGGTTCTCTTTCGTGTGGCCATTAACTCCCAGCCTGGTGCTCCCATCAAGCCAGGGCTCATAAGTGGTGATTTACAGAAGCCGGTTTACCTAACATCAGCAGGTCTTTGGGATGTAGGAGAAAACCGGAGTCACAGGGAGGATGTACAATCTCCACCCAGACAACACCTGAGGACAGGATCCAACCCGGACCACTGGAACTGTGAGGCGGCAGCAATGCCTGTAGCATTAGAGCCAGGCCTGGGGTAAGGACTGGTTGTGTGGCTGGGATTGGGAGACCAGAAGGTGGGAGGAGGGTTAGAGAGAGGGGGATCAAGAGTTACTCTGCCTGAGCAGAGTATTTGTGTGTGTATGTGTGTGTGCATATGTATGTGTGTGTGTGTATGTGTGCGTGTGTGTGTATATGTGTGCGTATATGTGTGCGTGTGTGTATATATGTGTGCGTGTGTGTGTATATATGTGTGCGTGTGTGTGTATATATGTGTGCGTGTGTGTGAGGGGATGTGTGCACGTGTGTGTGTGTGTGTGTGGGCATTGTGCATGTGTGTGTGCACATGTGTGGGATGTGTGTTTGTACGTGTGTGGGATCTGTGAGTGCACTTGTATTTTGTTAGTCTTACTAATCTTAGATCGTTATCATCCTAAATGGCACTAATGTATCTGCTTCAACCACCATCCCTAGCAGTGGTTTCCAGGCACACCCACCCTCTGTGTAAAAACCATAATTAAACACGTCATATCCATCAAAGGAGCAACCACACAACGTCATGACAACTCCCCTGGTCAAAGCACTTGCACTTTTATTATCTGCTGACCAAGGGATATTGAAGACTACTGGACTGATCATCAGCTAATCCTCTCAGTTATCTTCATCAGCCTGACCCCAATACATCAGAAATTTTGCCACAAGAAGATCAATGTTAAAGGTCTCAAAGTTCCTACAGAGATACCTCCTCTCAGACAGTGACCCACAACTGCACAACTCCAGTGCATTGAGTTTGATCGTGACCTTAAGTCCTATCATAGAGTCACACAGCGCTGAAACAGGCCCTTCGGCCCACCGAGCCTGCGCCGACCGGCGATCCCTGCATATTAAAGCTAACCTACACACACTATGGACAGTTTACAATTTTACCGAAGCCAATTAGCCTGTATACAAACCTGCACGTCTTTGGAGTGTGGGAGGAAACCAGAGCACCCTGAGAAAACCCACGCGGTCAGGATTGAACCCTGGTCTCTGGCGCGGTAAGGCAGCAATTCTACGCCACCGTGCCGCTTTTGTTTATATATCAATGAGAAAAATATGAGAAATAGACAGCACAGCACTGTAAGCTAAACCCTTAGTTCTGAGGAGTGCTACAATGCATTACACAATCAGAAGTGACTGCCGTTTCTTGTCTCTGTTGAGTTTGCATGATTTAATAATTTACAAAACTAATGATAATGCCCGCATTACTTTCTCCTTTGCCTCCTACAAAGCGGGTTATGAATGGATCTCTTGTCTCACGTAACATATTTACTGAGTGACTGAGGTCAGATAGTTGGATCCCAGGAAGACTGAAAGTTGTGGTACTTGGTGGAAATCTATTGAACAGACAGAAATGGTTGAGGGGAACGCAGTTAAACACACAAAGAAAGAACTTTCTTTTCTGAGAAAGACTGATAGTGGAACTGGAGTGATAGCGTCCAATAAATTCTCTTATATTTGACAATATGTTCAATGAATTTTCAGGCTTTTTTTCTGTAAAGTTTCAAGAGTTTATTAAGTTAGACTTTAGACTTGAGAGATACAGTTCAGAAACCGGCCCTTCAGCACATCGTGTCCATGTCGCTCAGCGATCACACTAGCACTATCCAATACACTAGAAACTAGTTTACAAGTTTTACTAAAGCAAATTAACATACAAGCCTGCACTTCTTTGGTGTGTGGGAGCAAACCAGAGCACCCGGACGAAACTCACTCGGTCACAGGAGAACGTACAATGTATGTACAGACAGCACCCATAGTCAGGATCGAACCAGGGCCTCTGGCTCTGTAAGGCAGCAACTCCACCATTGCACCACTGTGTGTGTGTATGTATTTAAAAAATACACTCCTAATGTGGCCTAACCAAAGTCCTACAAAGCTGCAGCATGATTGCCTAGATTCTTATATTCAACCGCATCGTGTTTTCTTTGTGAACCAGCATCTACAGTTCCTTGTAGAAGGGGCAAATTGGGTTGAAAGGCCTGATTCCACCCTGCATGAATCTATGACGCTATGACTCTGTCCATGCCTCGGCCCATTGATGTTCTGAAACAATTCTTTTTTGTAAAATATTTTTATTAGAAGTAATTACATATTAAGAAGAAATATAAAATCCAATTAAAATATTATCGTCACATACATTCTTAATATTTTTTAAATTTACAATCAATCTTATTTGTACTTCTATAATTATCTTGTTATTTTATAGCAGTAGGAAATAAAAAAAGAAAAAGAGGAAAAAAAAAGAGAGATAAACTAATTGAGTGGAATATTAAACAAGATATTCTTCATTGGAGACATATTTATGATCTATTGTCTATAATTCTTCATCCATTCATACATTCAGGCTTCCGTCATGGCTTCGAACCGGACCATCTTGACCCTTTAAATATTCAATAAATGGAGACCATATTCCTCTGAATTGGTCCAGCCTGTCCATCAGGGCAAGCCTGAAACAATTCTTGTGAACAATGTCTTAAGGAATTTTGACATCGGGAGAGATTTGGATTTTGAGTCAGATGGATATTTCTTTTGAGCATCCATGTAGTTCCATTACTCACAATGTTTTCCTGTTCACGGTTGGAGACTGCACACTACCAGCAAAGGGATCAAAAGGATAAAGGAAGTGTGGAACATGTGGAAGTGCGGACGCCACTGCGGGGGAAGGAACAAAGGAGGACCCAGCGCTGGAGGACTTGTCACATGTATTCATATAAATTCAAGGATAATGAATAAGATGATAAAGATCAGCCCTCAGGCGTTCCTGACTTATGAAGTGAAAGTGTGATATTTAATTTTTTTCTGTAAATATCACATTTAATTTTATGTGGAAGGATAAATTCGCCTATTATCAATTATAGAATTGCTCAAGGAGAGAGTGAAATAGAAAACGGGAGGATTTTGGGCAGGATTTTACCCCCTATAGGAAAAGGCACAGTGGCGCAGCGGTAGAGTTGCTGCCTTACAGCGCCAGGGACACAGGTTAGATCCTGACTACAGGTGCTGTCTGTACGGAGTTTGTACGTTCTCCCCATAAACGCGTGGGTTTTCCCTATGTGCTCTGGTTTCCTCCCACATTCCAAAGATCATAATCATTCTAATCATAATCATAATCATATTTTATTAGCCAAGTATGTTTTGCAACATATGAGGAATTTCATTTGCCAAAAAGTCATACCAATAAAAAGCAACAGAACACGTAAAATACATTTTAACATAAACATCCACCACAGTGACTCCTCTACATTCCTCACTGTGATGGAAGGCAAAAAAACGTTCAATCTCTTCCCTTCTTTGTTCTCCCGCGGTCGGGGGCCTCGAGCCTTCCATTGACGGGGCGATCTTGACTCCCGTAGCCGGCGGAGTTTGGCCCCTCGCGTTGGGGCGATCAAGCGCCTGCATCGGGGGGGAATCTCAGCTCACCCGCGCCGGCGATCGGACCCCGGGTTGGGGCTGGTCGAAACCTCTGCGTCGTTGGAGCTCCCGACATCTACGGTCTCTACCCGAGACAGCGAGCTCCTCTATGGTGAAATTCGCAGCCCGTAGTTGGAACGTTGATCTCAGGCAAGGGATCGGCTCTGATGCTAAGTGCACATCCCCCGCATTACGGTTCAAAGTCAGTCCCGAGCGAGGCTCCATGATGGTAGGCCGCAGAGTGACCGGAGAAACGATCTGGAAAACAATCGCATCTCCGGCAAGGTAAGAGAATGAAAAAATGTTTCTACCTACCCTCCCCCACCCCCACATAAAACAAACCTGAGAACATTACTTTTAAAACACACTAAAAATAACAAAAAAAGACGAAAAGACAGTCAGACAGACTGTTGGCGAGGCTGCCATCGTGCGGCGCCCCCTGGTGAATCGGCTTCAGTAAAATTGCCTCTGGTGTGGAATAGTGTCAGTCTGCAGGGATTGCTGATCAGTGGGCCGAAGGGCCTGTTTCCGTGCTGCATCTCTAAATTAAACTAATCTAAACTAAACTAAACTAAATTAAACTTGAACAGATTTCTATTCTGAAACATGAAACATTTCCTTGCCAGCTTCTCTCTATCTAATTCTTCCATTTCTGGATTTTCTTGGGAACAGTTAACCTTATCGATGTTTACCTGGGTCCGTTCCTTCAATAAATGGAAAGAGTGGCTTTGTAAACATAATGGGAAGAATTTTGATATTTGCTGTCATAAAAGATGTAATCAAAAGTCTTTATGACCTTCCCTGAAATAGTAACTGGAGAGATCTCATCACTGTGTTGCCAACACTCCTCGCCCATGGCAACAGTTGAAGTCTGTCTCCTCAGAAACTGAAATAAATATTATCCAGTGTACTCATTCTCTCCAGAAAGTCTGTTGTCCTATTTTAGTTGTGGATGTCGCCAAGACCCTCACGCAAGCCACCCTTCAACCCAAACTGAACCTGTATCTATTATGAATATAAAAAGGCATTCATTCATTCATATCACTCCTACACTATCCCCGTTAGCCCCATTTCCATCTGCTCACCCAACTACTCACAGTAGGGGCAATTTACAGTGGGTAAATAACATAGTGACCAACACGTTTTTGAAACTGGAGCAGCCAGAGGAAACCTATACAATCATAGGGGGAACATGCATACTCCACACAGACAGCACCCAGGCCTGGATTGAAACTGGGTTGGTGGAGTTATGAGGCGGTGGGTTTGGTAGCTGTTCCACCATATCTGCTCAGTTATGCCCAAGCACACTGCATTTTCACGTTGGATTCATTCATCAATGTTGCTTCTATTAAAAGCAGACTGGTGCTGGCACTCAGCAGGTCCGGCAGCATCTGTAAAGGAATATGGACGCACAAATTTTCTGTTTGGGACTGTTGAGTCTGAAGAATGGTTCTGACTTGAAACGTCGCCTGTCCATTTCCTTCCACAGGTGCTGCCTGAGCCGCTGAGTTCCTCCAGCACTCTGTTTTTGCTTGGAATTCCATGTAGTCATTATATAAATTGTAAAAAGCCTTTTTTTTGCCTGCCATCTTCATTTTAACTTTTATTTCGTCAGCTTTGGATATAAAAAGCATCTCTGGAGGAGGATAGTAGACGTTTCAAAAAGGTCGGGATCCTTCTATAAGTCTCATGTTTTTGAAATCTACTTATTCCCGTCCTGAAGAAGGGTTTCCAACCTGGAACGTTCCAAACCAAGTTCTCCGAGAGAGTTGCAATCCCTGGCCTGACCCACTGAGTTACTCCAGCATTTTTTGTAGTCCTTTATTTTTACTTCAATTCTCGAATTTTGATAACCTCTGGAACTCATCTGGAATGTTTCTTGAAAAAAAGATAGAAATTATGAGTAGTCATCAAGATCTGACTAGTTAACCCGAGCAACGCTTCAGAAATAGAGTCCCAACTATGGGCTGTTTGTGACCCTGCATTTGTGACTTACTGTACTGACTCACTGATGATGGTTTTGACACACCTAAGATATGAAAGTATGAAGTACCATCTCTGGGCAATGACCTTGCATCAGAACAGTCCAGCTGGAATTTCGAAGAAACAAGAGACACAAAGATTCTTAAGAAAACGGAAGAACATTGAACTTGCCATTGCCAAGTAGGAGGATGCTGTGGTGCTTGGAAATCTCAAATAAAAGTAGGGCATGGCAAACACTATTCAGTGACGAGGAGTGTGTTTGGGAAATGAACAAAGGGTTTAATGTTTTGGATCAATGATCTTTCAGCAGGAAACAAAATGCTGGTAGAACGTCTATGGAGGGAAATGACAGGTAACATTTCAGGTCGGGACCCTTCTTCAAGGTTGTTTAGTTTTCTAGAAAAATTGACACAAAGTGCTGGAGTAACTCAGTGGGTCAGGCAGCATCTCTGGAGAACATGAATAGGTAATGTTTTGGCTTGGGACCATTCCTCAGACTCATTGTGAGGGGCGGGTGGGGTGGAGAAAGCTTGAAGAGAGGAGAGACAGGGCAAAGCATGGCAGGTGTGTGGAACAAAGGCCAAAGATAAAGGCGGTATGTTAATTGGCTTGGTGTATGTGTAAATTGTCCTTGGATAGTGTTAATATGTGGGGATCACTGGTCGATGTGGACTCGGTGGGCCGAAGGGCTTGTTTCCGCGCTGTATCTCTAAACTAAACTAGAAGTTGGGCAGCACGGTAGAGTTGCGGCCTTACAGGCCAGAGACCCGTGTTCGATTCTGACTACGCGCGCGTTGTCTGTACGGTGATTGTACGTTCTCCCCGCGACCGTGTGGATTTTTTCCAAGTGCTCCCGTTTCCTTCCACGCTATTTCAAAATACTCAGATCTTTTTTTTTGTAAAATATTTTTATTAGAATACATATTAAGAAGAAATAATATAAAATCGAAAAAAAAGAAAACATATTATTCGTCACATACATTCTTAATATTTTTAAAATTTACGGTCAATCTTATTTATGCTTCTATATTTTTTTATTATTTTATAACAGTAGGAAATAAAGAGAAATAATAAAAAGAAAAAGAAATAAGAAATAAATAAAAAATCAATAAAATGAGTGTATTAAGCAAGATATTCTTCATTGGAGATATATTCGTGATCTATTGTATATAATTCTTCATCTATTCCTTCATTCAGCTTCATCAGGGCCTCGAAACCCGACCACCTTAACCCTTTAAGTATTCAATAAATGGAGACCATATTCCTCTGAATTGAATCTAACCTGTCCATTAGGACAAGTCTTAATCTTTCCAGTGAAAGTGTCTCCGACATTTCTGTAATCCACATTTGATTGTGGGGATATGGGACCTTTCCAAAATCTTAGTATATCATTTTTTACCAATTATTAAACTATAACCAATAAAAATTATTTGTTGTGTTGTTATAGCTGATCCTTTCTTAATATTCCAATATAATTAATTTTTTAGATCTGGAATTAAATTTGCATTAACTACATCGAGATTATCTTAAAAAAGTTTTGTCCAAAAATTAGTAATTTTTGTACAATTTGTGAAATGAATGCATTAGATTAGCTTCTAACTGTTGACATTTATCACATATAGCGGAAACATTTGAGAAAATTCTGTTTAATTTGGATTTTAGAAGTGTAATCTATGTATAACGTTAAATTGTATCAAGGAGTGTCTGGCAATTAATGAGCAACGGTGTATAATTTGTAAACTTTCATTCCATACTTCTATACTAATTGTTTGACCTAATTCGTTTTTCCCCATGCTTGTCTATATTTTTCCGTATTTGGTAAATCATTTTCCAGTAAGATATATAAATATATATATATAATTTTCTGTATTCGGATGTTTAATTTAGACATTCATCTAAAATTTTCTGTCTTCTATTCCTAAAATCTGGTGTAATTTGATTTAACATAATACTCTAATTTGTAATATCCTAAAATATCATTTTGAGTGTAAGCCATAAATTTGTTTGTAATTCCTGAAAATGAAATAAATAAACCTTTCCCTGTAGAATCACCCCATCTTATTTATTCCATAGTTCTTCCATTTAAAAAACCTTTATCCATCAATAAAGGTTTAAAAGTAATGTTTGTTTACAATTGGAAGAGCCAGTGGTATACACTGTAATTTTAATGTTTTTTTTAATTGTTTTCTAAATAACGTATACCACTTTCTATTATTGGGTTTCCTCTATAAAATTTCTTATTGTATTTTAGTGTTAGCAAATAAAATCGAGCTAATTTCGAAAGGTGAACAGTCTTCCTTTTCATTTTTAACCAGTTTGTTGTTTATCTACTTCTTCCAACCAGAAATTCATATTTTTTATGTTAACTGCCCAATAATAAAACATAAAATTAGGCAATGCGAAACCTCCATTCATTTTGATTTACATAGATGTTTTTTAATTATTCTATGGTTCTTATAATCCCAAATAAAATTGGTAACTATAGAGTCCACTTTCTTAAAAAAATTTTTAGGAAGATATATCGGGATCATTTGAAACAAGTATAATAATTGTAGAAGAAAAATCATTTTTATCGCATTAATTTTACCTAGCATTGAAATAGGTAATGTTTTCCAATATACAGTGGCTTGCAAAAGTATTCATACCCCTTGAACTTTTCCACATATTGTCACGTTACAATCACAAACGTAAATGTATTTTATTTGGATTTATGTGATAGACCAAACACAAAGTGGTGCATAATTGTGAAGTGGAAGGAAAATGATACATGTTTTCCAAATTTTATTACAAATAAAAAACTGAAAAGTGTGGCGTGCAAAAGTATTCTGCCCCCCCTGAGTCAATACTTTGTAGAACCACCTTTCGCTGCAATTACAGCCGCAAGTTTTTTGGGGTATGTCTCTACCAGCTTTGCACATCTAGAGACTGAAATTTTTGCCCGATTCTTCTTTGCAAAATAGCTCAAGCTCAGTCAGATTGGATGGAGAGCGATCTGTGAACAGCAATTTTCAAGTCTTGCCAGAGATTCTCAATTGGATTTAAGTCTGGACTTTGACTGGGCCATTTTAACACATGACTATGCTTTGATCTAAACCTTCCATAGGGGGGAGGGGGGGGGGTGTGCTCTGGCTGTATGTTAAGGGTCCGTTGCGTCTCTGCTGGAAGGTGAACCTCCGCCCATTCTCAAGCCTTTTGTAGACTCTACCATGTTTTATACTTCCAAGATTCCCTGTATTTGGCTTCATCCATCTTCCCATCAACTTGACACAGGTTCCCGTCCCCAGCTAAGAAAAAGCCATCCCACAGCATGATTAATCACTCACCAGATCCCAGTGGAGGAGGTGTGTTCAGGGTGAAGTGCAGTGTTAGATCCGCCACATCATAGCGTTTTGCATTTAGGGCCAAAAACTTCAATTTATGGTCTCATCAGACGCAGAGCACCTTCCACCACCTGTTTCGTGCCCCCCAACATGGCTTGTGGCAAACTGCAAAGGGGACTTCTTATGGCTTTGTTTCAACAATGGCTTTCTTTTTCTTGCCACTCTTCATAAAGGCATCGATTTGGTCTTGGAGTGCACAACTAATAAGTTATTGTTGGTTGTCTTGTGGACATAAATCTGTAAAAGTTTGTAGTATAGTTGATCATGTGGACAGATTCTACCCTTGAGCCGTGAACTCTTCAGCTTCCACAGTAGTTACCATGGGCCTCTTGGCTGCTTCTCGATCAAAAGCACTCCTTGCCCCGGCGCCTTCAGCTTAAGTTGGACTACGCCATGTCTTCGGTTAGGTTTGCAGTTCTGTGCCATAGTCTTTCCATTTTCCGGATGTAGGATTGAACATGCTCTGTGAGATGTTCAAAAGAGCTTGGGATTTTTTTTCTTATAACCTAACCCTGCTTTTAAACTTCTCCACAACTTTATCCCTGATTCTGGTTGTGTTCCTTGAGCATCATGATGCCAAGGAACATTGTTCTGTTCACTAATGTTTCTCTAACAAAACCTCTGAGGCCTTCACCAGAACAGCTGAATTTATACTGAGATAGATTTACACACTGAGTGGACTCTATTTACTATTAGGTGTCTAAAGGCAATGTGCACTGGATTTTAGGGGTAATCAGAGAGTAACGGGGGGCTGAAATACATGTGCACGCCACGTCTTTTCTTTTTATTTGATAAAAAAATTTGAAAACTCATGTATCATTTAGCCTCACCCCCTTCACAGATTATGTTGAATACTATCTCTCTATGAGTTGAGGTCTATCACAGAAACTCTCCAATAAAATAACATTTTAATTTGTGAGGCTGTAACATGACAAAATGTGGAAAAGTTCAAGGGGTTCTGAATACCTTTTGCAAGCCACTGTAGATATTCTTCTAAGCTAGTTTAACTCAATAAGGGTGGGAACGTTCGATTTAAATAAAGAATCAATAATCCTTTTTGAGTTAACATAATAACCCAAGATAGTTGATTTTTTATTCATTGTATCTTAAAAGATATTGTAGTAAATATGTAAGCTTATTTCCCATATATTGGCATGTTCACTTTTATTCCAATTAATTCTATATCCCTGAAAATGATCCAATTGGAGTTATTACATCAATAAATTAGTAAATACTAATTTCCGGCTTTGTGATATAAAGCAAATACATCATCTGCGTATCAACTGAAGCTTCCTCTTGTATACCCCCTAATCGGCAGAATGGGTGGACTTTTCAATTACATTTTTATTAATTCTGAACATGATGCTACTATAAATAAACAATATTAGTGTGTTCTTATATATTTCAGTGAGTTTACTCTCCTCCATCTGAGAACCCAACAAAGCAAAGGCCATATGAAAATATCAATTAACAACTTGCATTAATGGAGATTTTAATATGGAAATACACCCAACAGTATCTCTGCATTATAGCACACACATATACACAACATTATACACCTGGCCATGGTTGGTACTGTTAGGAAAAGAATTCCAAGTGCTTTGATAACCGTGTGTTTTAGTGGGGCAATGTTAGAGAGGAGGTGTGAGCGGGTTTGCGTCACGAGGTTTATTGAATTGAAACTGGATGGAAACCTGGCCATTAGCTCACCGAGCCGGCACACTGACAATCCGATCATACCTTCTTTAGTTTAGTTTAGTTGAGTGAAACAGGCCCCTTTCCGACCCAACCGAGAGCCTGCGCCGACCACGATCCACCTCACGCTACAACACTATCCTACACACACTAGGGACAAGTCACAGTCAACTCAAGCCAATTAGCACTACAACCTGCACATCTTGGAGAGTGGTTCACACTAATACAATATAACCTATATTTTGCAACTACTCCCTGAAATTTGCACACTTAGTGCAAGTATTACAGAGAATCAATCTAAAAGTAATAACACCTGCATAGCTTCTTATGGATGAGGGACTAAGCCGGAGCACCTGGAAGAAAACCCATGTGGACACAGAGGAAATAATGTTCAATCCTCCACACAGACAGCACCTGAGGTCAGGCGATCAATACCTGGGTCATCTGGCACTGTGAGCAGTGTACTCTACAACCTGCAGTGCACTCTGCCGTCCTTAAGGACAAAATGGATTTCAGTGGTGGTGGGTCGGGGATGGCGTTGCAAGAGTTACCAAAGTGAGGGGGGGGGGGGGGGAATGAGATCCCACATGACTCTACAGTAATAAGAGTGAGGTCGCAGTGGGTCATTTATGATGGGAGTTATGGAGGGGTGAGAGATTAAGGAACTTGAAGTCAGGAAAAACCTTTAAAATCAAGGTGTAGTGAACGAATACAAAAGACAAACAGGGAGCTGTGGTAAGGAAATCTGTGCAGTTGATCTCTGATAAGAGATTTGGAACGTGTTTCAGGGTCATGCAATGGAGAGTGTTAGAGCATTAAAGTCTGGAAAGTAAAGGTCTGGATCAGACTGAGACTCGAGCAAACATTGGGGCGTCAGGCAGGCTTGTGCCTGTTAGACGGTGAACGTATATTTTAGCACTAAATGGCTAAGGGGTGGAAGCTCTGCTGAGGTCATAAAATGGAGCTTGGTTGCCCATAAACCCCTGAATCAAAAGAGATCGCGCCTCCATTTCCGATCACTATCTCTGCCTACCACGGACAACAAGCAGGACAGAGTTTGCTGAGCAATTGGAAACTTTAGTTTGCTAACAGGTTGTCTATGGGCGTCCCCTCTCAAAGTAACACACTCAAGCTTTCATTCCAGGGTAAGAGCTATGTCATATAGAGTCATAGAGTGATTAGCATGGAAACAGGGTCAGAGCCCAACTTGGCCACATCGACCTACACATTGTCCCATCCACACTAAGTCCCACCTGTCCCCTGCGGTTTGGCTGAAACCTGTCCTATCCATGTTCCTGCTTGTTTATAAACGTTGCAATAGTCCCTGCCTCAACTCCCCTCCCGCAGCTCATTACATACATACATCACCCTTTGTGTGAAAAAGGTTATTTCCCCATCCCCCCCACTTTAAATACATTTCCCCCCCTTTCACCATAAATCTATGTCCTGGTTCTCAATTTGGCTACTCAAAAGAGTCCACAAGTTTAATATGTATGTTGGGCTGAGATTTGCTTTAATTTAGCGATACCACATGAAACAGACCTCCGTCCCACGGATTTAGTCCAACACCGCCCAGCGATCCCCACCCATTAACACACTGCCCACACACACTGGACAAGATTTACATTTGTACCAAGCCAATCCCACGTACAAACCCTTTACTTCTTTGGAGTGTATGGAGGAAATTAAAAATAAGATCTCTCTGAGAAAACCCATCGCAGGACAAGGGAGAACGTAAACAAACCTCCGTAGACAGTAGGCCGAATACCAGGTCGAACCTCGTCCGGTCTCAGGGCGCTGTCGTGCAGTAAGTAGCTCTACCCGCTGTCCACCGAGCACTTGTTTTGATTTAACAAACATTTGATTTTTAGACTTCACCAACCACAAAGTTACTGTCCATCCACCTCAGAATAATAACGTTTGAACAAAGCTGCACTCAACCCTGGGGTTAAGTAATTTTGAGAACTAACATTCACTTTTGCACAGGTTTTTTTTTTATTTTTTTGATAATGCCAAATGCATGATTTATTGTCATAATTTGTAAAAATTTGAAAGGCAAAATACTTCGTTGCATGAATCTCTTCAATATCGCAAGTGTCCATAATATAGAAATCTCAGTTAATCCATTCTCAGCTCTTTTTTTAATAAAAAGTTACAAAACGTTTGCTGATTTGCTTAGAACGCACCTCAGCCTTTAGTTACATGGGGAGCAATATCCCCTATGGAGAGGAAAATAAATAAGCATTGTGAGAAATTTACAATATTCCTTGCACAGTAAATGAAAAATAATGCTGTTTTTTAAATTAATTTTAAGTAAATTTAATTTACAATCATAGTCAGACTCATACAGTGTGGAAACACTTCAGCCCAACTTGCCCACACTAACCAACATGTCCCATTGCATTAGTCCCATATGCCTGCGTTTAACACATATCCCTCTAAACCTGTCCGATCCATGTACCTGTCTAATTGTTTCTTAAACGTTGTGATAGTCCTTGCCTCAACAACCTCCTCCGGCAGATTGTTCCATACGCCCACCATCCTTTGTGTGAAAAAGTTAAGGGGCTGTCCCACTTGGGCGACCTAATCTGAGAGTTTAGAAGAGTGTCTTCGACCTTCAAACTCGCAGCATGGTCGACACGTGGTCCTAGGAGGACCTATGAGGTCGCTGGAACTCTCCTTCATGCTTGAGGGAAGTTCCCGAATAGTCGTGGCCTCAGTTAGGTGGCGACAAATTTTCAGTATGTTGAAAAATTTTCCGCGAGTAAAATTTGGTCAGCATGGTTTTTTTAAACTCGTAGTGCAGTGGAGTGGGGTCACTAATTACTTACAGGCTGTCGAGGGCAGCCCACCTCCGCGATGTGTTTGTGTGTGTGTGTACGGTCAGTCGATCCAGCTCGCGGTTTCAACGCGGTCGATCCAGCTCGAGCTTTCCAGGGCGAGTGCTTAAAGTGAAGACACACTCTCTGTATTCGCGGATTAAGGCCGCCTAAGTGGGACAGCCCCTCTTAACCCCCCATAGTTTCTATAAAACCTTACACCCCCCTCGACTTAAAACCTATGCCCTCTGGTTTCTCGGTTCCCACTACTCTGGGACAAGAAGACACATTGATCCACTCGATCTATTCCTCTATAAGATCACCCCTCATCATTATGCACTCCAGGGAATAGAGTCCCAGCCTGCTCAACAACTCCCTGCAGCTCAGACCCTCTAGTCCTGGCAACATCATTGTAAATCTTCTCTGCACCCTTTCCAATTTAACATCTTTCCTAGAACATAGTGCCTAGAACTGGACACAATACTCATATATTGTCATATATTGCTGCAACATGACCTCCCAACTTCCATACTCATTTTATTTCTCATTCAAACCAGACAAAGTGACAAGTGAAATGAATAACCAGAGGACAAGAGAATATTAAAACATATCTGAAAGCATGGTATCTCGGAACATGGGGTGGCACAGTGGTGCAGTGGTAGAGTTGCTGCTTTACAGTGCCAGACACACAGGTTCGATCCTGATTACCGGCGCTGTCAGTATGGAGTTTGGACGTTCACCCTGTGACTGTGCGGATTTTTTCTGGGTGCTCCGGTTTCCTCCCACACTCCAACGACATGCAGGTTTGTAGATTAATTGTGTTCTGTAAATTGTCCCTAGTGTGTAGGATAGAACGAGTGTACGGGTGATCGCTGGTCACCCATATAACAAATAATCTGCTTGGTTTTGCATGCAACAGATTTAAGAATAGCTTCTTCCCCGCTGCGATCAGACTCATCAACGGACCTCTCATATGCTTAGTATATATTCCTGATCTTCCAATCTACCTCATTGCAGCCCCTGCACTTTTTATATGTGCACTTTCTCTCTAGTCGCAACATTATATTCTCCACTCAGTTTCCTTTTCTTCTTGTACTAGCTCTTGTACAGACAAGTATGACTGCACTCATGTATGGCATGATCTACCAGGATAGAATGCAAACCAACGTTTTTCACTATATCCCGGTACGTGTCCATGTGTCACCGAGTCCACGCAGACCATCGATCATCCGTTCGCACCAGTTCTTATCCATCCCCTACACTCTGGGCCATTTAACAGCAACTTCACGCTTTCTCAACAAAGCCACCAGCATAAGCAAGGACCAATCTCTACCCCACGCCACCCCTCTTCTCCCTCTCCCCATTAAAGTAAGAGGTAAGATTTTTGGAAAATGCATACCTCCAGAGTTCAGAACACTGTTTTTCTCAGACTGCTTTCAGGCAAATGAAAAGTCCTCTCACTAGCGAGAGTGTAGTCCCCTCACCGATCTTAGCTTAGTGGAGACCTTTAAACTACGTATCCTTAATGCGGACGAAATTCTATCAAACTTCTGAACTATAAGCCTATGGCAGCGTTTATCTGTTTTTTTATGTGTGTATAACATGCTTTCAAAGTATATTCATACCCTGAACTTTTCCCACATTTTGTCACGTTACGATCACCAAACGTAATGTTATTGGGATTTTTATGTGATAGACCAACACAAAGTGGTGATAATTGTGAAGTGGAGTAAAATGATACATGGTTTCCCAAAATATTATTACAAATAACAAACGGAAAAGTGTGTGTGCGTTGCAAAAGTATTCCAGCCCCCCCGCTTCAAACTTTGTAGAACCACCTTTCACTGCAATTCACAGCTTCAACTCTTTTGGGGTATTCTCTAACCAGCTTTGCCACATCTAGAGACTGACATTCTTTTGCCCATTTCTCATTTGCAAAATAGCTCAAGCTCAGTCAGATTGATGGAGATCATCTGTGAACAGCAATTTTCAAGTCATTGCCAGATGATTCTCAATGCGGATTTAGGTCTGGACTTTGGACTGGTCCATTCTAAACACATGAATATGCTTTGATCTAAACCATTCCATTGTAGCTCTGGCTGTATGTTAGGGTCGTGTCCTTAAGGTGAAACCTCCGCCCAGTAATCAAGTCTTTGCAGACTCTAACAGTTTCTTCCAGTTTGCCCCAGTATTTGGCTGCCATCCCTTCTTCCTCCATCATCTGACCAGCTTCCCTGTACTGTCCCTGAAGAAAAGCATTCCCCCACATCATGATGCCCTGCCAACCCACCCTGGTTTCACCGTGGGGATGAATCGTGTTCAGGGTGATGTGCAGTTGATAAGTAGTTTTCGCCACATATAGCGTTTGCATTTAGGCCCCCCCCCCCCAAAAACAATTTTGGACCTCATCAGACCAGAGCACCTTCACGTCCACATGTTTGCTGTGTCCTGCATGTTGTGTCAAACTGGCAAACGGGACTTCTTATGGCTTTGTTTCAACATGGCTTTCTTCTTGCCACTCTTCCAAAGGCCGATTAGTGGAGTGCACTAACTAGTTGTCCTGTCTGACAGATTCTCCCACCTGATCTGTGGATCTCTGGAGCTCCTCCAGGAGTTACCATGGGGCCTCTTGTGGCTGCTTCTCTGATGCAATGCTCTCCTTGTCCAGCCTGTCAGTTTAGGTGGAGCCAAGTCTCTAGCTTTGCAGTTGTGCCATACTCTGTCCAATTTTCGGATGATGAATTGAACAGGCTCCTTGAGATGAATTTCAAATGCGTTGGGATATTTTCTTTTATAACCAAGCCTGCTCATTAAAGCTTCTCCACACTTTAATCCCTGAACTGTCTGGTGTGTTCCTTGGGGCTTCAGATGCCCAAGGAACATTGTCTGTTCACTAAATGTCTCTCTACAAACCTCTGATGCCTTCAGAACAGCTGTATGTTCTACTTAGATTAGATTAAACACAATGGGACTCTATTTACTAAAATTTTAGGTGACTTCAAGGCAATTTGTTTGCAACTGGATCATTTAGGGGTTCAGAGGTAAAGGGGTTGAATACTTTTGCCCGCCACCCACTTTTCAGTTTTTTATTTGAAAAAAATTGAAAACCATGTATCATTTTCCTTCCACTTCACAATTATGTGCCACATTGTGCTGGTCTATCACATAAAATCCCCAATAAAATACATTTACGTTTGTGGTTGTAACGTGACAAAATGTGGAAAAGTTCAAGGGGTATGAATACTTTTGCAAGCCACTGTATATATATATATATATATATATATATATATATATATATATATATATATATATATATATATATATATTCTATGGTGTATGGACACACTGATCTGATCTGTATTTATGCCTACTATATTCTGTTGTGCTGCAGCAAGCAAGAATGTCATTGTCCTATCTGGGACACATGACAATAAACTCTCTTGACTTGACTTGACTTTATCTGATTTCAGTGTTATATCTTGCATTGAACGTTGTATTGTTTATCCATTATCAGTACACTGTAGGCGCTTTGATTGTATTCATATATAGTCAAGAGTAAAGAGTGTTTTATTGTCATATGTCTCAAAACAGAACAATGAAATTCTTACTTGCAGCAACATAACTGCCTTTTCTTTGACTGGAAAGCCCACAAACAAAAGCTTTTCATTGCACCTCGGTACCTTGACAGTAATAAACTAAACTAAACTAATAACCAAAACTCTCAAGCCTTGGTGATGAAACCGGAGCACCCAGAGGAAACCCAGGCAGTCACGGGAGAACATGCAAACTCCGCACCGATAGCACCTGAGGTCAGGATCGAAACGGGTTCTCTGGTGCTGTGAGGCAGCTGCTGTACACTGCCACAGCCTGGCTCCTGCATCTAAGTAAGGACGAGTCTCCCCTCAGGCACTCTCCTCCCCTCTCCTCCCCTCTCCCATTCGGCAAGAGGGACAGAAGTGTGAAAGCGCACACCTCCAGATTCTGGGACAGTTTCTTCCCAGCTCTTATCAGGCAACTGAACTGTCCTGACCTCCCATCTACCTCAATGGAGACTCTTGGACTATCTTTAGAACCGGAATTTACAGGACTTTGCGGACTTTAAAGATACAGCCTCCGCGGAAACAGGCCCTTCGGCCCACCGAGGAAACCGGAGCACCTGGAGAAAACCCACGTGGTCACAGGGAAAATGAACAAACTCCGTACAGACAGCACCCATAGGTAGGAACAAACCTGGGTTTCTGGTGCTGTGAGGCAGCAACTCTGCCACTGTGTCATCATGCCACTTTTATGTTGCATTAAATGTTATACCCTGTAGCCTATATCTATCAGTACTCTGTGGATGGTTTGATTGCAATCACTTATTGTCTTTCTGCTGGCTGGATCACATGCAGGAAAAAAAGCTTTTCAATGTACCTCCGTACACGTGACAATAAACTAAACTAGCTGAAACTAACTGAGCTAATTCAAAGATAGACACAAAAAGCTGGAATAACTCAACGGGTCAGGTCGCATCTCTGCATCCTTTTCTCCAGAGATGCTGCCTGACCCGCTGACTTACTCCAGCTTTTTTTGTGTCTATCTTCGGTGCAAACTAACATCTGCAGCTCCTTCCTCCACATTAAGCCTGAATCATTACTGGATTACTTGGCCCACACATGACACTCAGGACTCTTTGGAATGTTTAGTCAAACGTTGAAGAATCTTGCTGGGATTACCTTGAAACATTGACTGTGTTTGCAGAACAGTCCAAACAGAATATTGACGAGTAGCGCGACACAAATAATGAACTGAACAGCACTGGTCACCAGCAGGATGGAGAACAACCTGACATGCCAAGGGATCACATTTTCCGGCTCCATACACTTGTTCCACAGGTTGGGATCATTCAGGTAATTTCTGTCAACCAAGCATAAAGAATAGTTCACAAATCTATTAAAAAAATCCATAAAGAAAGTCTACTGAGTACAGATCCACCACCGATTTTCCGACAACAGGTGGTCCGGCACCTCCGTTAATCCGGACAAAATTATAATATAGAGGGAGTACAGAGAAGGTTCAACAGACTGATTCCTGGGATGGCAGGACTTCCATATGAAGAAAGACTGGATAGATTCGGCTTGTACTCGCTGGAATTTAGAAGATTGAGGGGGGATCTCATAGAGACTTACAAAATTCTTAAGGGGATGGACAGGCTAGATGCAGGAAGATTGTTCCCGATGTTGGGGAAGTCCAGGACAATGGGTCACAGTTTAAGGATAAGGGGAAAGTCTTTTAGGACCAAGATGAGAAAATAATTTTTCACACTGAGAGTGGTGAATCTGTGGAATTCTCTGCCACAGAAGGTAATTGAGGCCAGTTTGTTGGCTATATTTAAGAGGGAGTTGGATGTGGCCCTTGTGGCTAAAGGGATCAGGGGGTATGGAGAGAAGGCAGGTGCAGGATACTGAGTTGGATGATCAGCCATGATCATATTGAATGGCGGTGCAGGCTCGAAGGGCCTAATGGCCTACACCTGCACCTATTTTCTATGTTTCTATAAGAATGCACTTAAAATCCTTCGCCCCTTATCTTATTTTATTTTCTTATATTTTCCTTTTTTTCTTTTTCTTTTTCTTTTTTTTATTCTTCCTCGCGTTCTGCGTCTTTACGGGGTCTTTCTTTTCACTTTCTCACGTATTCACTATCTTATCTAACTTTCTCTATTGCTCTTTTTCTTCCTTCTGTTACTTTCCTATTATTAAAGTTTAAAACAAGAAGTGGTACATGAAATGTATTATGTTATTTTTGGCTTATACTACTGTACTGTACATTACTTCTAATAAAAATAAATTAAAAAAACATCCATCCCCCTGGAAGTCCCCCTAAAAATGTGACGCCCAGGCCGGGTGAGGCGGCCGATCGCAACCTCATCGGGTCTTCCGCGGCCAATTGGTGGGTTGGGTTTGCCCCCTGCGACAATAGACAATAGGTGCAGGAGAAGGCCATTCGGCCCTTCGAGCCAGCACCGCCATGCAATGTGATCATGCCTGATCATCCCCAATCAGTACCTCGTTCCTGACTTCTCCCCATATACCCTGACTCCGCTATCTTTAAGAGCCCTATGTAGCTCTCTCTTGAAAGTAACCAGAGAACCGGCCTCCACTGCTCTCTGATGCAGAGAATTCCTCAGACTCACAACTCTCTGGGTGAAAAAGTGTTTCCTCATCTCTGTTCTAAATGGCTTACCTCTTATTCTTAAACTGTGGCCCCTGGTTCTGGACTCCGCCAACATCGGGAACATGTTTCCTGCCTCTAGCGTGTCCAAACCCTTGATAATCTTATATGTTTCAATGAGATCCCCTTTCATCCTTCAGACCCAGGGCTCTGGAACTTTGGCCCAGCTGGAGCTGGCAGATCCGTTCCCGTAGCCAATGTCCGAGGCCGACTTTGCGGGTCGGTCAGCGGCCTAGGCGGTAGCGTTAGACTCCTCTCAGAGGCCATGCCCTTTTAGACTTTCAGATACAGCGTGGAAACAGGTCCTTTGGCCCACCAAGTCTGCACCGTCCAACAGTACACCCCATAGCACTATCCTACACATTAGGGACAATTTACTGAAGCCAATTAACCTACAAACCTGTACGTTTTTAGTGTGGGAGGAAACCAGAGCACCCAGAGAAAACCCACATGGTCACAGGGAGAACGTACAAACTCCATACAGACAGCACCCGTAGTCAGGATAGAACCCGGTTCCCTGGTGCTGTAAGTCGGAAACTCTAACACTGCACCACTGTTCCATCTCTGTAAAGGAACATTTTATATTTGAAGTTCAGTAATATTTTAAAAGTGTATGAATTTATCATTTAAAGACTTTTTCAAAATAGTGCCATGGGCACATAGGTTTAAGGTGAGAATGGCAAGATTTGATAGGAACCCGAGAGGCAACTCTTTCACTCATAGGGCACTTGAGTGTTATAACTCTTGATCAACTGGGAAGTGGGCTGTGTAATGGCTAATTGAGTTTAATGCAATTATGTGTGAGGAATTGCATTTTGGGAAGTGATACCAAGGCGACACAGTGGTGCGGCGGTAGAGTTGCCGCCTTACAGCGCCAGAGATCAGGGTTCGATCCTGACCACGGGAGCTGTCAGTACGGATTTTGTACGTTCTACCTGTGACTGTGTGTATTTTTTCCAGGTGCTCCAGTTTCCTCCCACACTCCAAAGACATACAGGTTTGTAGATTAATTGGCTTCAGTAAAAGAAAAAGGTAAAATTGTCCCTAGTGTGTATGATAGCATCGAGGGTGATCACTGGTCGGTGTGGACTCAGAGGGCCGAAGGGCCGGTTTCCGTGCTGATTCTCTCGACTCTAAAGCCACATTCGCATCCTCTCCTTCACATTAGAGACAATTCACAGAGGCTGATAAACCTACAACCCCGCACTTATTTAGGACGTGGGAGGGGAATGGAGCACCCGGAGGAAACCCGTGTGGTCACAAGGAGAAGGTGCAAACTGCACACGCAGGCAGGTCCCGAGGTCAGGATCGAACCTGGGTCTCTGGTCCTGTGCGGCAGCGGCTCTAGCAGCTGCTCCACCGTGCTTGCCGCCATCAACCCGGAACCTTTGAGGCAGAGGAAAAAGCGATGCTGAATGAAACAAGGAGACCGGCTCACACTGAACCAATCTGGCCTTCTGCTCCTACCCTTTGTTGAAAGGATGTCTCCATTCACCGAGCTGTGTTACGCGGCACAGCGGACCAGTATCCAACGCCACTGATGACACAATGAAGCCGTATGCAGATCCAATCAATCCAACCACACAGAAAATTAGGATGCAAAGCTAGGAGAGAGAGAAAAACAATAGGTCACGCGCCCAGGAGCACGATGATACTTTATTGTCACTTGGACCTAGGTGCAGTGAAATTCTTTATTTTTACAAACAAAAGAGTTCCCACAAAGGCACTGACAAAGATACAAGCAGTACCCATCCCTATGTCATCCCCCCCAGGCCGAGTCCCCCTTAGTTCTCTGGGGGGGGGGGGGGCACCACGCTGGGTCCCCTCGTGTTTTCGCGTCACATCCACCTAGGCCCGACCTCACTCCTACCTCTTGCAAGCTTGCAAGGATGGAGGAAGGTGATCTGAGACAACATGCTTCTCTGTCCTTGTATGACGAGAAGACTCTCAAGAATGTTGGAATGTAAACTATAAAAATGGCGTGAGAGGCGACAATTCTACAAAATGACCAGACATTTATCTCACCTAAAGAATTTGGAGGTTACACTTGCATAATATTCAGCCTTTCAGCATTTTTTCTTGGGTATTTTTTTCAGCATATTTCATACGTTCATAAGTCATAGGAGCAGATGTAGGCCGTTCGGCCCATCGGGTCTACTCCACCATTCAATCATGGCCGATCTATCTTTCCTTCTCAAACCCATTCTCCAACCTTCAACCTTTGACACCCGTACTAATCAGGTGCTTTAAAAATACTCAGTGACCACCCTATCGCTAAAGAAATTCTTCTTCATCTCCTTCCTAAATGTACGTCCTTTTTCTATTTCATCGGCAGCATTTCCAGTGTTCTTTACTTTCTGCTTCTATCTTCTCCTCCCCATCACAGAATTTTAAATCCCCCTTTAGTGGACAAAACAACAGAGAGGGCAAAGGTGTTTCCTTGGGTTATGATTACAATGGGACTATGCAGAACTCAAACAATGGTCACTGGAGATGCTGCCTCATCCACTGAGTTACTCCAGCACGTCATGTCCTTTTGGATGTTAAGTAGCATCAACAGTTTTTTATTACTAGACTCAAAGTGTAATGAGCCTCTAGAGGTAATTCCCTACAGAACCCAACTTATCTATGAAGATTGTTGAGTGCAGGGAATATTTCAGACTTTGGTTGATGGCTGACAATTAACCAGGGATTGATTAAGCCTTGTGAAATCCATGCAGATGAATGACGTGAAACTCATTAATCAGGATGTAGTTGTATTGTTGAATGGATTCATAACCTCCTGTCATGTAATGACTCTATTTACACTGGTATTGTTCCCATTTGTCTGCAGATTCCACGCCACTGGATCGATGGTCCTTTTACCCACTAATCCCTGCCATCATGGACGGAAATCCCGGGTGGGGATGGGTGGGACACGTCACTCCCATGTTTTGAGAGGTGGGGGACAACCCCCCCCCCCCCATGTTTTCTAATCCAGATTTTGAAATTTGGTGAAAAAAAAATCTAATAAAAGCTCCGCTTTCCATAAGACAGTGGGGGTGTCACTGTTAAGTGCTTGTTAAATGTCTCTATTAACATCGTGTTAACACGATGTGTCACCAATTGTGTTTTGACCTTCAAGTATTACTGAAGGTGTTCACGGATAATTTCTTAAAGCTGTCTGATGCGGGTACAATTACCATTTGAGCTAATTGGATGGGTAAGATTTAAACGTGTATCGGATTTAAACGGTTCAGATCATTAATGACTCCGGTCGAACGGGTTTCCTGCCTGGCTTGCAGGTAAGTCCCTCATTCACGGTCACTCACGTTACTTAGTATATTTTTCCCATCTCTCTCTCCCTCCCCCCTCCAAGGTTGGTTCTTCTGTTTGCCTTTATTTGCTTCAGTTTTATTTGTTAAAGTGTTATTTATCACATTGTAGCTTTTGAAAGATTCAAGTAGTTATCAGACGCTTGCTAAGGGCTGAATCAGCCTGTTCGCGGGGCCTTTCATTGCCCGGTGCAGCTTAAAATCGGCCACAGAATCTTCCATCGCCCCGAGGTCAGGCAGTCAAACTGCTGTGTCAAGACAATCGAGGCTCCCGATATTGAAGCCCCCGCCGGGCGATTTTAAGCCGTGCCGGGCGAAGAAAGGCCCCGCGAGCGGGCCGATTCAAGCCCCATAATACGGGGCGGATGAAGCTGCTGTTGCTGGAGTTTGGAGTCAGTCACAAACCAGGTCAGCTCCCAATGTTACGTCCACAGGGCCCACCGCTGAAGCCTCCGAAGCCTCGGTGTGTGTGTGTGCTCTTGCGCGCGGCCACCAAGAGATTTTGCTCCCCCCCCCATGTTTTGATAGCGATTTCCGCCCCTGCCTGCCGCGCAATCCTTCTTTAGCGATACCGCACGGAAACAGGCCCTTCGGCGCTCCGAGTCTATGTCTACCGGTCTACGTCACGCTGTCTGTATGGAGTTTGTACATTCTCTCTGTGACCGCATAGGTTTTCTCCAAGAGCTCCTGTTTCCTCCTACAATCCAAACACGTACAGGTTTGTAGGTTAATTAGCTTTGTAAAATTGTAAATTTCCCCGAGTGTGCTTAGGATAGTGTTAGTGTGCAGGTATCGCTGGTCAGCGCAGACTTGGTGGGCCGAAGGGCCTGTTTCCGTGCTGTAATACATTAAAGTAAACTAATAAAAAGGTCTTTGACCTAAAACATGAATTCACTTTGTCTTACCTTGGTGTACCTCGGTACACAAGACAATTATAAACAAGGGCCTGTTTCCTCCTTGTTTGACTCTATGACTCTGTGAATAGTAATCGCCTGCTTGCTTTGCTTACCGGAAATTTCCGGATGCATTGGCTTGGCTTGCACTTGCAGAATTCAGGGCAGGTGCAGTCACTGTCCTGGCAGACGATGCAGATGGCACCCAGGCATCCGCAGAAGTTCTGACAGCATTCCCTGCAGGAGCACTTGCGGCAGCAAGCGCATGGTGCACTCTCGCAGCAGGGTTGGCACTTGCACTCAGGGCAGGGCTTGCATTTGGGGCATGCACAGGGGCATGTGCAGGGGCAGCAGGGCTTGCAGGGGGGGCACTCGCAGGCCTTCTTGCAGTCGCAGGACTGGCAGGGCTTGCACTCGGGGCATGCGCGGCAGGCGGGGCACTCGCATGTAGTGCAGGGTGTGCACACCTGGCAGTCCTGGCAGCGGGGGCACTCGCATGCGGCGCAGGATTTGCAGGGAGGGCACTTTCGACAGGGTCTGCATTCGCAGCGAGGGGAGACTTTACAGGGCGGGCATTTTGGGCACTTGGAACAGTCGCAGGGAAAGCAAGGGGAGCAGGCCAGACATGGAGAGCATTGCTGGCAATTGCAGGCTTGGCAGCAGGGAGAGGGGCATTGGCAGGAATCACAACAGTCCGTGCATTCATTCGTGTCCCAGTATTCCAGGAACACCCACGCCGGGAAGATCATCTACATTGGAGAAAGAAGACAAAACGTTAGCCCTTCATCCCCATTTCCCTTATTTATTTTCTTTCCTCTCATTTTAACAAGCATTCCCTCTTATTTTCCTTGGTTATTACAAGGGGCCATGAGTCTTGTGAACAGAACAGTGGCACAGTGGCGCAGCTGGTAGAGGTGCTGTCTCACAGCAACAGAATCCCAGGTTCGATCCTGAGTGGAGTTTGCACTTTCTCCCTGTGACCGCGTGGGTTTCCTCCGGGTGCTCCGGTTTCCGCTCACGTGCCAAAGGCATGTGGGTTTGCAGGTTAATTGGACTCTGTAGATTGCCCCTAGTGTGTAGAGCTAGTGTGAACAGTTGGTCGGTGGGCCTGAGGACCTGTTGCCATGCTGTATCTCTAAACTTAACTAAATAAATTGAAAATAACAGAAACACCGACATAGGTTTCATGTAGGAGGAGAAAGATTGAATGTTGTGAGGGATGAACTGCCTGAAGAGGTAGTTAAGGCAAGTTCTATAACAACATTTAAAAATACATTTTGGACAGGTACAAGGATTGGAATGGTTCAGGTGGATATGGGCCAAACCTGGGCAGGTGGGACTAGCGTAGACAGGACACCTAGCAGGTCAGGCAGCATCCACGGAGACTGAAGCAGTCAACAGTAATGCTCTTTCCCCCAGTGGAAATAAAGTCTTTGAATGTTCTTTTCAGGCATCTACTTTTTTTTAAGGTAGATGGTAAGGGTGTCAAAGGGCATGGGGGGAAGGCAGGAGAATGAGGTTGCGAGGGAAAGATGGATCAGCCAACATTGAATGGCGGAGGAGACTCAATGGGCCGAATTGCATAATTCTGCCCCCATGTTTTATGAATTTATGAGCTTATGGGTGCTCGATACGGGGTAAAAGATTAATGCATGAGGGTGAAAAACGTGGAGTTCACATCAGATGACAGGGCTGGGAACAATAGAGAGGCAGAGTGGCCTCCTCCTGCTCCTGCATGACATGTATTACTCAGAAAGAGATGATTCGGCTCATCAAGTCTGTGCTGTTAAGACAGCATTCACACACACACCATCAGTCCCATCCCCTATCTATTTCCCTACAATCTATTGCCTTCTGTGTGGCCATGAATTCCTGCCATCCCAGTTCTTCTGCCATCCACCAATGCCGTGGCAATTTACAGTTTCACCGACCAGTATATAATGTAGTGATAGCCACAACACAGAAATAGGCCATAAAGTGCTGGAGCAACGTAGCTGTCATGCAGCATTTCTAGAGAAGGTGGATAGGTGACGTTTTGGGACGAGCACTTTTGTGTATTAACCATGGAAATGTCAAATACTAGAGGGCACAGCTTTATTAACAACATGAATATCAAATTGTGTGTAGCTGGTGGTGCCAGCAATGGCTGCCTCGCCAACAGCCTGTCTGTCCTTTCCTTCTTTCTGTTTAAATTGTGCGTGTTAAATATATGTTTTTAGTGTTCTTTAGCTTGTTTTATGTGGTGGGTGGGGGTTGGGGGAAACTTTTTCTAATCTCTCACCTCGACTGAAATGCTGTATCTGTATCGTATCTCCGTCCGCACTGCGGCCTAACATCGAGGAGTTGGCGGACTTTGCTGGAGACCGACTCTTGAGAGCTCCACTGCGGGGAGCCTACGGAACTTTAACATCGCGGAGCTCGCGATCCCTTTGCCAGGGATCGACCTCGGAGCTCCAACCATGGGTGCTTGCGGACTTACATCACGGAGCCCGCGGTCTCTGGTCAGATACCGACATCGGGAACTCCAAGACGCGGGAGCTTCGACCGCCCCGACGGATGGTTCGACTGTCCCGATCGCGGGAGAAATAAAGAGGAAGAAGATTGGACTTTCTTGCCTTCTGTCACAATGGGGAATGTGGGATATCCGCTGTGGTGAATGTTTATGTTAACTTTTATGTATTTGTGTCTTGTTGCTTTTTTTTAGTATGGCTGTATGTTAATTTGCATATCACTGTACCTTAATTGGTACGAGACAATAAACGGACCTTTGAACCTTTAAAACCTTTGAAATACTAGAGTGGCATAGTTTTATTAACCATGGGAATATCAAATACTGGAGGGCATTGCTTTAAGGTGAGAAGGGCAAAGTTTGAAGGAGATTAGTGGGGAATGATTGTTTTACACAGAGGGTGGTGAGTGCGTGGAACGTGCTGCCGGGGGTGGCGGTGGAGGCATTCTCAATAGTGTCACGTCCCAAAACGTCACCTATCCGTGTTTTCCTGAGATGCTGCCTGATCTGTTGAGTTACTCCAGGACTTTGTGTCCTTTTGTGTATTAACCAACATCTGCAGTTCTTTGTTTCCCATGCCCATTCCGACCATTACATACCAAACTGCACTCATTCTATTGTCTAGCATTTGGCCTGTAACCCTTTATGCCTTGGTGAATCAGGTGATTGTCTCAATACTTAAACCTTATGAAACACCTCCCCTCTAGGACAACAAGCGACTAAGTTTCTTCCTCAGAAACGTCATATCTCTGACAGGGTGGCACGGTGGCGCAGCGGTTGAGTTGCTGCCTTACAGCGTCAGAGACCCGGGATCGATCCTGACTCCGGCTTCTGTCTGTACTGAGTTTGTACGGTCTCCCTAAGACCACTTGGATTTTCTCCCGGTGCTCTGGTTTCCTCCCACATTCCAAAGACGTGCAGGTTTGTAGGTTAATTGATTTGTGTAAATTGTCCCTAGTGTGTCGGATAGAATGGGGAATGGGGGGAATTGCGACCTTCCTCAGCCTCCCTTGTTCCTTGCAATTGCAGGACTGCTAGGGCTTACACTCTCTCAGCTAGCAAGAATGACCAGAAAGGGTGCAGAGGAGGTTTACCAGAATGTTGCCTGGATTAGGGAGTATTAGCTAAAGGGAGATATTGGGCAGACTTGGTTTGTTTCCTCTTGAACGCTGCAGGTTGCGGGGCGACCCGATAGAAATATATAAAATTATGCGAGGCATAGATAGAGTAAACTTTCTCCCAGGATGGAAATACCAAATATTAGAGGATCTTGCTTTAAGGTGAGAAGGGCAAAGTTTAAGGGAGATGTGTGGGGCAGGTTTTTTTTACACCGAGGGTGGTGGGTGCCTGGAACGTGCTGCCAGGGTGGTGTTTGAGGCACTTATGACAGTTATGACTTATAAGCTCAATGTTCTTAAGACAATGGAATTGATTGTAGACTTTAGGAGAGCTCCCCCTCCCCTCCCCCTACTCACCATCAACAACATCAGCCACATCTGTGGAATCATTTAAGTTCCTTGGAATCATCATCTCCAAGTTCCTTAAATGGGGGGCCACCATCGACTCCACAGTCAAAAAGGCGCAACAGTGGATGTACTTCCTGCTTGAGCCGAGGAAGAACAATCTGCCACAGGCAATGATGGTCCAATTCTACACGGCCATCGCAGAGTGTGTCCTCACCTTCTCCATCGTGGTCTGGTTTGGCTCAGCCACCAGGCACGACATCTGGAGGCTGCAGCGAATCGTTCAATCAGCTGAGAAGGTTATTGGCTGCAACCTTCCCTCCATTGATGAACTGTACACTGCAAGGGCCAGGAAGCGAGTGGGTAAGATCATCTCTGACCCCTCTCACCCTGGCCACAAACTCTTTGAAGCACTTCCCTCTGGGAGGCGACTCCAGACTGTCAAAGCCGCCACAGCCAGACGTAAAAACTGTATTTTTTCACAAGCAGTAGCTCTACTCAACAACCAAAAGTCTGTAGCCTCCTTGTGCTCTGGTATTTTATTTTATTCTTCACATGTTTAAATTATAATGTTTTATTTTTAATTGTTTTAATTATCGTGTTGTTATTCTTGCGAGCAAGGCAAATTCCTTGTATGTAAACATACTTGCCTAATAAAATGTATTCAATTCATGGATAGTGGCATTTAAGAGACTTTTGGTTAGGGATATGGGTATGCGTAGAATGAGGGGGATATGGATTATGTGCAGACAGACAAGAGTATGTCTTGGCATCATGTTCAGCACAGACATTGTGGGCTGAAGGGCCTGTGATGTTCTGTTTTTTTTAGTTCTAGAGATACAGTGTGGAAACAGGCCCTTCGGCCCACAGAGTCACCGGTGACCAATGATCACCCGTACACTAGTTCCATCCTACATGCCAGAGACAATTAACCTACAAACCCACACGTCTTTGGAAAGAGCCAGATAACCGGAGCACCCGGAGAAAACCCACACAGTCACAGGAAAACCGTACAAACCTCATACAGACAGCACCAATCATCAGGATCAAATTTGGGTTTCTGGCGTTGTAAGGCAGCAACTCTCCCGCTGAGCCACTGTGCCACTCATCTATGTCTGTGATCTACATTCCATAGAAAGAGAACTCTGCCTGTCCAACTTATCCGCATGTCTGAAATAATCCATCTCAAGTAACATGCTGGAGAATCTGCTCTGCACCCATCCCTCCCCCAGTGCAAGCATGTCCTTCCTATAATGGGGTAACCAAGTTTTTATAAAGTTGTACCATCACTCTCCGCTGTTACGATCTATGCCACAGCTAATAGACAAGTATTCCATATGCTTTATTGATTGAAAGAAACAGCATAGAAACAGGTCGTCCGGCCTACCAAGTGTACGCCCACCATCGATCACCCGTCCACACTAGTTCTGTGTTATCTCATGTTTGCACCATTTCCTACGCCCCAGAGGCAATTTTACAGGGGCCAATTAATCTACAAAACCACACATCCTTTGCCATATGGGTGGAAACCGGAGTGTCTGGAAGAAACTCACGCAGTCACAGGGAGAACGAACAAACTGCACACAGACAGCATCCAAGGTCAAGATCAGACCCGGGTCTCTGGTGCTGTGAGCTGCACCTCTACCCCTGCGCCACTGTGCGCATTAACGTGCTGTAGACTTTCTTAGCCTGCCTACCTATCCCTCCTTCATAAGGTCATAAGTTCTAGGAGCAGAATTAGGCCATTCGGCCCATCAATTCTACACCATGTAATCATGGCTGATCTATCTTTCCCTCTCAATCCCATTCTTCTGCCTTTTCCCCATAACCCCTGACACCCTTACTAATCAAGAATCTGTCAGTCTCCGCCTTAAAATATCCATTGACTTGGCCTCCACGGCTGTCTGTGGCAATAAATTCCACAGATTCACCCTCCTCTGACTAAAGAAATTCCTCCTCATCACTTTTCTAAAGGTATGTCCTTTTATTCTGAGGCTATGACCTCTGGTCCTAGACTCTCCCACTAGTGGAAACATCCTCTCCACATTCACTCTGTCCAGCCCTTTCACTATTCACGCTCCTCATTATCGACCACAACGCCAATTTTAATGTAATCTGCAAACATTACTCACACTTTCTATTTTCACATCCAAATGGCTACGGTTAATTATAAACAGTAATGGTCCCTATGATACATCATTAGTCTAATCACAAAAGCAACCCTTCACCATTGCCCTTTGTCTCCTATTACAAAGCCAATTTTGGATCCAATTTGCCAACTTACATTGGATTTCATTAACAACAAGATATGGGATACAAGATACATTTATTTGTCACATGTGCCAGATGGCACAGTGAAATGTGATTACCATACAGCCATACAATAAAAATAAAGAATGCAACACACGATAGAGTTCAACATAAAAACATCCCCACACAGCAGGATCAAAGGTTCCCACTGTGAGGGAAGGCACCAAAGTCAGTCTCTTCCTCTAATGTTCTCCAATGTTCTCCCGTGGTCGGGGCCTCCCCGAGCCCTCCGCAGTCGCCGCTACGGACGCTACGGGCGGCCCGATGTTCAGGCCCGCTCTCACCAATATCTTTCACCACTTTTTCAAAACTTCAGTCAAATCAGTCGGATGGGTTCTACTGCTAAGAAAATGCCGACTTTCCTTGTTGTGTCTTTCCTGTTTTCCATTCTCTGTACCTGCAACAAACTTCTTTTTTTCTCTATTTATTTAGTTTAGTTTAGTTTAGTTTAGTTTAGAGAGATACAGCATGGAAACAGGCCCTTCGGCCCACCGACTCTGTGCCGACCAGCCGATCACCCAATGCACTAGTACTATCCTACACACTAGGGACAATTTACAATTATTACCAAAGCAATTAACCTCCAAAACCTGTATGCCTTTGGAGTGTGGAGGAAACAGAACCCGGAGAAAATTCACGCGCTCATGGGGAGAGCATACAAAATCCCCACGGTAGTCAGGGTCGAACTTTGGTCTCTGGCGCTGGAAGGCAGCAACTCTACCGCAATGCCACTGTGCTGCCCTGTGCAACAAACCTCTTTCTTTCCTCTACTTATTCTTCTTATTTTTTTTAATTTTACCCTTGACAGCCAACATTACTGAGACTTAGTATCATTATCTATCACCTGCAAACACCCTGATTACCTATTCCAGGCTCCCTTCTGTGCACCAACCTGCCAGCTGCTGTTCCCCTTCTCATTTGCCCAGGTCCTGTCTTCAGGTATTGAAATTGCCTTTGTCCCAACTCAAGAACCAACCTTGTACAACATCCTTTTACTTGTCCATAATTACCATGAAGCTTATGCTCATACAGCCATACAGCATGGAGGCAGGCCCTTTGGCCCAACTTGTCCATGCCATCCACGATCTCCAACAAAGTCCGCCATTTGCCCAATTTCACCCATATCCCTCCAAAACCTCTCCAGTCAATGATCCTGTCCGAATGTCTTTGAAATATTTTAAATATGGTGTACACGGGATATGGGTGCACCTGCCTCAACCACTTCCTATGGCAGCTCGTTCCTTATATAGTATGTACCGCACTCAGTGTGAAATAGCCTATGTTGTCTTCTGGTTCTTGATCCCCATCCCTGGGAAAGGGACTGTGTACGTTTACCCTGTCTATGCTCCTCGTGGTTTTACACAGTTCTATCACAAAGATGTCCTCCCACTGACACCTCAGCCCCTAACTTGCTGCATTCCTCAGGATTGCTGGAGTGAAGGTTAATGTAATGGCTCGGTGGTGTAGCGGTAGATTTGCTGCCTTACAGCACCAGAGACCAGGGTTTGATCCTGACGATGGGTGCTGTCTGTATGGAGTTTGCACGTTCTCCCCTGAGTGGGTTTTTCTGCAGGTGTTCCGCTTTCCTCCCGCGCTCCAAAGACATTCAGGTCTGTAGGTTAATTGGCATGGCAACATTGTAAATTGTCCCTAATGTGTAAAGGATTAGTGTGTGGGGTACGCTGGTCGGCGTGGACTCAGTGGGCCGAAGGGCCTGTATCCGCAATGTATCTCTAAAGTAAAAAAAACTACACTCAAAACTAAAGGCAAAAAGTAGATGTTTGCCCATCAAATTAGCTGCTTAGTAGGTTGCATCTTCCCAATCTGATGAAGGCACAAGGGCTGGGTAGAGCGGAGGTGGAGAGGATGCGTCCAGTAGTGGAAGAGTCTAGGACCGGAGGGTACAGCTTCAGAATTAAAGGACGCACCTTTCGAATGGAACTGAAGAGGAATTTATTTAGCCAGAGGGTGGTGAATCTACTGGATGTAACTCATTGCCACAAGACACTGGTGGAGGCCAAGTCATTGAGTATTTTTAAAGCGGAGATTGGTAGGTTCTTGATTAGTAAGGGCGTTAAAGGTTACAGGGAGAAGACAGGAAAATGGATTTGAGGGGGAAAGACAGATGGGCCAAACGGCCTAATTCTGCTCCTATTAACTGGAAAGCATTTTGGTATTTTTTATCTTAACGTTGTAACCCACTCTGATCAGCGACTTAACTCTGCCAACTAGCGTATGAGATGATTTTATATAAAGGAATAGTCGGTAAGAGTGCTGCATCATATTTTGAAGGCATCTATGAGATATCAATCCTGGTATCTCTTCAATTGGCCAAAATAACTTCTTCCTACTTGGAGAGGAATAGGTGCATAGGCAGGGAATAAGGGGGTCATAGAACCCAGAGATGGGGGATAGAGATACAAATCAGTCAAGATGTGGCAGCCTTGAGGAGCTGAATGGCCTGTTCTTGGTTCATTGTCGGTACATTTCCATACGAGTCTTTCTGAGATGCCTCTCAACGCTACCATAAGGTTTACCAACTGATCCCATCTGCTTTGAGGGCAAAGCGTTAAGGTGAGAGGGGAATTAGTTTGAAGGTGATTTACAAGGTAAGTAGTTTAACAGAGAGTTGTAGACTCTAGAGCTCTAGAGTTGGAACCACCCTTCCATTGACTCTATCTACACTTTACATTGCATCAGCAAGGCCACCAGCATAATCAAGGACCATTCTCACCCCTGTCCCATCAGGAAAGAGTTACAGAAATGTGAAAACGCATACCTCCAGATTCAGGGAGAGTTTCTTCCAAGCTGTTGACAGGCAACTGAACCATCCTATCAACAACAAGAGTGGTCCTGACCTATCAACTACCTAATTGGAGACCCCCGGATGATCTTGAATCGGACTTTACTGGACTTTATCTTGCACTAAACGTCATTCTCTTTATCCTATATCTGTACACTGTGGACAGCTTGATTATAATCATGTATAGTCTTTCATGGATAACACGCAACAAAAAAGCTTTTCACAGTCCCTCAGTACACGTGACAATCATAATAAACTACAGTTGTTTATAGTCCTGCACACAAGTGCGGTGAAATACAGGTGCAATAAAAATCTTGCATGCAGCAGCATCACAGGGACAGAGACGCAGACAAGCATGGGAACACATAGATTATACACGAATGACACATACATTCTGCAAGTCAGTGAAAAGAGAAAAGACTGTGCAAAAAAACAAGACATTAGGGCAAAACACAATTAGAAAAAAATAGTAAGTCCATAGTTGGCCCATCATTTTCCTTTGCCAAGGTCGGTTTAAGGCTGTGGAGCTCGATTCACGAACCTGCTAGTTGTAGGAAAGTAACTTCCTGAACATGGTGCCCGGAACGTGCTTAGCTAAGATAGCATAGTTTAGTTTAGTTTAGTTCACAAGTTCACAGGTTATAGGAGTAGAATTAGGCCATTCAGCCCATCGAATCTACTCCGCCATTCAATGGCTGATCTCTGCCTCCTAATCCCATTTTCCGGCTTTCTCCCCATAACCCTTGACACCTGTTCCAATCAAGAACTTGTCTATCTCTGCCTTAAGAATATCCGCTGACTTGGCCTCCACAGCCCGCTGTGCCATGAGAAACAGTTCAGTGTGGTTTAGTTCAGTCACGTGTAGTGAGGTACAGTGAACAGCTTTATGTTGCGGGCTATCCAGTCAGCGAAAAGAAAGGTGTGCTGCTGCAAGTAAGAATTTCATTGTTCCGTTTCGAGACATAGGGCAGTAAAACACTTTTGACTCTTGGCTATACATGAATGCAATCAAGCTGCCCACAGCGTACAGATACAGGAGAAAGGGTGGCATGTTTAGTGTCAGAAATGATATTGTTGACATACAGATTTAAAAGAATGGAGCGATTGTAATGAATGATAACAGATCTACTTCTGGGACCAGCACCCAAAGAGTAGCCTAGCTTTGGCACCAGCTTGATTCATTGCACAAGAGGCGTTTAGACAAGCACATTGCCAGCAAATTACATTTGAAGGCAGATGTGCAGTTCATCTGTGGCTGAAACTCACATCTCAACTTTTGTCATCTTCAGACATGATTACTTCAATGCCCCACTTGCTAACATCCCAACCTATGAGATCAAACTCACGCAAAGCAGTAAAAGTAAAGGACACAAAGTTCTGGAGTAACTCAACGGCTCAGGCTGCCTCTCTGGAGAACATGCATGGCGCCAAGATGGAAAGGGTGCAGAAAAGATTTAGCAGGATGTTGCCAGGTCTAGAGGACCTGAGCTTTAGGGAGAGAACTTTAGGACAGCTCCCCCTCCCCTCCCCCCACTCACCATCAACAACACCACAGTCCTTTAAGTTCCTTGGAATCATCATCATCTCCAAGAATCCGAAATAGGGGGCCACCACCGACTCCACGGTCAAAAAGACCCAACAGAGGATGTACTTTCTGTGGCAGCTGAGGAAACGCAATCTGCCACAGGCAATGATGGTCCAATTCTACACTGCCATTGTAGAGTGTGTCCCTCACCTTCTCCGTCATGGTCTGGTTTGGCTCAGCCATCAAGCACGACATCTGGAGGTTGCAGCGAATCGTTCAATCAGCTGAGAAGGTTGTTGGCTGCAACCTTTCCCCCATTGATGAACTGTACACTGCAAGGGCCAGGAAGCGAGTGGGTAAGATCATCTCTGACCCCTCTCACCCGGGCCACAAACTCTTTGAATCACTTCCCTCTGGAAGGCGACTCCGGACCATCAAAGCCGCCACAACCAGACATAAAAACAGCATTTTCCACAAGCAGTAGCTCTACTCAATAATTTTTGCTCTGGTATTTTATTTAATTCACATGTTTAAACTATAATGTTTTATTCTTAATGTTTTCATGTTTTATGTTTTATTCTTAATGGTTTACTGTATGTTGTGTTGTAACTTGCGAGCGGAGCACCAATGCAAATTCCTTGTATGTGTACATACTTGGCCAATAAACGTATTCATTCATTCATTCATTCAATCAGATTGAGCCGGCTAGGACTTTATTCCTTGGAGCGTAGGAGAATGAGGGCAGTCCCTATAGAGTGCACAAAATCAAGAGAGGAATAGATCGGGTAAATGCACAGAGTCTCGTGCCCAGAGTAGGGGAATCAAGAACCAGAGGACATGGGTTTAAGGTGAGGGAGGATAGATTTAAAAGGAACCTGAGGGGTAACTTTTTTGCACAAAGTGTGGTGGGTGTACAGAACGAGCTGCCAGAGGAGATAGTCGAGGCAGGTACTATCATAACGTTTAAAAAAATTTAGAATACATGGATAGGACAGGTTTTGAGAGATATTGGCTGAATGCAGGCAGGTGAGACTAGTGTACATGGGACTTGTTGGTCAGTGTGGGCATGTTGGGCCTGTTTCCATGCCATATGACTCTATGACTCTACAGATAGGTGATGTTTTGAGTCGGGACCCTTCTACACACAGAGCCTTGCTGCCAAAGCATATCCACTTCAGAGTACCACCCTGGTCTCTGATCTATTTATCTCAGTCCTCCATCATTGCACATTTGCAATGTGCTTTCTCTTCTTTAAATCCCCACAATGACCCAGACCTCTTTGCCAACCATTCACAGATCTCTCATGAATGACCCAACATCTTGCCTCAGATTCCTTTCAGCTCACCTTTGGCGATTTGTCTTGAGTTGGATGGATACCAACATCTGGAACAACCTGGATACCAACATCTGGAACAACCTCCCCATGTATCTCAGTCTTTTACCCCTTTCCTTCCCCCTTCAAGGCACCCCTATCGTGGCATAGCTAACAGATTTCCTGCCTGATGGCTCCAGCAATCCAGGTTCAATCCTGACCTCCGGTACTGTCTTTAGACGCCAAGCTTTAGAGATACAGCGAGGAATAAGGCCATTCGGCCCACAGAGTCCGTGCCCACACAGTGCACACTAACACTAGCCTGCAAACTAGGGACAATTTACAATGTTTTTAATGAAGCCAATTATCCTACAAACCTGTACATCTTTGGAGTGTGTGCAGTAACTGATGCACCTGGAGAAAACCCACTTGGACACAGGGAGAACGTACAAACTTCGTACAGACAGCACCCGTAGTCAGGATTGAAGGCAGCAGCTCTACTGCTGCGCTGCTGTGCCAAAGGTCTGGAGCAACGTTCCCCAAATATCTCAGTCTTTTACCCCTTGCTTTCCCCCTTCACGATACCCCTGCAGTGGCACGATTAACAGAATTGTTGCCTCATAGCTCCAGCATTCTGGGTTCAATCCTGACCTCCGATCTTGTCTATATGGAGTTTGCGCATTCTCCGTGTGACTGTGTGGGTTTCCTCTGAATTCTCCAGATACCTCTCACATCCCAAAAATGTGCAAGTCAATAGGTTAATTGGGAACTGTAAAATTGCCCCATGTAAGGCAAGTGATAAGTTCTGGGATAGATGGTGAGAGTGTAAGGAGTATAAAATGGCTTTGAGTAAGATTATTTAAACATAGGAGCTTGTAGGTCAGTGTGGACCCAGTGACTGTAGGTCCTGTTTTCATGCTGGATCTCTCTATGACCCTTTTTTCCAGCCTTCATGTAGTTTGTGACACATCATGGAAACAGGCCCTTCAGCCCATCGAGTCCACACTGACCATCGGTCACCCATTCACACTAGTACTATGTTATTTCACTTTCTCATCCACTCCACACATATTAGGAGCAATTTTTACAGAAGACAATTAATCTACAAACCCACACTTCTTTAGGAAACCATAACCTCAGGACGGCACATTGGTGCAGCTGTTGAAGCTGCTGCCGCACAGTGCCAGAGACCCAGGTTCAATCCTGACCTCAGGAGCTGTCTGTGTGGAGTTTGCACGTTCTTCCTATGGCCATATGGGCTTTCTCCAGGTGCTCTTGTTGCCTCCCACATTCTAAAGCCATACGGGTTTGTAGGTTCATGGGGTTCTGTAAATTGCCCCTAGAGTGTAGGATGCGAAAGTGGGATAACATAGAACTAGTGTACTTGGTCGTTGGTTGGCATGGACTCAATGGGCCGAAGGGCCTGTTTCCACACTGTATCTCTAAACTAAACTTTGAACTAAAAGAAAAACCTGCAAGAAACATTGACACAATGCCCAATTATGTTTACCAATATTTTCTTAGATATTAATTTTCTTTTAAAGTGCAATACAATTTTACAGATTTAAAATAAAATGCATATTCAAGTCTTTCCAAAATTATCATTATTGCTTTTATTTACAAATAGAGTCATAGAGTGATACAGTGTGGAAACAGGCCCTTCAGCCCAACTTGCCCACACCGGCCAACATGTCCCAGCTACACCAGTCCCACCTGCCTGCGTTTGGTCCATATCCCTCGAAACCTGTCCTATCAATGTACCTGTCTAACTGTTTCTTAAATGTTGGGATAGTCCCAGCCTAAATTACCTCCACTGGCAGCTTGTTCCATACACCCACCACCCTTTGTGTGAAAAAGTTACCCCTCAGAACCCCATTAAATCTTTTCCCCTTCACCTTAAACCTATGTCTTCGATTCACCTGCTCTGGTCAAGACTGTGCATCTAACCAATCTATTCCCCTCATCATTTTATACACCTCTATAAGGTCACCCCTTCGTTCTCCTGCGCTCCAGGGAATAGTCCCAGCCTATTCAACCTCTCCTTACAGCTCAGCCCCTCTAGTCCTGGCATCATCCTCGTAAATCTTCTCTGTACCCTTTCTAGCTTGACAACATATTTTCTATAACATGGTGCCCAGAACTGAACACAATACTCTAAATGCAGTCTCACCAATGTCTTATACAACTGCAACATGACCTCCCAACCTCTATACTCAAATGTGTAGGAAGGAACTGCAGATGCTGGTTTCAACCGAACATAGACACAAAATGCTGGAGTAACACGGCGGGTCAGGCAGCATGTCTGGAGAAGGAATGGGTGACGATTTGGGTCAAGACCCCGAAGAAGGGTGTCGACCTCAAACGTCACCCATTCCTTCTCTCCAGAGATGCTGCCTGTCCTGCCGTGTTACTCCAGCTTTTTGTATCTATCCACTATACTCAAATGTTTGCTTTTGTTTTACTTTTGTAATTTTCAAAATGAGTGAGGTGCACTTACCAAAATCCCAGAGCCAATGATCCCACCTAGATACCACACGGTGGAAGAGACGTTTTTTGTGGCATATCTTGTGTCGCCGTTTGGGAAAAAGAGCAATACGTTCACGCAGAAACCGAGAATGGCTAACGCGAGGAGTATTATACCGAGACATCTTGCAGTGGTCCCAGAGCATAGAAACATGGTTTCCAGTCAATCTCAGCCCCAGAACCGCCACCACACAATCCGTGGTGGCTGTTGTGTTGACAGCCTTCTGTTCAACCTCTCACTCCAGTTTGGCGAAGTTTTGGTAGGGAGGGGTCTTCATGATGCAGCAGGGTCTAGCCAAAGGAGACTTCTTTGCACACCATGTTAGTGACTGTGGTGACCTTTGTTTAGCGAATAAACTGAAGCAGGCTGGCCCTAGTGTGCGCACTGATTTCTTTATGACACCACAGAAAAATCTCTGACATCACAGCAACTCCTCGACATCATAAAGTACCTTTAACCTCAAGTCATAGAGTCATAGAGTCATAGAGTCACACAGCGTGGAAACAGGCCCTTCAGCCCAACTTGCCCACGCCGACCAACGTACCCCATCTACACTAGTCCCACCTGCCTGCTTTTGGCCCATATCCCTCTAAACCTGTCATGTCCATGTATCTATCTAAATGTTTCTTCAGTGTTCCGATAGTACCTGTCTCAACTACCTCCTTCGGCAGCTCGTTCCATACACCCACCTCCCTTTGTGTAAAAAAAAATCGCCCCTCAGGTTCCCATTAAATCTTTCCCACCTTCCCTTAAACCGATGTCCTCTGGTTCTCAATTCCCCATAGTCTGGGCAAAAGACTCTGAGCATTTACCTGATCTATTTCTCTCATGATTTTGTAGATCTCTATTACTATACCCTCTTTGTACACGGCACAGCACAGTGGACCCAGGTTCAATCCTGATTACGGGTGCTGACTATGGAGTTTGTACATTCTCCCAGTGACCTACATGGGTTTTTCCCGGGTGCTCCGGTTTTCTCCCATACTCCAAAGAAGTACCGGTTTGTAGGTTAATTGGCTTTGGTAAAAATTGTATAGTCCCTAGTGCGTAGGATAGTGTGCGTCTGCGGGGATCGCTGGTGGACCCGGCGGACTGAAGGGCCTGTTTCCGTGCTGTATGTCTAAACTAAACTAAACTATAAGATCGCTTCTCATCATTCTGTGCTCCAAGGAATAAAGCCCTAGCTTGCTCATCTCTCCCTATAGCTCCGTCCCTTGAGTTCTGGCAACATCCTCGTAAATCTTTTCTGAACCATTTCAAGCTTGACAACATCTTTCCTATATTACGGTGACCACAACTGCACACAATGTGGCCTCACGAATGTCTTATATAACTGTAATATGAGCACCCAACCTCTATACTCAATACTTTTGTCTTAAGAAGCCCAATGTGCCGAAGGTGGTAGGTGTGGCAGTGCTCAGGTGCAGAATGCCATTCTTGGTATAGTCTTCGAGAAATATATTTCAGAAAACTGTTTTCATTTATTCATTAAATGAATCAGTGATGTAAGATAGTTCGGAGCAGAGTGCCACTACAACCTGGTTGTGACATCACCACAATGCAGCTCATGAACCCCTCAGCTGCCCCCTTCCGTTCCCCAATAAACAAAAAGGGGCCCAATCAATGTGGGTAACAATGTTGGAGAGGGTGCAGAAGAGGTTTACCAGAATGCTGCCGGGATGCTTAGAAGGTCTGAAGAACAGTCCCGACTCTATAAGGTGCAGGTCAGGCCACATTTGGAATATTGCGAGCAATCTTGGGCACCATATCTGAGGAAGGATCTGAGAGGGTCCAGAGGAGGTTTACAAGAACGATCCCAGGAATTAGTAGGTTAACATATGATGAGCGCTTGATGGCACTGGGCCTATAATCGCTGGAGTTTGGAAGAATGAGGGGGGACCTCATTGAAACATTCAAAATAGTGAGAGGCTTGGTTAGATTGGATGTGGAGAGGATGTTTCCACTAGTGGGAGAGTCTAGGACTAGAGATCATAGCCTCAGAATTAAATTATGTTCTTTTAGGAAGGAGACGAGGAGGATTTTCTATAGCCAGAGGGTGGTGAATCTGTGGAATTATTTGCCACACAAGGCTGTGGAGGTAAAGTCAGTAGATATATTTAAGGCAGAGATAGATAGATTCTTGATTAGTACAGGTGTCAGAGGTTGTAGGGAGAAGGCGGGAGAGTGGGGATAGGAGGGAGAGATGGATCAGCCATGATTGAATGGCAGAGTAGACTTGATGGGCCGAACGGTCTAATTCTACACCTATCTCTTCTGATCTTATGACTCAAAACGTCACCCATTCTTGTTCTCCAGAAATTCTGCCTGACCCGCTGAGTTACTCCACCAGCCAGAAAGGTGTAGAAAGGTGGATGTTACTTGAAATTGGAGATTTCAATGCTCGTACCATTGTGCTGGAAGCTACCCAAGCGGAATATGAGTTGTTGGTCTTCCAGTTTGCCTGTGGCCTCACTCTACCAATGGATGGGATGGGAAATGCATATAGGAATGGGACGGGGAGTTAGCAACCGGGAGATCCAGCAGGCCTTGGAAAACAGGAGGAAGGTCTTCACTGAAACCGTTTCTTTCAGTTAGCACGTGGCCTTGCTGGGACAATTGGATACCTTTCAAAAATATGGCAGAATTACTCTAAGAGAAAGTGGGAGGATGTGGGAGGAAACTGGAGCACACAGAGGAACCACTGCAGCAAATGGGAGAACAAGGCACAACTCCTGCCATTATGTTTAGGTTAGTTTCAGTTTGGAGATACAGCGTAGAAACAGGCCCTTCAGCCCACGGAGTCCACGGTGACCAAAGAAAGCCCACACACTAGTTCTGTGCTATCCCACTTTTACGTCCTATGCACCAGAGGCAATTTACAGAGGCCAATTGAACTACAAACCTGCACGTCTTTGGAATGTGGGAGGAAACCGGAGCACCCGGAGGAAACCCACACGGTCACAGGGAGAACGTGCAAACTCCACACACAGGCAGCACCCAAGGTGAGAGTCAAAGTATGGAGTCTCAGGCGCTGTGAGGCAGCAGCTCTACTAGATGCGCCAGTGTGCCACCGTTACTTTAAATTCAACCAATAGACTGCAAAAGGAACTAAACAGCTAACGACTAGGTTGTTAGTGATCTTCATTACGAATGGAATGGAATTATCCATTCCTGCCTGATCCACGTCTCCAGATACACAAAAACGTGGGTTGATATGCAACTGCCTTTAAATGGTTGAGCAAGAGACAATAAATGTGTCGTACAGTTCAGAAATAAGCTCAAAAGTTATTGGAGCAAAATTAGGCCTTTTGGCCAATCTAGTCCACTCCACCGTTCAATCTTTCCCTCAACCTCATTCTCCTGCCTCCTCCCCGTAGCCGTAGACATCCTTACTGTTAGTCCCCTTTGGCCCCCACCAGGTCCATGCTAACCATCAAGCTCCATTTACGCTAATCCTACTCTGATACCGTTGTCAGATACAAAGTACTGGAGTAACTCAGCGGGTCAGGCAGCAACTCTGGAGAACATGGATTACCAAGACCAAGTGCAGACTGGGTGATCGTTTCGCTGAGCACCTACGCTCTGTCCCACCTTGGCTGTCGCGATCTCCCAGTTGCCAAACATATCAACTATCCTTCCCGTTCCCACACTGTCCTTTCCGTCCTGGGCCTTCTCCAATGTCAGACTGAGGCCGACACAAATTGGAGGAGCCGCACCTCATATTTTGCTTGGGCAGCTTACAACCCAGCAGCAAGAACATTGATTTGTCTCGTTTCAAGTAACCCTTGCATTCCCTCTCACTCCGTCCCATCCCCCACCCTCGTCATGGTTCCCATCCCTTCGTTACCACCTCTCGCACAGCCAACAATGGACCATTGTGGGCTCCATCTTTCTTGAGTCACCAGTGCCTGCTCTGATTCGTTCAGTATCTTCCACACCTCTAGCTTCCCTCCCTCCCCCCTGACTGTAAGTCTGAAGAAGAAACGTCACCCCTTCCTTCTCTCCAGAGATGCTGCCCGACCCCGCTGAGTTACTCCAGCATTTTGTGTCTAATCTTGGGTGTAAACCAGCATCTGCACTTCCTTCCTACTCGTGGATAGGTAACGTTTCGGGCCGGGACAGATTGGCAGGTCGGGGGGGAAAGGTGGAATCCAGTAGAGCGCAGACACTTGGAGAGACACTGACTGCTGTTTCACTCTCGGCAGCGCAGTGCTCCGAACTGGCGTCGCTTTGTGCGTGGACTCGGAGTCGGTCCAGACCAAAGGTCCCCCGCTAAAGGATCTTTGGTCCAGGCGCCCAGCTCTCTGCTCCTGACCTGGAAGGTCTAGCATGTGCTAAATACTTCCTGGATCCGAGCCGAGCCGAGCCTCGGCCGCCTGCAGCCGTGCAAAGTAACAGTCACAGGCGCCGCATTAACGGATTGCATTGCGAATGGGCTGGAATCAGATTCCCGTGATCGATGGGCGCCTCATCCACATGCACCCCCACTGCATGGATTATAGCGTTAGAGAGACGCAGTGACTCAGTGGTTCAGGCAGCGTATCTGGACCCTGTGATTTAACACGCCGTCCACACTGCGGAAGCCGAGGGGGGAATATTTCCACACCCAAGAGAGAGACACAAAGTGCTGGAGTAACTCAGCGGGTCAGGCAGCGTCTCTGGAGCAAAGGGACAGGCGAGGTTTGGGGTCGAGACCCATCTTCAGACTGAGTCAGGGGAGAGGGCAGCTAGAGGTACGAAGCGGTATGAGCCTCTCCCTCTCCCACTTTGCTAATCCCACTGTTCGCATCCCTGCGTTATTACCTCTTCCGCAGCCGACAATGGACCATTGTGGGCTCCACCTCAGTGCTGCCTCTGATTTGCTCTGTACATTTTCATACCTCTCCATCCTGTGCCTAGTTCTAAGTCATCCCCTTTTCCCATCCCCTCCTGACACACTGGGGGCGATTTTCAAAGGCCAATTAACCTGCAAACCTTTGGGATGTGGGTGGAAACTGGAGCACCTGGAGGAAACCCACGTGGTCACAGAAAAAAAAGGTGAAACCATGCAGGCAGCACCCGAGGTCAGGATCTAACCCGAATCTCTGGTGGTGCACCCGTTAAGTCCCGCATCCCAAACATACATAATACATAGGTTAGTTAGTATATTGCCCACGTAATTTGCTTCTGATGGATAGGTGAATGTAAGATTCCAGGAGGAGTATTTCAAAGTGTGGGAAGAATTAAAAATGTTGGTTAATGTAGGATTAGTATAAATGGTTGGTCAATGGGTGACAGGCCTAAGGGCTTGATTCCATGCTGTATCTTTCTATGTCTTTCTGTCTGTTCTTTATTAAAAAAAAAAGGAGAGTAGATCATTCTTGGTTCTGCTGCACACACGTTTACCCTTGTAATTTTCTGACCATTTTAAATACTGGAAAAGTACAGTCTGGGAACGTGACGATCTTCCATAAACTAAAACTAAAGCTGCATGTGGAATATTATTGAGAGGCTGCAAGGCAGAGTTGGGTTTGGTGCGCTCGGTGGAATCACTGGCACCTTCTGGAGTTTGCGGTGAAATGACTGGTGTGTATTTTGTTGACAGGGCGTAGAAGGTGGAAATGCTTCCGTTTGCTGCTCGTCGATCACCTGTAGTGTGCACTGGAGGTTGTGTGGCAAGCAGTCAGCCCCTAGCCACGGGCGCTGGACTTGGTAAGGATCATCCCCTGAGCTCATTGTATGGGACATGGCCAGCTTGACTGTCAATCGCAACAGTTGGCAGTCACTGGGAAGTGGGTCAACTTGGTAATGATGATGATACTGCATTGTCACATGTACCTAGGCACATCTCTAGGTACCGAGTGAAATTCTTTTGCATACAATCCAGTAAAATCATACTACAGATAAGCACAATCATAGATGATCTTTTGTAATAATATTTTTATTAGAAGTAATCCATCATAACAACGGTATAACAACTTTCCAAATACACAACCAACATTTCAATAAGTATACGAATGTTACGAGTAATTCTTATAAACTTCTATTTTTTTAGAAAGTAGAAAAAGAAAAGAATAGATTTTAATCAATAAGAATAGTGATTAAATAATAATTTTGGGTATATAGAAAGAGAAGAGAGAGAAGAAAAACAAATATGTATATATTCTAGTTATATGTATTTAATTAAAACAAAGTATTATATATATATTAAAAAAAAGAGAGATTATAGTATACATCTTAATAGTGAATAACACAATTTCAAATAGCGATATCAATAGAGACATGTATACAAATCAAAAAGAAAAACAGAAAGTTATTTTCATCTGATCCTGCCGGGTACCCATTGAGTTGTGATGCCAAGAACAGCTACCCCTTTAAATATTCTGTATATGGAGACCATATCTGTTCAAAGAGTTTGTATTTGTCCATTAGGACAAATCTGATTCTTTCCAAATGCAACGTCTCCAACATTTCCACTGTCCATATTTTAATTGTGGGGGATAATGTTATAGCGAGTACATGATCTTATGGAGGTGTATAAAATCATGAGCGGAATAGATCGGGTAGAAGCACAGTGTTTCTTGCCCAGAGTAGGGGAATTGAGAAGGTAGACAAAAGTGCTGGAGAAACTCAGCGGGTGAAGCAGCATCTATGGAGCAAAGGAAATAGGCAAAGGTTCGGGCCAAAACCCTTCTTCAGGCTGATGGAGGGTGGGGGGGGGGGGGGGGGGGGGGGGGGTGAGGGGGGGGGGGGGAAGGGGGGGAAGGGGGGGGGGGGGGGGGGGGGGGGGGGAAGGGGGGGGGGGGGGGGGGGGGGGGGGGGGGGGGGGGGGAGAAGAAAGGAAAAAGGAGGATGAGGAGCCCGAAGGCTGAGGGAGAGCTAGGAAGGGGGGGAGACAGCAAGGGCTAACGGAATTGGGAGAATTCAATGTTTAAGCCACTAGGGTGCAGACTGCCCAAGCGGAATATGAGGTGCTGTTCCTCCAATTTCCGGTGGTCCTCGCTCTAGCCATGGAGGAGGCCCAGGACAGAGTGGTCAGATGCGGAATGGGAGGGGGAGTTGAAGTGCTGGGCCACCGGGAGATCAGGTTGGTTAATGCGGATGGCTAGTGGGTGAAAGGTGAGGACTAGGGGGACTCTGCCCTTGTTACGAGTGGGGGGATGGGGTGAGAGAGCAATGTTACGGGGTATGGAAGAGACCCTGGTGCGAGCCTCATCTATAGTAGGGGAGGGGAACCCCCGTTCCATGAAGAAGTAGGACATTTCCGATGCCCTGGTGTGGAACTCCTCATCCTGGGGAATTGAGAGCCAGAGAACACTTGAAGGGGGAATGATTTAAGAGGAATCTGAGGGGTAACCTAGGGAACTGAGGGAGCACAGCCTCAGAATAAAAGGACGTACCTTTAGGAAGGAGATGAGGAGAAATTTCTCTAGTCAGAGGGTGGTGAATCTGTGGAATTAATAGCCGTGGACGGCTGTGGGGAGCCGAGTCAATGGATATTTTTAAGGCAGAGATTGATAGATTCTTGATTAATACGGGTGTCAGGGGTTATGGGGAGAAGGCAGGAGAATGGGGTTGAGAGGGAAAGATAGATCAGCCATGATAGAATGGCGGAGTAGACTTGATGGGCGAATGGCCTAATTCTGCTCCTAGAACTTGTGAACTTATGAAAGAGCACAATGCACAGACAAAAACCAAGAGCTAAAATATCACACAAGAAACTTGGCAAAATTCAGTGCAATAGTTCACACGCCACTTTTTGTTGATGTTTGCAGATATGCTGAAAAAAGGTGGGAATGCAGCCGATGCTGCAGTTGCTGCAGCTGCTGTCCTGAATCTTACCGAACCGTTCAGTACTGGCCTTGGGGGCGACTGCAATTGCCTGTTTTATGATGCTAAAACCCACAGCGTCCTTGGACTAAATGGAAGGTGGGAAACAGTGGTTCAACTTCCGATTGAACTTTGAACTTGGAACTTAAAACCGCGGGGCTGCACAGCAGTAGAGTTGCTGCCTTACAGCGCCAAAGTCCCGCGTTCGGTCATGACTATGGGTGCTGTCTTTACGGAGTTTGCATGTTCTTCCTGTGACCTGCGTGGGCTTTCTCCGGGTGCTCCAGTTTCCTCCCACAATTAAGACGTACAGGTTTATAGGGGAATTGTCTAGAATTGCATTTGGGCTAGCCGGGATAAGGATGGAAAATGTCCTTCCTTTGAAGGTGTTAGTCATTCAGATGGCCTTTTAAATAATCTCAATATCACCTCCTAAAATTATAGATGTACTTGAATTTAAACTCCCGTGCTGCTGCGGTGGGATTTGAACGTGTATCTTATGCACCGCATGGAACCCAAAGAACTATGTCGACACTGTCAGGCGGCCCAGTGAGCCGCTGTTTCACGGCGCCAGAGACCCAGGTTCGATCCTCACTTTGGGTGCTGTTTGGGTGAAGTTTGCACGTTCTCACTGTGGACGCGTGGGTTTTCTCCGGGCGCTCCGGTTCTCTCCCACATCGCCAAGACGTGCGGGTTTGTGGGGTCATTGTCCCTCTGCAAAATTGCCCCTAGTGTGTAGGGAATGGACGTGAAAGTGGGACAACATAGGACAGGTGTGAACGGGTGATCAATGGTCAGTATGGACTCCGTGGGCCAAAGGGCCTGTTCCATGCTGTATCTCTAAACTACGCTAAACTAAACAAAGACTTTGACCATGTGATGCGGAATGATTAACATTGCCTCTTTCCCAAAGTTATCTGCAGTCTGGATGTCCCGTGCACAAACTTCTTGTCTTTGCAGTGGCAGGAGTCCGCAATCGTTGACCCTTGACCTGCTGAGAGAGGGAGGCTTTGATGAAAGGAACCCTTTACCACCGGTCCATGCCCACCTGGTCACGGTGCCTGGTGCTGCCGCTGCCTGGTGTGACACTGTCTCCCTCTTTGGAAGTAAGAAGGTGAGTTGTGGTGCCGGTGAATCTTTAACCACTGACCTACTTACCTCCAGCAAGGCTCTGTAATCCCTGGAAAAGATGCGGCACAGAGACCCAGGTGAGATCCTGATGACTTCTGCGTGGAGTTTGCACGTTCTCCCTGTGACCTTGTGGGTTTTCTACGGGTGCTCCGGGCAGGCCCATTGATGGCTAGGGAAGGTGTGATCTCAAGAGGCATGAAATGTGGCGAACTGTGGAACTGGTTAAACGACTAGGATGGAGGAAGGGGGAAAGAGGAGACTGTTATCAGAAGTTACTTAAAATGAGAAAATTCAACATTCATACCGCTGGGTTGTAAGCTACCCAAGCGAAAACGTCAAACCCTCCACATCCTTCCAGTAATGGGAGGGACTAGAACTGCACACATGCATCTTAACCAAAGTCCTATAGAGCTGCAACAAGATTCCCTGTCTCTTATGCTCAATTCCCTGACTGATCTTATGCTCAATTCCCTGACTTTCTCTGGGATCTGGGTTGGAGGTTTGGTCCAGTCCCTCTGTGGTGTCGTTTATAAGCATGTGGGTAAGTGTGGTGTTGAACTTTCTAACGGTGTTTCTTCCTCTGCCCCAGCTCTCTCTGGCTGAGATCCTGCAGCCAGCCATAGAATTGGCAGAAAGAGGCTTCCCCGTCACTGAAGTAACTGCGTTTCACTGGGAGAAGAATGCCAGCACCTTGCTGAGGCCAGGAAACCCGCATGGAGAAGACCTCCTGATCCAGGGTAGAAGTCCGAAAAGCGGGCAGATATTCAAGAACGCGCATTTAGCTCAGACTTTCAAGGTGAGCCCTTCTGATTCTTCCTGTGGTTCCTCCTGCGTTGTGAGTGAGATTACACTACTGATTTACGGTGGGAAGAATGGGACAAATATAAGCTCCGAATGTCGAAAGCAGTTTATGGCCAATGAAGTACTTTGTGAATTTTAGTTACAGCCAACCTGTGCAGTGCAAGCTCCCATAAGTCAAGAGTTTAGTTTAGAGTTTAGAGATACAGTGCGGAAACAGGCCCTTCGGCCCACTGAGTCCGCGCCGACCAGCTATTGCCACGTACGTTAGCACTATCCCACACACCGGGGACAATGTACAATTTTTTACCAAAGTCAATTAACCTACAAAGTTGTATGTCTTTGGAAGTTGTATGTTGGAGGAGACTAGAGCACCCGGAGGAACCCCACGCGGTCACAGGGAGAACGGACAAACTCCGTACAGGCAGCACCCGTACTTGGGATTGAACCTGGGTCTCTGGTGCTGTAGAGCAGCTACTCTATCGCTGCACCAGTGTGCTGCCCAAGAGCCTTTCACTGTCAAATGTCCCGTTACGGAACAGAAAAGTCTTACTTGCGGCAGCACGACAGGTAACGGTGGTGCAGCAGTAGAGTTGCTGCATTACAGCGCCAGAGACCCGGCTTCAATCCTGACCACGGGTGCTGTTTATATGGAGTTTGTACGTTCTCCCTGTGACAGAGTGGGTTTCCTCCGGGTGCTCCGGTTTCCTCCCACTTTCCAAAGACGTGCAGGTTTGCAGGCTGCTCGACTTCAGTAAGCTGCCACCAGTGTGTCGGTTGCGAAACTGGGATAACATAGAACTGGTGTCTGGGTGAGCCTTGATTACACGGGCTCGGTGGGCCAAAGAACCTGTTTCCATGCTGTATCTCTAAACTAAAATTGTCCCTTGTGGATAAAACACCAAAGTATTCAACATTTCAGTGGGTTTGCAGGAATCCCAAGTACAGGTCTGCTTTGACACAGTTTGAAGGATCTGAGGGATTGCAATTGCCAATAGTTGCAGATGAGGGGATGTTCAGCAGTTGACACTCATTATCCAGAATAATCTTTATGATATTTAATTTTACAAATCATTTACAGATGCTGAAACTACATAGCAGCAATGGTTTGACAATGATTAACCTTTTATTCATTGGTGGTACCAGCCTGTAACATATCACGAACAAAGTCGTTGGCCCTAACCGGGTTACCTCATTGCTCTTGTTTCATAATTGCAACGACTAATTAGAAATGTATTTGAAAGAGATTGGGCGTTCCTATGACGTGCCTTTTCCAGTCCAGGGCTGAGACTTAAAGAGAATCTGATCCCTCTAACAGTAAAGCCCCTAAGAATGAGTCTTAGAAAGTCCCATCCGTTCCCCAGAGGGGAGAGGGCCATGGAACGGACCAGTAAACAGTTTGAGAATAAATGGAAGAAAAAGATAAGTAGGAAGGTAGCGCTGGTTCCTCCAACCGGTTTTCCGAAGACTTTTTGTTTAGGAGTATTAGAGATACAGCACGGAAACAGGTCCTGTGGCCCACCGGGTCCGCATCGACCAGCGAACCCCACACATTAACACTACCCTGCATGCACACTAGGGGCAATTTTTAAAATGTATACCAAGCCAATTAACTGTACGTCTTTGGAGTGTGGGAGGAAACCCAAGATCTCAGCGAAAATCCACGCAGGTCACGGGGAGAACATACAAACTCCTAACAGACAAGCACCTTTAGTCAGGATCAAATCCGAGTCTCTGGCGCTGTGAGAAAGTAGCTCTATAACTACGCCACCGTGATGCCCTAATGCTGTGCTTATCTTATTTTTCACATTGAAGTCTGGCTCAGCCAGTGGCAACCAAGAATAGTTTGGTGACTGCTGGAGAGACAGTTGACGGCACGGAAAGACGGCACCCGGGAAAGGCTGGGTTAGCACCCCAGTCTGTGTCTTTCGTCAGAAAGACACCCAACAAAGCTACGGAAAGGCCTAATGAACCATCGTGGCCTAAACATCCATCAGGCGAGAATGAAATGCTTGGAGAAGGAGAAAGAGGTGCAGCGTACGCACAGGCCTTGAACCTGGTGAGACGCAGGAGGAGCCCGGCCGGGAGTCACCCCACAGAGCCCAGTCCCTCCACGCACTAGAGTCTCCCAACCCCTGCAGAGTAGTTATTAAGATGGCTGATCCGTGGGCGGTTGCTGCTGGGATACAAGTCGGGGCCTGATCAACCCCGGCTGGGTCGCCTGGGCGAGGGTGTCTGATGTTGTGAGACCCGAAACACCCGATGACCCCAGGTCACATCACTGAGGATGCGTCCCAGATCATCTAGAAGATGTATATTTTTCACATCCCCTCAACTATTCTCTATGAAGCGCTCGATCCGCCAAGGCCTACTGGATCTCATAACAAGCGGATTTCAGTGCAGGAGTAAAGAGGTTCTTCTGCAGTTGTATAGGGCTCTGGTGAGACCACATCGGGAGTATTGTGCACAGTTTTGGTCTCCTAATTTGAGAGACATCCTTGTGATTGAGGCAGTGCATCGTAGGTTCACGAGATTGATCCCTGGGATGGCGGGACTGTCATATGAGGAAAGATTGAAAAGACTAGGCTTGTATTCACTGGAGTTTAGAAGGATGAGGGGGAATCTTATAGAAACATATGAAATTATAAAAGGACTGGACAAGCTAGATGCAGGAAAAATGTTCCCAATGTTGGGTGAGTCCAGAACCAGGAGCCACAGTCTTAGAATAAAGGGGAGGTCATTTAAGACTGAGCTGAGAAAAAACTTTTTTACCCAGAAGAGTTGTGAATTTATGGAATTCCCTGCCACAGAGGGCAGTGGAGACCAACTCACAGGATGGATTTAAGAGAGAGTTAGATAGAGCTCTCTGGGCTGGTGGAGTCAGGGGATATGGGGAGAAGGCAGGCACGGGTTATTGATAGCGGGCGATCAGCCATGATCATATTGAATGGCGGTGCTGGCTCGAAGGGCCGAATGGCCTCCTCCTGCACCTATTTTCTATGTTTCTATGTTTCTATCTTCCGGTGGCTAACCATTTTAACTCCCTTGCCCATTCCCTACTGACGTTTCTGTCTTGGGCCTCCTCCATTACCCGAGTGAGGCCACACGTAAACTGGAGGAACAGCACCTCATATTCCCCCTGGGTAGCTTATAACCTAGCGATTTTTAGGTAAGTTTCAAACCTTCCCTTTCTCCCTTAAATCTCACCCCTCTCATTCACACCCCCCCGCCCCCCATCCCTCTATGCCCCACCTCTTTCTCTCCTCCACACTTTATAGTTGGCACCAACATAATGGGCTCAATGACCTGTTTCTATGTTTGACTGTTTATGAGGAGTTTGTGACCGTACCCTGTGGAAAGATGATGATCAGACGGACACATGTTTAGACTCAATAAGAAAGATCATGACCGCATGTAGCAGGCAACATACAGATGTTAGAAACTGAGAGCGCATTAACCAGCCAGAATCTTCCTCTGGTCTTTAATCTACATTCTTGCTCACTGATGTTGCCTCTTTGATAATAGCTGCTAATAAAGACAAGAGGGTTTTATTTTACACGATGAGATTGTTATATATTGAAAGAGTGATGGCTTTTTGTTATACCAGGGTTAAAGCTTTTTTTTAGTTTAGTTTAGAGCTACAGCGCGGAAATAAGCCCTTCGGCCCACCGACCAGCGAACCCCGCACACTAACACTGTCCTGCACGTAGTAGTAACAATTGACTATTTTTACCAAGCCTGTTAAGCTACAAACCTGTATGTCTTTGGAGGAAACCGGGGATCCCAGAGAAAACTCATAGGGAGAATGTACAAACTCCGTACAGACAGCACCCGCACTCAGGACCTAACCTGCGTACGTGGCGCTTTGAGGCAGCAACTCTACCCCTAGGCCACCGTGTTTGTGAAGTATTTGTTCTTCCAGATGATGAATGGAGTGGTCAATTAAAAATGTCACAGTGATACTGGGCCTGCAGCTTTCTTTCTTCTCTTCCAGTTGGACAATTTCTGCTGCCACTTGACTACACTGTGCGGGAAGTTGAACATTCTTTCCATTGGTAGTCAGTTTACTCTTGTTGTCATGTTACTGGGAGAGTCTGTGAATCGGGACTGTCAAGTTAAGAGAGGCAAGAGTGTTATTTGTCATATGCGCTGGGAAGGGAACAATGAAATTGTTACTTTTATTTACTGGAGATACAGTGCGGAAACAGGCCCTTGGGCCCACAGAGTGCTCACTGACCAGCGATCTCCCTGTACACTCCGCACAATCATAGGCAACTAGGGACAAGTTACAATTTTCAGAAGCCAATTAACCAACAAAACTGCACATCTTTGGAGTGTGGGAGGAAAGCAGAGCATCCAGAGAAAACCCATGCGGTAACAGGGAGAACGACCAAACACTGTACAGACAGCAGCCGTGGTCAGGATCGAACCCAGGTGTCTGGCGTTGTAAGGCTGTAACCCTACCGCTGCGCCACTGTCCTGTCCCTACTTGCTGCAGCTTCACAGGCACCCTAATGCAACGATGCAGCAAATAAATATGCAATAAGCAATATTGCAATAAATTATCAGTTATACTAGGTAACCAGACAATAATAGTGCAAGCTTAATGGGCGGCACATGGTGCAGCGGTAGAATTGCTGCCTTCCAGCGCCAGAGACCTGGGTTCGATCCTGCCGAAGGGGGCTGTCTGTACGGAGTCTGTACGTTCTCCCTGTGACCACGTGTGTTTTCTCTGGGGGCTGCGGTTTCCTCGTACATTCTAACGGATCGCAGGCTTGTAGGTTAAATGGCTTCTGTAGATTATCCCTGGTGTGTAGGATAGAATTGGGTGATCGTTGGTCGGCATAGACTTGGTGGGCCGAAGGGCCTGTTTCCGCGCTGTATCTCTAAACTAAACCTAAGTAGCTTGTGCCACCTATACTAAGTCGCTAGTGGTTCGTTGCTGAGGTGCGGTCGTGGTATGGGTTGTGCAGGGTGGCTCATGAGCCTGATGGTTGATGTGAGGAAGTTGTTCATGAACCAGAAGTTCACGGCTCTCTGGCTCCTGGGCCTTCCTGTTGGTAAGCAGCAAGATGAGAGAGTGACTAGGCTGCTGTTGCTCGCAGGAGATTACAACAATATCTGCACGGGTGCAGGAGGCAGCCCCAATGCAGTCCATCGATGCAGTAGAGAAAGAACTGGGATGGTGCTAGTGTATGCCCGGAACAAAGACTGTTCGACGCAAGCAACAAGAAGGCAGGCATAGCTGGGGCCCATGTGAGTGCCCATGACCAGTTAGTTAGCTAGTTAAGATAGTTAGTTATTTAGTTTAGTTTAATGTCACTTGTGCCGACGTACAGAGAGTAGCTTTTGCCGTGTGCTAACCAGTCAGCGGAAAGATGATACATGATTTAAATCGAGCCATTACAATGCACAGACACATGATAAAGGCAAAGAGTCAAGAGTGTTTTATTGTCAAAGGTCCCAGATAGAACAATGACATTTATGCTTGCAACAGATCGCAACAGAATATGTAAACACAGTACACTGTGTAAACAGTATAATAAATGAGAAAAAAAGGTCAGTGTGTGTATTTACACACACGCACACGCATATATATATATATATTATACACACATATGTACACATGAAAGACAAACAAATGATAGTTGTGCAATAATAACAATAATAGTTTATGTAGTTCAGTGCTTATTGTAGTGTTTAACAGCCTGAAGGCTGTAAAGTGAGAGGAGTGATGACATTCGCTGCCTTCTTGTGACACCGCTTCCTGTTGATCCCTTCAGTGGTGGGGAGGTCAACACCCAAGATGAACCAGGCACTGTCCACCTCTTCTTGAGTGAGGTTCACGTTACCAAACTAGTTGGCGATGCAGCCCGTCAGTGTGCCTGCCCTCCACTGTACACCTGTGGGAGTCTGAGAGTGACATGCCCTTGGACAAAGGCACAACCTGTTGAATCAGAAATTGCTCCGTTGTCTTATTGAGTATTTGTATGCTGCTGCAAGTTTCTCAAGTACTTGTGTGTTGTGCTTACCATGAAGGAATTGGCTCAGTCTGGCAAGAAAGGGTTCTATGAGGGGAGAATAGCCAGCGCCATCGTGGATGTCGTTCGGAAGAATGGTGGAGTTCTGAGTCTGCAGGACCTGCGGGAGCACACCAGCACGGAGGTGAAACCAACCTTCACCGATTATAAGGTAGGCCTTAATCCACGTTACACCTTGCCTTTGTTGACCACGGGTGCTAACTATGTGGAGTTTGCACGCACACCCCATGGCCTCGTGGTACTCCTGTCTCCCACATAAAGACGTGCAGGTCAATTGGTGAATTGGCCACGATAAAATACCCCAGATGTGTTGGTGAGTGGCTGAATCTAAGGGGGAGAGGCAGATTAAAAATGTTGGGAGAAAAGATTAATTTGTACAAAGATTTGGATAAGATGGTTCTTTAGTAACTTGTCAGTTTCTTTGTTGAGCTAAATTAAGGCGCGTGTTGCAATCAAAAGTGCTTGAACAATGGGTTGGGAAGAAAGTCAAACTGTAAGAAAGAGGACTGCGTCTCCTTTTCAAGGAATATTGTTCAAATGCAGGCAGGTGGCACCAGCCCAGAATGCCAACTTGGTTGGCATGGACAAGGTGGATTAAAGGGCCTATTTCCATACTGTACAGCTCTATGATGCTGTAGAATCATTGGTATAATAGTATTGATACTATTAGTATAGAGATACAGCGTGGAAGCAGCTGCTTGTGCCCACAGAGTCCGCGCCAACCAACCATCACCCCATACACTAGTTCTATCCTACACACTAGGAGCTATTTACAGAAGCCAATTAACCCACAAACCCGCAGGTCTTTGGAAAGTGGGAAGAAACCGGAGCACCCGGAGGAAATTTGCATGGTCACAGGGAGAATGCACAAACTCCATACAGACAGCACCAGTAGTCGGGATTGAACCCAGGTCTCTGGTGCAATGAGGCAGCAACTCCACCACTGTGCCACCCTCAAGGTGAAGTTCAAACTGCGGTTTCATTGTAGGGAGCTGAAATGATGAATGACCTTGCGTCAGGTCAGTTATAATATTGATCACATGAACTATCCGGATACAACCCGCCCACGTTGGAACATTGAGTGGCTCAGGCACCATCTGTGGAGGGGGGAAGCGAGTTCTCATGAGATGACAGTTTCGAGACAGAACTAATGTGACGGTCAGTGTGGACTCGGAGGGCTGAATGGCCTGTTTCAATGCTCTTTATCTCTAACATCTAGACATTGGGCTTGTTAATGGCGTAATTTAGAAGAAAATTAATTGAATCGAATAAGAGATTTACTTGATTAGTTTTAAATCGATAACAATGAGGGACCCGACGTGGGGGGGGGGGGGGGGGGCGAGAACAAAGAGGGACCATTGGCATTAGATAGAACATTTTTAACTTTGTTGGCACCCTTTACGTGGCCACTCTTTGCATACCTGGTGCATGCTATGTAAAACAAAGAGCATGTCGCATGTGATAATAAGGTTGAACTCATTCTTTCATTTATGTTGAGAAAAGTTTGTTGTCACCTTCAACGCTGCTGTGTCTTTAGGGCGTGAGGATCTGGGAGCTTCCTCCAAATGGACAGGGTATCATTGCTCTAATGGCCTTGAACATGCTGGAGAGATTTAACATCCAAGGTAGGGGATTGACTGAGTGCAGCTGCAATGCTGCTCATCGCTTTCCTCCTTTTCTCCACTCCCCTCTAGAGACACCCCTTGGGTTCACTGCTTTTAAAAATGTTATAGTCATACAGTGTGGAAACAGGCCCTTCGGCCCAACTTGCCCACAGCGACCAACACCCCCTTCACCACTTGTCCCACCTGACTACATTTGGCCCATATCCCTCTAAACCTTTCCTATCCAGGTACTTGTCCAAATGTTGCTTAAACATTGTGATAGCAACTGTCTCAACGATCTCCCCTCTCTCCATTCATCCCCAACCCTAGTCATCCTGCTAGTTTCACTGTTTGTCTTCCTCAGCCAACAATAGACGATTGTGGTTTCTAACTTTCTTTGGTGATCGGAGCCGGCTCTGATTGGTTTTGAACCCTTTCACACCTTCAGTTTCCCTCTCCCCTGACCTAAAACATTGTCTGTCCATTCCCTTCACAGAATGCTGCCTGACCTGAGTTCCTCCAGCAATTTGTGTTTTGCTCACTTTTCTAGCATCTGCCATTTCTTGTCTGCCATTATCACTTTCCTTGATTATCAGATTGAAGCATGTGCTGCCTTTTGTGCTTCATGTGCTTAACACCCTCCCATAGCTGTCTCCACCATCACCTCCTTTCCCCCACCATATGGCTCCATTTACTTGTCATCCTTCACTCCTCCTCTGACCATCTATCACCAAATGGGCCCTGCTTCACCTCTCCCCCTCTCCTCCTTACATCAGCTATCTTCCCTCTCCACTCCCAGTCCTCACACTGGCTCTTGACCGGAACATCGATAGTTCGATGCGGCGTTGGTCGGCCTGGTGGCGCAGCGGTAGAGTTGCTGCCTTACCGTGCCAGGGACCCAGGTTCGATCCTGACTCTGAGTGCTGTCTGTACTGAGTTTGTACGTTCGTCCTGTGACCGCGTGGGTTTCCTCCGGGCAATCCGGTTTCCTCCAACGTTCGAAAGACGTACAGGGTTGCAGGTTTACTGGCTTCTGTGTGTAGGATAGTGCTAGTGTACAGGGTGATTGCTGGTTGGCACAAACTCGGTGGGCCGAAGGGCCTGTTTCCACGCTGTAACTCTAAACTATAGTTCCTTCCCCCACCCCACAGACCTGCTGAGTTTCTCCGGCTGCTTGTTGTTTGATATGGAAGACATTGATCAAATTGCCCTGTAATCCTCTCAACTGCAGGGAATTGGGTCCTATGTTATGTAATCTCTCCTCAAAGAGATTGCATAAGCCACAACTCAGCTCTGTTTGTAGAGTTTGAAGAATGAGAGGTGACCTCAATGAAACGAGTAAAATTCTTCGAATGCTCAGCATGTAGAGGAGGAGGGGGGATGTGTCACAGGGTTTAGGACACTCTATCACACTACCTTTGGTTTGGTTTGTTTTAGTTTCGTTTTGTTGATTGTCACGTGTACCGAGGTACAATGAAAAGTCTTTTGTTGCATTCTATCCAGTCAGCGGAAAGACTGTACATGATTACAATCGAGCCATCCATAGTGCACAGATACAGGATATAGGCAATAATGTTTAGTCACAGTCATAGAGTCATACAACGTGGAAACAGATCCTTCAGCCCAAGTAGCCCACACCGACCAACATGTCCCATCTACACTAGTCCCATCTGCCTGCTTTTGGCCCATATCCCACTAATCCTATCCTAAATGTTTCTTAAACATTGTGATAGCACCTGCCTCGACTACCTCCTCCAGCAGCTTGTTTAAAAAAGGTTACCTCTCAGGTTCCCATTAAATCTTTCTCCCCTCATCTTAAACCTTTGTCCTTTGGTTCTAGATTCCCAATTCTGGACAAAAGACTGTGCGTTTACCCAATCTAATCCTCTCATGATTTTATAGACCTCTTTAAGATCGCCCCACATCCTCCTGCACTCCAAGGAATAAAGCCCTAGTCTGCTCAACCTCTCACTCTAGCTCAGTCCCTCGAGCCCTGCCAACATCCTTGCAAATCTTCTCTGAACCATTTCAAACTTGGCAACATCTATCCTACAACATGGTACAAAAACTGATCACAATACTCTAAATGTGGCCTCATCAATGTCTTGTATAACAATGTCTCCCAACTTCTATACTCAATACCCTGACTGATGAAGGCCAATGTGCTGAAAGCAGATTTAGTGCAAGATAGAATTCAGTAAAGTCTGATTAAAGATAGTCCGAGGGTCTCCAATGAGTTTGATGTTAGGTCAGGAATAGTTGGTAATATTTCAGTTGCCTGATAGTTCTCCCATCCCCTTCCTGCATCCCCTCCCCCCCAATCCCCTCCCCCACCCCCAACCCCACCACCTGACTCTCCCAATCCCATTGTGCAGTCAAACTGAAGCTACTGCCCAAGATGAAGATATTCCCATGTAGTTCACCTCCTGCCTTCCCATGTTTCCAGAACTGGGCCACAACAGTGCCGACTACCTTCACCTGCTGACGGAGACCATCAAGCTCAGTTTGGCCGACAGTTCTTGGTTCTGCGCTGATCCCACTCAGGTCCACGTGCCTGTGAACGAGCTGCTCTCCAAGCAATACTGCCGCCAACGCTCTGAGCTCATCAGCCTGCAGAGGTGAGGCCCGGACCCTGACCTCCAAGGGGTTCCACAAACGGGGTGGATGCCTCAATGTGTATGAAGGAACTGCAGATGCTGGTATACACCGAAGATAGACACACAATGCTGGAGTACCTCAGCTGGACAGGCAGCATCTCTGGAGAGAAGGAATGGGTGACATTTTGGGTAGAGACCCTTCTGAACCATTCCTTCTCTCTTGAGATTCTGCCTGTTCTGCTGAGTTACTAGCATTTGTGTCTATCTTTGGACTTACCTTAATGTCTGCTAGAAGTCAAATGGCCAATGGATTGAACCTAAGCGACTAGTTTGCTCCAGGTGAGCCGAAATGTCATCTATCCATGTTCTCCACTGATGCTGCCTTACGTTCTGAGTGTTTCCAGTAATTTCTATTTTTATTTCGAATTTCCAGCATATGAAGTTTTCTGTTAATTTTCAGGAAGGTGGGAATGTTGTATTGACATTAGAAGTGTGATTCTTATGCTTTAAATTTGCAGGAGCATTCTGATCAAGCTGTTCTTTGTGTAATTAGCCTATTGTCAAGATCAATCATAATTTGGTGTTTGTCCTGAAGCTTTTTTCCTAAAACATAAAGTTTATTCAGAAAAAATATATATACAAAACAAAGTGCAAAACTCTTCAGATATTCTCCATGTCTATACATTCAATAACATCACACTTAGTAGGGTTTGCACGTATCTTTAAACAGACCACCCTTGCCACTCAAGTCGCCTCCTGGTGTGATATCCCTTCCCTCGTTTGAGGGCTGTTCCCACCGGACTCTGCCCCTCAATGTCCAGCAGAGGAAGGGCCCTAGACTGTGGTCCTCCCCCACAGAGCCTTGGTGTTGGCTGCACCGAGCTTCAGTGCCTCCCTCAGCTCGCACTCCTGCAGTCTGGAGCGGGTCAGTCGGCAACATTCCCTGACGGACATCTCACTCTGCTGGGAGGTCAACAGGTTTCGGGCAGACCAAAGAGCGTCTTTCACCAAGTTAATGACCTTCCAGCAGCACTTGATGACCGTCTCCGAATGTGTCCCTGGGAACGGGCTGGAGATCGGAGTTCTCTGTTACGGAGCTGTTCTGGATGAACTGTAACTAGGACCCCTGCATCATTCTCCAGACCCTCATCGCAAATGCACACTCTGCGAGGAGGAGGGCAACGATCGATTCTCCCCTGACTCTGGTGAATAAAACATTGACGTTACAACAAGAAATTCCTCTTTCACCTCAGGGCTTCTCACGTGCAACTTGTTTTTTCTTCCCTTGACCAGGGCGAGCAGTCAGTGTCTCCATGGCAACCCGAGTGGGGCCCGTGGTGACACGGTTTACTTCTCGGTGGTGGACAAGGATGGAAATGCCTGCTCCTTCATCAACAGCAACTGCCTGGCCTTTGGCACCGGACTCGTACCAGAAGGTTGTGGATTTACGTTGCATGTGAGTGTTAAACCCTTCAATACCCAGCACATGCTGTAGGTAGCTATCTGCTCCTGGGAAGTGCGGTGTACACAATAACCCAAGAGTGTGTTGTCGGGATTAATAGGCTCAAATAGTAACCCGTGCTCTGATAACCCGCTGGAAACATCAGCGAGGCTAACATGGGGTTGAGTCTGAATCTTACAGAACTTAAGTGGCCCATTGGAATCAACAGGAACAACCACAGTGGCGCAGCGGTAGAGTTGCTGCCTTCCAGCACCAGAGACCTGGGTTTGATCCGGGCCACGGGTTCGATTCTGACTACAGGTGCTGCCTGTGCACCTGTGACCACATGGGTTTCTTTGGATGCTCCGGTTTCTTCCCACACTCCAAAGACGTACAGATTTGCAGGTTTACTGGCTTCAGTAAATTGTAATTTGTCTCTAATAATAATAATAATAATAATAATAATAACAACTTTATTTGCAAAGCACATTTCATACAATTGAATGCAACCCAATGTGCTTTCCCCAAAAACACAGGACAAAACAAAAATACAATTTATAAACAGTCAGGACATAGACAGTTAATAGCAGATTTATATAAAAATATAAAATAAAAAAAGAAAAACTGAGAGTGTAAAAGGACAAAAAACAAAATCACTGAGGTCAGATACAGAGTCCCGTATACCATATGAGCACACAAGCTACATAAGGTTGTGCTGAGATAAATACAAGAGAATATAGGTAATTTTTACAATGTCATCAGAAGTAAAGTCAGTTAAAAGTTTGATTGAAAAGATAGGTTTTCAGCTGCCGTTTAAAAATGTCAACTGAGTGGGCGTCTCTCATAGCCCTGGGTAGGGTATTCCACAGCTTGGAGGCATAATGGAAAAAGGCTGCTTCACCAATTGTCTTATTGCTGCGGCATTGAGTGGCTAACAGGCCGGCACCAGAAGACTCGAGTAGGGGCATAGGGAAGGAGGGACTCTGTAAAAGATGCTGCTCCTAAGCCATTTGGGGCTTTATAGACAAGAAGGAGGACTTTATGGCCTATTACTGGATCTCTCAGGGAGCCAATGAAGGTAGGGGTGATATATTCCCTTTTCTTGGTATTTGTTAAAAGCCGGGCTGCGGCATTTTGAATGAGCTGTACCTTGTTGGTGGATTTTGAAGGCAGACCGGTAAATAGAGTAGCACAGTAATCTAGTCTGTTTGATATGAAAGCCTGTATGAGTTTTTCAGTCAAGTTGAGTTAAAAAAGGCCGTACTTTAGAAATATTTCTAAGGTGATAGAAAGCACACTTTGTTACCTTATTTATGTGAGATTTAAAATTAAGATCACTGTCAATTTTTAACCCCAGGCGCGTGGCTTCTTGTTTGACATAGGCAGTCAAATTTCCCAGTTTACCGAGTAACATCTCTCTCTCGGGTTTTTCATCCAAGTAATAACATTTCTGTCTTGTCATCGTTGAGTTTAGGAAAGTTAGCATTCATCCATTTTTTAAATGGAAAATAGGCAGGAGGTCAAAGAACGTAAGGCGTTTGCGTCAGTGGGTTCGACAGAGAGGTGTAACTGAGTGTCATCGGCATAACTTAGAAAATGTACATTGTGCTGCCTGATAACTCCTCCTAGCGGCAGCATATACAAGGAAAAGAGTACAGCTACCTTGTTATACACCAAAGTGGTATATCATGCAGCTGTGACACGTTGTCCCCAGGGCTAACAAAGTATTTTCTTCCACTTATATATGATTGGAATCAACTTAGTACCTGATCTGACAGGCCGACCCAGTTTTCTAGGCAATCTATACGAATACAATCTAAATGGCTTCTATGGTGTCGAAAGCTGCTGTGAGGTCTAAGAGGATCAGCACTGAGACTTTGTCCTCGTCAGTGCTAACTCTAGGGTCGCTGACTATTTTTATCAGGGCAGTCTCAGTGCTGCAATTTGCTCTGAAACCGGATTGAAATTTCTCTAAAATGTAATTTTGATTCAGAAAGTGTTGTATTTGGTTGAATACCACTTTCTCGAGTGCCTGGCTGATAAAGGGTAGATTTGATGTGCGTCTGTAATTACTCTGTAGCCCACTGACTAAATTCGGTTTCTTTATCAGAGGCTTTACGACAGCGGTTTTATAAGCATCTGGGAACATTCCAGTCTCAAGAGAGATGTTAATAATTGTAAGAACAAAACTGGATAAACTGTTAAATACATTCTTTAGAAACTTTGTAGGAACCGCGTCTGAATTCCCGGGATGGCAATTGCTGAGAGAATGGAGCAGCTGGGCTTGTACACTCTGGAGTTTAGAAGGATGAGAGGAGATCTTATTGAAACATATAAGATTGTTAAGGGTTTGGACACGCTAGAGGCAGGAAACATATTCCCGATGTTGGGGGAGTCCAGAACCAGGGGCCACAGTTTAAGAATAAGGGTTAAGCCATTTAGAACGGAGACGAGGAAACTCTTTTTTCTCACAGAGAGTTGTGAGTCTGTGGAATTCTCTGCCTCAGAGGGCGGTGGAGGCTGGTTCTCTGGATACTTTCAAGAGAGAGCTAGATAGGGCTCTTAAAGATAGCGGAGTCAGGGGATATGGGGAGAAGGCAGGAACGGGGTACTGATTGGGGATGATCAGCCATGATCACATTGAATGGCGGTGCTGGCTCGAAGGGCAGAATGGCCTACTCCTGCATATATTGTCTATTGCCTGTACACAAAAAGCTGGAGAAACTCAGCGGGTGCAGCAGCATCTAAGGAGCGAAGGAGATAGGCGACGTTTCGGGCCGAGACCCTTCTTCAGACTGGTCAAGGATCAGGGAAACGCCTATTGGCTATTAAAATGACAGGTAGTGGATTTGCTCTCAGCCACTATTTTACAAAGTTCTGAGGTAGAAATACTTATGAAACTGCTAATATTTGCTTGCGCCTTACAAAGTCGGCAGCAGAGGACAGTAGAATCTAAAGGGATATCAGCTCTGAGAGTCTAATCTTTAAAATAATCGGCAAACAGCTCACATTTTTCAGCTGAAGCTTGGCTTAAAAAATCAGGGGTTGAAGCAGGGTTTAGTAATCTGCCAATGGTGGAGAACAAAATCTTACCATTTCCACCACTTTCTGCGATAATTTGAGAAAAATGGGTCCTCCTTGCAGATCTTACAGCATTATTATGTAGCAATGGTTTCTTTATAGATGCCAAGATGTACTTCTAATCCTGTTTTTCTTCACTTTCTTTCAGCTACGCATGATTTTTAAAACGTATGAACAGAGTTATTTAACCATGGAGATATTTTAACCCTTACTTTCCTTTCAATCTTGAGAGGTGCAACTTTATCAAGTGTCGTAGCTAGGTTACTGTTAAAAGCTTTTATCATTTCGTCACCAGAACCACCCTGGGTGAGAGGAGCGAATGCACTTACAAGCTCAGAAATTTGGAGTTCTGCTGCTGGATCTAAAAAGCACCTTTTACATGTAGACTCCCAAGGGCACCTAAACAACTTTAAAAACACAATGAAAAACTCACAGTAATGGTCAGAAACAGTAAAATCAGACAATCAGTAAAACCAGGATGTTATCGATTTTTAACCCTGGGGATAGCACCAGGTCCAGTGTATTTCCATGTTTGTGAGTGGCCTCATTTACGTGTCGAGGGTGTCAAGTAAGCTCAGAAACTCTGTCGCCCTGAGGTCCGTGCTGTTGTGTACACGAATGTTCAAATCTCCATTTAAAATCACTCTGTAATATCTCATTATGACCAGTGAGATCAATTCAGAGAATTCTCTATGGAATAAGGATAGGTGTAAAATGGGTGGTCTGCACAGTGTTACAGTGAGTACAGTTTCATCTGTTTGAAGGTTAATGGCAAGATATTTAAAAGAACAGGATCTCCTAAGGCCAACCTCTGCGCACATCAAATCTTTTGTAAAAATTACAGGTATACCCCCACCGCTTCCACGTTTCCTGACAGATTGGAAGAAATTATAGTTACTGTAGGTGGGCAAGCTTCAATAAGTGTTGGCACTCCATCAACGTATACCCATGTCGCCACCAAAAACATAAAATGTAAATTATTTTCAGATGTGATGCCAATGACGATACAAGTCTTGCTGGTTAATGATCTACCTTTGAGCAGACCCATGAGCAGACTGCTTCATGCATGTGAGTTCAGATTGCGGGAAGAGGTTCACTTCATTGATTTTTTTTTTACTGGCAGTAGATTTAATCTATCCACAGTGTGCAGAGATCCGTTTAAAATGGATCTCAATGTAATCCTCATGGGGATAGTGAGTGGTTGGCCAGAGACTCTATGTAAAATGGAGGAAGTATTACAGTTTTTATCTGAAACATGAACGGGCTGGGCAGTGATTTTCTGTCAGAGCAGGTGGGGAGGGTGTGTGTTTGTGGCCTATGGACTGTGGCCGTAGGTATGTCCAGATCATGGGCAGCATGTGGGGACAAATTAATTACTCAGTCAAGTGGGGTCATATGGACCGCGTGTAACAGATTATTAGACAGCATTCATGAGCCAAGGCTGTTGGGGTGAATGCCGTCTTTCATAAAAAGCGCTCCGGGAATATTTCCCCAGGAAATATTGAAATTGTCGACAATATGAAAGCAGTTTGAGCTGCAAAATGACTGCAACCATATGTGGAAATGTAAAATCCTGCTAAAGCGGCAACTTCCACGACTAAATGTCGGAATTGGTCTTGAGACAAAAATATGTTTCTCTGCGCCCTTCAATGAGTTTAAATTGGGGACAAAATCGCCGTTCAGTTGCTCGGATTGTTCCTGGGATGTGTCATTTGTGCCCACATGGATAATGACATTTTTCACATCTGGATATTTATCAAGAAGGCTCGGAATCTGCGCTTCCGTCTAGTGAGTAAGCTCTAGTGTGTAGGATAGTGTGTAGGCTCTAGTGTGTAGAATAGTGATAGTGTACGGGGTGCTCGCTGGTCGGCATGGACCTGGTGGGCCACGGAATTCTCCAGGTGCTCTGGTTTCCTCCCACACTCCAAAGACATACAGGTTTTTAGGTTAATCGTCTTCGGTAAAATTGTCCCTAGTGTGTCGGGTAGCTTCAGAGTATGGAGGATCGCTGGTCGGCATGGACTCAGTGGACTGAAGGGCTTGTTCCTGCTCTGTATCTCTAAACTGAAAATTGCACAAATGTAGCCTAACAAAAGTTTTACAAAGCTGCAACATAATTTCCCGACTCTTATACTCAGTGCCCTGACCAATGAAGGCAAGCATTTAGTATCTTGTTCACCACTCTATGTACTATGTACACCACTCTATGTATTGCCACTTTCAGGGAGCTATTGACTTGTACCCTAATATCTCTCTAAATATCAATGCATAGGTTAAGGGTCCTGCCATTAATTATGTATGTTCCACTTACATTTGACTTCCCAAAGTGTAACAATTAACACTTTGCTGGATTAAACTCCATCTGCCATTTTTCTGCCCATCTCTGTTACAGGTCCACCACCGATTTTCCAGCCCGGCACTTCCTTTAATCCGGACAAAATTACGAGAGCATTTTGTGTGGCGCTCGCTCTTTCGCGACATGTGCCTCCATCCTGAAAGAGTTCATTGTCTACTCCTTTGTTACTTAAGGGCCTGTCCCACCCGTATGTGATTGCATGCGTCTAGCGCGACCAAACGTGGTCGCTTGAGGTGTACGGCCTCGTGGGGCCAGGTCCCAATTCGAACCGCGGAGGTGTATGGAGTTGTGCAGGGCTGGTCCCGACATCATACTCACCAATCAGCTGGGCAGGAGGCGGGCCGACTGAATTTGGACGTCGCACGGCGTCGGGCGGTGACATCATCACACAACGGCATGCCGGGTGGTGAAGTCATCGTGCAACGCCACGCGCTAGGCGTACGCAGTCAAGACGCGTACGACGTCAAGACTCTGCGTACGACATCGAGTCGCTGCGTACGCCCTCAATGCGTCTGCGGGCCAACAGGCCGTTGGCGCGCAAGATTTTCGGACAGTGCAAGATTTTTGGAGCCCCGCGCAATGTCGAGACCAGCCCCGCACAACTCCATACCCTTCCGCCGATCGAAGTGGGACCGGCCCCGCGAGGCCGTACGTCTCAAGCCACCACGTTTGGTCGCGCTAGACGCATGCAATCGCATGCTGGTGGGACAGGCCCTTTATTAACTCTTTTTATTTAACAGTCTACGGTGCGTGCTTTAGAGACACTGGAGACATCTAACAAGTGTATTGTTAAATTATTAATACGCGACCTCTGTTGGTCTGGCAAAATGGATAATCCAGTAAGGTTCTGCAACCAAGCATGTTGGAACATCAGTGGTGTACCTGTGCTGATATATATCCTAAATAGACACAAGTAAAATTGACCCGAAACGTCACCTATTCCTTTTCTCCAGAGATGCAGACTGACCACTCTACTGGGGAATCTCCTCAAGGCGTGCCTACTTTGAAGAAAGACGACAAAAGTGCTGGAGAAACTCAGTGGGTGAGGCAGCATCTATGGAGCGAAGGAAATAGGCAACGTTTTGGGCCGAAACCCTTCTTCAGATTGATGTAGGGTGGGGGCGTGGTGTGGGGGGGGGGGGGGGGGGGGGGGGGGGCGGGAAGAAGTTCTCCTACTCTGACGTCTGAAGGAGGTTTTTGACCCGAAACGTCATCTATTCCTTTTCCCCGGAGATGTTGCCTGACCTGACTCCAGCATTTTGTGTCTATCTTTGGTGTAAACCAGCATCTGCAGTTCCTTCCTACACACACTGATCTATAATCCCCTACCATATCCAAACCTGATGTGAAGATTGACTCTTACAGTGGTGAATATTGTGATAATTGTTCTGAAATCTCGTTTTAGAACCGAGGCTGCCAGTTTTCGCTGGGAGTTGACCACCCAAACCGCCTGGCACCAGGAAAGCGACCGTGCCACAGCATCCTCCCTGCCCTTGCCACGTCTGCCGCCACTGGACAACTGCTGTGCAGCTTTGGAGTGATGGGTGGCATCATGCAACCTCAAGGCCAAGTTCAGGTAACAGTCCGAGTGTGACTTGTCCAACAGGTGCATCCTCAAACGCTGGGGATATTTCTGGTAACTTGCTTAATCTAGCGGGACATGGAGTCGGGGATGCAGGCCCTTCGCTTCCCCCCTCCCCCCCCAACACCTGCCCCGAGCCTGCACTAATCATTAACTGCCGCACAGCGATAAAGTCACTGCCTCACAGTGCCAGAGACCTGGGTTCGATCCTGACCACGGGTGCTGCCTGTATGGAGTTTGCACGTTCTCCCTGTGCCCGCGTGGGGTTTTTCCGGGTACTCCGGTTTCCACCCACATTCCTCAGACGTGCAGGGTTGTAGGTTAATTGGCCTCTGTAAATTGTCCCGAGAGTGTAGGAGAGACGAGCTCTGTAGGTCTAAGGGCCTGTTTCTACTCTGTTTCCACATATACTAGTAATCCTATAGCAACATAGAGCTGTACAACATGGAAATAGGTCCTTCGGCCCACCTTGCCCATGCCAATTTTTTGTTGGCTTTCTGGACTGGCCCCATTTGCCTGCATTTGGCCTATATCCCTCAACTCTTCTTATCCATGTCTCTGCCCCAAATTAATCTCTTTTTGTATTCCCTCCACATTTTTTCACCAGCCTTCCTCCCCAGATTCTGCCAGTAACCTACACATCTGCAATAATTCATAGCGGCCCATTCGCCAACTGACCTGCACGTCTTTGTGTGGGAAACAAGAGCACCATGCGGCCATGGGGGGGGAGCGTGCAAACTCCACATAGTTAGCACCCGTGGGCAGGATTGAACCTGTGTCTCTGGCACATTGAGTCTGCGGCTTACTCACTGTGCCACTAAGGTCTCTGCATGAAAGGTGCAGGTCCAGCACTGATTTTCCGGCACCCTTGGCCTCCGAGAAGAGTCTAATGGTACCGGAACCTGTCGCCTAGGAGCCGAGATACCGGCCCACAGTCGGCCTCGGAAGTTGGCTATGGGAACGGATCTACCGGCTCCGGCCAGGGTGGAGTTCCAGAGCCTCGACCGCTGGGAGCAAATTCGACCTGATGATCTACCGCAGGAGCCCCAGTGAGGTTGAGATCGGCCGTCTCACCCGGCCCAGGCGCCACATTTTCGAGGCAGCGTCCAGGAGGGATGCCAAGTGTGCACTCATAATTTTGTCCGGATTGAAGAAGGTGCCGGACCAGAAGTTTCCGGAAAATCGGTGGTGGACCTGTGCAGTCAGGGGTAGCACCTTTGATCAGTCACCAGCCATCGATGGCTGTTGACGGATGTGATATCTCAGCTTGTGACTTCAACAGCAAATCCTTTGTCTCCTGATGAAGCTCCCTAGCTGTGGTTACCTCCATGATGTCAAATGTGACATCACCAATGGTCCATAATGCCTGGGGAGTTAAGGTGACCAAACCAACTGTAATTTCATGCACTATTATTGAAAGCCAAGTGTAATGAAGAATATAAGAAAGCAGTAATGGGCCTGTCCCACTTAGGCGACCTTTTAGGCGACTGCAGGAGACTATGCCGTCGCCACATGGTCGCCATATGTTCGTGGATGGTTGCCGGGGAGTCGCCTTCATGGTCGTGAGGAGTTCCCACATTCTGGGAACTAGTCGCGGCCTCATTATGGTCGTCGAGTATTTTTCAACATGTTGAAAAATTAGCAGCGACTAGTATGAAGCCGCCATGGGGAGTAGCGAGAATTCCCGATGCGTACGCGGGTCGCAAGATGGTCCTAGGGGGTTGCCAGGAGGTCGGAGGTTCTCTTAGGTTCCCGTAGGTTGTAGCCGGTGCTGGCCGGTGAATATCATTGGCTCATTGGGGAAAAAAACGCAAGCAGTACTTTTCAGAACCAAGGATAACCGATAATCTGCCGATCTTCACAGCCGTGTATCTCTGGCTTATTAAAAGTTGTCTGGCTTCTTAAAAGTTATCTCCAATCCTTCTCCCCCCTTCTCCCCCTCTCCCCCCCTCTTTTAAAGGACTTACCGTACACTGTGTTAGCCGTCTTAATTACAGCGCCAACCTTCCTGTTCATCGCGGTGTATGTCTGTATCACCTTGGCTTTGCACCGTGTGAATTTCAGACAGCGCTCCCTCCGCTTGCCCTAGCCCTCGCCTTTGCGATGTGTGTGTGTGTGCGTGTGTGTGTGTGTGTGTGTGCGTGTGTGTGTGTGCGTTCCACTCTGACAGTCGCCGGCAGTCCGCTGAAAAATCACTTAAGTGGGACAGGCCCATAAGTTAGTCACATATTTCCACAACTCCCCTTAAGTGCTGTCTCACCCATAGAGTCATAGTGAAACAACACAGAAACTGACCCTTCAGGGAGTGACAGTGGCGCAGCAGTGGAGCTGCTGCTTCACAGCGTCAGAGCCCTGGGTTCGACCCTAACCTCGGGTGCAGTCTGTGCAGAGTTTGTACGTTCTTGCTGTGACCGCTTTGGTTTTCTCTGGTGGGGTTCCGGTCTCCTCCCACATATCAAAGACTTGCAAGTTTGTAGGTTAATTGGCTTATGCAAATTGCCCCTGGTGTGTAGGATGTGAAAGTGGGAATACATGGAACTAGTGTGTGATGTGGTCAATGTTCGGCATGGACTCAGTGAGACAAAGATCCTGTTTGCAAGTTGTATCTCTGAAACTAAAAGAAACTAATAAACTGATTCATGCAGGCTAAGATGCCCCATCTAAGCTAGTCCCATTCCCCCATGTTTGGCCCATATACCTCTAAACTTTCCTATCCATGTATCTGTCCAAATGTCTTTTAAATGCTGTTATAATACCTGCCTCAACTACCTCCTCTGACAGCTCATTCCATATTCCCAGCACCCTCTGAGTGAAATAGTTGTTCTTCAGGTTTGTATTAAAACTTGCCCCTCTCATCTTAAACATTTGCCCTCTTGTTTTTGATTCCCCTATCATGGGTAAAAACTATGTGCATTCATGCCAACTATTCCCCTGATCCTTTTATACACCTCTGCAAGGTCACCCCGGCTTCCTGCACTCCAATGAATAAAGCCCAAGCTTGCATAGCCTCTCACTATAGCTCAGGCCCTCAGGTCCTGGCAACATCCTTGCACGGGCGGAAATCCTGGGGTGGACGGGGGGGGGCGCGTCCCCTCCATGCTTTGAGAGGTGGGGGACATTAATCCCCCCCCCCCCATGTTTTGTAATCCGGACTTCATCAGATGCTTTCTAAGGGCTGAATTGGCCCGTTCGTGGGACCTTTCATCGCCCGGCGCGGCTTAAAATCAAACTGCTGCATCGAGGCGATCGAGGCTCCCGATGTTGAAGCCCCTGCCGGCCGATGAAAGCCCCCGCGAACGGGCCGATTCAAGCCCCACAATTCGGGGCGGACGAAGCTGCTGTTGCTGGAGTTCGGAGTCGGTCACCAACCAGGTCAGCTTCCGATCTTACCGTCCACAGGGCCCACGGCCGAAGCCTCGCGTGTGTGAGCATGTGCGCGCGTGCGTGTGTATGCCTGCGCCAAGAAATGGTTTTGATAGTGATTTCCGTGCCTGTATCCTTGTAAATACTCTCTGCACTCTTTCCAGCTTAAAGCCATCCTTCCGATGGCAGGGTGACCTGAACTCGGGCTGGCACGGTGCTGCAGCTGGTAGAGCTCCCGCCTCACAGCGCCAGGCACCTGGTTTGGATCCTGACATCAGGTTGCTTGTGCAGAGTTTGTACCTTCCCCCTGTGACTGTGTGGGTTTTCTCCGGGCACACGATTTCCTCCCATGTCCCAGAAATGTGTGGGTCCGTACATTAATTTGCTTCTGTAAATTGTCACTGGTGTGTAGGGAATGGATGAGAATGTGGGATAACGTGGACCAAATCGAACAGAGTCGATGGTCATCAAAGGCTTGGTAGGCTGAAGGGCCCGTTTCTGTGCTGTACCTCTACATTAATAATTATCCTAAACATAATACTCCAAATGTGGCCTCACCATCATCTTGTACCAATGACTTTACAACTTGGTGTGTTGGAAAGGAACTGCAGAAGCTAGTTTGTACCGAAGATAGATTAAAAATGCTGGAGTTACAGCGAGTCAGGCAGCATCTCTGGGGTGACGTTTCAGGTCAGAACACTTCTTCAGATGAAGTGTCCAGAAGGCTCCTAACCAAAACATCATTTACTCCTTTTTCTCCAGAGATGCTGCCTGACCCGCTGAGTGACTCCAGCACTTGTTTCTATCTTGTTCGACATTAGCATTTAGCTGTTAACAATTGAATTATTCTCTTTTTATTACTTTGATTGCAGTTCCTTTTCATAGATCAATCAATCTTAACCTTGACCAACCCAGTAACACAAGAATGTGGGATTGAGTTCCAATCTCCAACCTCATCTACTGTATCCGTTGTTATCTGTGTGGAAGCTTATATATCGGTAAGACCAGGCGCCGACTGGGCGATCGTTTCGCTGAACACCTACGCTCAGTCCGCCTTGGTCCACGCGATCTCCCGCTTGTCTGAAACATCTTAACTCCCCTTCCCATTCCCACACTGACCTTTCTGTCCTGGGCCTCCTCCCCTATCAGAGTGAGGTCACACGTAAATTGGAGGAATAGCACATCATATTTCGCTTGGGCAGCTTACAACCCAGCGGGTATGAATATTGATTTCTCTAATTTCAATTAACCCTTTCATTCCCTCTCTCTCCGTCCCTCCCCCACCCTAGTCATCCTACTAGTTTTACTGTTCTATGCCTTTGTTATCACCTCTGTTTATACCCCTTCATTATCACTCCTTCCACAGCCAACAATGGACCATTGTGAGCTCCTTGGTCATCGGTGCCGGTTCTGATTCGATCTGTACATTTTCGAACTTCCAGTTTCCCTCTCCCCTGACTCTCGGTCTGAAGAAGGGTCCCAACCTGAAACATCATCTAATCTTTTTCTCCAGAGATGCTGCCTGACCGCTGTGTTACTTCAGCACTTTGTGTCTTTCTACGGTGTAAACCAGCATCTGCAGTTCCTTCCTACACATCCAATCTGCTCTCTCTCTTTGAAAATGCACCTCCTGATTTCATGTGAATTTTCTTAAAACTAAAGTGAGACAATCGACAATAGAAAATATGTGCAGGAGTAGGCCATTCGGTCCTTCGAGCCAGCACCACAATTCACTGTGATCATGGCTGATCATCCACAATCAGTACCCCGTTCCTGCATTCTCCCCATATCTCTTGACTCCATTATCTTTAAGAGCTCTATCTAACTCTCTTGAAAGCATCCAGAGAATTGGCCTCCACTGCCTTCTGAGGCAGCGAATTCTACAGATTCACAACTCTCTGGGTGAAAAAAGTTTTTCCTCATCTCCGTTCTAAATGGCCTACCCCTTATACTTAAACTGTGGCCCCTGGTTCTGGACTCCCTCAACATCGGGAACATTTTTTCTGATTATCTCATCAACCAACTCCTTATCCCTGTATTGACCTAGTGATAATTTTATTTTAAAACTGGCTCACAACACCCTCTAGTTATACCAAGTGGTATCACCTTGCTTTCAAACCTGCAATTACCACGGGTGCCGGCAGGAGGTGCTAGTGAGCTAAGTAGGTTTGTGCTATACGTGTAGGAAGGAACTGCAGATGCCGGTTTACATCGACACAAAATGCGACACAAAGTGCTGGAGTAACTCAGCGGGTCAGGCAGCACCTTTGGAGAAAAGGAATAGGTGACGTTTCGGATCGGGACCCTTCTTCAGACTGACAGTCAGGGGAAAGGGAAAATAGAGGTATGAAAAGGAACAGAACAAATCGGAGCCAGCACCGATGACCACGGAAAAGTGGAGCTCACAATGGTCTATTGCTGGCTGTGGAAGGAGTGATAATGAAGGGATATAAATAGTGAAGCTAGCAAGATTAGGGTGGGGGGAGGGATGGAGAGAGAGGGAATGCACGGGTTACTTGAAATTAGAGAAATCAATATTCATACCACTGGGGTGTAAGTTGCCCAAGCAAAATATGAGGTGCTGTTTCTCCAAATTGCGTGTGACCTCATTGTAACAGTGGAGGAGGCCCAGGACAGAAAGATCAGTATTGGAGTGGGAAGCAGAGTTACAATGTTTGGTAACTGGGAGATCGCGTAGGCCAAGGCAGACTGAGCGTCAATGTCCAGCGCAGCGGGATGTGTTTTCTAGAGACACAAATTTCTGAACTATTTTTTAATTTGATGAAGACTTGCAAAGTAGGCTTCAAACATCCAGCTATGTCTTTAAGTGGACGGCACGTTTTTGCAAGTTTTGAGTTCTACTATCTTTAAACTCGCAGAGGCACTCAATGGGCCAGAAGTCCTCAAGGGACTGGATAGAATGCTGCTTCCACTTGGAAAATGAAGGCAGGAGTGTTGATCTGATTTACTTTAATCAAACTCTTAGTTTAGATCAGTTTATTATTGTCATGTGTACTGAGATGCAATGCAAAGCTTTTTTAGTTGTGTGCTGTCCAGTCAATGAAATCTAGTCAATGAAACCAGTCAATCTGCTAGGCAGTAGATGGTCATTTTATAATGCGTGGTTGTAATCATACCACACATGATTACAACCAAGCTGTCCACAGTGTACAGATACAGGATAATGGGTATTGGGTTTAGTACAAGATAAAGTCCAATTAAAGATAGTTCGGAGGTCTCCAACGAGGTAGATGGGAGGTCAGGTCCGCACTCTAGCTGGTGGGAGGACGACTCAGTTGCCTGATAATAGCTGGAAAGAAATTGTCCTCACTCTTTTCTGTCTTCTATCACCAAGGTATTGCTCAACATGATGGAGTTTGGGATGAATCCACAAGCAGCTCTCGATGCACCGCGATTTCATGTGGAATATGTGAAAGCAGGTATCTCTTTTTATTGACTTTTGTTGAGCCTTTAACATTCAGCGTGTGTGGCTATGACCTTCCAGAATTCACCCAAGTCCCCAAAACTGCGGATGTGGGTACTTATGTTTTCACGTCTGGTATGATCGGCCTTAATAACACACAATAGTTTTTCACTGTATTTCATCTCGTAACAATGACAAACCAACACCCGGTGACCATGTGGGTTTCCTCCGGGTGCCCTGGTTTCCTCCCCAAGGCACGTGCCGTGAGTAATTACTCAGGGTAGGCGGTCAGTCGGCTTTAAATAAAAATCTTAAACCGCGCATGCGCAGATTGTTCTCCTCTCCGTAAAAATAAAGAATAAAAATAAAGAAAGTAACAATTCAATTTGCCCAAGGCTTCCAAATCTCCTTCATTCTGAATTACTGAATGGGTGGGGGGTGGAGGGTGACGGCAGGTGGAAAAACGGGAGCACAAGTTGAATCAGTTGTGATCTTATTGAATGACAATACTAGTTCAAGGGACCAATTGGGGGGAGAGTTCCTTTCACAGCGTGTGGTGAGTCTGGCCAGGGGTAAAGTTGTGGGGAGGGCAGGAGCGTTGAGAAGGAGGGGGTCGGGGGTCATGCCAGCAACTCACTCACTTACTGCTGCTGAGGTGCTCCAGGCACGGAGCCACAGCCTTGTGGCCGGGGAGGGAAGCAGCTCGGGTGGCTGCGAGCAGCCACTGGACCTGAGCGCCTTCTGCCGGCCTGCTCACCTCCGGCAGTGCTCTCCGTCTGAACAGTGAGGGGATCCGTTCAAGAGCAAAGATCATAGAGCGGAGCGGGTCAGCGGGCGATGGATAACAGGACAGCGGGCAGTGGACAGTCCTGTGTCAGCGCGAACAAGGGACCAATTGAGGTTACTCGCACTGACACATGGAGTAAGCTCCACCGCCCGCTGTCCAGTTATCCATCGCCCGCTGACCCGCTCTTGTGCTGGTTGCTCTGGGATGATCCCCGACCCCCTCCTTCTCAACGCTCCTGCCCTCCCGCAACCTTACCGCTGGCCAGACTCCCCGCACGCTGTGAAAGGAACTCCCCCCCCCTCCAGCGGCGCTGTCCTTTTACAGCCGCTTCCCACTTTACAGCCGCTTGCGGTAGGCTGCTGCGCATGCGCAGTACGCAGTCCACGCTGCAGGCAGAATTTCAGCTGCCTTCAGCTCTGCTTGACATTGACGGCTTGAAGCAGCGTCCACGGCACGTGGGCTGCACACACTTTCCCGTATTACTGGTACTGCGCATGAAAGGCACGGAGAATTATGCCTAAGAGATCGATCTCTTAGGTAGGCATAATTCTCGCGTGCCTTTACTATTTATATTTATTAATTATCATTTTATAATTTTAGTCAGGGTAGGCAGTGCCTACCTCGCCTACACTGACAGCACGTGCCTGCCTCCCACATTCCAAAGACGTGCGGGTTTGTAGGCTAATTGGCCTCTATAAATTGCCCCTAGTGTGTAGGGAGTGAATGAGAAAATAGGATAACATAGTACTAGTTTGAATTGGTGATAGATGGTCAGTGTGGACCTGGTGGGCCGAAGGGCCTGTTTCCAATGTTCAGCGCAGTTCATCTTCGAACCAAACTAACCCAATGTCTGCAACAGTAGCTCGCTCTAGAGTTTAGAGATGCTGCATGGAAGCAGGTTCTTCGGCCCACTGAGACCATGCTGACCATCGATCACCCGTTGATATCTCTAATTGATGCTGTCTGTCATGTGGCAGCGATCAGCTTTTACCTTTACAGAAATCAGCTTTGTATTTTAAATTCCAAATCCATTCCAGTGGCATAAATGCAATCACGAAATGCCCTTCCATTAGAAGTTTAGTTGTGGCGTTGCTTTATTAATGTCACGTACACCAAGGTACAGTGAAAACGTTGTTTTGTGTGCTATTCAGGCAAATCATACCACACATGCGGTACAATAGATAGAGGGAAAAAAAGTGAAACGAGTGCAGTATACAGTGATCCTTCATTATAACATACCATAGTGGGGAGGAGAGTGGAGTCCGTTATTGCCGATTGTCCACTATAACTGAGTAAGGGATTATCATTGTGCGAGTAATAGAAACAACTAACTGCAGTTGCTGGTTAATACTCAAAAGGACGCAGAGTGCTGGAGTAACTCGGCAGGTCAGGCAGCATCTTGGGAGAACATGGATCGATGACGTTTTGGGTCGAGACCCTTCGTCAGAGTCTCAGTCAGGTGCTAGGCCTGGAATCCAGGTGAGTTGGATGGCCCTGGCCTGCTGGTGGCCGGGGGAGAGGCGAGGATCGGGGGGTCAATGGTCGCGGCCTGCAGATGGCCGGAGTGCAGGGAAGCGGTGGCGGTGGTGGCGGCAGGTGGAGCTTGTAAGCGGCAGAGGAGGCGGTGCGAGCCGGGGGTGGCATCGGCAGCCGTCCGTAGCTCTGTCTGCGATATCCGAACACCAGAGGTCCATTAAAATGAGGGTTCACTGTATAGTGTTACAACTACAAAGAAAATGCAGGAATAAAAGTACCAGGCCCACAACAAGGTAGACTGGGAGATCAAGAATACATCTGTAGTTTATGAGAGTTCTGTTCTGATAGTAGTCTGATTATTATCAGAGCGTTCCTGAATCTGGCGGTGCTTGCTATCGAGCCTTTGTATCTAAGTTCTGCCCAATGGGAGAGGGGAGAAGAGGGAATGACTGGGGTGTGAGTGGTCCTTGGTTATGTTGGCTGCTTTCCCGAGGCTGCATGGAGCAAAGATTTTTGGCAAAGGTTGGGAGCCTGGATTCTGTGATGCTCTGGGCTGAGTCCACAACTCTCTGCAATTCTTTTGTGGTCTTAGTCAGAACAGTTTTCACCCAAATAAGATGCTTTCTACGGTACATCTGTAGTGTAATTGGAGACATGCCAAATTTGCTGAGTCTACTAGGCAGTAGATGGTCATTTTATAATGCTTCAAGTGGCAGGGTGGTTCAGCGGTAGAACAGCCGCCTTACAGTGCCAGAGACCCGGGTTCGATCCTGACTACGGGTGCTGTCTGCACAGAGTTTGTACATTCTCCCCGTGACTGCGTGAGGTTTCTCCGGGTGCTATGGTTTCCTCCCACACTCCAAAGATGTACAGGGTTTGTAGGCTAATTGGCTTTGGTAAAAAGAAACAGCAAATTGTACCTACCGTGTGTGTAGGACAGTGTTCGTGTACGGGGCAATCGCTGCTTGGCGCTGACTCGGTGGGTCGAAGGGCCTCTTGCAGCGCTGTATCTCTAAACTAAACCAAACTAAAAAGTGGAGATTGTGCTTGTGATGCATAAGTCTTGACTGAAGAACGAGAGGCAACTTAGTTTTTAGTTTTAGCGATTCCGTGTGAAAACAGGCCCTTTGGCCCACCAGGTCCGCGCTAACCAGCGATCCCCGCATATTAACACTATCCCACACATACTAGGGACAATTTTACATGTACCAAGCCAATTAACCCTCATACCTGTACGTCTTTAGAGCTAACATCTCTTTCTCTGCAGATGGGGTCTGGAAGGTCTCTTTGGAGGAAGGAATCTCTCAGCTTGCTGCACAGGACCTGATAACAAGAGGACACAAGGTCAACTGGCCGGTCAGTGGACACAACAGGAGCCTCTTTGGCCGTGGCCAGATTATCACCAAGGGAACCTGGTGGAAGTTGGGTCCTGTTGCATCCGGAGAGGACGACGCAGACGTATTATGGGCTGGATCTGACCCTCGGGCTGATGGGTGTGCATTTGGATACTAGTTCTTAAGTAATAGGCGCTGAATTAGTCCATTTGGCCCATTGAGTCTACTTTGCCATTTCTTTCCCTCTCAACCCAATTCTCCTGCCTTCTCCCCATAAGCTTTAGTCAGAGGATTGTGAATCTGTGGAATTCATTGCCACAGAAAGCTGTGAAGGCCGTGTCAATGGATATTTTGGGAGTGGGGTGAGGCTGGGGTGAGGGTGGGTTGGGGGTGGGGTGAGTGTGGGGTGAGTTTGAGGGTGTGGGTGGGGTGAGGGTGGGGATGGAGTGGGATGGGGGGCTGCTGACACATGTGGCGACAGGCAGTAGATAGGACTGTTTTGTACTTTTGTAACTTGTTGTACCTTTGTCGGAGCCAACACATGGCGACACTGTGTACTGCCTAAGATGTATGCAACAATACCTGGGTACATGTGAAACTAAAATATCATTAATTAATCAATCAATTCATCCGTTCATTCATTCATTCTTTTGGCCAAACACAGGCAGGAGATACTAGTGTGGATGGGAATGTTCGTCAGCATGGGTACTTTGGGCCGAAGGGCCTCTTTCCATGATGTATGACTATGACTCCAAGGATCCCGACCCGAAACTTCAACTATCCATGTTCTCCAGAGATGTTACCCGACCTGCTGAGTTACTCCAGCACTTTGTGTCCTTTTTTGTAATCCACATCAGCAGTTCCTTGTTTTTGCAAATGCTTCCCTACCCTGCCTTCCCTCTACCCACCTCCTACCTCCACCCGAGCAGAAAATGTCTGATAGGAGTCCGTTGTTTGAACACACATGGGAAACAAAGACCTGACCCTGATCAAGAATTAAAAAACATGGGAACTATCAAACTGATAACCCCCAGCTTTCTCACTGATGTTTTGAGAAGGGCTTGTGAAACCTAGCAACGCATGAATAATCAGTGGATACGTAAATATTCCACGTAGTGCAATCTTTAAATAACTATAAATATGCTTCACTCTAGTGTAAACAGTTTAGGAAGTGAACTAATTGGGTTATGACATTGGGTGGCACAGTGGCGCGGCAGTAGATCTGTTGCCTCACAGCGCCAGAGATCTGGGTTTGATCCTGACTGTGGGTGCTGTCTGTATGGAGTTTGTACGTTCTCCCTGTGACCACATGGATTTTCTCCGCCTGCTCCGGTTTTCTCCCACATTCCAAAGACGTGCGGGTCTGTAGGTTAATTGGCTTCTGTAAAATTGCCCCTAGTGCGTAGGAAGTAGACATGAAAGTGGAATAACATAGAGCTGGTGTGAACGGTCGATGGATTCAGTGGGCCGAGGGGCTGTTTCCATGCATATCTCTACACAAAACTAAACAAAGACCTTGACTATGTGGCTGGGAATGATTAACACTGCCAGTTTTCACCGGGTGTTCCGATTTCCTCCCACATTCCAAAGACGCGTGGGTTTGTAGGTTAATTGGCTTCTGTAAATTGTCCCTGGTGTGTAGGAAAGAACTAGTGTACGGGTGATTGATGGTCGGTGCGGACCCGGCGGGCTGAAGGGCGCGTTTCCGAGCTGTATCTCGAAACTAACTTAACATGCGGCAGATAGCATGCGCCTATTGAGCCAGCTTGGTAACGTTACTCGCTAGAAACTTCTTGAGGTCGCCATTCAGACATAATCATGACTTCAATGAGCCTGTCGCAATGCCCTCGCAGTGTGAGTGTTAGCACAGAGCAGCACCTCTACCTGTCGAGAGTGGCTGATGTGTGATTCAAGAAGCCCTGTGTTTAACCAAAGCTGATAAGGTGAAATAAAAGGAATACAATATACAGCCCACAGCCTGACTGCATTATTTCATTATTTCACTCTTATTTAAGTGTGTATTGTCCCTCGTGTGTAGGATAGTGTTAGTGTACGGGGATCGCTGATCGGCACGGACTCAGTGGGCTGTTTCTGTGCTGTATCTCTAAACTAAACTAAACTAACAGATTTTTGTTTAAGAAGGAACTGCAAATGCTGGAAAATCGAAGGTAGACAAAAATGCTGGAGAAACTCAGTGGATGAGGCAGCATCTATGGAGCTATGGGCCGAAGCCATTCTTCGGAGTATAGAAATGTGAAAATGTACATCTCCAGATTCAGGGACAGTTTCTACCCAGCTGTTATCATTCTCTCCACATCCACTCTATCCAGACCTTTCACTATTCGATAAGTTTCAATGAGGTCCCCCCCTCATCCTTCTAAATTCCAGCGAGTACAGGCCCAGTGCCGTCAAACGCTCATATGTTAACCCAATCATTCCTAGGATCATCCGGGTGTTTTGGATTCCTCCCACATCCCAAAGAAATGCAGGGTTGCAGGTTAATTGGCCTCTGCAAAATTGCCCTTAATGTGTAGGAAATAAAAGAGGAAATGGGATAACATAGAGCACAGAGTGGCACCGTGGTGCAGCTGGTAGAGCTGCAGCCTTACAGCGCCAAATATCCGGGTTCAACCCTGACCTTGGGTACTGTCTGAGGAGTTTGCACGTTCTCCCTATGACTGCGTGGGCTTCCTCCGGGTGCTCTGGTTTCCTCCCACATCCAAAGACATGCGGGTTTGTAGGTTAATCGGCCTCTGTAAAATGCCCCTAGTGTGTTGGGAGTGGATGTGAAAGTGGGATAACGTGGAACTAGTGTGAACGTGATTGATGGCTTGTGAGGACTTGGTAGGCCAAAAGGCCGGTTTCCATGCTGTCTCTTTAAACTAAACTAAACAACCCACTTCACGTTCTCATTAGGTGCCTCAATGGATGTGCGGGTTTGTAGGTTAATTGGATTCTGTAAATTCCCCCTAATGTGTAGAGTGTGGGCGAGGAAGTGGGATAACTTAGAACTAGTATGAACAGGTGATTGATGGTCGAGGTGGGCCGAAGGGCCTGTTTCCATGCTGTACCTCGACACTAATCTCAGAGAGCTCGGCCTTTTCCATTTTGCTTGAACCTTGCAGCTCCACAGATGACGAGCTGCGACCAGTTGCGACATCAGACGCGTTATCAGGAGGACTGTTTTCAACAACACAGCTGGAAGGTTTATTCTGATAGCAGCACGCCTGCGCAGCCCAGCACTGCTGTGTGTGTTTAGCTGTCGGCAAGCTGACCCAAAGCACAATCTCTCATCAAAGCACGGTGGCCTCTGCACGCTAGCTGACTGCTCCACAGTGAAAAAGCATTAAGAAGGAAGACACAGTCAGGATGTGCTTTGGAAAATGTGCACGGTGTATTGGCGTTACACTGATACCCTTGGCTAGTTTGGCTATTGTTGCTGACATATTGCTCTATTTCCCAAACGGTGAGACAAAGTATGCAGAGAGGGACGAGCTCACGATACTGGTGTGGTTTTTTGAAGGAATCATTGGAGCGGGCATATTGGTGGGTATGTTCCCTCAATCTGATAGTCTGATAGTCAGTGCCAAGATTAAAAAGACTTCTTAAGGTGAAATAATTAATAGAAGGAAAGTTTCATGTTTCAGATAAGAAGGGTTCTGGATCTCCCATTGGAGTGTCCTTCTAAGGTGAGAGGGGCCAGGTTTAAAGGAGATATGCAGGGCATGTTTTTTACACAGAGGGTGGTGGGTGCCTGGCATGAGCTGCCAGTGAATAGTGAAAAGCCTAGATAAAGCGTATGTGGAGAGGATGTTTCCACTAGTTGGAGCGTCTAGGAACCAGTGGGCACAGCCTCAGGAAAAAAGGACATGTCTTTTGAAAGGAGATGAGGAGGAATTTCTTTAGTCAGAGGGTGGTGAATCTGTGGAATTCATTGCCTCAGACAACTGTGGAGACCACGTCAATGGATATTTTTGAGGCAGGGATTGACAGATTCTTGATTAGTAAGGGTGTCAGGGGTTATGGTAAGACAGCAGGAGAATGGGGTCGAAAGGGAACGATGACAGAATGGCAGAGTAGACTTGATGCCCACCTCTTGTAGGATCATTTGTCACATTCCCAGACTTATTAATAAAAGGAGGATAGTTCTATTGTACAGGGATCGCTGGTCGGTGTGGACTCGGTGGGCCGAAGGGCCTGTTTCCGTGCTGTATCTCTAAACTAAACTAAACTTTAAAGTAAATTAACGGACTACCTGCGCGGGTCTCCAAAGTGCAGTCATTACTTGATGTTGCAAACAGTCTGCGTGCTAGATACGCCATTCAGATTATTGTCCTGTTTTGGTACTCTGTGCAGTGTGACTTCTGTATCCTGTTTAACATTGGACTCAAATCACAAGCACCTTCCGTGAATGTTTTGCTGTGATGCTTTTTCTCCTGCCAAGTAACATTATCCTCTGTCTCCTTGAAGGTGGGGTGTAGGGTCTAAGGTGGCAATGTTGTGTTGTGGTTGCACTCCAGAATTTGGTCTGAAGAAGGGTCCCAGCCCGATACATCACCCATCCTTTTTCTCCAGTGATGGTGCCTGACCCGCTGAGTTACTCCAGCACATTGTGTCTATATCTCCAGAATTTGTCCTTTTCGCTAAATCAGAGTGTGCAGGCTACTCCCCACCGCACTAACTTCCCAATGTGTGCGTTTAGGTCATAGACCTATAAATGTATTGCACTGCTATTTACAAATGGGTGCCAGGGTCCGACTTGGTACCAGACATTTACAGACGGAGAGTTTTGGCAGGGTGCACTGTGATTTTGATGTTGATAATTGAGGTATAAAGACTCCTGAAGGACATTGCTGGGCATTTGGAACCCATTTGCCAAATGCTTTTTCTCTCAGTGGGAAACGCAACAAATTTGAAAAAAAAAGAAACTTAATGTGTGGGAAAGAACTGCAGAAGCTGGTTTATACCAAAGATAGGCACAAAATGCTGGAGTAAGTCCGCGGGTCAGGCAGCATCTCTGGAGAAAACGAATAGGTGATATCTCAGGTCAGACTGAGAGTCAGGAGAGAGGGAAGCTAGAGTTATGAAAAGGTTCACAACATATGAGAGCAGGCCAAGGAAAGGTGGAGGCCACAATGGCTGTGGAAGAGACAACAGAGGGATACAAACAGTGAAACTAGCAGGTCAACTAGGGTGCGGGAGGGACAGAGAGTGCAAATGCTGGGGTAGCTTCAAATTAGAGAAATTCATATTCATACCGCTGGGGTGTAAGCTGCCCAAGTGAAATATGAGGTGCTGTTCCTCCAACTTGTGCTGGGCCTCACTCTGACAATGGAGGAGGCCCAGGACAGAAGAGGTCAGTGTGGGAATGGGAAGGGGAGTTCAATGTTTCAACACACATTTAATGCATTCTGTGTCCATAATGAACACTTCATGACAGGTGGTGCAGTGGCCCGGCAGATAGTGCTGCTGTCTCACTGCATCGCTGATTTGGGAAAAGGTCCATCCGAGACCACCAAGAAATTGCAGAGAGTTGTGGACGTAGCTCAGACCATCACGCAAACCAACCTCTCTTCCATCTACTCCACGCTGCCTCGGCAAGGTCACCAGCATAATCAAGGACGGGTCTCACACCGGTCACTCCCTCTTCTCCCCACTCACGACAGGCAAGAGGTACAGAAGTTTGAAGTTGCATAGCTCCAGATTCAGGGACAGCTCTTATTGGGCAACTGAACCATCCTCTGACAAGCCAGAGTGCAGTCCTGGCCTACCATCTACCTCATTGGAGACTTTTGAACTATCTTTAATCGGTCCTTATCTGACCTAATCTTGACCAAACTAATATACCCATTATCCTGTATCTGTACTCTGTGAATGGCTTGAGTGTAAACATATATAGTTGTCTTGTTGGCTGGACAGCACGTAACACAGATATGCTTCACTGCACCTCGGTACGCGTGACAATAATAAACTAAATTAAACTAAATCTTGTTGGTCTCCAAACATTGCTACAGATAACACCAAGTGGACAATGATGTTAGAGGACTTTGGGAAGCTCCTACACACTGGTTAAACGACAGGTCTCCTCATCTTGCCCATGAGGAGGAGGACTGATGCAAGGGTGTGTCATTCTAGCTGGGGTCCAGCAGAGGGTAGTGTTGCGTGACTAAAATGTGACATATTTTATTCCAAGTCCATTCATTTCATGATCTTTCTTTTTTAAATTGCAGATGATTTTGCCTATTGTGGTGTTTATTTGCCTTGAAGTCGATGATTGTTGTGGTTGCTGTGGGAGCCAGGACTGTGGGAAGAGCTGTGCAGTAAGAAACCACCAATGTACTGTTATACTGTTGTGTTAGTGTCGGACATTTTAAGCCAATGGTCAAAGGTGACCATTATCAGGGCTGCCAGCATTGGGTGAGAGTTGAGAGTGGGAAATCGCGAGAGACCAAGCCCGAGGGAGCGTAGCGACCGGGGGGGGGGGGGGGGGGGGGGGGGGGGAAGGAGGGTGTGTCCCCTCCCATTGGTACAGGGCTTTTGCATTTTTCAGCTTGAAATTGTGTAATATGGTGCATACTGTAGCGAGTCTTTTAACTTACACTTGAATGCAATATATATGCTTTAAATTGGATTAGCTATGAATAAGGTTAGACTAAATTACATTCCTAATTACATTCCACAGTAGAGCCGGGCTCTGATCAATACGTGCAGCACATGAATGATCTTAGTGTATTCATGTATGGAAATCAGGTTATGATCAAACACTTGGCCCATGCTGACCAATCTGGGTCTCACTGCACATCTGGTACTTCTCCTGGCCCTGACTCCCATCTGGTCCCAGCTTTAACTGCACACCTAGTACTATTCCAGACCTTGACTCTGGATGCACACTTGGCCTTGCTCCTAGCCTCTCTGCACTGACAATATATCTGGCCCTCACATAAAGCCCCATATCTCACCACCTAGACTTAATCTATTACGTTCAAGTCCACAGGTGCTTATCTGATGCAGTAATCTTTTATGGGGCACCTCACAGACCAAATTATCAATAACAAAATTTGCTACATCCATTGGCTTCTTTGTTATCTAACATGCTAGTTACTTTGTCAAAAAAGTCATCAATTGGTTGAACACAATTTCTCATCCTTAAAATCATACTCACTCAGCTGTATAAGTATTCTGTTACCATTTCTTACATTTTCCTAACAAACTGTCCTGAAGTCATTTTCACCCCCAATATTTTCAGTATTTTGATGTCTTCCTCTCAGCTGGGACTTTTCCAGAAATGCAAAGTCCAATAACTATATATTTAAGCAATATTATTCTATTAAATGTGATCTTGAGAGTACATAATATTTTCTGTTGTATTTATAACACAACAATGATAAAAGATCTTTGTTTTGATTGCACCTACCAACATGCATACATTATTATATTACAGTTAATATGTACCGAGGGCAAATTTTTGTTCCAATGCTCTCCATTCCCAATTACTTTTACATTGAAGTGATTGAAATCCAAGTGAATTTTAAATGGCATCATAAAAGTCAAACCTCCGGAATGGATAATATTCATCACATGGTTGGTTGGGGACAGTATCAGCACAATTACTATATTAAACTTTGAATCCTCAGATGTCCTGGTTCAATCTAAAACTAAAGTCATATAATAATCTCCTCACACATTCCCCTGCAGGTATCCTTTAAAATATTCCCCTTCTTTGAACAAGCTCTTAAATATCGCATCTGAATCAGTTTCCATCTGATTACACTCCTTGATGATGTTAATCTACGTGTTCAATTAATAAAACAATGAGATTGGGGACATTTCTATTCAACCTGTCAAAGAAATTTGTGGGGGGGGGTTAGAAATAGTCAGTGAGGTAAACAAACATAATAGTCGAGTGGCAAATGACAATAGTGCTACCTTCCCAATATTTAACTGAAGGAAATAATGGGTTATCGAGGCTGTATGTTGCGACAGACAGCCTGACACCTTGCATGTCATTTTAATATTACACTTATCCCATCCCCCTGGATATTCTAGATGAATAAATTAGTGTTTTGTCAACTAATTACAAATCAGGCTAATTACAAATCAATAACATTAGCCAACTCCAAAGCATGAAGTGCTGAGCATTGGGATCCAGACATCACGGACAACTGGCCTCAGTTCCCCGCTCACATCTGGCAGTGTTCTCCATCTGAACTAGGGGCCGTGGAGCGTTTTTGAAAGTGGGGAGACTGAGCGATCACTGATCACTGGCTTTGGGGGTACCCGGTGAGGGAGTGGAGCAACAGAATGGGGAGAGGGTGTGGAAGTGGGGTGTGTCCCCTCCCAGGGTAGGAACGTTTAGAAATTTGATGCATTCAAATCATGTTTTAGTGCATTGTGGAAGTATGATTTCAATGTTTTTGTATGAATTATTTTTTAAGAGGTGACTTTTTAAGGGATAACTTTTTCCACACAAAGGGTGGTGGGTGTATGGAACAAGCTGCCAGAGGAGGTAGTTGAGGCAGGGACCATCCCAACATTTAAGAAACAGTTAGACTGATCATGGATAGGGGAGGTTTGGAGTTATGGACCAAAAGCAGGTAGTGTAGTTGGGACATGTTGGTGGGTGCGGGCAAGTTGCGCTGAAGGGCCTGTTTTCACACTGTATCACTCAATGACCACATTATACCTCCACCATGCATGAATGCTTCAAAATCAAGTGATTTTATTACCATATACTCAAGCAAAGGAACGTAGAAAATAGGTGCAGGAATAGGCCATTTGGCCATTCGAGCCAGCACTGCCATTCAATATGATCATGGCTATTCATCTAAAATCGGTACCTCTTTCCGGGTTTTTTCCCCATATCCCTTGTTTTCATTAGCCCCAAGAACTAAATGTAACTCTCTCCTAAAAACATCCAGTGAATTTGCCTGCACTGCCTTCTGTGACAGAGAATTCCACAGATTCACAACTCTCTGCGTGAAGAAAGTTTGTCTTCATCTCAGTCCCAACTGGCCTACCCTTTATTCTTAAACTGTGACCCCTGGTCCCCCAACATTTGGGACATTTTTCCTGCAGTTACAGTAAGTGAAAATCTAGCAGGCAAGCAGGGTGCTTTCTCCAACCACTCCCATTTGATGTCCACTATCCATCGCTTCTACCCAGTGTTTGGTACTTACTTCCAGCAGCCACTGGTTGTCCTCCAGGATGCACCGAGCCGCAGCCTGGTCCATGCCGGTCACCTGGGCGAATTTGGCACAGAGACTCTCACGGCAGCGGCACAACACTTCCGACCTCCGACGGCCCTGGACTCTTGCACTGAGGCTGCTCGATGGCCGGAGTTGCAGTGAGCGACTCGCCAGCCCCGCAAACACTCGCCAGCCCAGCAAACAGTCGCCATTCCCGCTCCCCGTCCGCACCTGTCCCCGCCGCTGCTTCTGCTTCCAACTCCCGGGGCCCATGCAGTTGATATTAGTTTTGAAATTTTCGTTGATCACATAATTTCTCACGACAGAGCATTAATTATGTTAAATATGTGTTTATTGTGTGTTTGTTTTTTATTATATGTTATGACTGCAAGGTAACGAAATTTCGTTCAGACCGAAAGGTCTGAATGACAATAAAGGATAATCTAATCTAATCTAATCTAATTAGAAATTTGTGATCAGCATGAGAATTTGGCAAAATGCGTGATTCTCACGCTCAATGCATGGGAGTTGGCAGCCGTGCCTCTATAATCCCCGTCACCCCCCTCTCTCTCTCCTCTCTCCCTCTCTCACCCCCCTCTTTCTCTCACTCTTCCTCTCTCTCTCTTCCCCCTCTCTTCCCTCACCTCACTCTCCCCCCTCTCTCGTGCCTCCACTCTCCTTTCTCTCTTCCCCCTCTCTCTCTTCCATCTCACCCTCCCCATTCCATTCGCCCCCCCCTCTTTCCCCTAATTCTCTCTCCCCTCTCTTTCCCCTAAACTCTCTTTCCCCCTTTCTCTCCCCCTCTCCCCCTCTCTCTCTCCTCTCTCTCCCTCTCGTCCCCCTCTCCCTCCCTCTCTTCCCCTTTCTTTCCCTCCTTCTGTATTTCCCCTCTCTCTCCCTCTCTCGCTCTCTCTCTCCACCCCTCTTGCTCTCTCTCCACACACTCTCTCCCCCTCTCTCTTCCCCTCTCCCCCTCTCTCTCCCCCTCTCCCCCTCTCTCTCCCCTTTCTTTCTTCTCTGTCTCTATCTCCACTTTCTCTTTGCCCCCTTCTCTCGCTCTTTCCCCGTTTCTCTCTTTCTCCCCTCTTTCCCTCTTCCCCCTCTCTCTTTTACCACCCCTCTCTCTTCCGCCTCTCTCTCCCTCTCCCATTCTCTCCACCCCTCCCTCTCACTCTCCACCCCCTCTCTCTCTCCCCTCTCTTCCCTCTCTCTTCCTTTCTCCCCCCCACTCTCTCCCACCTATCTCTCTCCCCTCTCCCCCTCTCTCCTCCTCCTCTCTCTTCCCCCTCTCTCCCACCTCACTCTCCCCACTCCCCTCTCTCTCTCCCCTCTCTTCCCTCTCTCTCTTCCTTTCTCCCCCTTCTCTCTCCCACCTATCTCTCTCCCCTTCTCTCTCCCCCCCTCTCTCTTCCCCTTCTCTCCCACATCACTCTCCCCACTCCCCTCTCTCTCTCCCCCTCTCCTTCCTCTCCCTCCTCTCTCTCCCCCTCTGTCTTACCCCCTCTCTCTCTCCCTACTGTCGCCCTGTCTCTTTCCCTCTTTCTCTCCCCCTCCCTTTGAGAGACTGTGTCCCTTCGGAACAGAGCCCCTCACGGCAGTGGCGTAACGCTCAAAGCGTGAGAGTTGGCAGCCCTGCCATTGTTGTTACGTGTGCAAACGCACAGTGAAATTCTTTTTTTTTGCATACAGTTCAGTAAAATATTGCCATATCTAAGCACAATCCCCGATTAGCAAAGTGTACAGAAATAGTCCACTGAGACTACATGCAGGATTCGGCAGGTTTTGGCGCCATTTTCAAAGTCTGGCCCTAGTGCCCTAGGCCTCTTTTTTTTTTACCAAAAAATAATTATAATAAACTACAAAAAATACACACAAAAATACAAACAAACCCACCACCATAATACAAAATATTCCTAAATATGATATAACTATTTCCCCATCCTTATTGAGGATATCATTCTCCCCACGCGGTGCCCAGCGGTTCCCAGCGGTCCCGGAAGTCCCCCATGGAGCCCGTGGACAGCGTGTAGTCCCTATCCAAAAATCACCCTGGCGCGGATTTAACCCCGGCTCGGGCAGAGCCCTCTTCCGCCTGGCGCCGTGACTCACGGATGGCGAGCTTGGCCAGGCCTAGGAGCAACCCAACCAGGACATCCTCAGCCCGACCCTCTCCCCTACACACAGGGTGTCCAAAGATGAGGATGGCGGGTGAGAAGTGCAGCCAGAAGGCAAGGTGCAGCCCCTTTAGATATTGGAACAGGGCCTGCAACCTCACACACTCCATACACACGTGGAACACGGACTCTTCCAGCCCACAACAGTGGCAAGCGGCTGGCGAGTCTGTGAACCCCGAGAGAAACAGGTTGCAGGGGACTCCTCAGTGCTGTACCCTCCACCCCAGGCCCCCGATGTAGAGGGGGAGAATCCCTGCGTAGAGGGACCCCCACCGGGGGGCAACCGGAAGGCAACACTGACCGCCGCTTGGTGCCGGACGGTGGACCAGGGCGAGGAAGTGCAGGGTGTGGAGGAGGAACCCGTACAGGACTCGCCTCCCTGCGTCTTGGAGGGAGATGAAGGGTGTCGAGGAAAGGCAGCTCAAATTGTGTGGGACCGGCTCCCAGGAAGGATTACGGTGCCTGGGTCCGACGAATACTTCCGGCTGAGCGGGGCTTTGCTCAGGCGCGAGTACTCCACATGTTTGAGCCCCCCCGACACCCGGTGGGGCGAGACAAGGGCCGGCTGCTCTCACGACCGGGCCGTCGCCCTCCGCTGACGGGGGGGGGCCCGGTCAACGGTAACCAGGTTCCAGACTCTCATCAAGTCCCTGTAGACTTGTCCTCAGCAGGACCGCATGGCTGACGCCCACCATCGGGATCCGCGTACCTCCTTGAAGGCAGCGGCCCTGATGGAAAGGGTGACACCTGGGAGCCAGCGCGTGACACCTGGGAGGATGCCCTGTGTACAGGTATCTCTGCAGGGTCCTGAGGCGGAGAGCCGCCAGTTGGGCGCGGAGGCACATCGGCGACTGACCGCCTTCCTCGATCGGAAGACTCAGGACCGCTGCAGAGACCCGTGCTTTCCGTTGCCCCAGAAGAAGTCCACCAACTTCTTCTCGATGATCCCACCAAATGTGGCTGATGGGACCAAGTTGGTCAACCTGTAGCAGAGCATGGAGGCCACTAGTTGGTTAATGACCAACACCCTGCCCCGGTAGGAATCCAGGGGGAGGGGGGTACGGGGGGGACGTCCCCTCCATGTTTTGAGAGGTGGGGGACAATCCCCCCATTTTTGTAATCCGGATTTTGAAATTCGGTGAAAAAAAATCTATTAAAAAAATCTCCGCTTTCCGCGAGACAATGGGGGCGGGTCATGATGATTCAGCGCGATGATTGGAGGAGGGAGGTGTCAGTCAGAGGCGGAATTAGGGGGATGGGACCGAGGATAGAGCGCGGTGATTGGAGGAGGGAGACATTCTGGTGGAGCAAAGATCATAGAGCGGAGCTTGAATCGGGAGCTGACCTCGTTGGTGACCGACTCCGAACTCCAGCAAAAGCAGCTTTGTCCACCCCGAGTCGTGGGGCTTGAATTGGCCCGTTCACGGGGCCTTTCATCGTCCAGCGCGGCTTACAATCGGCCGCGGGATCTTCCACAGCTCCGCGGTAAAATTGCTACGTCGAGGCGATCGAGGCTACTGATGTTGCAACCCCCACCGGAGGATGGAACATCCCGCGGCTGGTTTTAAGCCGCGCCAGGCGATGAAAGGCCCCGCAAACGGGCCGATTCAAGCCCCACGATCTGGGGCGGACGAAGCTGCTGTTGCTGGAGTTCGGAGTCGGTCACCAACAAGGTCAGCTCCCGATGTTATTGTCCACAGGGCCCACAGCCGAAGCCTCGCGCGCGTGTGTGTATGTGTGTCCCATGTGTCCCCCTCATGTCTTTATAGCGATTTCTGCCCCTGCTGGTAGGGAAGCACTCTAAGGAGACCTGACCAGCATCTTATGGAGCAGAGCCTGATCCAAGTGAGCCCCAGGCTGCAGCGAGGCCTCCAGCTGTCCCCTTATTCCGGTCGTGCAGCGAAGCGACATCCCTCTCCTCGCCCATCCGACTTTGTGTACGGTTCACTCTCTTACTGGGCTTGCTCCTCACGCCCGTCGTCGCCGGCTCTCTCCTCTCCGGTCTCTGGTCTTCAGGGGATGAGCAAGGGCAGCTCCCCACTACAGGCCGCTACTCGCAGGGTTGTTTTCATCCGGATTACTGATGCTGCCTGTTCTCTTGCAATCAGATGCTGGCGTCGGCGGTGGTGGCTCTGGTCGGGATGGCCGGCTCTGGATACTGTCTCATTGTCTCCGCTCTGGGGTTGGCACAAGGACCGTACTGCCTCACGGACCTGGGATGGCGATACCCTTTCAATGACACCAATGGAAGGTCAACAAAACCAATATGTCTTTACATGGTTGCAAAGGATTTAGAGGGATGAGGGTCAAATGCGCGCAAATAGGACTAGCTTAGATGGGGCATGTTGATAGATAATAGACAATAGACAATAGGTGCAGGAATAGGCCAATCGGCTCTTCAAGCCAGCACCGCCATTCAATGTGATCATGGCTGATCACCCCTAATCAGTACCCCGTTCCTGCCTTCTCCCCATATCCCCTGACTCCGCTATCTAAGAGCCCTATCTAGCTCTCTCTTGAAAGTATCCAGAGAAATGGCCTCCACTGCCCTTTGAGGCAGAGAATTCCACAGATTCACAACTCTCTGTGTGAAGAAATGTTTCCTCGTCTCCGTTCTAAATGGCTTACCCCTTATTCTTAAACTGTGGCCCCCGGTTCTGGACTCCCCCAACATCGGGAACATGTTTCCTGCCTCTAGTGTGTCCAAACCCTTAATAATCTGATATGTTTCAATAAATCCCCTCTCATCCTTCTAAACGCCAGAGTATACAAGCCCAGCCGCTCCATTCTCTCAGCATATGACAGTCTCGCCATCCTGGGAATTAACCTTGTAAACCTACGCTGCACTCCCTCAATAGCAAGAATGTACTTCCTCAAATTAGGGGACCAAAACTGCACACAATACTCCATGTGTAGTCTCACTAGGGCCTTATACATTGGCATGGACGTGTTGACCGGAAGGATTTTCCCTGCTGCACGACTCGATCCCACTGTGACGGATTGAAAGATGCCAGATGGAGACATTACTTCCTCTGGCTTCACAATTTGCAACTCTTCAATCCTTTTGTCTCACACCTGCTGTTTCTTCATCTTCGGCCTTTGTCCAAACATCTGCCTATAACCCACCTCCCCCCCTCGCCTGTGTTCACCAATGACCTGCCACACTTTGTCTTGCCCCTCCTCTCCTCCGGCTTTCTTAGCACCCACCCTCTCCCAGCTGCTATCAGGCAACTGAACCATTGAATTGAATTGAATGGAATATTTCATTGTCACATGAAATTCTTTGCTCGCATACCCAAGGTAACCAGCGAGAGTGTGGTCTTGACCTCCCATCTACCTCATTGCAGATATTTGAACTATCTTTAATCAGGTCTTTATCTACACTAAATGCTGAAGCCTTTCTCCTCCACCTGTGCGCTGTGGACTGCTTGATTGTAATCATGTACGATCTTTTCTTTGACTGGATATCACGTAACAAGAAGCTTTTCGCTGCACCTCAGTGCATGTGACAATAATAAACTGAACTAAACTAAATTAACACTCTTGCATATATAGGAAAGGTTTGAAGGGATTGGGCCAAATTATTCTTTCGTTGTAGTTTTAGAGATGCAGCACAGAAACAGGCCCTTCGGCCCACCAATTCCATGCTGTCCCGGCCAGCGTTCCTACACGCTGGAGACAATTCCCAGAAGCCAATTAACCTACAAACCGGAACATCTTAGGAGTGTGGGAGGAAACCGGAGCACCCAGTGAAAACCCACGCAGTCACAGGGAGAGCAGATCAACTTTGTGCAGGCAGCGGACAATGTCCGTAGTCAGGATGGAACCCGGGTCTCCGGCACTGTAAGACAGTAACTCCTGCAGTGCGCCATTGTTCCGCCCCATACCTCTAACAGCTGAACAATCTGCTTCTGTCCCGGGGAATGTCCTGGGATGAGCGCGGGTTATTGGTGGCCAGGGTCTGGGGCAGGGACATCTCGACGTGGGCTGTGGAGTGGACCCAGAGGGGATGTTCCCAGCAAGGAGTGACCGGGTCATATTTCCCTGCACAGGTACCTCACCAACTACACCAGCTGGAGCCAGTGCATTGAACCAGAACATGTTGTGACGTGGAACGTGACTTTATTCTCCATCCTTCTGGCGCTCAGTGGGGTCGAGATCATCTTGTGTTTGGTTCAGTTAATTAACGGCTTGGTCGGTGGGATCGTTAGAAGCTGTCATTGCCAAGAGGTAATCCCACGCATGTTTAGTTTCTCATTCTGAACTCTGGGGTAGAATTTTCACTCGAATGTGCGGCATTTTAGTGTCATAGAGTCATACAATGTGGAAACAGGCCCATCGGTCCAACCTGCGCATACTGACCAACATGTCCCATCTACACTAGTCCCATCTGCCTGTGTTTGGCCCATATCCCTCTAAACCTGTCCTATCCATGGACCTGTCTAATTGTGTCTTAAATGTTGCGATACTCAGCCTCAACTACCTCCACTGGCAGCTCGTTCCATACATCCACCATCCTTTGTGTGAATAATTACCCCTCAGATTCAATAGACAATAGACAATAGACAATAGGTGCAGGAGTAGGCCATTTGGCCCTTCGAGCCAGCACCCCCATTCAATGTGATCATGGCTGATCATCCCCAATCAGTACCCCATTCCTGCCTTCTCCCCATATCCCCTGACTCCGCTATTTTTAAGAGCCCTATCTAGCTCTCTCTTGAAAGTATCCAGAGAACCGGCCTCCACCGCCCTCTGAGGCAGAGAATTCCACAGATTCCACAATTCCTATTAAATCTTTCCCCCCTCACCTTAAACCTACAGTATGCCTCTGGTTCTTGATCCCCTACACTGGGGAAGAGACTCTGTTCCTCTCATGATCTTGCACACCTCTATAAGGTCACCGCTCATCTTCCTGCACTCAAAGGAATAGGATCCCAGCCTGCTCAACCTCTCCCTATAGCTCAGACCCTCCAGTCATGGTAACATCCTAGTAATTCTTCTTTGTACCCTTTCCAGCTTGACAACATATTTCCTATACTATTTTCTCAGAGCAATTCGCCTGAAACCAGTTCACAATAATTTTAAAAGCAAATTACCTTCACCATCAGTCAAATTGTTGCCAACATATGTTCTGGTTTCATGTTCGGCCCACTGAGTCCCCTCCAACCAGCGATCACCCCCCGTGCACAAGCACTATCCTTTCATAGAAAAAAAATAGGTGCAGGAGGAGGCCATTCGGCCCTTCGAGCCAGCACCGCCATTCATTGTGATCATGGCTGATCGTCCCCAATCAATAACCCGTGCCTGCCTTCTCCCCATATCCCTTGATTCCACTAGCCCCTAGAGTTCTATCTAACTCTATCTTAAATCATTCCAATTATATGGCCTCCACTGCCCTTTGTGGCAGGGAATTCCATAAATTCACAACTCTCTGGGTGAAAAAGTTTTTTCTCACCTCAGTCTTAAATGACCTCCCTGTATTCTAAGACTGTGGCCCCTAGTTCTGGACTCGCCCAACATTGGGGATATTTTTCCTGCATCTAGCTTGTCCAGTCCTTTTATAATTTTATATGTTTCTATAAGATCCCCCCTCATACTTCTAAACTCCAGTGAATACAAGCCAGTCTTTTAAATCTTTCCTCATATGACAGTCCCGCCATCCCAGGGATCAATCTCGTGAACCTACGCTGCACTGCCTCAATCACAAGGATGTCCACTTTGGTGGCAAAAACAGGAAGGTAGACTATTATTTGAATGGTGACCGATTAGGAAAAGGGGAGATGCAGCGAGACCTGGGTGTCATGGTACACCAGTCATTGAAAGTAGGCATGCAGGTGCAGCAGGCTGTGAAGAAAGCAAATGGTATGTTGGCATTCATAGCAAAAGGATTTGAGTACAAGAGCAGGGAGGTTCTACTGCAGTTGTACAGGGTCTTGGTGGGGCCACACCTGGAGTATTGCGTACAGTTTTGGTCTCCTAATCTGAGGAAAGACATTCTTGCCGTAGAGGGAGTACAGAGAAGGTTCACCAGACTGATTCCTGGGATGGCAGGTCTTCCATATGAAGAAAGACTGGATAGACTCGGCTTGCACTCGCTGGAATTTAGAAGATTGAGGGGTGATCTCATAGAGACTTACAAAATTCTTAAGGGGTTGGACAGGCTAGATGCAGGAAGATTGTTCCCGATGTTGGGGAAGTCCAGGACAAGGGGTCACAGTTTAAGGATAAAGGGGGAAGTCTTTTAGGACCGAGATGAGAAAAACATTTTTCACACAGAGAGTGGTGAATCTGTGGAATTCTCTGCCACAGAAGGTAGTTGAGGCCAGTTCGTTGGCCATATTTAAGAGGGAGTTGGATGTGGCCCTTGTGGCTGAAGGGATCAGGGGGTATGGCCTGCTCCTGCACCTAATTTCTATGTTTCTATGTCCTTCCTCAAGTTAGGAGACCAAAACTGTGCACAATACTCCAGATATGGTCTCACCAGAGCCCTATACAACTGCAGAAGAACCTCTTTACTCCTTTACTGAAATCCTCTTGTTATGAACACTAGGGACAATTTACAGAAGCCAATTAACATACAAACCTGCACGTCCTTGGAGTGTGGGAGGACGTTCCCTCATGCGGTCACAGGGAGAATGTACAAACTCTGTACGGACAGCACCAGTGGTCAGGATCAAATCCAGGCACTGTAAGGCAGCAACTCCATTTCGACACCACTGTGCCACCCTAATATCTGAGGTTTTGGAGAACTTGGGTTGGGAGGCTGATATCTGATTGCATTTATGTAGACTATTTGGGCTCTGGTGAAGAGGAGTATTGTCGGGATCAACCTACCACTGTGTAATAAACAAACCTTGCCCACTATTGGCCTCTCCCCCATAATGAATCAGTCACTGTGGTGACTTGGAGCCATCGAAGGAGCGTCTAAAATTTAATGGGAACCTTCACGTGCAAGATGTGGGTGAAACGTTTTTAAATGTTTTGATTTAAATGTACTCACAGTGCGACAACTGTCGCTCGATATACATCGGAGAAATACAGGAAAATGTTTTATTATGGCATTTGATTAATTTAAAATTGGATTAGCTGAAAGACCGAGGGCACAGTCTGAAGTTGGGTCAAGTCCGCCACTCCATCTATCAGGGAGTGCCTCCGAGAGCAATTATTTTTCAATTAATAATGACCAATTGCAGATCTTGCAAACTCGCTTTTGCAGAAACTTGAGGTAAAACAAGACATTTTTCCAAATGGAATAAATGGAACTCAGATCATCGCAGGACCAAAGTGAGAGTCATAACCGACCATCTCCACCCCTTTCCGCTTTCCACAGAGACCGTTCCCTCCGCAACTCCCTGGTTCACTCATCCCTTCCCAACCAAACCACCCCCTCCCCAGGAACCTTCCCCTGCAACCGCAGAGGATGCAACCCCTGTCCCTGTACCTCCCTCCTCAACTCCATCCAGGCACCCCGACCGCCCCTTTGGGGAGGCAGAGGTGCACTCATCTCCTCCAACCTCATCTACTGTGTCCGTTGTTCTCATCGTGGAAACCTATATGTCGACGAGACCAAGCACAGACTGGGCGATCGTTTCACTGAACACCTCCACTCAGTCTTCCCTGGCCTACCCAATCTCCCGGTTGCCAAATATTTTAACTCCCCTTCCCATTCCCACACTGAACTTTCTGTCCTGGGCCTCCTTCACTGTCAGAATGAGACACATGCAAATTGGCGGAACAGCACCTCATATTTCGCATGGGCAGCTTACAACCTAGCGGTATGAATATTGATTTCTCTAATTTAGGTAACCCCTCAATTCCCTCTCTCCCCGCCCCTTTCCCACCCTCGTCATCCTGCTAGTTCCACTGTTCGCATCCATATATCCCTTTATCACCTCTTCCACAGCCAACAATGGACTATTGTGGGCTCCACGTTTCCTTGATCTTCGGTGCCAACTCTGATTGTTCAGCTCATACCTCGGGTTTCCCTTTCCGCTGACTCAGTCTGAAGAAGGGTCTCAACTGGAAACGTCACCTGCTCCTTTTTCTCCTGAGACGCTGCCCAACCTGCTGATTTACTCCAGCATGTTGTAAACCAGCGTCTGCAGTTCCTTCCTCGATATGTTTTGTCTTTGGTTATTTGCTCATGGATTCTGTTGGCAATAACCCTTCTCTGCAACGCGGTTGACAGCTTGCAAAAGACAGTAATATTCTTCGTGACTCAGAAACAAAGGGAAGAATAAGTGAAAGATTGCCGGCAGTAGACTTGGTGCGTCAATAGTGGGAAAAGCTGGGTTATGCTAGGGTTTCAGCGGTGGACTTCCCTCATGCCCACTATCTCTCAGGCCTCGCACCAAGCACGTGGCAATAAGAAACCCTGCGCTGAAGCCAAAGCTAAATCTGTGTTTGCAGCGTCTAACTCTGACTTTTGTTTTAAAAGATCGGGAGCTGCAACGAGTATGAGGTCGAGGTGTACGAGGTCACAGGTGGGTGTTGAGATCCGGTCGGAGAGGGTGTGTGGGAGCGGACTAGAAAGCAAGGGGGGGGGGGGGGGGCAGGGGGGCGTGGGGGGGTGGTGGACCGATGGGAAGTTAGAGCGGCCCTGAGAAGAGAATAAGAAGTGGGTGGGCTGAGAGGACATGGATGCTTCCTGGAGAATCCCGATACACTTGGGATACGAGGTGAGAGGTAATTGGTTTAGACTTTAGAGATACAGTGCGGAACGTGGATGAGAAAGTGGGATAACATACTGTAGAGCGAGTGTAGAGGGCGGTCGATGGTCGGTGTAGACTTGATGGGCTGAAGGGACTGTAGCAACACTGTATCTCTAAACCAAAACTAAACTAAACTTGTGGTAAGGGCTTTGCCTTGTTACGTTTATATCTAATCTCTGTGGGAGATTTAGGGCAATGTGCAATATTTAGCAATGCCACACACTACAGAGGCCATGCACTGCAGGACGCTGACCCAGTTAGGGTTAGTCACATGAACATTGCTCTAAACACCTGCTGAAATATTCCTCTGCTCTCTCCTGCCAGAATGATGTTTAAGGGCCAGTCACTCGGTGCCAGAATGGAAGAGACTGGAAGCTTCTGCCTCTCTGCGCTGGAGGTCCTTGCTACTGTCATCTGCTGGTCTGAAATCAAGCATCTGAATTTTGTCAGACACATCGCACGCTGTATTATATAGGGTTCTACCAGGATTCGGGGTAAAGTCAGAGGAGATTCAGAGCCCATGTGACATTTTCAATGCCATTGTCATTAGGCACTGATGTGTGTGAACTGTGTCTAGGATCATTCAACTCATTTCCTCGCATTTTTCTACATGTCGTGGTTTGTTCTGTTCCCTTTTATCAGTTGCTACTGGTGGTTGCCATGGCAAACGTTGATGATGGCTGTGATCCATGGGTTGTTTGGGAAGGAACTGCAGCTGCTAGTTTAAACCAAGGATAGACACAGAAAGCTGGAGTAGCTCAGCGGGTCAGACAGCATTTCTGGAGTAAAGGAATAGGTGACATTTCGTGTCGAGACCCAGTCTGCAGAAGGGTCTGGACCCGAAATGTCACCTATTCCTTTTCTTCAGAGGTGCGGTCTGACCCGCTGAGTTACTCCGGCTTTCTGTGTCTGTCCATAGGTTGTTGCTTGGTATTCCAGTGAATGGTTGGAATTTGAACAATTTGTATGGCCCACCTCTACCATTATGTCAACATAGGTTAATCCCATAACATGTGGAGTTTTGCATCGTAATTGGATCAAGACTGGTCTGTATGTATCTGCCGCATTTCAATTACCCTTAATAATCATGGTTAATAAAACCCTACTAATCGCAGTTTGTAAATGGACTCCCAACTGCAAACGCATTGTGGGGTTTGTCAGCAGACATCTCTCATTCATCCTATATCCATTAAAATAGTTTTTAATCCAATCTCTTTCCAGTATACCATGATTGTTATAGAGTCATCGAGTCATACAGCACAGAAACAGGCCCTTTGGCCCAACTTGTCCATGCCTCATCTACACTAGTCCCACCTCCCCACGTTTGGCCTATATCCCACTAAACCTTTCCTATCATGTGCCTGTCCAAATGGCTTTTAAATGTTGTATTAGTACCTGCCTTCTTCTTCTTTCGTGTGGCGTGCACAGCCTAAAGTTGTTGGGCAACTTGTTCTATTTGATCTTCCATTTGCGCACGTCGAATTGATTGCATTAGTCGAAACAGGGCGGACCACGTGAAGGTTGCAATCTTCCACCCCAGTACCTGCCTCAATTACTTCCTCTGGCAGCTCATTCCATAAACCCACTGCCCTGTATGAAAAAGCTACTCCTCTGGTTCTTATTAAATCTTTCACCTTAAACCTGTGTCCCCTGGTTCTTCATTCCCCCATTCCAGGTTAAAGATTCTGTGCATTTACCCCATCCATTCACCTCATGATTGTATAAACCTCTATAAGATCAGCCCTTATCCTCCTGTGTTCCAGGGAATAAATTAGTCTGCCTAACCTTTCTCTGAAGCTCAGACCTTTGGCTCCAGCCATTGTCTTTGGCAGATAGATGTTAATGAGCCAATGCTCAACCAAACCGCCACATATCAACCAATGAGAACCATATATATTTGGTGTTTGATGCTCTAGTGACAGTATACATGTAAACCAGTGCTTGACTTTTATATCCTTCTGTGATAAAAAAAATGGAACAAACACTCCAAGGACCAACTTGGAGTAATCATTTTTATTCATCAGTTAATCCCTGCGCTGCTAATGAATGTCAATATTTATTTTCCTGGACTTTCAATGATTCTTTATTATCACATGTACCGAGGTACGGTGAAATACTTTTAAAAGAATTTTCAAAGTCATAAGGTCATAAGGAATAGGAGTAAAATTAGGCCATTCGGCCCATGAAGTCTATTCCGCCATTCAATCATGGCTGATCTATCTCTCCCTCCTTACCCCATTCTCCTGCCTACTCATAGCCTCTGACACCTGTACTAATCAAGAATCTATCTATCTCTGCCTTCAAAATATCCACTGACTTGGCCTCCACAGCCTTCTGCGGCGAAGAATTCCACAGATTCACCACCCAGTCAGTCACTCGGTCCAAGTTGTTTTAAGTGCAGTTGGCCATAAAGGCCCGTTGTCCTGGTGACGTTGCACTGTTGGCCTCGCCTGGTGAAGCTGTAGCCGTCCTTCACTGCTGCTCCACTGCTCCGTGCCGCTGCAGGCCACACCCGGTCCGCACGCACGCTCGCTATCCTGGACCGGAGTCTGGTCCTGTCGAGCCCGCAGGCTGCTGCCACAAGGACAGGTCGGTGTAGCACTGAGTACAGGTCGGTGTAGCACTGAATTTGCTCGCTGAAATTCATTCTTGGGTGCTCTCGGAGTGGGGCTTGCATCTTCTCCCTGTGACCATTTGGATTCCCTCTGTTGCTCCAGTTTCCTCCCACATCCTAGAGGTGTGCTGGTAGGTGACTGGATTACTGCAAATTAACTCATGTGTGGGGACATGACAAAGGAATGAACAGGGAGGTGAACGGAGCGTGAGGGAGGGTACGCTGCTGGAGCTACAGTGAAAATAAGGGGAGGGGAGATGGGATTGTTCTGCTGGGAGCCAACAGACCTGGTGGGCTGATTGGCCTGTGTGTGTCGGACGGAACTGCAGATGCTGCTTTATGCCAAAGATAGACACAAAATGCTGGAGTAGCTCAGCGGGTTAGGCAGCATCGCTGGAGGAAAGGACGTTTCGGGTTGGAACGCTTCTTCAGACTGAATGATAGAGATTGCCAGAACAGAACAGGGCCGGCAACAGATGATCCTGTCAGGAAGGGTGGAGTCCTTAGTGGCCCATTGCTGGCTGGAGAAGATGTGGTAACAACAGGGATTCAAGGATGCGAACAGTGGGACTAGTCCTCTCCCATCCTAGACATCCACTGTAATTAGCACACCTTCCCCAGCCCACAATGGGCCATTATGGACTCCATATTAACTGCCAACAATGGGCCATTGTGGACTCCACGCTTACTGCCAACAATGGGCCATTGTGGGCTCCAGCCTTCCTGAGGTCATTTGTTGCTGGCCCTGATTTGTTCAGGCTCCGGCATTTTGTGTCTTTCTTCAGGCTGATTGTTCTCCTATTTAGTAATAAATGAAGACTACCACACGCGGCTTCCAAATTGCTTATCCAGACTACCTGTCAGATGTGCCGACCTCTGGCATAATGATGACAACTTGGCCACAAGTGATAACATTTAATAAACTGGATTGACATTAAATGTGCACTTGTAGTTTTTGCTTATTAATTTCAATTTTTGAAGGAACGCAAGAGAGAGGAGTGGGAGTAGGCCACTCGGCCCATCGAGCCTGTGCTGTCATTTATTGAGGTCATGGCCTGTCCCCATCCTCTGCACTGTATCCCGGCTCCGGCCTGTGTCCTCATATCCCTTGATTCTATCAAGGTCCAGAAATCCCTCAATCTCTGTTTTCAATGAACACAATAATTGAATCTGAGGTTAGAAAATTCCAGAGATATGCACAAAGTGCTGGAGTAACTCAACGGGGCAGGCAGAATCTCTGGAGACAGGGAATAGGTGACGTTTCGGATCGAGACCCTTCATCAGACTGAGAGAATTCCAGAGTCACCACTCTCTGAGCGAGGAGTTTTCTTTCTCCTTTACTTTTATGCCCCTGTCCCACTTAGGAAACTTGAACGGAAACCTCTGGAGACTTTGCGCCCCACCCAAGGTTTCCGTGCGGTTCCCGGAGGTTTTTGTCAGTCCCCCTAATGGTCGAAAGTGGTTTCCGCTTCTTCTATGTTCCGGCGATTATTTCAAAAAATTCAAAACCGGCCGCGACTAAAAATAGGTTGCCGTTTTAAAAATCGGTCATTTTTTAATCGAAGCCGGTTGCAATGCTAGTTGAAGGTGGTTGCCGGAGGTTGCAGGTAGTGGAAGGTAAGGCCTCCCTGGTGGAATAAAACTGGGTGAAAAAAAGGTCTTACCTTCCACTAACCTATCCATGTTCTCCAGAGATGCTGCCAAACCTGCTGAGTTACACCAGCACTGAGGTACACCAGCAGGTTTTTTTGTATCGCAGAATCTGCAGTTCCTTTTGTCCACGTGTATATGCCCGGACAGTACACAAAACCAAGTTTTTCACTGTAACTCAGCACACATGACAATGATAAACCTAGACAAGCACTAAAAACATCTGTGTTTTCACAGGTGCAGATTGAGCCAGTTTGTCATATATCTATTTACCTTCAAGTAGACTCACTTGTACAAACCGATCAATTTTCTTTAGACTTTAGCCTTTAGACACACATCACGGAAACAGGCCTTTCAGCCCACTGAGTCCACACTGACCAGCGATTACCCCCTTACGCTAACTAGCACTATCCTACATACTAAGGACAATTAACAATTTCTACCGAAGCCAATTAACCTGCAAACCTGCATGTCTTTGGAATGTGAGAGGAAACCGGAGCACCCAGAGAAACCCCACGCCATCACAGGGAGAGTATCTGGATAATTACCGATATGAAGAAACGTCTCAACCCAAAACATCAACTATGCACGTTCTGCAAATTTGCTGCCTGACCTTCTGAGTTACTCCAGCACATTGAGTCCTTTTTTGTAAACGAGCATCTCCTGTTCCTTGTATCTATATCAGAATTTATCCTGGAGTGGTTTAATTGTGGGCACAGCCGAGAGCATCACACAGACCAACCTCCCTTCTGTTGACTCCATTTACACCTCACGCTGCCTCGGCAAGACCACCAGCATAATCAAGGACAAGTCGCACCCCGGCCATTCCCTCTTCCTCCCTCTCCCTTTGGGCAAAAGGTGTAGAGGTATGAAAACGCACACCTCCAGATTCAGGGACAGATTCTTCCCGGCTGTTATCAGGCAAGTGAACCATCCTACCAACAAGTAGAGAGCAGTCCAGAACTACTATCTACCTCATTGAAGACCCTCGGACTATCTTTGATTGGATTTTACTGGATTTTAACTTGCAATAAATATTATTCACATTATTCATCATGTATCTCTACACTGTGGATGGCTCAATTGTAATCATGTAATGTCTCTCTGCTGAATGGGCAGCACACAACAAAAGCTCTTCACTGTACCTCGGTACACGTGACAATAAACTAAACGTAACACTGAATCAGTTGTTCCTTGCCATGGGTAAGAGGCTGTTTGAACAATGGTAAATGATCCACTCAAAACCCTATTTCTGTAACCACTAACTGATGGGAATCTCTTGTGCAACTACAGATTGTGAAGTTCTTTGTACACAGTACACAATCTTTTGGAATTAGTATCGTATTCAGTTTCTTTGAATTGAGTAATCTTATCTAACCATTCAAAGATTGCGGCATAATGGTGCAGCTGGTAGAACTGCTGCCTCACAGGGCCAGAGACCCCAGGTAATGGGTCCTGTCTGAACACATTCTCCCTGTGACCTCGTGGGTTCCCTCCAGGTGCTCCGGTTTCCTCCTACATCCTAATGCCCCTGTCCCACTTTAGGAAACCTGAACGGAAACCTCTGGAGACTTTGCACCCCACCAAAGGTTTCCGTGCGGTTCCCGGAGGTTCCCGGAGGTTTTTGTCCTCCGGCAACCACCTTCAACTAGCATCGCAACCGGCTTTGATTGAAAAATTACCGATTTTTAAAACGGAAACCACTTTCGACCATTAGGGAGACTGACAAAATCCTCCTGGAACCTCCGGGAACCGCACGGTAATCTTGGGTGGGGCGCAAAGTCTCCAGAGGTTTCAGTTCAGGTTTCCTAAGTGGGACAGGAGCATAAAGACGTGCGGATTTGTAGGTTAATTGGCCACTGTAAAAAAAAATGCCAATAGTGTGTAGGGAGTGGATGTGATAATGGGATAACTAGTTAGCATGAATGGGTGACCGATGGTCGACATGGACCCGATGGGCCGAAGGGCCTGTTTCCATGTTATTTCTTTAATAAGAAAATTGTAAACTGACCTAAAAACTGAAAATGTATCAAAAACACTCAGCAGGTCAGGCAGCACCTGTGGAATGAGTTAATGACTCAGATCTGGAAACTCTTAATCAGAACTCTAGAGAGAGGGATAGAGAAAAAGGATGCGGAGATAGCAAAGAAGGTGCGGAGGGCAGTGAATGGAACAAAAGAAAATCCTGTGCTAGCGTGAGACCGGAAGACTGTACGTCACACTTCAAATCAGATGAAGCTTTGTTGCTTGTGTTGTCCATTGTGTTGCTAACTATAAGACTGTGGCAGATAGTGAGCAGACCAGACTTTACAACTGTACAAAAAAAGAAAAAATAAGCCATTGAATAATTGAATTGAATATATTTTATCAGCTAAGTATGTATACATACAAGGAATTTACCTTGGTGCTTTGCTCGCAAGTAACAGCACACTATTCATAAACAATTACGAATAAAACATAATTTAAACATGTGAAAAATGAAATAAAATACCAGAGCAAAAGGAGGCTACAGACTTTTGGTTGTTTAATAGAGCTACTGCTCGTGGAAAAAAGCTGTTTTTATGTCTGGCTGTGGCGGCTTTGACTGTCCGCAGATGCCTTCCAGAGGGAAGTGATTCAAAGAGTTAGTGGCCAGGGTGAGAGGGGTCAGAGATGATCTTGCCCGCTCGCTTCCGGCCCTTGCAGTGTACAGTTTGTCGATGGGGGGAAGGTTACAGCCAATAACCTTCTCTGCTGATTGAATGATGCGCTGCAGCCTCCGGGTGTCGTGCTTGGTGGCTGAGCCAAGCCAGACCATGATGAAGAAGGTGAGGACAGACTCTACGATGGCAGTATAAAACTGGACCATCATTGCCTGTGGCAGATTGTGTATTCTCTTCTGCCGCAGGAAGTACATCCTCTGTTGTGCATTTTAGAGTTGATGGTGGCCTCCCATTTAAGGTCCCTGGAGATGATGGTTCCAAGGAACTTAAATAACTCCACATATGTGATTGTGGTGTTGTTGATGAGTGGGGGGAGGGGAGGGGAAGCTCCTAAAGTCTGCAATCAATTCCACTGTCTTAAGAGCATTGAGCTCCAGGTTGTTGCAATGGCACCAGGATGCCAGCTGTGATACTTCCTGTCTGTAGGCAGATTCCTCCCCATCCTGGATCAATCCAATCAGGGTTGTGTTGTCCGCAAACCTGAGATGCTTGACAGAGGTGCCTGTGGAGGTGCAGTCGTTGGTGTAGAGAGAGTAGAGGAGAGGGGAGAGTAAGCAGCCTTGCGGTGCTCCTATGCTGAGTGTTTGCGGGTCCGAGATGTGTTTTCCCAGCCTCACATGCTGCTTCCTGTCTGTCAGGAAGTTGGTGATCCTCTAACAGAGGGGTTCAGGCACAGTCAACTGGGAGAGTTTGGAGTGTAGTAGCTCTGGCACAATGGTGTTGAATGCAGAGCTAAAATCAACAAACAAAATCCTTGCAAAGGTCCCCTGGTGGTCCAGGTGCTGGAGGATGAGGTGCAGGCCTAGGTTGACTGTGCCATCCACTGATCTATTGGCCTGGTATTGGCAGAGGGTCCAGCAGGGGGTTTGTGATATTTTTAAGGTGGCCCAGCACAAGTCTTTCAAGGGTCTTCATGATTACAGAGGTCAGTGCGACAGGCCTGTAGTCATCAAAACCAGTAATCCTTGGCTTTTTGGGTACAGGAACAACAGTGGAGCCTTTGAAGCAGGCAGGGACAGTACAGGTGTGCAGGGACTGGTTGAAAATGTCTGTGTGGACTGGTGCCAGTTGTTCGGCACAGAGCTTGAGGATAGAGGGGGAAAGCCTGGAGATTTACGGCTTTTCTGTCACCTGAATAGCTTCTCCATCTCCTCAATTTCTATTGTGAGTGATGGAGAAGTGGCCAGACTGATGTTGGGCAGCAAGGTGGGTAGTGGACGAGGGCCCAGTCTTTGCAGACTGGAGTCAAGCTGTAAGTAGGTGTGAAGTGGTGATTGAGGTGGAGTGGGTGGGGAAGTGTCCATTTGGCCCATCAAGTTTATTCCACCATTCAATCATGGCTGATCTATCTTTCCCCTTCAACCCCATTCTCCTGCCTTCAACCCATAACCCCTGACACTCATACTAATCAAGAATCTATCAATCTCTGCCTTAAAATTATCCATTGACTTGGCCTCCTCAGCCTTCTGCTGCAATAAATTCCACAGTTTCACCACCTTCTGACTAAAGAAATTCCTCCTCGTCTCCTTCCTAAAGTTATGTCCTTTTATTCTGAGGCTATGACCTCTGGTCCTAGACTCTCCCACTGGTGGAAACATTCTCTCCATATCCACTCTAGCCAGGCCTTGTACTATTTGGTAGGTTTCAATGAGATCACCCCCCTCATCCTTCTAAACTCCAGTGAGTACAGGTCCAGTGCCTTCAAACGCTCATCATACGTTAACCCAATCATCGCCGGGATCATTCTCGTAAACCTCCTCTAAACCCTCTCCAACACCAGCACATCCTCATTCAGATATGGGGCCCCAAACTGCTCACCATGCTCCAAATGCAATCTGACTAGTGCCTTATAAAGCCTCAGCATTATAATCCCTGCTTTTATATTCTGGTTCTCTCAAAATGAATGCTAAAATTGCATTCACCTTATTTACTACCGGTTCAACTTACGAATAACCCTTTGGGAATCCTGCACCAACAGTCCCAAGTTCCTTTGCACCTTCGATTCCTAAATCCTCTCTCTATTTATAAAATAGTCCACTGGTGGCTTCAAGTTATATTTTAACAGCATCTGCAGCTGTCGTCTGAAATAGATTGTGCACCATGTTTGCATGGTTTGTGTAATGACAAATGATATCCAAGGTGTAGGAGGAACATGGTATACAATGAAAATGTTGGCCCTCAGACTCAAACTGCAGCGGTTGAAAGATGTTGCGCATTGAAGTCTCTGGGCAATGCCAATGGAACAAAAACGCTCCCACACAAATGGCAGTTAGAACGCAGAGTACAGAATTCAGTTGTTTGGCCCACGACGACAGGGCTGGTGTAAGATTCAAGGATCATAGGGTCGAAGAATGGAGCAGGCTATTGGTTCCCAATGTCACTGTAATGTCCCTAATGTCACCATAAATATCAGAGGACAAGAGAAGGCGAATATATCCACTGCAACTGAGTGGCAGTTTAGAATCATAGTCATACAGTACAGGAACACACCCTTTGGCCCAACTTGTCCATGCTGACCAAATTGCCCCATCTAAGCTGATCCCTATTGCCCACGTTTGACCCATATCCCTCTAAATCGTCCATGTACCTTTAAACTTTAGACTTTACAGTTACTGCCCGGAAACAGGCCCTTCAGCCCGTCGAGTCCACACTGACCAGCGATGACCCTGTACACTAGCACTATCCCACGCATTAGGGACATTTATTCATCTACAATAATTATAGGAGGCATGGAGGACCTTAACCAGAACAATCCAGGAGCTATGACAGAAATATTTCAAATGTCATTAGAAACGGGAATAGTGCCGGAGGATTGGCGTACTGCGCAGGTTGTTCCATTGTTTAAAAAGGGTTCAAAGAATAAACCTAGCAATTATAGACCTAATAGTTTGACGTCAGTGGTGGGCAAATTAATGGAAAGGAGAGATAATATATATAAGATCTGGATAAACAGGGTCTGATTCAACATGGATTTGTGCCTCATGTTTGACAAACCATCTTGAATTTTTGAAGCGGTAAAGGGATGAGGGTAAAGCAGTGGATGTTGTCTATATGGATTTCACAACCCCATGGAACAATCTTTGGTGTTAATTAGCAAGATGGATTCAACAGTGGCTGAATGGGAGATGTCAAAAAGCTGTTTGTCAGGTTGGAAGCCGGTGACCAGTGCCTCAGGGATCTGTGTTGGGTCTGTATGTACATCAATGATCTGGACAGATGATACTTTCAAGGTCTACAGAGAAATTTGGGCCATTTGGAAAAGTGGGCTGAAAGATGGCAGATGGAGTTTAATGCTGTTAAGTGTGAAGTGCTACATCTTGCAGGACAAATCAAAATAGGACCATGGTAAATGGCTGTGGAACATCTAGGAATAACTGTGCATAGTTCCCTGAAGGTGAATCGCATGTAGATAGGGTGGTAAAGAAAGCCTTGGGTGTGCTGGCCTTTATAAATCAGAGCATTGAATGGAGTAGGGAAGTAATGTTAAAATTGTACAAGGCATTGGTAAGACCAATTCTGGAGTATGGTGTACAATTTTGTTTGCCTAATTATAGGAAGGATGTCAACAAAATAGAGAGAGTACAGAGGAGATTTACTAGAATGTTGCCTGGGTTCCAGCAACTATGTTACAGAGAAAGGTTGAAACAAGTTAGGTCTTTATTCTTTGGAGCGCAGAAGGTTAAGGGAGGACTTGATTGAGGTCTTTAAAATGATGAAAGGGATAGACAGAGTTGACGTGGATAAGCTTTTCCCATTGAGGGTAGGGAAGATTCAAACAAGAGGGCATGACATGAGAATTAAGGGACAGAAGTTTTAAACGTGAGGGGGAACACATTGGTGGCTGTGTGGAATGAGCTTCCAGCAGAAGTGGTGGAGGCAGGATCGATTTTAACATTTTAAAAGTAAAGTGGATAGGTATATAGACGTGAAGGGAATGTATGGTCTGAGTGCAGGTAGATGGGACTAGGGCAAAAACAAATGGTCGGCACGGACTGGAAGGGGAGAGGGCCTGTTTCCATGCTGTAATTGGTGTATGGTTATATGGATTTTACAATTATTACCGAGGCCAATTAACTGACAAACCTGTATGTCTTGGGAGTGTGGGAGGAAACCGCTGCACCCGGTAAAACACAGGTTACAAACTCCGTACGGACAGCACCCATAGTCAGGGTCAAACTCTCTGGCGCTGTGAGGCAGCAACTCTACGCTGCGCCACTGTGCCGCCTAGTCCCATTTACCCAGGTTGGATCCATATCCCTCTAAACATTTCCTATACATGTACCTGTCCCAATGTCTTTTAAATGTTGTTATTGCTCCTACTTTTCCCATGTTGACGTGGTCAATCAAACAGCAAACAGCAAAGTGCCTCAGCACCAGCCCTGACCTGCACGGTTTACTTCTCTTCAAGTTAATCAATGTGTTAAACCAAAGTCACCACGAGGATCCACTTTGACCAACTGCCTGCGTTTTAATCTTTATGTCCATAGATGATGTTGCCAGGACTCAATAGGATGGGGTTGGGCAGGCTGGGATTTTATTCCTTGGAGAGCAGAAGGCTGAGGGCTGACCTTATAGAGGTGTATAAAATCATGAGGGGAATAGTTAGGGTGAATGCACGGAGTCTTTTACCTAGAGTAGGGGTATCATGAACCATAGAACATACAGTGCCCTCCATAATGTTTGGGACAAAGACCCATCATTTATATATTTGCCTCTGTACACAATTTGAGATTTGAAATAGAAAAAAAATCACATGTGGTTAAAGTGCACATTGTCAGATTTTAATAAAGGCAATTTTTATACATTTTGGTTTCACCATGTAGAAATTACAGCTGTGTTTATTAAGTTATTAAAGTGCAAATAGCGTACTGCAGACATTGAGTTAAAGTTATTTGACAGTCAGTTGATCTTTGTTTGTGTAATGTTCATGGAATTTTCTTGAGTGAGTTGAGTAGTCTGATGGCCTGAGGGAAAAAGCTGTTTTTGAATCTGGTGGTTTTGCACCGCATGCTGCGGTAGCGCTTGCCGGATGGAAGGGGGGTGAACAGTTTGTGTGCTGGATGGGTGGTGTCTTTGATGTTATTGGTTGTTCTCTTGCGAGAGCGGGATGGGTATAAGTCGTGGATTGCTGGTTGGGGTGATCTGGTGATCTTCTCCGCTGTCCTCACCACTCTCTGTAGGGCCTTCTGGTCAGCAGCAGAGCGACTGCCGTACCAGACTGAGAGACTGCTGGTAAGAATGCTCTCAATGGCACCCCTGTAAAAGGTGGTGGGGGCAGAAGGGGGGAGGTCAGCTCTCCTCAACCGTCGAAGGAAGTGGAGGCGTTGCTGTGCTTTCTTGACTAGGGAGATGGTGTTGGTGAACCATGTCTGATCATCTGTGATGTGCACTCCCAGGAACTTGGTGCTTTTCACAGACTCCACTGCACTGCCATTGATGGTGAGTGGGTTGTGTACTGTCTGTTTCTTCCTGAAGTCCACAGTTATTTATTTTGTTTTATTGACATTGAGTTGAAGGTTATTGATGTCACACCAGCTGATGAGTTGTTCAACCTCCTCTCTGTAGGCTGAATCGTCATCGTGGCTGATGAGGCCCACCACTGTAGTGTCATCTGCGAACTTGATGATGTGGTTCGAATTGTGTTTGGCACAACAGTCATGTGTCATCAGCACACATCCCTGTGGGACCCCAGTGTTCATGATGGTGGTCTCTGGTGAGTTTTTGCCAACTCTTACTGTCTGTGGTCTGTCGGTAAGGAAGTCCAGTAACCAGTTGCATAGTGGAGTGCTGATGCCTATTTCGCCGAGTTTATTCACCAGGTGTTGGGGGATGACTGTGTTGAAGGAGGAGCTGAAGTCAATAAACAGCATCCGCACGTAACCGTTATTGTTTCCAGGTGAGCCAGGCTTAGGTGGAGTGCTGTTGGTGTGACATCATCAGTGGAACGGTTGGGACGATATGCAAACTGTAATGGGTCAAGTGTAGAGGGGAGACTGGATGTTATGTGGGCCTTGACCAACCTTTCAAAGCACTTCATCATGATGGACGTGAGTGAAATGGGCCGGTAATTGTTCAGTGTTGAGGCTGGAGATTTCTTAGGTAACGGTATGATGGCGGTGGCTTTGAAGCATGCTGGTATGATGGCTTGGCTCAGAGAGGTGTTGAAGATGTCCATGAGAACATCCGTGTCCTGCCTACAGGCAGCAATTAAAGAGCGCACCCCCAGAGGTGAGGACAGTACAGAGCTGGTCGGGGGGGTGGGGCAGTGGAACAACTACAGGACTGTTTGGAGTCTGTAGACTGGGCAATGTTCAGGGACTCGGCAACGGACTTGAACGAATACTCCACAGTCGTTACAGACTTCATTAAGAAATGTGTGGAGGGGACTTCCGGTGGCGCTATGGAAGGCTAGAGGGGGAACGCCAGCCAGCTCCTCGTAAAAAACGGAGAAATATCTGGGAGAAACCGACCTACCTGCTGCCTGCTGTCTCTGCACCGAGTGCTGTGAGTGACGTCATCAGGCGCGCGACTTACTATGTCTACACAGCGCAGCCCACTACCGGATAAACCGAAAAGTCGGGTTACCAGGCTGAAACCGGGGGAAGGCTCGACTGAAGCCGCGGGCTCAGGTAGGACGTTATCCCAAGAAGATGTGACGAAAAAAATGACGAAAAAATCGGAAGGTGAAGAACTTAAAACTTTTATTGCACATGAAATTGCTGGTTTAAGGGAAGAAATAAAGCTGATGAATGTTGGTGAAGAAATAAAAAAAATCAAGGAGGAAATGAAGGACTTAAAGCTTGAAATTAATACCAACATTAATACCATGACTAAGAATACATCGGATGATTTGAAGAAAGAAATCACAGAAATAATGATTGAACTGGCAAAGGAGACGAATGATAAAATCAGAAATGTGAAAACTGATTTTGAAGAAAGGCTGAATCCTGTGGAACAGGCACTGAACCAGCAGACGATTGTCATAAAAGACCTTGAACAACTAGCCGAAACAAGTGCTCAGACAGCAGCAAAGCTTATTACAGAAAATCAACATCTAACTGAATTGTTGGGCAAAATAACCGAGAAATGTACTGAATTAGAAGGTCGCCAGAGAAGACAGAACCTAGGAATTGCGGGTATTGCAGAAGGGGAAGTGAAAGATCAAGATCCCTGAGAATTCACTGCAAATTTACTGCAAAAAGTTTTATCTCTGGAACAAAGGCCTTTACTAGCCCGAGCACATAGAGTGATGAGACGTCAGACAAGACCAAACACTCCCCCAAGACAAATGATAATAAAAGCACAGTACGATCACGTCTTGGAGGAGATAATGCAAAAAACATCAAGAAACAGAAGTCTTGCATTTGAAGGACACAGGATCAGTATTTATCGAGACTATCCAGCAGAGGTCTCCAGGAAACGAAAAGCGTTTAATGAGACTAAAAGTATCTTGAGGGAAGTGGAGAATTTGAAATATGGTCTGAGCTATCCAGCTACCCTAAGAGTCACTTACAACAAGAAGGAACATTTTTTCACCAATCCTGTGGAAGCATTGGACTTTGCCCAGAAGATTAAGGCTTGAGAGGATGCTTGATGCCTCACCATTGAATAAACTGACTTTGCAGGACTGGATGGAATTGAAGTGGTGACTAAGGCAGCTGGAGAAAGATGTGGATCGGAAACTCTCCCATGGATACTAATAATTAGTATAGCTGCACTACTAATGCAAATAACTAATAAATACTAAAATTACACCGTGGTATCTTTACTAATCAGAATGAATAATTATCACTAATGACTAATGTTTACTTATAATGGAATGATTAGAGTCAAATATAGAGTTTGATTTCATTTGTCCTCTTTGGAAACCTTCTTTCTTTTTTACTAGTAATTATCATTTTTATTTTCTTTTTTCCTTTCTTTTCGTTTTTTTTTTTTAAATTAGATTTTCAAACAAGTTTTAAATATTTGTATCCTCACATTTCCGACTATTGGAATCCGAATATTTTAAAATTTAACATCCCCTGCAATGGAATAAAAATTCCAAGAAACAAAGGAGCTGGTTAAGTTCGCAACATCAACTACGGAAGTCGGTAGATGGTTTGCCATGCTAGTATGGCTAGCACTAACTACACTAATCTAGATGTAGTTTTTTTTCCTTCTTTGTGCACAATACTAGTTCCTTAACCTATCCTCTTTTCTTCTTTATTATAAACTATCATTATTATTTCCAGTTTGAATGGAGTTACAAATTGGATCAAAGGAGATATACACGTGAGAGACATTCAAGGGTCTTAAAATTCGTCTATTCGGAGTTCGGGTGTAAGGTCGGATCTGTCAAACTGAACCATTGGCTCTATTATAGACCCCCCATAGACAAAAGATGCAAGATTTAAAAATGAATACGGGGAATGAAGGAATAACGTTTTGCAGCTGGAACGTTAAAGGTATTAATAGAACATAGAAAATAGGTGCATTTTCGAGACCGATTCAATGGTAAAGTATTAGCACATTTAAAAGCAATTAAAGCTGATGTGATCATTCAAGAAACACATTTAAAAAAAAATGCCAAGCATAGGCTGAAAGCTAAATGGATAGATAAAACGTATCATTCTTCTTTTACACACAAATCAAGAGGCATAGCATTACTTCGTAAAGGCACTTTATTCAAACATACATCAACTATAACTGATAATGATGGCAGATACATTATTGTAATAGGATAATTAAATGCACAAAAAATGATTTTTGTCAATGTATATGCACCAAACTTTGATAGTCCACTGTTTTTTAAGAAAATATTTAACAACATCCCGGAAATAGCACAACATAACTTAATAATTGTACATTAGATTCCTTTTTAGATAGATCCACAAGACAAAGGAAAACCAAATCCCATTCCAGTGACTTATTAAATGCATATATGGATACTAGTAACATTAAAGATGTTTGGAGAGTAGAAAATCCAACTGGACGAGAATATTCATTTTATTCACCTGTACATAAAACCTATTCAAGAATAGATTATTTTTTGGTTGACGCTAAACTTATCTCACTCACTTATAATTCAAAATACCATAATATTACAATCTCAGATCACGCACCTTTAACATTTATGATTAAAATAAATGGTAAAACGGAAAAACGGGGACAATGGAGATTTAATCCACAAATTTAAAAAAACAAAGCAACTCAGGAATATATTATAGAACAGATCAAGATTTTCTTTGAAATAAATGATAAACCGGAAATATCCTCTTCCCTGTTATGGGAAACTTTTAAAGCATATGCTCGTGGAATTATGATTTCTTCTCAAGCATTTTATAATAAAAAGAATCGGAGGGAACAACAGGAATTGGAAAAGGAGATTAAACAATTATACACAGAGAATGCTGCTAATCCATCCATAACAGCACATAATAAAATCGCTGCACTGAAATATAGATTAAATAAAATATACTCAGATCAAGTTGAAAAACTCTACCAATACACTAAACAATTACAATTTGAATTTGGAGATAAACCTCAAAATTATTGGCTTGTCAATTAAGAAAGATGGAGGGAGAAAACAAAATAGGATTAAATCATATAATGGTGAACCATTAGTACAACCTAAAGATATTAATGAGAGATTTTTGCAATATTATATAAAAATTTATATTCAGTTAAAATGACAGAAAACAGGATAGGAATAGAAGCATTTAAAAAAAAACTGTAATCTGAATGGGTTGGTTTCACAAAATAGAGAATCACTAAATGCTGAAATTTCAGTAAAAGAAATCGAAGAATCTATCAGACCATTAAAAAATGGTAAAACACTGGGACAAGATGGCATTGGCTCGGAATTTTATAAAACATTTTATGATCTGATTGCACCACGTCTGAAGATACTCTATGAATACATTTATACCCACCAGAAACATTAAATGAATCTATTATAACACTTATACCTAAAATAGACAAAGACCTGGATGACCCAGGATCATATAGAGCTATAGCTCTTTTAAATACTGATCAAAAGATACTAACCAAAATATTAGCACAAAGACTAAGTACAGTTATTAATAAATTAATTCACCCGGATCAAACAGGATTTATACCAAAACGATATTCCTCATATAACCTGAGACGATTATACAATATTATATATTCGAAAAGAGGTATTAATAAAGACCTAGTAATTATTTCGTTAGATGCGGAGAAAGCCTTTGACCAGGTGGATTGGTCTTACTTGTTTTCGGTTATGGAAATTTTTAAGTTGGGAGAGAAGTTTATTACTTGGGTTAAATTATTATACACTAAACCAACAGCCAGAATAATAACAAATCAAATGCTATCAACTAAATGTAATCTATTTCGAGGCTGCAGACAAGGTTGTCCTTTATCCCCGCTACTGTTTGCACTTGTAATAGAACCATTAGCTCAACGGGTGAGATTAGATCCTGAAATATATGGGTATGACACCAGAGATACTGAGAATAAAATTTCTTTATATGTGGATGATGTATTACTTTATATTACAAAGCCGGAAATTAGTATCCCAAATTTACTAAAATTAATAACTGGATTTGGATTATTTTCAGGATATAGTATTAATTGGAATAAAAGTGAACTTATGCCAATAATGGTAAATAACTTACATATACTACAACAATTTCCTTTTAAGATAGCAAACGAAAAAATCAAATATCTTGGAATTTATGTAACAAAAAGATTTGATTCTTTATTTAAATCCAATTTTCCACTTTTATTGAATAACTTAAATAAGAACATTTTATATTGGAAAACATTACCTATCTCAATGCTAGGTAGAATTAATGCAATAAAAATGATTTTTCTCCCGCAATTACTATATCTTTTCCAATTGATTCCGATATATCTTCCTAAAAATTTCTTTAAGAAGGTTGATTCTATAGTCACCAACTTTATCTGGGATTATAAGAGCCATAGAATAAATAAAAAACATTTATGTAAATCAAAAATAAATGGAGGTCTAGCACTGCCAAACTTTATGTTTTATTACTGGGCAGTTAATATTAAAAATATGAATTTTTGGTTAGTAGAGAGATAAACAACCAACCTGGTTAAAAATGGAAAAAGAAGATTGTTCGCCTTTTGAAATTAGTTCAATTTTATTCGCCAATATTAAAATAGGTAAGAAAACCTATAGTGAAAACCTTATAATAGAAAGTGGAATACGTATCTGGAAACAAATAAAGAAAACACTAAAATCGGAATGTATACCACTAGCCCTTACCATTGTAAATAATGTTACATTTAAACCCTCAATGATGGACAAAAGGTTTTTACAATGGAAAAACTATGGAATTAATAAGATGGGCGATCTCTACGGGGCGAATTACAACAAATTTATGGATTACATTCAAAAGATTACTTTAGATATTTACAAATTAGAGACTATGTAAAAGCAAACACACAGGAAATTAGAAATAGAAAGACAGAAATTTTAGATGAATGTCTAAATAAACACCCGAACACAGAAAAATTGATATCATAAAGTTTAAAAGTAAAGTGGAAAGGTATATGGACATGAAGGGAATGGAGGGGTATGGTCTGAGTGCAGGTAGATGGGACTAGGGGAAAACAAATGGTCGGCACGGACTGGAAGGGCCGAGAGGGCCTGTTTACGTGCTGTAATTGTTATATGGTTATATGGTTATATATTTATAATATTTTATTGGAAAACGATGTCCCAATGACAGGAATATATAGGCAATTATGGGAAAACGAATTAGGTCAAATCATTAGACCTGAAGTATGGGATGAAAGTTTACAACATATACACCACTGCTCGTTAAATGCTAGACACTCTCTTATACAATTTAAAATATTACATAGACTACATTATTCAAAATCCAAACTACATAGTATTTTTTCAAATGTATCTGCCATATGTGATAAATGTCAGCACTTAGAAGCTAACTTAACGCACTCATTTACAAATTGTGTAAAAATTACTAAATTTTGGACAGAAATATTTAAGATAATTTCGAATGTTGTTAATATGAATCTGATCCCTGACTCAAAGTTAATAATACTGGGAATATTAGAAATAGATCAATTAATAACAATGAATCAAAGAATTTTTATTGATTACAGTTTAATAATTGGGAAAAAATTAATATTGAAATTCTGGAAAGGTCCTACATCCCCCACAATCAAAATGTGGATTACAGGAATGTCGGAGACACTTCATCTGGAAAGATTAAGGCTTGTCCTATTGGACAAGTTGGATCTTTTCAGAGGAATATGGTCTCCATTTATTGAATATCTAAAGGGTCAAAATGGCTCAGTACGAGAGCCTGACTGAAGCCTGAATAATGGAATAGATGAAGAATCACGTATAACAAATCATGGATATATCTCCAATGATGGATAACTGTTTTAATACTCCATTCATTTCTTTATTTTTGATTTCCTACTCTTACTTTATTTTTCTCTATCTTTTCTTACCTGCAAAAAAAAGTATAGAAATACATAAGACATAATTGTTAATATTAATAATATTACGAATGTATGTGAGAAGTATATTCTATTAATATGTACTTACGTCTAATAAAAATATTTAACAAAAAAAAGAAATGTGTGGAGGACTGCATCCCCACCAAAACCTTCTGAGTGTTTCCCAATCAGAAACCTTGGATGCACTGTGAGATCCGCACTCTTCTGAAGACCAGACACCGGGCATTCATGTCTGATGATACAGTGGTCTACAAGAAATCCAGATACGACCTTGGTAAGGCCATCAAAAAGGCCAAAAGGGACCAAGTTGAAGGATGAGACAGATGTTTGGCAGCTGTGGCGGGGCCTGAATGCAATCACCTCCTACAAGGCGAAACCAGGAGGCAGCTCTGATGTCGGCGATACATCACTCCCTGATGAGCTCAATTCGTTTTACACACGCTTTGATAGGGAGAACACCGATGTGCCTTCCCGAGCCCCCATTCGCTGTGATGGTATTTCAGTGTCAGTCACAGAGGCCGACGTCAGGAAATCCTTCAGAGGGGTGAACATTCGAAAAGTGTCTGGACCTGATGGTATACCTGGTCGTGTCCTAAAAACCTGTGCGGACCAACAGGCTGGAGTTTTTACGGACATTTTCAACCTCTCACTTCTGAGGTCTGAGGTTCCCACCTGCTTCAAAAGGGCATCAATAGTACCGGTGCCCAAGAAGAGCAAGGTGACGTGTCTCAATGACTATCGACCAGTGGCACTAACGCCTGTGGTGATGAAGTGCTTTGAGAGGTTGATCATGGCGCAAATCAACTCCTACCTCGACAAAAACCTGGACCCACTGCAGTTTGTTTACAACAGATCAATGGTGGATGCGATCTCGCTGGCCCTCCACTCCGCTCTGGACCACTTGGACAACAAAAACTCATATGTCAGGATGTTATTCATCGATTACAGCTCGGCATTTAACACAATCACCTGATCCAAGCTGGTTACCAAACTCGCAGAACTGGGTCTCTGCTCATCCCTCTGCAATTGGGTCCTCGACTTCCTCATTCACAGACCACAGTCTGTTCGTATTGGTGGAAATGTGTCAGACTCGATAACAATCAGCACGGGAGCACCTCAAGGCTGCGTGCTCAGCCCCCTGCTGTACTCACTCTATACTCATGACTACGTAGCCGGTCATAGTGCGAACTCCATCATCAAGTTCGCTGACGACACCACTGTTGTGGGACGTATCACTGATGAGGATGAGTCAGAGTATAGAAGAGAGATCGAGCGACTGTCCATACGGTGCCAGCACAATAACCTGGCCCTCAACACCAGCAAAACCAAGGAACTGATTGTGGACTTTGGAAGGAGTAGGATGGGGACCCACAGTCCTGTTTATATCAATGGGTCGATGGTTGAAAGGGTCAAGAGCTTCAGATTCCTGGGTGTGCACATCTCTGAAGATCTTTCCTGGTCCAAGAACACAGATGCAATTATTAAGAAAGCTCATCAGCGCCTCTACTTCCTGAGAAGATCCTGAGAGTCGGTCTGTCAAGGAGGACTCTCTCTAACTTCTACAGGTGCACAGTAGAGAGCATGCTGACCGTTTGCATCGTGGCTTGGTTCGGCAACTTGAGCGCTCTGGAGAGGAAAAGACTACAAAAAGTAGTAAACACTGCCCCGTCCATCATCAGCTCTGACTTTCCTTCCTTCGAGGGGATCTATCACAGTCGCTGCCTCAAAAAGGCTGGCAGCATCATCAAGGACCCACACCATCCTGGCCACACACTCACCTCCTCAGGTAGAAGGTACAGGAGCCTGAGGACTGCAACAACCAGGTTCAGAAATAGCTACTTCCCCACAGCCATCAGGCTATTAAACTTGGCTCAGACAAAACTCGGAACAGTTTGATCCTTATTTTATGAGGAGTTACGATGAGGGATTACGTGAAGAAGCCCCGCCAGGCGCATGCACGTCATACTTCAAAGCAGCGGCATGAAAACACAGAAACCGATAGCCGAAGTAAGATAGTAAGGCTTTCAGAAGACTAGAACTACCAGATGATCCTTTCGATTATGAGTTCCGGGAGCGGAGGACACGTAATCCCTCATCGTAACTCCTCATAAAATAAGGATCAAACGTCAAACTGATAAGTTCTCGTTTAATTTTACTATTTTACTTTGGTGTCACGTGAGTGACTACGTGAAGATTTCAAAGCTCTGCGATTTCATGCCGTAGATGCACTCCATACGACACACTGCTTCAGTTGACACAGTAGTGAATAAAATAATATATCGAACATTGCTTCAAATTATTCAATAACTATTTTAATAATAATAATAATAATAATAATGATAATAATGATAACAAAGGAAAGTAATAACCCCTCTATCCCAGGGGGAAATTACAAAGAAATGATATGAAAACAAAGCAACCCAAATTAAACCGAACCCAACACAGCATGCCCAAACCCTGGCACTGTAACAACATGTTTATCATAAAACTTAGAAAACGTCTCTTCTTTAGACCATCCTGCGGCCTCGAGGATTTGGTCGAGTGGCACGTCCTGCGCCTTCGCCACGGATGTTGATGCCGCCCTGGTGGAGTGAGATTTAAACACATGAGTGTCCACTCCAGCGTAATCCAGAACCTGTTTTAACTATCTAGAAATTGTTTGTGCTGACACTTTTTTATGAGGTTTTTTGTGGGTAATGAGCATTGCTGTCTCAGAATCTCTGAGACTCTTAGTTACTTCAATATATTGACTCAGATGCTTAACCACACATAACTCTTGGTCCACAGGGTATGCTTTAAAGATTATGTGTTAAAGAAGGAACTGCAGATGCTGGAGAATCGAGGGTACACAAAAGGCTGGAGAAACTCAGCGGGTGCAGCAGCATCTAAGGAGCGAAGGAGATAGGCGACGTTTCGGGTCGAGACCCTTCTTCAGAGGTCTCCTTCTCCCAATATAAGGGTTGATGTTGGGCTGCACTGGGTAATAATATTTTCTACCTATCACTCTGCCTCTGCTGGTCCCTGCCCCGGAATCAAACCCCCTTCGTATCCAACCTGCTTGTTTTCTTGGAGCAGGTATAAAAGGTTTTATAAGGCCTATCGTTTTCGACTCTTCATCGATATCCTTAATTTTTTGGCAGATTTTCAACAAATAAATAATCTGGTGCCTGAATATTGCTTGCCCTACACAGTCCTGCAAATTTTGGGTACAATGTTGGCCGAATGGCGATTTTCCTCATACAATTAAGTTCGAAATAGGCATTGCAGAATAATGCAAGCATGTCCTTTTGGGTTTTGGACATTGTCGACCCTTGTATGTTTTTCCCAAATACAGTGATGCCTGCTGATATCAGCTTGAGGACACGCTGGAAACGCATTTCCTGCCCTCGCATCGTTGCACTCATGGGTGCCCAAATTGCTGAGTTTACTGTTGGCACCCTGAGCGAGGCACAATTGACGGGTGTTTTATATAGTTCAGCTGTTTCAGTCATAACAGTTTCTTGGAGCTGGTGAGAAACCAAATAATTAATGTTGGCAGCCAGGTTCTCGTCCGTAGCCTCACCAGTCCCTTCCAGTATAGCAAAGCTTCGTGCTACATCGGGAACACACGGAGCGTGGCTCTTGTGCTCTGGTGTATGCACATAAGTAGGGACACCAGCTTCAGGGTCAGTCTCCTCCTGCCCCGGTACTCCCGAGTCTTGCTCTAAGGAGACCTCATCCAGACCCAAACAAGGCACTAGAGAGTCAGATTCCCATTCTTGATAGGCACCATACTCAGTGTGTGGAACTCCTTCGGAGGCTGCCTGGGAAATCTCTGGGTCTTTGGACCCTCGACTGATTAAAGTTTGGAGCATTTTCTCCATTTGGTCCAGTCTCCCCCACATTCTTTGCCGGTCTGGAGGAGAGTCCTCTTCCTCAGACCCGTCAGACAAAACGGGCCTGACGGACTTTCTTTTACATTTCTTCCCTACAGTTGTGGCCTCAGTGCCCTGCAACACTGGAGCAGCTGGAGGCTCGTTAATTACGGGAAGAACGGCCACCGGTATCGGAACCGGCACCGCGTTTATCTTTTTTCCCAATCGCTGCGATGGGACCGCATCGCTGCGCGACCCACGCTTGCTCCGAAACCGACTTTCTTCCACCGCTCTCGATACCACAGGCTCCTCCTGACTCGCAAGCCAGCCTTACGGAGCTTAAACACTCGCTGTAAAGTTTTGTAAAACCACTTACCTGCGAGGTTTCTACTCACCGCTGGTGGAGCTGCGCTCTCCAGCCCGTTCAGTGCGACATGCGTCGACGTAATGACGCGCATGCGCCTGGCGGGGCTTCTTCACGTAGTCACTCACGTGACTCCGAAGTAAAATGGTGCTTTATTCTGGCTTTGCTCAAGCGGTCTTGGTATGTCTTCTACCGAATCTATTCCAGATAAGACCACGCTGGTGGCACTAGCTCGATTGACTGTCTTATCTGCGAATATCATGAGTTCAGGGACAACAAAACATTGTTACTGGGCTCTCCCTTTACTTTATCTGCTTTTCCAGTTACTGTGGTATGTTTATGGTCTCAGAGGAATGTGGCTTAACCTTACCCTCATCTCCATGGAGCTTTATTGAGAATTACCTTTTGAAACTTGAAAGTTATAGAGCAGTGTCTCTGCATTCTTCTTGTATTTTTGTTTTTAAATTTTTGGATTTGTTTATTGTCACCTGAAAAGCTGTTTTGATGCGGGCTAACCTGTCAACGAAACGACTATACATAATTACAATCAAGTCGCCGGAGATGCAGGATAAAGGGATTAATGTTAAGTGCAACAGTGTAATCCGAGTGTCTCCAATAAGGTAGATGGTAGGTCAGGACTGCTCTATAGTTGTGATAGGATGGTTCAGTTGCCTGATAACAACTGGGCTCTGTACAACTGCGGAAGGACCTCTTTGCTCCTATACTCGACTCCTCTTGTTATAAATGCCAACATGCCATTTGCTTTCTTCACTGCCTATTGTACCTGCATGCTTACTTTCATTGACTGATGAACAAGGACCCCCCAGATCCTGTTGTACTTCCCCTTTTCCCAACTTGACGCCATTTAGATAGTATTCTGCCTTCCTTTTTTTGATACCAAAGTGGATAACCTCACATTTATCCTCATTAAACTGCATCTGCCATGCATCTGCGCACTCCCCCAACCTGTCCAAGTCACCCTGCATTCTCATAGCATCCTCCTCACAGTTCACACTGCCACCCAGCTTTGTGTCATCTGCAAATTTGCTAATGTTACTTTGAATTCCTTCATCCAAATCATTGATGTACATTGTAAATAGCTGCGGTCCCAGCACCGAGCCTTGCGGTACACCACTAGTCACATATGTCCTCTAGTGTTGGGTATTTCCACCCTGGGGTAAAGGTTTCGACTGTCTACCGTATCTATTCCTCTCATAATTGTATATACTTCCATCAAGTCTCCCCTCAACTGATGTTCCAGGGAAAGCAATCCAAGTCAGACCAACCTCTCCCCATATCTGAAACCTTCTAATCCAGGCAGCATTCTGGTAAATCTAGACAGTGTTCTGGTAAAGGAGGGGGCAGCACAGTGGCGCAGCGGCAGAGTTGCTGCCTTACAGCTCCAGAGACCCAGGTTCAATCCTGACCTTGGGTGCCGTCTGTATGTGATTTATACGTTCAAGCCGCGACCTCGTGGGTTTTCTACGGGTGCACCAGTTTCCTCCCATGCTCCAAAGACGTATAGGTTTGGAGGTTAATTGGCTTCAGTAAAGATTGTAAATTGTCCCGTTGGTGTAGGATAGCGCTGGTGTGCGTGGTCCACTGGTCGGTGCGGACCCAGTGCACCGAAGGTTCTGTGTCCATGCTCTATCTCTGAACTAAATGAAGCTAAAGTAAGACTTTTTTTTTACTGGTTATACATCAAAAGATGTACAGCAAAGACAAGTAAATACAATGAACAGGGCGACAAGCAATAATCTAATAGGATGGAGCAGGTATGTAGGAGGGGTTGAAGTAACTGCTGTTGTTGGAGAGGGTCCAGAGGAGGTTTACAAGAATGATCCCAGGATTTATTGTGTTAACATATGATGAGTGTTTGAAGGCACTGGGCCTGTACTTGCTGGAGTTTAGTAGGTTGAGGGGGGACCTCAGTTAAATTTACCGAATAGTGAAAGGCCTGGGTATAGTGGATATGGAGAGGATGCTTCCACTTGTGGGAGAGTCTAGGACCAGTAGGGAACAGCCTCTGAATAAAAGGATGTACCTTTAGAACGGAGAAGAGGAATATCTTTAGTCAGAGGGCGGTGAATCTGTGGAATTCATTGCCACAGACAGCTGTGGAGACCAAGTCAATGGATATTGTTAAGGTGGAGAGTGACAGATTCTTCTTTGGTTCGGGTGTCAGAGGTTATGGGGAGAAGGCAGGAGAATGGGGTTGAGAGGGAAAGATAGATCAACCATGATTGAATGGCGGAGTAGACTTGATGGGCTGAATGGCTTAATTCTGCTCCAAGTCCCTATGGACTTATACAGCCTACGTCAGTTCTTCATGTTGCTGAAAAAGCAAATATTGCTCTAAAGATTGCCCAAGGGAATGTTCTGGCAGTTGGCAGTTCAGTGAGTGATGTGCAGCTCCAGAGACCAATGCGCTCTGGAGCAGAGAGAAATCATTAGTGGATCGTCTGAATCTATGGGAATGCTCGTGTGTTGGAGGGACAGCAGCCAGATTACAAAACCCACATTGTTTAGCAATTCACCCTGTTCTAATTGGTCAGATCAATCAAACAGTGCAGACGGCTCCACCCCTGCCCTATAAATGTGGCCATTCGGAACAGTTTAAAGGATTCTCCGCTGTCTCCTCTCCACTGTGGACTTCCAGACCAACCAAGACATGAGGACGGTGCTAACAGTTTGCTTCTCCTTGCTGTGCCTCAGTGCCGTCTCACTGGCGCTGACCCGTGAGTACTACATTGGCATCGTGGAGGTCGAATGGAATTACGCTCCCAGCGGCAAAAACATCATTGCTGGCACTAAGATCGACAAGGATGAGTGAGTAAAAGTAACAGCAACGAGAGAACATCGACTGATGTTTTATATGTCAGATTAATGGGGGTTGAGGGCGGCACAGTGGCACAGAGGTAAATCTGCTGCCACGCAGCGCCAGAGACCCGGGTTCGATCCTGACTACGGGTGCTGCCTGTGCGGAGTTTGCACGTCCTCCCTGTGACCGGGGGGGGTTTGTGGTGCAGTTGATCGGAATCACATGTTGTTGCTACACTCCTCTGTGCCCTTTAATCTATGCCCTTTAATTACTGATTCCTCCTCCCAGGGAAGATGTCTGTGCAGATTCACCTTATCCTGCCCTTTAAGACTTTATACATCCCCACAAGGCCACTCCTATGTCTCCAACATCTCCTAAATGATTCTGTGCCTTCATAGAAATTAGGTGCAGGAGTAGGCCATTCGGCCCTTCAAGCCTGCACCGTCCATTCAATATGATCATGGCTGATCATCCAATTCAGTATCCTGTACCTGCCTTCTCTCCATACCCCCTGACCCCTTTAGCCACAAGGGCCACATCTAACTCCCTCTTAAATATAGCCAACAAACTGGCCTCAACTACCTTCTGTGGCAGAGAATTCCACAGATTCACCACTCTCTGTGTGAAAAAAGATTTTCTCATCTCGGTCCTAAAAGATTTCCCCCTTATCCTTAAACTATGACCCCTTGTCCTTCATCCTACCTATTCCCCTCATGATTTTATACACCTCTATAAGATCACCTCTCAGCCTCCTGCCCCCCAACGAATAAAGTCCTTGGGTACACAAAAAGCTGGAGAAACTCAGCGGGTGCAGCAGCATCTAAGGAGCGAAGGAGATAGGCGACGTTTCGGGTCGAGACCCTTCTTCAAACTGGTCAGGGATCAGGGAAACGAGAGATATAGACGGTGATGTGGAGAGATAAAGAACAATGAATGAAAGATATGCAAAAAAGTATCGATGATAAAGGGAACAAGCCATTGTAAGCTGTTTGTAGTGTGAAAATGAGAAGCTAGTGCGACTAGGGTGGGGGAGAGAGATAGAGAGAGAGGGAATGCCAGGGACCGAGGGCTGAGGGAGAGGTGGAAAGGGGAGGAGACAGCAAGGGTTAAGTCCTTGTCTGCCCAACCTCTCCATATAATTCAGGCCCTTGATCCCCGGCAACATTCTTGTAAATCTTCTTTGCACCCTTTCCAGCTTATTGACGTCCTTCCAACAGCAGGGTAATTAAAACTGAACACAATACTCCAAGTACAGCTTGACCGACACTGTATAAAACTGTAATTTGTGAATTTGTGGAATTCTCTGCCACAGAAGGCAGTATAGGCCAATTCACTGGATGAATTTAAAACAAAGTTAGATAGAGCTCTAGGGTCTAGCGGAATCAAGGGATATGGGGATAAGGCAGGCACGGGGTACTGATTGTGGATGATCAGCCATGATCACAATGAATGGCGGTACTGGCTTGAAGGGCCGAAATGGCCTCCTCCTGCACCTATTTTCTATGTTTCCATGTTTCTATATAAAATAACATCTGAACTCATGTCTGAAGAAGGGTCTCGACCCGAAAACATCACCCATTCTTTCTCCCCAGTGATGTTGCCTGTCCCGCTGAGTTACACCAGCATTTTGTGACCATCTTCCGTTTAAACCAGCATCTGCAGTTTCTTCCTAGACATCCCAATCTCTGTACTCTGTGCCTTGTGTGATGAAGGACTTTATGCCAAAAGCTTTCTTCACCACCCAGTTTACCTGTGACTCCACTTTTAGGAAACTACGTACTTGCACTCTAGATCCCTGTGCTCTGCAACACTCCCCAGGGCCCGAGCCTTCATTGTGAAAGTCCTACCCCTGCTTTGACTTCTCTTTCATAGCATACCTTGCCCTTTCCTGAATTGAATGCCATTTGCTATTCCTCGCCTACCCAACAGTATAAGATCTCACTGTAATTTTGGCAACCTTCTTCACTTCAGTCTCATCTGCAAACTTACTAGTCAAGTCAAGTCAAGTCAATTTTATTCGTATAGCACATTTAAAAACAACTCTCGTTGACCAAAGTGCTTTACATCAGTGCAGGTACTAACGTGCTAAATACAATGGTACACAGATCTAACAATACATACATAAACTGTTCACAGTGCTCCCTCAGAGGACTTCAAGAAACGCTTGGGAGTAGAAATAGGTTTTAAGCCTGGACTTAAAGGAGTTGATGGAGGGGGTAGTTCTGATGAGGAGAGGGATGCTGTTCCACAGTTGGTGCTGCAGCCGCAAAAGCGCGGTCGCCCCTGAGCTTAGACCTAGACCGCGCGATAGTCAGTCGCTCCAAGTCGGCCGACCTGAGGGACCTAGAGGTAGAATGGTTGGTTTGAAGATTTTTGATATGGGGGAGGGGGGGGGGGGGGGCAAGCCCGTTAAGTGCTTTGTATACGAATAAGAGGAGCTTGAAGTTGATTCTGTACCATACTGGGAGCCAGTGGAGAGAGGCCAGAATCGGGGTGATGTGGTCTCTTATACGGGCACCCGTCAGAAGTCTCGCTGTGGCGTTTTGAACCTGTTGCAGGCGGGACAGGGATGATTGGCTGATGCCAATGTATAGGGAGTTGCAGTAGTCAAGGCGGGAGGAGATGAATGCGTGGATGATTTTTTTCAAGGTCGTCGAATTGGAGGAATGATTTGATTTAAGCTATCGTGCGAAGCTGGAAGAAACCAGCTTTTACCACAGCATTGACTTGTTTGTCAAACTTTAATGCGGAGTCAAATATCACGCCATGGTTTTTGACGTGCGGTTTGAGTAAGGAGGTTAGGCTTCCAAGGCTGCCTGTTATCGTTTTGATGGAGTCCGATGGGCCGAGTAGGATGACCTCAGACTTGCTCTCGTTTAGTTGGAGCAAGTCTGCACGCCTTGCACGTTCTCGTCCAAATCCTTTTAATAAATGATCAACATGATCATACAGGTAAATGATCAACAGCAATGGGCCTAGCACCAATTCCTGTGGTTCATTACTCCAGTCTGAAAAACAGGTCTCAAATCTGAAAAACATCGATCCACCATCATCAGTCAGGACACTGAATGAGGCGGCACGGTGGCGCAGGTGTAGGGTTGCTGCCTTATAGCGCCAGAGACCCGGGTTTGATCCTTACTACGGGTACTGTCTATACGGATTTTGTACGTTCTCCCTGTGACTGCATAGGTTTTCCCAGTGTGCACTGGTTTCCTACCACACTCCAAAGACGTTCAGGTCTGTAGGTTAATTTGGCTTTGGTAAAATATTGCAAATTGCCCCTAGTGCAGGATAGTGCAGGGCTCACTGGTTGGCATGAACTTGGTGGGCCTATTTCTGCGTTGTATATCTAAACCAAACTAAATTAAACATCCAAGAAGGAACTGCAGATGCTGGAAAATCGAAGGTAGACAAAAATGCTGGAGAAATTCAGCGGGTGCAGCAGCATCTATGGAGCGAAGGAAATAGACGACATTTTGGCGTTGCCTATCTCCTTCGCTCCATAGATGCTGCTGCACCCACTGAGTTTCTCCAGCATTTTTGTCTACCTTAAATTAACCATCCACTGCTTTCTTCCTTCAAGCCAATGGAATATCCAATTCGCAAGCTCTCCCAGGATCCCATGTAATCTAGCCATCAGCACTTTCCAGTCTAGCCCACCATGGGTGACCTCATCAGAGGTCTTGCTAAAGTCCACATTGGGAATATCTTCCATCCTGCCCACATCAATCCTCTTAGTTACCTCTCCAAAAAAAACTCTGCCAGCTTTGTAAGACACGATTTCTAATGCACAGATCCTGCTAACTATCCTTAATCAGACCTTGCCTATCTAAATGATGGTTTCTCTGAATCCTGATCCCCAGAATCACCTCTAGTAACTTATCCATCACTGATGTCACCTGTTTGCAGTCCTGCAACTTCTTACATAACGATACAACATTAGCTACACTCCAGTCTCCCAGATCTTGGCCTGTCGTTAAAGATGAAGCAAATATCTCTGCAAGGGCCAACGCAAAGCTTGCCACGAGGTGTGAGGATGCAGTTTGTTAAGCCCAGGAGATTTATCCACTTTACTGTGCTTTAAAACCACCAACTTTGGTAATTCATACCACCAACTTTGGTAATTCATTTGGCTTCGCTGATCGACGTCACAGCAAAAACTGTTGAGAAATATTCACAAACCATCTCACCCGTCTCCTGTGGCTCCACGGGAGATAATTTAATCATTGACAAGTAAACAAACCTCCCGTTGATAAAGAATATCACTCCCTTATGCAATTCTTTGCTCAATTCCTTTGTTCCGCGACAAAGACCGTAACAAAGCTCGGAAAGACTTAGCAGTATGGAATGAGGGAAAACCACAACCACCCCGTACACCAGCACTATCCCACACACTACGGACAATTTACAATTTTTACTGAAGCATATTAACTTACTAACCTGTACGTCTTTGGAGTGTGGGAGGAAACCGGAGCACCCGGAGAAAGCCTAAGTGGTCACGGGGAGAGCGTACAAACTCCGTACTGACAGCACCCGTAGTCAGGACTGAACCGCGATCTCTCGTGCTATGAGGCAGCAACTCGACCTCTGCGTCACTGTGCTGCCCTATGTTCCATGTTATCCAGTCGGCAGAAAGACTATACATGATTACAATCGAGCCACCCACAGGCTAACGGGAATAACGTTTAATGGAAGATAAAGTCCAGAAAAGTCTGATAAATGTTAGTCCGTGGGTCCCCAATGAAACCAAAGTGGTTTTGCAATGGCTGGGAGCTGAGAGAGGCTCTCTACAATTGCCAGTCCTCCTTTATGCCAGCCACTGGTAACGGATTGACTTTATGTAATTTTTAGGCATGCATCTGTGTTCCTGAAACGTGGTCCGACCAGGATAGGAAGTGTGTACAAGAAAGCCGTGTATCTGGAGTACACTGATGGCAATTACACCGAGGAGGTTGCAAAGCCGGAATGGCTGGGATTTCTGGGACCCGTTATTAGGGCAGAGCAAGGAGACACCATCATCGTTCACCTGAAGAATTATGCTCTTCGGCCTTATTCAATTCATCCTCATGGTCTCACCTACACAAAAAGCAATGAAGGTAATGTTCATGCTGGTTGTTTCCTTAAGTGTCTACATCGTGTGACCATAAGGGGATGGCACAGTGGCGCAGCTGGTAGACCCACTGCCTCACAGCACCAGAGACCAGGTTCGATCCCGACCGCGGGTGCCATCTGGGTACAGTTTCTCCCCGATCGAACCTGGGTCTCTGGCGTCGTGAGGCAGGAGCGTTACCAGCAGTGCCAATGTGCCACCCCTAATGTCTATGTGGGGCTTATACATTATTTCCCCCTAGTGCTCTAGTGTATCTCTATCTTCCATTGTAGCTGTGAATTACTCATTCATAGGGGTTGATGACAATTTGATTGATTGATGGTGGTGAAGCCAGATTCAACAGTGGCGTTGAAAACACTTTTGCCCTATGATTGATTGAAAGACACAGCATGGAAACAGACCCTTCGGCCTACCGACTCCACACCGACCATCAAGCACCCGCTCGCAAAGGTCCTATCTTAACCCACTTTCGCATCCACTCCCTACACACCATGGGGCAATTGACCTACAAACTCATACATCTGTGAGAAGGAATAAGTTTGAACGGCTACTAGAAGCCAAGGATGAGGGAAATTTGTTGGATGGGATTATTCTCTTTTGAGCTGGCATGGACCTGATGAGCTGAATGTCCTCCTTCTGTATAAGTAATTAAAGTCATTATCAATGCAACAGTCATGAGAAGATCGTTGAAAGCAGTGTCGCAGATAGATGGGATGGTTAAAAAAGACTTCAGGCACATTGGTCTTCATCAGTCAGAGTATTGAGTATTGAGTATAGGGGTTGGGAGGTCATGTTGCAGTTGTACAAGACATTGGTGAGGGCACATTTAGAATATTGTGTTCTGTTTTGGTCACCCTGTTATTGGACAAATGTCGTTAAGCTGGAAAGGGTGCAGAGAAGATTGACAACGATGTTTACAGAACTTGAGGGCAGCTATAGGGAGAGGTTGAGCGGGCTGAGTCTTTATTCCTTGGAGTACAGGAAGATGAGGCATGATGTTATACAGGCATACAAGATAGGAATGAGAGGAATAGATCAGGTAAATGCACAAAGTCTTTTACCCAGAGTAGGAAAATCGGGAACTAGAGGACATAGGTTTAAAGTGAGGGGGAAAGATTTAATAGGAACCCGAGGGGCAGCTTTTTTATACAAAGGGTGGTAGGTGTATGGAATGAGCTGCTGGAGGAGGCAGTTGAGGTGGGTACTATCACAATGTTTAAAAAATTATTTAGACAGGTACAAGGATAGGACAGTTTTAGAGGGACATGGGCCACACGCAGGCAGGTGGGGCATGTTTGTCGGCGTGGGCAGGTGGGGCGAGTGTAGGTGGGGCATGTTTGTCGGCGTGGGTAGGTGGGACATGTTTGTCGGCGTGGGCAGGTGGGGCGAGTGTAGGTGGGGCATGTTTGTCGGTGTGGGCAGATTGTATCGAAGGGCATGTTTGCACACCGTATCACTCTATGACTCAATCTGTTTTGCTATTGTTGTTTGCAGAAGCCCATGATCGACAACTTGATCAAGCTCTAGGACCATGATGGTTTGGTCTGGTTGTCCGCAATTTCAACATGTAATTTTCATCCGTAATTATTGTCTTCTTTTTGCTCTCCCAGGTGCATTTTATCCTGACAACACCACGACTCTGGAGAAACGGGATGATATTGTAAACCCGGGTAAAAATTATACCTACCGCTGGGAATTAACAGAAGATCAAAGCCCAACAAAAGATGACTTTGATTGTTTGTCAAGAATCTATCACTCACACATCGATGCTCCCAGGGATATTTCATCTGGACTAATTGGACCATTGATCATTTGTAAAAAAGGTAATGATTAAATCCGCTGCTTCAAGGATAATTGGCAAAAATGTTAGCCTGCAACGCCCACACCTCAACTGTGCAATTATCAGCAAGCATGTGTACCTCTTACCTTTAGGCCCCCTTGCTTAAGGAAAGATGTTAATGAGTTGGAAACTGTTCAGAAGAAGTTTAGTTTAGTTTTTATTGTCACATATACCGAGGTACAGTAAACAGCATGTTTATTTATTGCGTGCTATCCAGTCAGTGAAAAGACAATATGATTATAATTAATCCATTTAGAGTGTACAGATACGGGATAAAGGGTATAGTGTTTAGTGCAAGATAAAGTCCAGTCAAGTCCGATTAAAGATAGTTCGAAGGTTTCCAATGGGGCAGATGGGAGATCAGGGCCGCTCTCTAGTTGGTGATAGGATGGTTCAGTTCCCTGATAAAGGCTAGGAAGAAACTGTATCTGGAGGCATTCTATTTTAAACCTCTGTACCTCTTGCCTGATGGGAGAGGGGAGGAGAGGGAGTGTCCAGGGTGAGAGGTCCTTGATTATGCTGGTGGCCTTGCCGAGGCAGCGTGGTGTAGATGGAGTCATTGCAAGGAAGGTTGGTTTGTGTGATGGACTGGGCTGCGTCCAGGACCTCTGCAATTTCTTGCGGTTTTGGATGGAGCTGTTCCCAAACCATGCTGTGATGCATCCCGATAAAATAAGTCCTACGCCGCATCTGCAGAGGTGGTAAGGGTTGTTGGGGACATGCCAAACTTCCTAAACCAGATTGATACATGGATCAGGTGGGTTGCAGTAGGAGCAAAGATTGGACAGGTAAAACTTGAATTGAATCTAGAACTCTGTATGGGAGAAAAAGAAGGGAACATCCATTTAGAGACAAGAGGGCAGAGAATGATTAGAACATTCTTCCCCAAAGAACAGAGGAAGCTGAGTCTTTGAACATTTTGAAGGCAGCGGTAGAGAGAAGCAAAGGGCTGCAAGATTACTTGATGGAATAGGGAATCATGGTTACATTCAGATCAACCATGTTATCAAATACTGGAGGAGACTTAAGGCTACTGCCTGCTCTTCACTGCCATACCCTGATGCAAGGCAGGCTACTAATAATAAGGCAGGAACACCACAGGAAGGCAACGTTACCTGAGGTGCAATGATAAAGTGTGGGCCTCTCTCCCTTCCTTGGTGGAGCTGAACGATTCCTTGACACCGTCAGCAAAATACCATTTCGTTTCATTCAGTTTAGTGTAGCGATAGAAAGTGGAAACAGGCCCTTCGGCCCACCGAGTCCTCACCAACCAGCGATCATCCCTAGTTCTATCCTACACACTAGGGACAATTTACAGAAGCGAGTTAACCTGCAAACCTGAACGTCTTTAGAATGTGGGAGGAAACCGGATCACCCGGAGAAAGCCCACGTGGTCACAGGGAGAATGTGCATACTCCGTACAGACAGTACCCTTGGTCAGGATTGAACCTGGGTCTCGGGCACTGCAAAGGCAGCAACTCTACCCCTGCGCCACCATGCCGTACCATCAAATAACACCAATGATATCGTTAATCACTTCTTGTTTCACTTCCAGGTGTTTTAACCGGCAAGAAGAAGCCATGGGCGAATGAAGAGTTTGCCTTGCTGTTCTCTGTAATGGATGAAAACGACAGCTGGTACCTGGATTACAATATCAAACACTACTGCACGACCCCGAATAACGTGAACATAAATGATGACGATTTTATTGAAAGTAACAAAATGCACTGTAAGGCACCCGTTAAATTCTGTCCAATGGCAAAGCTGAGCTTTCAGGAAAATGTGTAAATATGAGTCTCATAAATTCATAAGTTGTAGGAGCAGAATTAGACCATCGGCCCATCAAGTCTACTCCTCTATTCTCCAACCTCAGTGTTCCCCCACCATCATGTGTGCCATGAATCTCTTTCTCCCACTCACACAGAGGAGTCTGGCACACTGTACACCATCATCCTCGGGTATTTTACCCTCAAGGGCAGGTAATACTTCAAATTAGAGAGATCGCAGATCATCGTCCCCCAGTTCCCTCCTTCCCATGGTCTGCGGACCTTTAGTTTGGAGATAGAGCGTGGAAATATGCCCACCAAGTCTAGGCTGACCAGCAATCACCCGTACACTAGTTCTATCCCACACACTAGGGACAATTTACAGAAGCCAATTAACCTGCAAACCTGCACATCTATGGAGTGATGGAGGTAACCGAAGCACCTGGAGAAAACCCACGAGGTCATGGGGAGAACGTACAAACTCCGTACAGACAGCACCTGTAGTCAGGATTGAACCCAGGTCTCTGGCGTTGTAAGGCAGCAAAACTACAGCTGTGCCACAGTGCTACCCTATCAGGCCCTTCGGCCCATCGAGCCCATGCCAACCATCGATCAACCATTCACGATAGTTCAATATAATCCCACTGGAATTCTCTGCCTCAGAGGGCGGTGGAGGCAGGTTCTCTGGATGCTTTCAAGAGGGAGCTAGATAGGACTCTTAAAAATAGCGGAGTCAGGGGATATGGGGAGAAGGCCGGAACAGGGTACTGATTGGGGATGATCAGCCATGATCACATTGAATGGCGGTGCTGGCTCGAAGGGCCAAATGGCCTACTCCTGCACCTATTGTCTATTGTCTATTCTTATCCACTCCCTACACACTTGGGGCAATTTACAGAGGGCAATTAATCTACAAACCCACGTCTTTGGGATACCTGAGGAAACTGGAATACCTGGAGGCAACCCAATCTGTCCAAGGGATAACATGCAACACCTGAAGTCAGGATCGAACCTGGGTCTCTGGTGTTGTGAGGCAGCAGCTTTACAAGCTGCGTCACTGTGCTGTCAATTGAAACATAGAAACATAGAAAATAGGTGCAGGAGGAGGCCATCAGCCCTTCGAGCCAGCACCACCATTTATTGTGATCATGGCTGATCGTCCGCTATCAATAACCCGTGCCTACCTTCTCCCCAAATCCCTTGACTCCACTAGCCCCTAAAGCTCTATCCAACTCTCTCTTAAATCCATCCAGTGATTTGGCCTCCACTGCCCTCTGTGGCAGGGAATTCCATAAATTCACAAGTCTCTGGGTGAAAAAGTTTTTTCTCACCTCAGTCTTAAATGACCTCCCCTTTATTCTAACTCATTCCATTCCAGGTAAACTGTTTAGTAAGTGTGCAGACGACCAGGAAATAGGTGGAGCCATAGATGGCGAGGGTTGCACAAGGACATAGATCTGCTGGAAGTTCACAAGTTCTAGGAGCCGAATTAGGCCATTCGGCCAAACAAGTCTACTCCATTCAATCATAGCGAACCTATCTTTCCCTCTCAACCCTATTCTCCTGTCTTCTTCCCATAACCCCTGACACCCTGGTTTGGATGATGATGGTGATGATGATACGTGTTGTCACTTGTACCTAGCTCCGTGCAGTGAAATGCTTTGTTTTTTGCAAACACAGTACACAAAGGAGTTGACAAAGTTACAAAAAGTACTCATTCCAGATAATACATCCCAGTACATCCCAGTAAAAGTGCCCACTCCAGTACATGCTGGCGAATGGAATTTAATCCAAACGTGTGTGCGGTCTTGTGTGTTGAGGCATTAAATATTAACGGTACATATGCACTAAACGGGAGGACCTTAAAGGTGATAACATGCAGAGAGATCTCGGCATTCATTGTTCCCTGAAAATGCTGACAAGGGTGGATAGGGTGGTGAAAAGGCATTTGGCACGCTTGGCAACAAAGACCAAGGCATTGAGCATAATGGTTGGGGTGACATGTTGTAGCTCTACAAACCAGTGGTTTGGCCGCACTTGGAGTATTATTGTGTACAGTTCAATTTGCCACTGGGATGTGGCAACAATAGACAGGGTGCAGAAGAGATTCACCAGAGCCTTTGTGCAGGAAGGAAATGGAAATATACCGAAAATAGGCATAAAATGCTGGAGTAACTCAGCGGGTCAGACAGCATCTCCAGAGGCATCTTCAAGAGGTCTGAATAAGGGTTCTGACCTGAAATGCTCTTTCCAGAGCTACTGCCTGATCCGCTGAGTTACTCCGGAATTATGTGTCTCTCTTCACCAGAACGTTGCCTGGAATGGAGGAATGGAGTTATAAAGTGAGATTAGATAGGCTGGATTTATTGTCACTGAGGCATGGGAGGCTGACTTTGTAAAGTGACTTGTAAAGGTTTATAAGATTATGAGGGGCATAGACAGATTGTCATAGTCTTTTTTCAAGGATAGAGGAGTCCAGAACTAGTGCACAGAGAGGTGAATTTTAAAGGAGATTTCAGGGGTAGATTTTACTACGGGTGGTGGTTATATGGAACAAACTGCCAGAGACGGAAGAAGGGTCTCGACCCGTCACCAATTCCTTCTCTCCAGAGATGCTGCCTGTCCCGCTGAGTTACTCCAGCATTTTGTGTCTAAGCTGCCAGAGAAGATGGTAGATGATGAGCTGTACACTGCAAGGGCCAGGAAGCGAGCGGGCAAGATCATCTCTGACCCCTCTCACCCTGGCCACAAACATTTGAATCACTTCCCTCTGGAAGGCGACTCCGGATTGGCAAAGCTGCCACAGCCAGACATAAAAACAGTTTTTATCCACGAGTAGTTGCTCTACTCAACAGCCAAAAATCTGTAGCCTCCCTTTGATCTGGTATTTTGTTGGTTCACATGCTTGATCAATGGTGGTTTATCATTAATATTTTATTATTATTAATGCTTAGTGTTTTCTGAATCATTCGTAACCATCACTGTACGTCATGTTGTTACTTGTGGCGGAGCACCAAGGCAAATACCTTGTATGTGAATACTTGACCAATAAACCTACTTACTTACTTAGAGGCAGTTACAATTATAGAAATTAAAAGGAATTTGGGCAGTTACTTGGATAGGAAAGGAGCAGAGAGATAGGGCGTGGGATTAGTGCAGAGAGGCATTATGGTGGACATGGACGGGTTGGTGTGAAGAGCTCGTGTCCGTGGTGTACAGATCTATGATGGGCAAAGAGTGGGAAGTGAAGGGGAGAGAACACTGAGTGTGTTGGGGGAGGCCAAAGGAAAGAAATAAGAGGGAAGAACAATAGATTATTTGCGTGGAGGTGGGAGTCAGGGAGAGAATATCAAAACATGGACATTACCTGATACACAATGGAATAACACCTCAGTCAATGATTGCTAACGACCTGACCATCTATTTATATTTTTCAGCCATTAATGGATACGTCTATGGGAACCTGCCTCATCTATCGATGTTCACTGGGGATAAAGTGGTTTGGTATCTCTTTGGGATGGGGAACGAGGTGGATATCCACTCAGCATACTTCCATGGGCAGATGCTGGCTACTGCTCACAGCCGCACTGATACCATCAGTCTATTCCCTGCCACATTCGTTACTGCTGTAATGGTGCCCAACAATCCCGGAAAGTGGCTTCTCAGTTGTCAAGTCAATGACCATGTTGAAGGTGTGAAGTCTTCCTTCTCGTTCTCAGCACCTTTACTTTAATGACAGCCCTGTCTGTGTTTAGCCACATGAAGAGTCTCAGCAATGGATTGTGGTTTTTACACTTTAGACTTTGAAGGTTCAGTGTGGAAACAGGCCATTCGGCCCTTCGAGTCCAGGCCGACCAGTGATCACCCCGCACACTAGCATTATCCAATACACTAGAATTTCACAATTTTATCAAAGCCAATTAACCTACAGACCTTTGAAGTGAGGGAGGAAACTGGAACACCCGGAGAAAACCCACGAGGTCGCATGGAGAACGTACAAACTCTGTACAGACAGCACCCATAGTCAGGATCGGACCCGGGTCTCTGGCGCTGTAAGGCAACAACTCTGCTGCCCCACCATGCTGCCCTTGGTGTTGAAAAATCACCTGAATGAGGCTGTTCTGCCCATTAGGTCCGTGCTGTCTCTCAGGGAAGAAGCCGTACAGCTCCACTTTCCTTCTCATTTTCCTGTGCCCCTGCATCTTATTCTCTGTCACAGATGGTCAACGAGACACGTCAGCACACAACAGCAACACGCTGTTGTTGAGAGATCAGTCGCCCGTAAAAAAACTGATTAGGACATTCACTTGAAAACCATCACTCAAATCCTCTTGCACTATGATGGTCTAAGACTTATACAATATGGAAACAGATGCTTCTATTGCAACCAACATGCCTTCCTGACCTAGTCCCATTTGCTTGTATTTGGTCTAAAAGCTTCTAAATCTTTCCTATCTCTGAACCCTGTCCAAATGTCTTTTAACATTGTAATTATACTCACCTCTACCACTTCAACTGGCAGCTCGTTCCATGTATCTACAACCTTCTGCGTAACAACTTGCCCCTTTAAATTCTTCCCCTCACACCTTGAACCTATGCCCTGTAGTTTTAGATTCCCCTACTCTGGGAAAAACTGTGATCATCCACAGTATGATTTTATAAATGTGTATAAGGTCACCCCTCAGCCTCCTATACTCTTGATACAACAGTTCCATCTATCCAGTCTCTCCTCATATCTCGAGCCTGCCAGTTCTGGCATCATCCCTGCAAATCTTTTAGTTTTTAGTTTTAGAGATACAATGCAGAAACATCAGTCTGAAGATGGGTCTCGACCCAAAACGTCACCCATTCCTTCTCGCCACAGATGCTGCCTCACCCGCTGAGTTTCTCCAGCTTTTGGTCTACCTTCGATTTTTCCAGCATCTGCAGTTCTTTCTTAAACAATGCAGAAGCAAGCCCTTCGGCCCACTGAGTCTGTGCCGACCAGTGATCCCCACACACTATCACCATCCTACACACTAGGGACAATTTACGATTTTTGCCGATTTTAACATATATACCTGAACATCTTCAGAATGGATTGTGGAAGGAAACCAGAGCTCCCGGAGAAAACGCACATGATCACTGAGGGAATGTATAATTTCCGTACAGACAGCACCCATAGACAGGATCAAACCGACATCTCTGGCGCTGTAAGGCAGCGACTGTACTGCTGTGCCCCCCTCTTGCTTAACCACATCAATCCTAAAAGTTGGCGGCCAGAGCTGCTCACAATATTCTTATAGAGCTGTAACTTAGCTCTATGACTATTGGACAGATGGAGAGTAGGGAGAGCAAGGGAAAGCTGACGATGGCTCCAGGCAGAGAATGTTTCAAACAGGCCACAGCTCACCACACACTCGATGAAAAATCAAGTTTATTTTTATGATTACAGCTGGAATGCAGGCCTTGTTTGAAGTTGTTGACTACGAGAAGAAAACCAAAAAGGCAGCAAGTAAAGGAACGGAAAGGCAATATTTCATTGCTGCAGAGGAAGTAGTATGGGACTATGGACCTTCAGGCATTGACCAATTCACAGCAAAGCCTCTGAACAATCAACATGGGTATGTCTCACCAATGCATTCAAATTACTTGGTTTAGTTTTAGTTTGGTTTAGTTTTAGTTTAATTTATTGTCACATGTATCGAGGTACACTGAAAAAGCTTTTTTGTTGCGTGCAATCCAGTCAGCCGACTAACTATACATGATTACAATCGAGCCGTCCACTCTGTTTACTAACCTAGATAGTCCTGTCCCTGGACCGCAGGAGCTGTCTTCACTTCAGTACATCATTCTAGTTAAGTTTAGTTTGGATTAGTATATTGTTCTCGTACCGAGGTACAGTGAAAAGCTTTATTGTTGTGTGCTATTGAGTCAGCGAAAAGACTACACATGTTTACAATAAAGCCACCCACAGTGTTGCAGATGCAGGAAAAAAAGGAATAATGTTTACTGCAAGATAAAGTTCAGTAAAGTCCGGTTAAAGATAGTAGAGTGTGAATTGTAAAGTTAAAATGTAGTCTTAATTTGGCCATGGCCTGTTGTCCTGGCAACGGCACTGGGTCTCAGTTAACGGGTTCAGCCTGGCCAGGTGATGCTGTGAATGCCCTCCATTGCCACTCTGTGCCGCTGCAGGCCGTGTCCAATCTGCACGCTTGGCCTCTCAGGTATAAAACTATTACTATAGCACGGGAGGGTTGGTCCCCCAACACAATATTGCACCTCTCCACCAATTCCAATATTGGTGGCCGGGGGGGGGGGGGGGGGGGGGGGGGGGGGGGGGGGGGGGGGGGGGGGCTTTCTGTAGCGCTAGTATGGACATTCACGACTGGTGGGCTGGCAGTTGATTCACGGCTATACCTTGAAATTCCATTTCAAGCAGGGTGCAAGGCCACCAAATTCAAGTGCAGTTTCTTACCACTTCAAGCAGGGTGCAAGGCCACCAAATTCAAGTGCAGTTTCATACCATTTCAAACAGGGTGCAAGGCCACTAACGACAGCGAGTCATGACCTCTCCCTCCTCCATCTTGCGGACACTGAGCCACGCCCACACTTCTGGGTTTTATAGTCCCTCCCCCTCCCACCAGAAGGGGCGTGGCCTTCATGGCGTGATTGACAGGAGAGAGAATCTCAACATATTTAAAACACTAATAACTATTTTATTTTTCATCGATGGGAAAAATCCTCAGCACCTAATGAGCGGAGGGGGACTCTGAGTAAGATGGCCAAAAATCACAGCCGTACGTGGTAGCGTTTTGTTCTAAAATCAATATAAAGTGCAAACAGGAAGTGGTCAAGATGTGACTTTTAATTATATAGAAAGCAAGGCAACTTTAATTAAGCAAGGCAACTTTAATTAGGCAAGGCAACTTTAATTAGGCAACACAGCTTTAGCATTTCCAAACCAAAGGCAACACAGCTTTAGCATTTCCAAACCAAAGGCAACACAGCTTTAGCATTTCCAAACTATATTTTCAACCACATGAAGGGCACTGACAGGTCAGTAAAACCACTCACAGTTTAGTAGACATGTGTTCAGTGTTATTCATAGCTCAGACTGAGGGACGTGACCCTCTCGCTCCCCCCCCCCCATCTTGCGGAAACTGACTGAGGCACTCAACACTCCGGGTTTTATAGTCCCTCCGGAAGGGGCATGGCCTTCAGGAAAGAGAATGTCAACATTTTTTAAACACTAATAACTCTTTTATTTTTAATCGATGGGAAAAGTCCTCTTGACCCGCGCAGCGGAGGGGGGCTCTGAGTAAGATGGCCAAAAATCACAGCCGTAAGTGGCAGCATTTTTTTCTAAAATCAATATACAGAACAACAGGAAGTGGTCAAGATCAGACTTTTAGTAATATAGATTACTAATTACTATTACTAATTGCTATGTCTTCTTGCACCTTTAGAGATGCTGTGGTGTTCTTTGAAAAAGGAGAAACAAGAATTGGAGGGAAATACATTAAGGCAGTTTACAGAGAATACACAGATGACACTTTTAAAAAGCTCAAGCCCAGAACACCTGATGAGGAACATCTTGGAATACTTGGTAGGGAATAAATTAGGAAGTTTCTTCAACACTTTTAGTTATATTCGGCACTCTACATAAAAAGTAATATATTTAGTTGCATAACACATGATTTTTTTCACCCATGGAATGAGGAAACAGAATGAGCAGCATTTTTCTCTACGGAAGGAACGGTTTGTTTACAATTCACTAATTTTTATTTTTGTTCAAATCAATGCAATTAAAGCTGAGATAGAGATTTGAAACCAACCTACTTTACACAACTGTACAAAGCCAAGATCTAGTCCCCAACTCAAGTCATATCATGGAATCATAGAGCTGGAAACAAGCTTGCACATGCCGACCAAATTGGCATTCTCTGCTAGTCGCATTTGCTTGCATTTGACCCATAAAACTCTAAACCTTTCCTATCCACACATCTGTCCAAATGTCATAATTGCATGTTTTAGCTTCAGACAGCAATGCTTAATGGGCAATGACATGTCATGGTGGCTTGGCAGTTTGTGCAATTGTCTCACAACCCCAGGGATGTGGGTTCAATCCTGACCTCGGGTGCTGTCTGTGTGGAGTACGGACGCTCTCCTCAAGACCACACAGATTTCCATTTGGTGTTCTGGTTTCCTCCTGCATCCAAATACATGCTGGAGGATTCATTGGCAGCCATAAATTATCCTTTAGTGAGGGGAATAGCAAAAATAATTGAAGGTGTCTTGATGGGAATCTGTGACAGAGAAAAAGGATGCAGCAAAATGAGAAGGAGAATGGGACTCTGCGGGTTCTTCTCTGAGAGCCAGTATGGAACCTGATGGGCAGAACAGCCTCCTTCAATGTTGAGAGTATTGTTTGAGAGGTAGGATTTGCATCACATAGTGCCATGGCAGGGGGCAGGTGTTGTATATGGTTATGGGTGGGTGCACCACGCCAGGCTACTGGGCCCAGGACCTACCATGAGGTCCACATGCACATGTTCACCATGTGAGCCCCAGGCACGGACTGGAGGATAGAGACTACACCTGGAGGACTGTGTGCAGCTCTGCTCACCTTATTTAAGGCTCTGCTCACCTTATTCAAGGAGTGGTGTTCATGCATAGGAATTGGTTCAGAGAAGAACCCTCAGAAAGGATCCTTCAGGCAGCATCCCCAGAGCAAGAAACAGAGTCAATGACACTGGTTGAAGGCCTCACGTTAGATCAGGAATTTAATGGGACCTCTCCCTTAGACTTTTAACTTAGTCTTGGAGATCCAGCAGTCAGTCTGGTATCGTGAGTCAAGAGTGATGATTTGTGATATGTCCCAAAATAGAACAATAAATTCTTACTTGCAGCAGCACAACAGATATGTAAACATAGTGCTCTATAAACACTTTAATAAACAACAAAAACATTTCAGTACATATATTTTTTTATAATAGTGCAAAGTCTAAAATAATGCCCCCAAGTGTATGTAGTTCAGAGCTTATTTGGAGGTTGCAGAGTTTAATAGCCTGGAGGTTGTAGGGAAGAAGCTGTTCCTGAACCTGGACGTTACAGTTTTCAGCTCCTATACCTTCTTCCTGATGGCAGGAATGAAATGAAAGCGTGGCCAGGGTGGTGTGGGTCTCTGATGATGCTGGCTGCCTTTTTGAGGCAGCGACTCTTGTAGATCCCATCGATGGTGGGGGGAGGTCAGTATCCGCGATGGACTGGGCAGTGTTCACCACTTTTTGCAGTCTTCTTTGGCCCTGGGCTTTGGGGTTGCCGACCAGGTTGTGATGCACCCAGTCAATTGTACACCTAACCTGTGTCAAATCTTCTCTTGTGCTGCTCTGTGCCTCTACCTATGGGCAACCTGCTACATTACACGAATGAAATTTGTTGTTATCATGTAATCTCTACAATAACTGGCGATCGCCTTTGTTGTGCAGGACCCATCATTAAGGCAGAGGTTGGAGATAACATCAAGGTGACCTTCTGGAATAACGCCAGCCAGACCTACAGCATGCAACCTCATGGATTATTCTACGGGAAAGATGTTGAGGGAGCCAAATATCAGACTAACACCACAGGTAATTTAGATCGCACACCTTCATCCACCAAAAATATTTAGTCAACTTCAACCTCTAGAACCTTACTGATCTGAGCCAAAGAAAGATGAGCAAGGATAGTTTATAAATTTTAACTAACAAAAGTCATTGAAGTTGAAGGAATAAAATGAAACCCTGGATCTCACCCAGAATAATAAAAATGTATAATTTAAAAAACTGTCTCAAATTAAGCCTATTCAACATGAACTCATGGCATGGAAACCTAATTTTCTCCTGTAAATTAGGGAAATTTCAGGTTTCCATTTTATTCCTTCACCTTCAAATGACTTTTGTTTGTTAAAATGTATAAACTATCCTGTAATTTCCAGCTTAAACTTGGCTGCTTCTACCCTTTCTCTGCTGTCTCCTCACCTCTGTCCAAGCTGACCCAGAATGGCTCACAGTCCCCCAGATCTTACAGCGTAAAATTCTAATCATCTCTATATAACTAAAAGTCTTCATCTTGTTTGTGGCCACGATGTGTCTGTGTGTGTGTCAATCTGCTTAATTCCTATCTTCTTCCAAACGCTAGGCCACAGCCTTCCCATTTTCACACTTCCTTGTCACATTTTTCCCGTGGTGGTGATAAACATCTTCCCTTCAAATTTCCATCTATATTTCCGAAATTATTAATCGTTGAAATTTTAAAACCAGCAAGTTTTCTTCAAACTCGCCCATTTTGGAAAAAAAATCTGAGTGACATCACAATGCACTCGCAAGGCAAGACGGGTCACTCCAGGAGGGAGGGGCATTCCAGTGCTCCAACAGCAGTTTCCAGATTTTAAAACACTTGCATTTTAAAAACAACTTCGCCATTGGTCACTCTTCCAACCGCTCTTCCACAACGTTCAATCACAACGTTCTTCAAACCCTCTCCCAAAGCAGTCGGGTGAACATCCAGTTCAAAGCTGACCATTTTGATCAAATTAATCTGTGTTCATTAACAACTGATATTGTGTTCAGCTTATTTTTAAAAAAACGGTCTCAAATTAAGCCAATTCAACATGAATTAAGCCAGTTCAACCTATTTTTCACCCCCCCTCCCCCAACAGTACCTCGGGTTTTAAAACACCTCGCAGTTTTAATCCTTTTTCACCCCTCCCCCCACCCCACCAACAGTCGAGTTTAACTTTATTGCAATAATTCCGTTTTTAACTTGATCCCACTGATTCCTTCAATATAATAACATTTAAAATATCCTCCCCCCACCAACTGCCTGACCCTGACCTACCTAACCCTGACCTACCTGGCCCTGACCTACCTGGCCCTGATGTCACCTGACCCTGACCTACCTAACCCTGACCTACCTGACCCTGACCTCACCTGGCCCTGATGTCACCTGACCCTGACCTACCTAACCCTGACCTACCTGACCCTGACCTCACCTGGCCTTCACCTCACCTTGCAGAATCACACAATTGTGCAGCACAGGTTCTGGACATTCATCCCATCACAATTTTACTGGCTCCCTTGAAGAGTTGCGAATGAATTTTAATGGCATTGATATCCACATCTACTTTGCAGAATATGTGGGGCAACCATCTCGATCTCCTCATGTGATGCCTGGTCACACATTCATTTATCAGTGGAGTGTCCCCAAAGAGTATGGGCCTGGCAGCAGGGACCCCGACTGCCAGACCTGGCTCTATTACTCAGCCGTGGACCCCATCAAGGACAGCAGTTCAGGTCTGATTGGACCTCTCATCGTGTGCAAGAAGAACGTACTGGACTCACAGGGAAAACAGGTACTGTAAGCTTGTGGATGACTCAAGCAGGTTTTACCCCAATACTGATGACCAAGCTAAGATAGAATCCATCAAAATGAAATGCTTTCATCATATTATTAACAGAGATACTGCAAATCATGTTATGCAAAATTGCTTCATTCCAAAATAATATGAAGGCACGTCTCACACCATAAATTCATAAGTTTATAGGGCATAGGAACAGAATTAGGGCTTCGGCCCATCGAGCCTACTCCACCATTCAATCGTAGCTGACCTATCTTTCCCCCGCAAACCCATTCTCCTGCCTTCTCCCCATAACCCCTGACACCCTTAGTTATCATGAATCTCGCAGTCTCTGCCATAAAAATATCCATGGACATGGCCTTGAACGTGGCAATGAATTCTACAGATTGATCATCCTCTGACTAAAGAAATGATGACAGAAATGATCATGACAGTTTTGGCAATATATATATAAATACACAGGGTGATCAGAGAGATGGTCACAGATTCATAGAGAGAACCAACACAGAAACAGGCCCTTCAGCAAACCAGGTCCATGCTGACTGTCAAGAACCAGTTCACGTGAATCTTACCATTTTATTCTCCCCACATTGCCATCAACATGCCAGAGAAGAGCCAGGAATGATTTGCGGCAGTCAATTAACCGACTGACATGTACATTTTGGGATGTGCGAGCAATCTGGAGCACCCAGAAGAATATCACAGGGAGAGCGTGCACACTCCACACATTCATCTCTCCATCAATGGAACATGATCAACAGTCAATCCACAAATCCTTCTCAAGCAGTTGGGTATACTGTATATATTTTCATACCAAGAGATTTGAGATGGCTTGAACTCCCTAGAAGGTTTATAGTCCTCCAGTGCTCTGTATTGGCAGGTTCCTGACAAACCTTCCTTTAGAGGTTAGGTTGCAAACCCAAATTATTGAATATATCTGGAATAAAATGCTGGCATCAATAATGATACCAGACAAAGGGTTAAAAACTGCAGAAACAAAGAACTGCAGATGCTGGTTTATACCAAAGATCGATACAAAGATAAGCAAATAATTAACTCGCTTCCCTGATGTCCCTCGTTCATTTAGAGTGATAAAGTCATAGAGTCATATAGTGGGGAAACAGGCCATTAGGCCCAACTTGCCCAAACCGGCCAACGTGTCCCATCTACACTAGTCCCACTTGCCTGCATTTGCGCCATATCCCTCTAAACCTGTTCTATCCATGTAACTGTACAATTGCTTCTTAAATGTTGCGATAGTCCCAGCCTCATCTTCTTGTCCTTGCAGCGCGTTCCATATACCCACCACCCTTTGTGTGAAAAAGTCACCCCTCAGATTCTTATAAAATCTTTCCCCCTTCACCTTAAACCTTTGCCTTGGTTCTCGATTCCCCGACTTTGGGCAAGACACTTTGTGCGTCTATCTTTCGTGTCCTTACACCCTGTCCCGTGTGTGGGTGTGTATGAAGACCCACAGTTAACATAGAAACATAGAACATAGGTGCAGGAGTAGGCCATTCGGCCCATCGAGCCTGCACCGCCATTCAATATGATCATGGCTGATCATCCAACTCAGTATCCTGTACCTGCCTTCTCTCCATACTCCCTGATCCCTTTAGCCCCAAGGGCCAACTATAGCCAAAAAACTGGCCTCAACTACTTTCTGTGGCAGAGTATTCCACAGATTCACCACTCTCATCTCGGTCCTAAAAGACTTCCTCCTTATCCTTAAACTGTGACCCCTTGTTCTGGACTTCCCCCAACAAATGTAGGTCCCTTGCAGTCAGAAACAGGTGAGTTGATCATGGGAACAAGGATATGGCGGAACAATTGAATAACTACTTTGGTTCCGTCTTCACTAAGGAAGACATAAATAATCTGCTTGTGGGTCCAAAGGAGGAATTGAGTGAAATCCAGGTCAAAATTTTTAAAGGCCGATAAATCCCCAGGGCCAGATAGGCTTTAAGGGTAGCTCTAGTGGATGCCTTTCAAAACTCTTTAGATTCTGGAGTAGTAATTGGCGGGTTGTGGTCAACATCGGTAGTACCTAGAGTCAGTTATTAAAGATGGGATAGCATTGGAAAGTGGTGAATCATTGGACAAAGTTAAATCATGTCTGACGAATCTTGACGATGATGTAATAGTAGCCAGTGGATTGGTCTGGACTTCCAGAAGGCTTTCGTCCCACATAAGTTAGTATACGCATACGGTATTAGGGGTTCAGTATTGATGTGGATAGAGAACCAAACAGGAAGCAAAGAGCAGGAGTGGGTCCTTTTCACAATGCAGGCAGTGACCCGCCAGGGCTCAGTATTTACAATATTTAGATCATCAATATCTCCAAGTTTGCGGATGACACTAAGCTGGGGGGCGCTGTGAGGAGGATGCTAGGAGACTGCGCTGGGTGAGTGGGCAAATGTTTGGCAGATGCAGTATAATGTGGATAAGTGTGAGGTTATCCACTTTGGTGGCAAAAACAGAAAGGCGACTATTATTTAAATGATCACCAGTCATTGAAAGTAGGCATGCAGGTGCAGCAGGCAGTGAAAAAAGCGAATGGTTAGCTTTCATAGCAAAAGGAGCAGGAGCAGGGAGGTTCTACTTCAGTTGTTACAGGGTCTTGGTGAGACCACACCTGTAATTGCAATCTGAGGAAGGACATTTCGAGGGAGTGCAGAGAGGTCGTGTCAGGACTGTCTTACTGGATAGACTCGGTTTGTAACTCTCTGGAATTACTTATAGAAACTTACAAAATTCAAGGGGTTGGACTGGATGCAGGAAGATTGTTCCCGATGTTGGGGAAGTCCAGTGCCGCTTTTTTCACAAGAGGTGGTGATCTCTGGAACTCTCAGAGGGTAGTTGAGGCAGCTGATGAAAAGGGCTGAATGGCCTACTGTTTCTATGTTTCTAAACATCGGGAACAATCAAGCTTGTCCAACCTTAAGAATTTCCTGTCCCACTTGGGTGTAATTTGCACCTCATTTACGTGTATGTAGAAAGTTGGTCGACGCGTCCAGGATTTCGTAGTGTACCGAAATCCTCGCACGCCACCTGGCTTACGCACGCTGCTACGGCGCTGACGCATTGCATCGCACGCTGACGTCACGATTTCGGACGTGTGTGTGTACTCACTGTGCATCACGTCCGTAAACATGCGACGCAAGGTGCCGCCCATATGCAGTTGGCTTTTACGCCATGTAACCTCTAACCTCGTCCACACAGACCTGGGTTTTCCTCCCAGCCTTTCTTGGCTCCTGCCTGGCTGATCTGCTAAGAACAGATGTCTCTGTTGTTGCTGTAGCAATAATATCTGTATCTCTTCCATGATGGTTATGATGCAGAATAGGGAAGCAGGGTATTCTAATGACGTCACGTGCACCAGACGGCTGTGCTGACGCATAATGATGACGCATGATGACACGTGATTTGCGCGTGACAGTCGCGTGTCAGTCACTACCGGCCTGCCGCGCAAATGACGCCCAAGTGGGACAGGCCCTTAACTGTCCATTGCAAAGGTTTAGCTAGTCATTTAGTTCATGAACAATTAAGGATTAGGTAATAAATCATGGCCTTAACAATGACACTTCTAAGCATGAATACGTGTAACATGTTTGTATGACTCGTGCTGGAGAGTTGCTATTTTTAAAGAGGGGGAAGTTTCAAGAATGTTTCTCATTTCATTCATCCAGCTCGAAATCTTTTGTTTTGTTTCCCAGAAAAATGTGGACAAGGAATTCTACCTGATGGCGACAGTATTTGATGAAAACCTAAGCTGGTATTTAGACAGTAACATCAAGAGATTTACAACTAAACCCAAAGCTGTAGATAAAGAGGACGAAGACTTCCAAGAATCAAACAAAATGCACTGTGAGTCTTTAAGACGATCATAATGGCCACACCTGCTGACATCCCCACAAAGAGATGAAATATTCTTAATTTAGGTTGAACTGATGGCGTAATAGTGGCTCAGTGGTAGAGTTGTTGCCTTACAGCACCAGAGACCCAGGTTCAATCCTTAATGTACAGAGTGTACACATTCTTCCGGTGACCACGTGGGTTTTCTCCGGGTGCTTCGGTTTCCTCCCACACTCCAAAGACATATGAATTTGTCGGTTAATTTGCTTCTGTAAAATTGTAAATTGTCCCTAGTGTGTTGGATAGAGTTAGTGTACGGGATGATCGCTGGTCGATGTGGACTTGATGAGCCATGGGGCCTGTGTTCATGCTGCATCTTTCAAGTCTGAAAGTCGAAAGGCATAGGTCTAAGGGCCTGTCCCACTTTTTTGGCGACTGTCATAGTCGTAGCAGGTTGCCGAAAAAGTGGCGACTGAACCCCCCCCTACGACAATGTCTACGACAAGCTACGACACCCTCCCACCTAGTCGACGTCAAGCTACGGCAAGCTACCGACAACCGGCGACCCATTAGGACGTTCACCTGTGACCACACCTACGACCACACAGGCGACAACCTACGACAACCAAAGTCAACCTACGTCCACCCGCGACAAGCTACGACAAGCAATGACCCTGTCGGCGACAACTGAAGACAGTTCAGTCGCCGGAACCGGCCGCCAGTTGACGTAGGTTAACGTGGGTAGTCGCCAATGGAATTCACCGAAGTCAGCACCCGGCGGCAACCTGTCATCCTGGTGACAACCTACGACAGCACCTACGACAGGAGAAGACAAGCTAGGTCAAGGGCACAGTCGCCGAAAAGTTTTGAACATTTCAAAATCCAGCATCGACCAGAAAAATGTTACGACTCTTTAGGCGACTTGAGGAGACTACTCACGACCATACCCGCGACCATGTGGCGACAGTCTAGTCGCTTGTAGTCGCCGAAAAAAACGCTTAAGTGGGACAGGGGCTTTAGGTTTATTATTGTCACATGTACCACATGTACTGAGGTACCATGAAAAGCTTTGTTTTACATGCTATCAGAACAGATCAGATATACCGTACATTGATCAATCTATTCAAACTCAAGTACAATCGAAATACTCAGCATTTTGGTGCATTGATTCATTAGACAAGTGTCCTCAATGGGGTGGGGGTGAATCAGACAGGACTCTAGCTTATGTAAGGACTGTTCAGAAGCCTGATAACAGAGGTGGAGAAGCCGATCCTGAGTCTAGTGGGACACACTTTCCAGCTTCTGCATCTTCCGCTAGACAGGAGAAGGGAGAAGAAGAAATGACTGGGGGTGGGACAAGTCTTTAATTATGTTGGCTGCATTGCTGAGGCAGTGTGAAGTGTAGATGAAGTTAACGGTGGGATTTGAATTTCTGATTTGAAATCAAAAATGGTTGTACAAAATAGCATTTAGCCATTGGTTGCAGTTTTATGTTTCAACGGTTTAGTTTGGGAACTCACAATCAGTTGATGTGAATGTGGAGAGAATAGGTTACAGGCTATATTGGAGGGAAAAGGAGATTGCTCTATGAGGTATCATAGACTCCAAGAGCGGAAATGTTGTCCTTGTATATTGTAAGGAAATATAGAACTATGCTTTTGATTGGTGCAGAGTCCATCGATGCTCAAACAGAATGGATGTATGATGATTTTTTTGCATTTTCAAGTCCTTCATCTCACTCAGTCATAGAGTCATAGAGTCATAGAGTGATACAGTGTGGAAACAGGCCCTTCGGCTCAACATGTCCCAACTCCACTAGTCCCACTTGCCTGCATTTGGTCCATATCCCTCCAAATCTTTCCTATCCATGCACTTGTCCAGCTGTTTCTTATACTATGGGATAGTCCCAGCCTCAAGTACCTCCTCTGCCAGCTTGTTCCATACACCCCCCACCCTTTGTGTGAAAAATGTACCCCTCAGATTCCTATTAAATCTTTTCCCCTTCATCTTGAACCCATGTCCTCTGATTTTGGAGTCCCCTACTCTGGGCAAGAGATTCTGTGCATCTTTGAATAGTCTTTGAGTCCATATTCCCACTGGGAAGAATGTACTGATTCTGTATGTCTATAGTTGGATGGTTAGCACACAGGTTTACTGCCAGTGATATGTTTGGCTCGCAGTGGGAAGAAATCACACCAGGTTTTGGTTGGTCCGACAGGGCCAGATGGTAATGACAAATTATAATTGCCCTTGATGTATTGCGGTCCCTCTGGTGATGGTTCTTCCTCAATGCTGTTGGGCAGGAAGTTCCATGATGTAGACCAGATGACTCTAAAGGACTGGCGATATATTTCCAAAGTTATAACGATGTACAACAGGAAAGATGTTGTCAAACTGGATAGGGTGCAGAGAAGGGTACGAGGATGTTGCCAGGACCCGAGGGCCTGAGCCGTAGGGAGAGGTTGAGCAGACTAGGACTCTATTCCTTGGAGCACAGGAAAATGAGGGGTGATCTTATACAGTAGAGGTATACAAAATCATGAGAGAAATAGATCAGGTAGACGGACAGAGTCTCTCGCCCAGAGTAGGGTAATCACAAACCAGAGGATATTAAGGTGAGGGGGGAAAGATCTAATAAGAACCTGAGGGCTAACTTTTTTACACAAAGGGTGGTGGGTGTATGGAATGAGCTGCTGGAGGAGATAGTTGAGGCAGGTACTATTGCAACGTTTAAGAAACATTTAAACAGGTACATGGATTAGAGGGATATGAGCCAAACACAGGCAGGTTGGATTATTGTAGATGGGACATGTTGGCTGGTGTGGGCAAGTTGGGCCAAAGGGCCTGTTTCCACTCTGTATGACTCTATGACTATAACTTATTGATATTGATATTGGTTTATTATTGTCATGTGTACTGAGATGAGAGTGTGCGGAATATAGATTTGCAGCATTGGGTAACATTACAGTTGCAGAGAAAAATGACGATGTTGGCAACATGTAAATTGGAATATGGAGACTTCACCCTCACTTATTGATCTTTGAGAACAGAGAAGGAGAAGCTGTTCCTGTGTCTGGTGGTACATGCATTCAACCTTTTGTATCTTCTGCCCAATGGGAGCTGGGAGAGGAATTACCAAAGAGAAAAATTCCTTGATTAGGTTGGCTGCTTTGTCAAGGCAGTCTGGTGTAGATGGTGAGAAGTCTGGTCTATGCAATGGACTGGGCTGCATCCACAACTCCCTGAAATTTATTGTGGTCATGGATCAGAACTGCTTCCAAAGCAAGCTGTGACGCATCCCAATCGCTTTCTATGAAACACCTGTAGAAGTTGCTAAGAAGTCAATTAACCTACAAACATGCACGTCTTTGGAGCGTGGGAGGAAACTGGAGCACCCGGAGAAAACCCATGCGGTCACAGGAGAACATTCAAACTCCGTACCGACAACACCTGTGGTCAGGATCGAACCCGGGTCTCTGGTGCTGTAAGACAGCAGCTCCATCGCTGCGTCACTGTGCCGCCCGAGATTTGGATTAAACCGTTAGCGCAATAATGCTTAAAACTTATAAACCTTTTTTTCCTCCTTTTCTCTGGAATGTGATTTTTAGCAATCAATGGATACATGTACGGCAACCAACCGGGACTGGAGATGTGCAAGGGAAGCACAGTGCGCTGGCATCTGATGGGCCTGGGGTCAGAGGTCGACATCCATGGGATTTACTTCCAGGGCAACACCTTCACAAGCCGAGGGACGCATAGAGACACAATGAATCTGTTTCCACACATCTCAACCACCGTCGCCATGCAGCCAGACAGTTCAGGTAGAGATGTGCAGGTGATATTTTGCAGGTGATATTTGTAATAATGTTAAACAAAATAGAAATTGTGGCTGGTCTGGTGTAGACGACCTATATCTCTGTCTAATGCAGAGAAAATCCAAGTGCTTGAATGAATCAGTCTCACCATCACAATATATATATTTTTTATTATTTAAAAAAAAAGTTTATTAGAAGCAATTGTACAAGGATAAAACATTCGTAAAACATTTGGCATCTACAATTATACAATTATTGTACAGCTTCATTTTTAACCTTATAACCTACATTTTAAAAAAGAGAAAAAAGGAAAGAAAGGGAAAGCAAGAAAAGAAGAAAGGAAACAATGAAGGGATAAAATAGAAAAGAACGGGAACAAGACCCCTAAACTACCCAAGCAGTGCAGCCGAGAGAAAGCAGAATGAGAAAATGGAGATATACCTTGCCACTCCCCCACCCCCTCACCCAACATAGCATCGATTTAAATTTAAATTTGTGTTTCACCACACTATTGTTGTAAAAATTCAATAAAGGGTGTCCACGTTTTAAGAAATTGATCTGTTTTTTCCGCCAAGACAAGCCTAATGTTTTCCAAATGTAGTGTCTCGGACATGTCTGTAATCCACATCTTCACTGTTTCCAAAATGTAAGTATTAAATCTTTCACCATTATTAGGCCGTAATTGAGGAAACGTCTTTGAAATATCGTTAGCTTAGAACAGGCCTCTGAGATACCTAATATGATCAGTTTTATATCTGGGTCCAATTTAGTTTTAAGTATTTTGGTAAAGGTATCAAATATTCCCCTCCAGAAGTTTTGTAACTTTGTGCAGGGAGCAAAATAATGGGTTGTAGTCGCTTCTTGGAGGAGACATTGATCACAAACCATTACAATATATTTTATTATATTGCTTCTTGCACTCCTGTGATCCATTAACAATCTTCTGCCCATTCCTGGAGATGCAAGGAATTGCAGGTGCTGGAATCTCGAGCAAACCACAATGTGCTGGAGTAACTCGGTGGGTCAGGCAGTTTCTATGGATGTAGACTACCTGGCTGCAGTGCTTTATATTTACTCAACATCCTCCTGCAGGAGGATGAGGGGTGATTTTATAGAGATGCACAAAATCAAGTAAGGAATAGATCGAATAGACGCACAGAGTCACGTGCCCAGAGTTGGGGAATCGAGTGCCAGGGGACATGGGTTTAAGGTGAGAGAGGATAAATTTAATAGGAATCTGAGGTGTAACTTTTTCACACAAAGGGTGCTGGTTGCATGGAATGAGTTGCCAGAGGAGGTAGTTGAGGCAGGTACTATGGCGATGTTTAAGAAACATTTAGACAGGTACATGCATAGGTTAGTTGCATGGGGTTTACTCCCACACTCCAAACACGTGCAGATTTATAGGTTAATTAGCTCCAGTAAGAATTGTGAATTGCTCCTAGTGTGTATGATAGTGCTAGTGTACGATGATCACTGGTCCGTGCGGGCTCGGTGGGCCAAAGGGCCTGTTTCCCCCCTGTATCTCAAAACTGACCAAAACTAGACATGATAGAACTGTTGACACATGGGAGGCGTACAGTTAATGGGTCAGAGGCGTATTGTCGAATCATTATTATGTGACCTCTATTAGTCCAAAGTGGATAATCCAACAAGGCTTTGGAGCCAAGCGTGCCGGAAAATCAGTGGTGGACCTGTACTTGATGGCTGGAGACTCAATCCTTGGAACGCTTTGATCTATACTTTGTGATATTGTCTTATGCAGGCACATTTGAAATTTCCTGCAAGACCACAGATCACTATGCCGGAGGAATGAAACAGTTTTATACAGTGAATAAGTGCTCCATGTTCAACATTCCTTCATTTTATCACCATGAAAAGACATATTACATTGCAGCGATTGAGATTGAATGGGATTATTCACCCTCAAGGAATTGGGAACGGCAACGGCATATATTTCATGAAGAAAGGTAACTGTAGGAGGGAATTTTGTGTTATACCCCTACCCTGAATTTGCTTTACTTGGGGCCCAGCTCAAATAGGCACAGACACAAAATAAAATATATCCTAGATCAGCGGTAAGTTTATTGAACTAGTGGGTTTATTGAAGGCCTTAACAGAGGCGGTCATGGTGGCACAGCGGTAGAGTTGCTGCCTTACAGCGAATGCAGCACCGGCGACCCGGGTTCGATCCCGACTACGGGTTCTGTCTGTACGGAGTTTGTACGTTCTCCCAGTGACGTGCATGGGTTTTCTCCGAGATCCTCGGTTTCCTCCCACACTCCAAGGACGGACAGGTTTGTAGGTTAATTGGCTTGGTAAATGTAAAGCTTGTCTCTAGAGGATGTAGGATGGTGTTAATAGGGGCTGTGGAACGTTTTTGCAAGTGGGGGGGCTGAGCGATCGCTGATCACTGGCCTCGGGGGTACCCGGTGAGGGATCGGAGCGACCGAGCGGGGGGGGAGGGCGCCACAATTATTATTTTTTGTTGTTGCTTGACCTCCAAAAACTGGGGGATAATACAGGCTCAAAAAATGGGGGGGATATATCTCCCATTCTCCCCCCCCCCTCCTGTTGGGGCCGACTCTCTCTCTCTCTCTCTCTCTCGGGGCCGACTCTCTCTCTCTCTCTCTCTCTCTCCCTCTCGGGGCTGACTGACTCTCTCTCTCTCTCGGGGCCCATGGCCCATCCCCCCTCCCTTCCGCTCGGCGGCCAATCACAGCGCTTCGTTCACTGCCCCATATCTCCACTGTGAACCGCGCTGTGATTGGCTGTTGAGCGGAGTGGAGGGAGGGACAATATCTATTTATTATCTCATTAGCATCCTTAGGTTCCCAATGTTGACCATTTCCCCCATCATGCTTCCCCAATATGTACGTTCTAGGGTTAAACACATTACAAACCACTCATGTTCCTTAAAAGTTTCAACATTTCCGACAACAGTAACTCTTAGACAATATGTGGGAAGATGGTCCAACCCATCCATGCCCATCCTGCTGACCAAGGTGCCGTATCCAAGCTCGGTCCATTTGCCTGCGCCATGCCCCTATCTCTCCAAATATTTCCTATCCATGTACTTCTGATCATTGTTTAGTTTAGTTTATTATTGTCATGTGCACCGAGGTACAGTGAAAAGCTTTTGTTTGCATGCTATCCAGTCAAAGAAAAGTCTACACATGATTATTCAAGTCGCCCACAGTGCACAGATAAAAGATAAAGGGTCGAACGATTAGTGCAAAGATATAACATTGGTCCAACAAAGAGCATTAAAAATAGCTCAAAGGTCTCCAGTGAGGTAGACGGGAGGTCAGGACCGCACGCTAGTTGATGACAGGATGGTTCAGTTGCCAGTTAACAGCTGGGAAGAATCAATCTCTGAATCTGGAGGTGTACGTTTTCAAACTTCTTTACCTCTTGCCTGATGGGAGAGGGGACGAGGGAGTGAATGGTCCGTCATAATGCTGGTGGTCTTGCTGAGGCAGCGTGAAATGTAGATGGTCAATGAAGGGAGGTTGATATGTGTGATGGTCTGGGCTACATCCACAACTCTCTTCAATTTCTTGTGGTATTGAATGGGGCTGTTCATGGCCTTAATAGATCCAACATTTGAGTCTTTCTTTATCCTATGCATTCAAGAGAGAGTTAAATATAGCTCTTAGGGCTAACGGTATCAAGCAGGAACGGGGTACTGATTTTGGATGATCAGCCGTGATCATAGTGAATGGCGGTGATGGCTCGAAGGGCCGAATGGCCTAATCCTGCATCTATTTTCAATGTTTTCTATGTGTCTAAGATTTAATCCAATTCTCCCAAAGTTTAATCAACTTGGAACATATTATTTGCTTCTATTAACATGTCTATTTTTGTGCTTACAACTTTATATTTTTAGTCCTGGCGAGGCTTATGTAGTTCAAGGAAATGTGACAATTGGTTCCAAGTATAAGAAAGTCGTTTATCGGGAATATACTGATAAGACATTTACCAAACAAAAGGAAAGAACTAAAGAGGAGCAACACCTGGGAGTTCTAGGTATTCTGCATGTTTATTTAATACCTTTTGTTGCTGGGTTATTGCTTTTGTTTTAAGAATCTGTATGTTTCATGTCATTAGTTTATTGATACATTTATACAGCTTTCTAATGAATTGCTTCGATCATAGTGATAAGTAGGGAAACATGGCAGATGCTATATGTAATGGAAACCGGTAGATGGTAATAGTCCGCATGTGTTAGATACTAATGTTCGGTGTGTTGTGAGGGGCCGCACAGGGGTGTAGCAGTTTAGTCGCTGCCTTACACATTTGTTCTCTCCACCCACAGGTCCTTTACTTCATGCAAACGTGAATGATAAGGTCAAAATTGTATTCAAAAACCTCGCTTCAAGGCCCTATTCTATTCATTCACAAGGAGTGAAGGAAGAAAGCCCTACTGTTAAATACACTCTTCCAGGTAAAGGTCTTATACCATGGTTATGGTTTGTTCTGTGGTCAGGTCTCCTTCTTCAAGTTCTAGGTCTAAGGCATCAAATGAGGCCCCACGCAAATTGGAGGAACAGCACCTCATATTTTGCCTGGGCCGCTTACAACTCAGCGGTATGAATATTGACTTCTCTAACTTCAAGTAACCCTTGCATTCGCTCTCTCTCCCCCACCCTAGTTCTCAGACTAGTTTGACTGTCCTCCTGATTAAATTTGACTTTATATGTTTTGTTGTCACCTTCCCCTAGCTAACAATGACCTATTGTACATTGTCCTTGATCTTCGTCCTCTTTCATCACTCGTTTTCACACCTTACCCCTTCAATGTCTCTCGTTTCCCTCTCCCCTGACTCTCTGTCTGAAGAAGGGTCTTGACCCGAAACATCACCCATTCCTTTTATCCACAGAGGTTTCCTGTCCCACTGAGTTACTCCAGCATTTTGTGTCTATCTTCGATGTAAACCAGCAGTTCCTTCCTACACATCTCATTTACTGCCATGCTTGAGCTTCCAAAAGACCAAACCTGATCTAACGTGGCAAAAATCACAGCATCTGCACTCTCTTTTGTGTTTCTGGTTCTAATGATGATTACACTTGGAACTTACGTTGAGTAATTGGTAAGATGTTAGAAGTTCACCAAATGTAAATACGGAGGAATTAAAACAGGGCTAACTCAATATCATCCCAAAGGTGCTGGAAAATAGCTGGTAATTCAAAACTAGCGGCAAGGGTATTTAGAAGATGGAAAATGGCCCAGGGGTATGAACATTGACTTCTCTAACTTCACGTAACCCCTGCATTCCCTCTCTCTCCATCCCTCCCCGACCCAAGTCACACCAGCTTGTCATTCTCACCTAGAAAACACTAACAATGACCTTTATCTTTGTTACTTTTTTGCATATTTTTCGTTCATTTGTTCTATATCTCTATACACCATCGTTTACATCTCTCATTTCCCTCTCCCCTGACTTTCAGTCTGAAGAAGGGTCTCCACCCGAAACGCCGCCCATTCCTTCTCTCCAGAGATGCTGCCTGTCCCGCTGAGTTACTCCAGCATTGTGGGCCTATCTTCAGTTTAAACCAGCATCTGCAGTTCCTCCCAACACAAGGGTATTTCGAAATTAAGCTTACCAAATCAGGGAATGTTCTTCCTGTGGTTTCCCACAGAGGCAGGAAGACAGGTACAATACGAAATAATGAGGCAAGGTCATAGAGAGCTACTGATCATGAGACAGGTCATCGACCCATATGATAAATGCTTTGTGTTTAACAGTTTTACTTTGCTTGTGCTAAACATGTGTGGGATCTTTGGTTGCTGGTTTTCCTCATCTCCCAGGTTGCAATTAAGTTGAGCAGAAGAGGCGGGCGGTATGGTGGTGTAGTGGTAGATTTGCTGCTGTGCAGCGCGAGAGACCTGGGTTACATCCTGACTGTGGGCGCTGCTCGTATAGAGTTTGTACATTCTCCCTGCGACTGCGTGGGTTTCCCCGGGTGCTTTGGTTCCCTCCCACATCCCAATGACTTGCTGGGTTGTAGGTTAATTGAAAATTGCCCCTGGTGTGTAGGGAGTGGATGAGAAAATGGGACAACATCTAACTTTGTTTACGAGAATGATCCTAGGATGGGCTAACGTATGATGAGCGTTTGACGGCGCTGAGCCTGTACTCGCTGGAGTTTAGAAGGATGAGGGGGAACCTCATTGAAACTTACCGAATAGTGAAAGGCCTGGATAGAGTGGATGTGGAGAGGATGTTTCACTAGTGGTAGAGTATAGGACCAGAGGGCACAGCCTCAGAATCGAAGGATGTACCTTTAGAAAGATGAGGAGGAATTTCTTTAGTCAGTGGATGGTGAATCTATGGAATTATTTGCCACAGACGGTTGTGGAGACCAAGTCAATGGATATTTTAAAATATTCTTGATTAGTACAGGTGTCAGGGTCATGGGAAGACGGCAGGAGAGTGGTGTTGAGAGGAAAAGTAGGATCAGCCATGATTGAATGGCAGAGTAGACTTGATGGGCCGAATGGCCTCATTCAGCTGCTACAACATGAACTTGCAATAGGCTGATTGATGGTTGGCATGGACTTGGTGGGCAGAAGGCTCGGTTTCCGTGCTGTATTTCTAAAACTAAAACTAAAACCTAACTAAGGGTTGATCCTTACAAAGTGAGCTCCGCAGATCTCTCCTCAGCATCCTGGATATATAGTACTGTTTACAACAGGACAAGTGAGAACAGCCAAAGTAATGAAGAGGTGCCCATTTATAGCTGGAAGTGACTGGACGATCGCACTAACAAAGAAGGATTAGTGTGTGGCCCGTCAGGTGAATCAATGTCAGATTGAACCCATCTGTGGAATTCTGTGGTCTGTGGAATTCTCTGCCTCTCTGGAGGCAGGTTCTCTGGATGCTTTCAAGAGAGAGCTAGATAGGTCTCTTAAAAATAGTGGAGTCAGGGGATATGGGGAGAAGGCAGGAATGGGGTACTGATTGGGGATGATCAGCCATGATCACATTGAATGGCGGTGCTGGCTCGAAGGGCTGAATGGCCTACTCCTGCACCTGTTGTCTATTGTCTACTATCTTACTTGCAGGTGAGACAGAAACGTATATTTGGAAGATTCCCGCTCGATCTGCCCCGGCAAACGAGGAATCCCGGTGCATTCCATGGGCTTACTACTCAACTGTAGATCCAATTAAGGTACTGCAGGTTAATGCAAGTTGAATACCAATGTTCTGACAACTGAAGGAGGATAGGGGGAGGAGGGGTGGAGGGTCGAGGGGGGGAGGAGGGGTTAGTGACCTGAAGTCGGCGTTGTCCCCATGGGCTACAATGTGAGCCGCAACGCTAGCCACGTCACCGCACTGTGTGGTGGGTGAAGAAGGGTTCACTGGAGCACTTTGCGAGTCGGGAATGGGTTTGGAATCCGGGGCTCTAAATGTCCGGGGAGACGGTGGGAGCCGGGGATGGGTCGGCAGCTCATCCCATTCGCATTCAGTTTACATTTTATAGTCTTTCTATTTAAGTTTCTGTCACTCCATTGAGCTTTAGAGGGGTGACAGGGGTGGATTATCGTTTCATTATCACGTCACCTCTGTTGGTCCAGAAAAATGGAGAATCCAGAAAGAGTCTGGAACGGAGGGTGCCAGAAAATCAGTGTTCAGCTGACAATACATCAATAAGTCAAGCTGACCGACAACTATTGTCATGGAGTATAGAACTTAGAACAGTACAGCCCGGGAACAGGCTCTTTGGTCCACAATGTATATGTCGAACATGATAAACAAATCTCCTCTGCCTGCATGTGATAAATATTCCTTCCTTCTCTGCATATCCATGTGCCTATCTAACAGCCTTTTGAACTCCACTATCGTATCTGCCTCCTCAACCACCCCTGGCAGCACGTCCCAGGCTCCCTCCACAATCTGTGTAAAAATAAACTTGCCCCGAACATCTCCTTTTTCTTTGCCCCTCTTACCGTAAAGCTGTGCCCTCTAGACCATTGGCAATGTCCCTTTGAAGTTATTATTCTCAATTTTACAGGTTTGTCTGTCTTCAATCCTTGAAGATAAAGGTTTGCGACAGCAATTCTTCAATCCTTCCCTGATCTTAAAGCCAAACTCCTTTATGCTCCCTCCTTCTGCAATCGATGTAGGTTTTTACAACAATCAGTTGTCCTCTTGTTTTACATCAACTTGTCTCCTCTTTCCCCTCTCCACTTCCTCTCCTCCCTTGCTGTCCCTACTTACATTTCATCTTATCACTTTGGGCATACATCACAAAACCTCATATTACCATATAACCATATAACCATATAACAATTACAGCACGGAAACAGGCCCTCTCGGCCCTTCCAGTCCGTGCCGACCATTTGTTTTCCCCTAGTCCCATCTACCTGCACTCAGACCATACCCCTCCATTCCCTTCACGTCCATATACCTATCCACTTTACTCTTAAATGTTAAAATCGATCCTGCCTCCACCACTTCTGCTGGAAGCTGATTCCACACAGCCACCACCCTCTGAGTAAAGAAGTTTCCCCTCACGTTACCCCTAAACTTCTGTCCCTTAATTCTCATGTCATGCCCTCTTGTTTGAATCTTCCCTACCCTCAATGGGAAAAGCTTATCCATGTCAACTCTGTCTATCCCTTTCATCATTTTAAAGACCTCAATCAAGTCCCCCCTTAACCTTCTGCGCTCCAAAGAATAAAGACCTAACTTGTTCAACCTTTCTCTGTAACATAGTTGCTGGAACCCTGGCAACATTCTAGTAAATCTCCTCTGTACTCTCTCTATTTTGTTGACATCCTTCCGATAACTAGGCGACCAAAATTGTACACCATACTCCAGAATTGGTCTTACCAATGCCTTGTACAATTTTAACATTACTTCCCTACTCCTATATTCAATGCTCTGATTTATAAAGGCCAGCACACCAAAGGATTTCTTTACCACCCTATCTACATGCGATTCCACCTTCAGGGAACTATGCACAGTTATTCCTAGATCCCTCTGTTCCACAGCATTCCTCAATTCCCTAGCATTTACCATGTACGTCCTATTTTGATTTGTCCTGCCAAGATGTAGCACTTCACACTTATCAGCATTAAACTCCATCTGCCATCTTTCAGCCCACTTTTCCAAATGGCCCAAATCTCTCTGTAGACTTTGAAAATCTACTTCATTATCCACAACACCACCTATCTTAGTATCATCTGCATACTTACTTATCCAATTTTCCACCCCATCATCCAGATCATTGATGTACATGACAAACAACAGTGGACCCAACACAGATCCCTGAGGCACCCCACTGGTCACCGGCTTCCAACCTGACAAACAGCCATCCACCATTACTCTCTGACATCTCCCATTCAGCCACTGTTGAATCCATCTTGCTACTCCGCCATTAACACCCAAAGATTGAACCTTCTTAACCAACCTTCCATGGGGAACCTTGTCAAAGGCCTTACTGAAATCCATATAGACAACATCCACTGCTTTACCCTCATCAATTTCCCTAGTTACCGCTTCAAAAAATTCAAAAGGTTTGTCAAACATGACCTTCCAGGCACAAATCCATGTTGACTGTTCCTGATCAGACCCTGTTTATCCAGATGCTTATATATATTATCTATAAGTATCCTTTCCATTAATTTGCCCACCACTGACGTCAAACTAATAGGTCTATAATTGCTAGGTTTATTCTTTGAACCCTTTTTAAACAATGGAACAACATGCGCAGTACGCCAATCCTCCGGCACTACTCCCGTTTCTAATGACATTTGAAATATTTCTGTCATAGCTCCTGCTATTTCTACACTAACTTCCCTCAATGTCCTAGGGAATATCCTGTCAGGACCTGGAGACTTATCCACTTTTATATTTTTTCAAAAGTGTCAGTACTTCCCTCCTCTTTGAATCTCATAGTTTCCATAGCTACTCTACTCTTTCCCCTTAACTCACCGAGTTCAATATCCTTCTCCTTGGTGAATACCGAAGAAAAGAAATTGTTCAATATCTCCCCCATCTCTTTTGGCTCTGCAGATAGCTGTCCATTCTGGTTCTCTAATGGTCCAATTTTATCCCTCGTTATCCTTTTGCTATTAATATAGCTGTAGAAACCCTTTGGGTTTACTTTCACCTTTCTTGCCAAAGCAACCTCATATCTTCTTTTAGCCTTCCTAATTTCTTTCTTAAGATTCTTTTTGCATTCTTTATACTCCTCTAGCACCTCATTTACTCCATGCCTCCTATAATTATTGTAGATATCTCTCTTTTTTTCGAAACAAGTGTCCAATTTCCCTTGAAAACCATGGCTCTTTCCAATTTTTACTATTTCCTTTAAACCTAACAGGGACATAAAGATTTTGTACTCTTACAATTTCCCCTTTAAATGTCCTCCATTTCTCTTCTACATCCTTCCCATGAAACAAAGTGTCCCAATTCACTCCTTTAAAATCCTTACGCATTCCCTCAAAGTTAGCCTTTCTCCAATCAAAAATCTCTACCCTAGGTCCAGTTCTGACTCTCTCCATAATTATATTGAAACTAATGGTATTGTGATCACTGGTCCCGAAGTGCTCACCAACGCATACCTCCGTCACCTGACCTGCCTCATTTCCTAACAGGAGGTACAGCACTGCCCCTTCTCTGGTCGATACCTCTATGTACTGCTGCAAAAAACTATCCTGCACACATTTTACAAACTCCAAACCATCCAGCCCATTTACAGAATGTGTTTCCCAGTCTATTTTTGGAAAATTGAAATCTCCCACAATCACTACCTTGTGCTTACTACTAATATCTGCTATCTCCTTACATATTTGCTCTTCCAATTCATGCTCCCCATTTGGCGGTCTATAATACACCCCTAAAAGTGTTGCTACAACCATTCCCACTTCTCAGTTCCACCCAAATAGCCTCCCTAGATGAGCCCTCTAATCTATCCTGCCAAAGCACTGCTGTAATATCTTCTCTGACAAGCAAAGCAACACCTCCCCCTCTGGTCCCTCCAATTCTATCACACCTGAAGCAACAAAATCCTGGAATATTTAGTTTCCAATCACAGCCCTCCTGCAACCATGTTTCACTGATTGCCACAACATCATATTTCCAGGTGTCAATCCAGGCTCTAAGTTCGTCCACCTTACTTACAAAGCTCCTAGCATTAAAATATACACATTTTAGAAACCCACCATCCCTTATTCTCGGTCTATTATCTTTTTCATCTTTCTCGCCTACATTTTGGATCCGAGTGCTTCCCTTCTCTGCCTCTTGCCCCACACCCTGACCCCTAGCGCCCTCTACCCGAGTCCCTCCCCCCCAGCCTTTCTAGTTTAAATTCTCCCCAGTAGCCTTTGCAAATCTCCCTGCCAGGATATTGGTCCCCCTCGGGCTCAAGTGCAACCCGTCCTTTGTGTACAGATCATGCCTTCCCCAAAAGAGGTCCCAGTGATCAAGAAACTTGAATCCCTGCCCACTGCACCAGTCCCTCAGCCACGCATTTATCCTCCACCTCATTTCATTCCTACTCCCACTGTCACGCGGCACAGGCAGTAATCCTGAAATCGTTACCCTTTTGGTCCTTCTCCTTAACTTTCCCCCCCAACTCCCTAAATTCTCCCTTCAGGACCTCATCACTTTTTCTGCCAATGTCATTGGTACCTATGTGTACCACAACATCAGGCTCCTCTCCCTCCCTTATCAGAATCTTTTGTACACGTTCTGACACATGCGAGACCCTGGCACCAGGGAGGCAAACTACCATCCGGGTCTCCCGACTGCGTCTACAGAATCGCCTATCCGACCCCCCTAACTATAGAGTCCCCTATTACAATTGCCCTCCTCTTTTTGCTACCCTCTGAGCATCAGGGCCGGTCTCTGTGCCAGAGGCCAGGCCGCTGTTGCTGCCCCCAGCTAGGCTGTCCCCTCCAATCGTACTCAAACCCGAGTACCTATTTTCCAGGTGTACGGTCACAGGGGTACTCTCTAGCCCCTGCCTCTGCCCCTTGCCCTTCCTAACCGTGACCCACTTGTCTGCCTCCTGTGGTCTGGGAGTGACTACCTCCCTGTAGCTCCTCTCTATTACCTCCTCACTCTCCCTGAGGAGACGGAGGTCATCGAGCTGCTGCTCCAGGTTCCTAACACAGTCCTTTAGGAGCCCCATCTCAACACACCTGGCGCAGATGTGGACGTCTGGAGGGCTATCAGATTCCCTGACCTCCCACATCTGACATCCAGAACAGTACACTGCCCTTGCCTTCATACTGCCCCCCCTACACAGGATACAACAGCAACACAATACAAAGTACACAACAAACTATACCAAATATTTTAAAATTAATAGAGGACTTCAGATCATTTTCAGGATATAGAATAAATTGGAATAAAAGTGAAATCATGTCAATAAAACCGAAAGACTCTACGCATCTTTTACAGTTTCCTTTCAAAATAGCTACGGAAAAATTTAAATACTTGGGCATCGAAATTACTAGAAGATATCAAGATATGTTTGACGAAAATTATAACCCTCTACTTAAGAAACTATGTAACTTGATTACATTTTGGAAAACGCTTCCGATGTCCTTAATAGGCCGAATAAATGCCATAAAAATGATTTTTCTACCATAAATTTTATACCTGTTCCAATCTATCCCAATATATTTACCCAAAACGTTTTTTAAAAAACTGGACTCAGATATCACAAATTTTATTTGGGATTATAAATCCCACAGAATACAAAGAGCTCATCTGAATAAACCCAAAGTAGTAGGGGGATTAGCACTCCCCAACTTTATGTATTACTACTGGTCTGTAAATATCAGAAACATGATCCAACTGCTGGATAACTCTCCCCAACAACCAGATTGGACGATTATGGAGAGAGAGGATTGCTCTCCTTATAATATTGGAGCAATCCTTCTCTCTCCAATATCGATGAATAATAAAAATTACAACAATAATCCAATTATATACAGTACAATCAGAATTTGGAAACAAAATAAAAACACAATCTAAAATAAAGAAATTTATCTCTCTTATCTCCTATCGTTAAAAAACCCTCATTTAAACCTTCAACTATAGATAAAGCATTTATACAATGGGAAAGAGCTGGAATTAAATCTTCGGAGATGTGTATGAATCGGGAAAACTATTATAATTTAAACAAATACAACTAAAATACAATTTGGGAAACAATCAGTATTTTAAATATTTCCAAATCTGTGACTATCTGAAAAAATACGCACAAGATTATCACAATATGCCTCCAGACTTACTGGAAGAAGTAATGAATACAAAGGCAGAATCAGCAAACCTAATATCTTATATATATAATATTATTCTAAATGCAGAAATACCAACAACAGATGGTTTCAGGAGAGACTGGGAAAAAGAATTAAGTATAAAATTTCCCAAAGAAAGGTGGGAAGAACATGTATTAAACGTGCATAAATGTTCAATTAATGTAAGACACACATTAATACAATTTAAAATCTTACACAGATTATACTATTCAAAAACTAAAATAAGTAAACTTTTTCCCAACGTCTCACCTATATGTGATAAATGTCAATGTCAAGAAGCTAATATAGCACACTCATTTGTCTTTTGTACAAAAATTCAAACATTTTGGACTGAAATTTTTGAAATTTTCACAAAAATCTTTAAAATAAAACTGACCCCAGAAGCAGACTGGATAATCTTCAGGATATCGGAAGATTACCCCAAATTAAATGTGTTTCAAAAGACTCTATTTGAATATGGCTTCATAACTGGAAAAAAGCGAATCTTAAAATTCTGGAAAAATTCTCCGGTACCAACAGTCAATATGTGGATTTCAACTATGTTCGAAACATTACACTTGGAAGATATGAGATTCCGACTAGCAGGAAAATCAGACTGTTTCTATAAGACGTGGTCTACATTTATAGGTCTATTACAAGGATAAGGTGCAAGAATACCTCAAAAAGGTACCGGTGTCGGGTCTTGGTAAAGGGGGAAGAAAAACTGTCGAGTTGGTAGGTTCCTTTTGCGAGATGTTTATAATAATAAGATTAAACGAGAACTTACCAGTTCGAAGTTTGATCATTATTTTATGAGGAGTAACGATGAGGGATTACGTGAAGAAGCCCCGCCTGGCGCTAGAACGGCATACTTCAAAGCAGCAGCATGAAAAACACAGAACACAATAGCCGGAGTAAGATAGTAAGGCTCATCATAGATTTAGAACTACCAGATGATCATTTATTTTATGAGGGTGGGGAGTGGAGGGCACGTAATCCCTCATCGTTACTCCTCATAAAATAATGATCAAACTTCAAACTGGTAAGTTCTCGTTTAATCTTACTATTTTACTTCGGAGTCACGTGAGTGACTACGTGAAGATTTTGAAGCTTCTGTGTTTTCCATGTCGTAGAATTCTTCCATACGACAGTCCGGCTAGGTCAACACATACATGAGTAAAAAACCTTTTACCAGACCAGTTTTAGTTCTTTCCATAAATCTTTTAATGATAAAAGAACATATAATAACTCCCTTTTTACATCTGGGGAAACCATTACAAAGTGATAAAAGATATAAGTGATAACATAATCGATAATATCAATCGATAGTGAAACAAAGCAGGTGATTATAGTGAACCCAACACCGTGTGTCCAAAGCCTGTCATTGTGTGAACAGGTTTATTGTAGAACTTTGAAAAAGTTTCTTCTTTACACCACCCTGCGGTTTCTAAAATGTGTTCGAGTGGTACGTCCTGTAACTTTGCCGCGGACATAGCTGCTGCCCTGGTGGAGTGAGATTTGAACACATCAGTGTCTATTCCTGCTAAAAGTAACACCTGTTTTAACCACCTTGAAATTGTTTGCACTGAAGCTTTTGTGTGTGGTTTCTTATGCGTAATCATTAATGTTTTTTCATCACCTCGAAGAGTTTTGGTAACTTTTATATATTGATTCAAATGTTTAACTACACACAACGTTGGATCAATAGGGTAAGCTTGAAACATTACCTTTGCTCAAGTTCTCCCTGGTCTGCTTTGTTTGATCAGATCGTAAACATAGAATACAATGTTATCTGCAGTCACATGCATACAGTCTAAACGTAGCATTTGTAATGTTTGCACCCTTTGAGCTGAAACCAATGCCATTAACATTACTAATTTAAATGTTAACTTTTCCAATGATAAAACTTCGATTGGAGTCCATTGCCTAAGTAAAGTAAGTACAATGCTGACATCCCAAATTTCTGTATATCTTGGTTTGGGTGGATTTTTGTTAAAGATTCCTTTCATAAATCTGGATATTAATGGATATGATCCAATTGATTTCTGGTCAGAGATTTGTCCTAAATAAGATGATAAGGCACTACGTGCACTATTAATGGCACTATAACTTAAGTGCTGTTCAAAATGCAACTCGGCAAGGAACTCCAATATGTTTGCAATGTTCACAGTATGATAGGATATATTTGATTGTCTACAAAAATTTTCCCATTTCTTTATATGTGTCATATATTGTCTCTGAGTGCTATCTCGCCATGATGCGACTATAATATCCATAGTTCTATCCAACAATCCAAGCTCTTGTAGTGGTCTGGTCAAAACCTGCAGATTAACAAATTCATATAAGCATGTAATGGATGAATTTCTTTGGTTACCGGTTTTATTAATAAATCACTGCTGCTAGGAATTGACATATATGGTTCTTTAATCATGTTTAACATCAATGGGAACCATGGTTGTGTCGGCCAATTTGGAATCACCAATGTGGTGGCAGAATCTTGTTCTATTTTCTTCAGACATTGCTGAACCAGAGCAAATGGCGGAAAAGCATAAAAGAACATATTCCCCCAATGTAGTGAAAAAGCATCTACTGCTACTGCATCTGGATCTGGTTCCCAAGACACATATTTAGGCAATTGATGATTTAATCTTGATGCAAACAGATCAATGTCTGGTAACCCATATTGAATTACAATTTTACTGAAAATTACTGGGTTCAACATCCATTCTGTGTTGTCTTTAAACACCCTTGATCTATTGTCTGCCACCACATTGTCTTTACCTGGGATATAATTTGCCGAAATCCAAATTTGGTGCTTAATACACCACTGCCATATCTGATTGACCAGACAATCACATGATACCGATCTGACTCCACCCATGTGATTAATATATGCAACAGCTGTTTTATTGTCTAATTGTATCAGTACATGTAGATTTTTTTTGTAGAACAATAGGCTTTTAACCCATAAAACGCCCCCAATAATTCTAAATAGTTAATACCATATGTTTGGAGAAACATTTCCTCTTGGACAGTCCATCAGCCCCCACAGCTGGTAAATGAATCTGTCGCCCCCCATCTGAGAGCACTAGCATCTGTTTGTAAAATTACTTCAGGCTGTTGTATCAGAATGTTTTTAGCAGCTTGTGGGACATTTTCAATCCACCATTGCAATTCCAATAAAGCTTCTTTTGTTAATTGCATAGGCCTATCTAAATGGCCTGCTCTCTTTTTTAGAGCTCTTATTTTGTCCCTTTGAAGGTTTTGGTAATGTAATGGACCAAATTCTACTGCAGGAAATGCTGCTACTAATTTACCAATAACCTTTGCTACTTCCCAGATGGAGGGATAAGGTTTGTGAATGAGACCCCTACAGGTCATTAACATATCATCAATCTTATCTGTTGGCAAAGTTACTAACATAGTAACTGAGTTAATCACAAACCCCAAATAGTTAATTGACTGTGCTGGCTGCAGCTGGGACTTAATTGGATGAATCAAGAAACCTAACTTCTCAAATAAAAGTTTTAGTTGCTGAAAACTGATTTTTCAGCTGATTCCTGATTACTATTGATGATTAAAAATGTCATCCAGATAAGCCATAATGATGTGCTTTTGTGCTCTTAATTGTGCTATAGCTGGTTTCAACAACTTTGTAAAGAGCCTGGGAGCTGAACTTAACCCATTTGGTAAAGCTTTGAATTGCCACAGCTGTCCCAGCCAATTAAATTTTAAATACCTTCGAAAGAACTGGTGTATCGGTACTGAATAGTACGCATCCTTTAAATCAATTGTAGCCATATAACAACCTGCTGATATCAAATGTCTTGTAGTGTTGAATGTTTCCATCTTAAAATGTTTATACTCGACAAATGTATTAAAGTTTGTAAGGTCCAGAATAATTCTGCAACCACCATCTTTTTTACTTCTTGGAAATATATTTGACACAAATTGACACAAAATGTTCAATAGTTTTTTCAATAACACCTTTTTTAAACAATTTGTCAATTTCCACATTAATTTCTGCCTCTTCAATTGCAGAAAACATGAAACCATACGCAGGTTTATTTTGTACCGGAGAGTTAACACCTTCTTTAAATGTTATAGTAGCTCCTGAAACTGTTTGTAAAATAAACCGATCAGATGTGATGGCAAGCCATTCATGATAAAACATTTGTAATCTCCCTTCAACTGGAGATTTGTCCACAGTTTCTTTAAGAATTGAATAAATTTTTTGTACTTCTCCATATGAAAGTGGCGGTCTCCTTCTCCCCGTATACGGGTGAACATTAGGCTGTGTCGGATGGTAATATTTTCTTATCATATTCCTGCCTCTGTTTCCAAAATCAAATCCCCTTCTTGACGAAAAATACCTTTTTTGTCCAAAAACGAAAGGTCTCATGTGGCTAATAGATTTAGCCTCTTCATCCATTTCTCTTATTTGCTTAGGCAGGTTCTCTCCAAATAGATAACCAGGAGCTTGAACACCACTTGATCGACACAGACCTGCAAACCTTGGATGAAATATGGGCCGAATCGCAATTTTCCTCATACAATTAATTTCATAGAAGGAATTGCACAATAAGCCCAAAGTATCTTTTTGGATTTTAACCATTTCCGACCCTTCCATTTGCCTTCCAAAAGCAGTAATGGCAGCTGAAATCAATTTGAGGATTCTTTGAAATCTTATTTCTTGTCCTCTCATGCCTGGAGTCATAGGCGTCCATATAGACGGATTAACCGTAGGTACCTTCAATGAGGTGCAATTTTCCAGTGTTTTATATAATTCTGCTGTTTCAACCATCACAGAATCTTGAAGTTGGTGAGATACCATATAATTAATACTGGCAGCTAGGTTTTCTTCCATAGCCTCACCACTTCCTTCAGGTATAGCAAAATCTTTTGCTATCCCAGGCACATCTGGCCTCTTCTTTTTTATTTGTGGTGTGCACTCATAATCCACATCACCACTTGCTGGGTCTGTCTTTTGAGCCCTGATACACTTGGAATTATATCCAATGAGACTTCCTCCGCCCTTAATCCTGGGTCTGGAGTTTCAAATTCCCAATTTGGCACATAGCCATATTCTGGATATTCAAACCCCTCAGGGTCATTTTGGGAAACCTCTGGGTACCTTCTGGGTGACCCTTGTTTCATTATATTTTGGAGTACTTTCTCCATATGTTCCATTTTAAACCATATAGCTTTATTATCCGGAGGACTTTCATTATCAGTGTCATTAACAGAAACCACGGGCCTCACGGATTTCTTTTTACTTTTTCTAGGAACATTTTCCTCCGTGGTTTGCATTTCCGGATCCGCACTAAACTCTTGTCCCGACTCTTTAGCTTCACCCCGGGACGATCTTTTTACCCGCGAAATTTTCCTTTGAGACTTCTCCATTTTTCTTTTTTATTATCTGGCTAAATCAGTATGCTAGCATGACTCTGATTTTAAATTTTACTTTCACTTTTGCTGGTTCTACCAGCGTAACGTCTTTTTAAGAACGTCACCTATTTTCCTTGCACTTACCTGCGGGTCCGTTCCGGCCACTGCGAGGAGCTGCGCTCTGCAGCTCTTGCTTCTGCCGTCAGCGTCGACGTAATGCCGTTCTAGCACCAGGCGGGGCTTCTTCACGTAGTCACTCACGTGACTCCGAAGTAAAATAAAGTAACTGGCTTTTCTTCTTTCTTTCTCCATTTTGCCCTTTTTCTTTTTTTTCCCTTTTTCTTTTTTTTCCTCTCCAGGGTCTATCTCTTAATTCCCGTTTCTAACTCTTCAAGGGTTTCCTTTCCCTCTGTCACGCTTACACTTTCACATCTCTTTTTTCACTTTTCTACTTTCTATGCTGCTATTTTTCTCTCTATTCTCTCTTTTCTAAAGCCTTAAAATAAAATTAAGGGGTACAATGACTGTAATACAATACAAGGGATGTACACTGATGTAACTTACAGTACCGCTAATAAATAAAAATATTTAAAAAAATAATAATAATAATAATAATAATCTTCCTTCGCCTGCACTCCCAACATTCCACAAGTTGGCGCCATGGTTATTCTTTGCCTACTGCCCCTGTGAAGTGGGCAGCACGGTGGCACAGCGGTAGAGTTGCTGCCTTACAGCGCCAGAGACCCGGGTTCAATCCTGTCTGCAGGTGCTGTCTGTATGGAATTTGTACATTCTCCCTGTGACCACGTGGGCTTTCTCCAGGTGCTCCGGTTTCCTCCCACACTCCAAAGATACACTAATCGGCTTCTGCAAATTGTGCCTAGTGTGTAGGATAGTGCTAGTGCGTGGGGTGATCGCTAGTCGGTGTGGACTTGGTGGGCCGAAGGACCTGTTTTCATGCTGTAAAGGGTCCCGACCCAAATTCATGTTCTCCCGAGATGCTGCCAGTCCTTTGAGTTACTCCAGGACTTTGTGTTCTACTCAAGACTCCAGCATCTGCAGTTCCTTGTGTCTCCATGACAACTGATACGTTTGGTTTTAGTTCATGAGATCCCAGTGCTAACCCTCTTTGGACAGATTTGCTTTGTTTACTCTCTCTGTACATATCGTAAATGTATTAACATATCGAAAGACAATTATTTTTAAATAAAATGGGTAGTCTCCTTGCACTTTCTTCAACCTGCTTGTCAGAAGAACCAGGTGTATGAGGAAGGGTCTCGACCCGAAACTTCACCTATTCCTTTTCTCCAGAGATTGAGCCTGACTCGCAGAGTTACTCCAGCATTTTGTGTCTATCTTCAGTGTAAAGCAGCATCTGCAGTTCCTTCCTACACGAGGGAATGTCTTGTTACCTGGTGAGATGCAGTGGTCTGGAATATTTTGCCTAAAGAGGTGATGGGAAAAGATTCAACAGTAACTTTTGAAAGGTCATAGAGTCATAGGGTCACACAGTGTGGAATCAGGCCCTTTGTCGCAACTTGCCCACACCGACCAACATGCCCCATCTACACTAGGCCCACCAGCCTGCATTTGACCCATTGGTCTAAACCTGCCCTATACTTGTACCTGTCCAAATCAAGTATCCTGTCCCTTATGATGTATCTTTTCACTGTAAATGGCCTGATTGGAATCATGTATTGTCTTTCTGACTTGGTAGCACGCAACAAAAACTTTTCACTGTACTTCATGTGACAATAAACGAAACTACTTCGTGATAGTACCTGGAAAGGTTGTTGTATAAATTTACAAAGGGAAAACATTTACACGGTGAAAGGAAAAGGGGAGGAACTCAATATAAAGTTACTGAAGAGCACGTTAGACCCAATGGCTTCAGATGCGTTCAAATTTTATGATTTTTCAATCTTTTTCTCTGTTGCAGGATTTATACAGCGGCCTGATAGGGACTCTGGTCACCTGTCAGAAGAACTTCTTGGAAAAAATTGGTTTGAAGAAATCAGAGCACAAGGAGTTTGCTCTTCTCTTCCTGGTGTTTGACGAGAATCAGTCATGGTATTTGGATGAAAATATTAAAAATTACTGCTCCAAGCCGAAGCAAGTTGACAAAGAAGATGATGATTTTATTGAGAGCAACAAAAAACACGGTATGTTCAGAGCTACTGCGGTCTACATTAAAGGGCCAGAGGCAGATAGTCACGAGACCTATGGTGGTCTGGAACCTCATCCTTCACATCTACTATCTCCGTTAGCATTCAGTCATGGGATCCCTGGACGTGGTTGAGTTTAGTTTAGAAATACAGCCTGGAAACAGACCAATCCACACCAACCTTCGACCACGCGCCCACGGTAGCTGTTTGTTATCCCACTTTTTCATCCACACCCTGCACACTAGTTTGTGCAGAGGCCAATTAACCTTCAAACCCACACGATGACTTTGCGATGTGGGAGGGAACCGGAGCACCCACAGGAAACCCACATGCTCGCAGAGAGAACGTGCAAACTCCACACAGACAGCACCCGAGGTCAGGATCGAGGTCAGGATCAGTGCTATGAGGCAACAGCTGTACCAGCAGCACCACTGTGCATCCCGTGACCTTATGGTATTCAAGGTAACAATCCCCTAGGCCTGACTATGGGAGGACATGGGATGGGGACTGGACATTGTGCCTTCCCTCATAATGGGAACCATTGTGGGGGGATGTTTTTTATGTTTAAAATCTCTTTATTATTGTCATGTCTGTATTCTTTTTTATGTGCTGCATTGGCAAGAAACATTTCACTGCCCCAATTGGTGTACGTGACCAATAAAATAACCTTTGAAACTTAACCTTTGAACCTTTGAACCCTTCTCTTAGCAGAAACCAGAAGGAAATAAGTTAAGGGAGTGGATGGATGAATTAGGGAAAAGTCTGAAACGCATTTCCCAAATAAGGGGTAGTTCATTCCATATCGCAGTTAAAACGGTCCACAGGCCATTTCCTGTAACCCTACACAGCATGAGCTCAGAGGTCGGATAAGCACTACTTTGTAACTTAGTCGGCAGGCTATTTCACTGTGACTTGTCACAAGTGACAATAAAGCATTCATACATTCATTCATTCATTCATTCATTCATTCATTATAATATAATAATAATAATAATAATAATAATAATAATAACTTTATTACGGACTCAAGGTCCAGACAAGGGGCAACATAACATTAAAAAATGCATTGCATCTCAAATATCATAAATATATATAAAATCATGGTAAATCACATAAAAACATCATAATTTATATATTTTTTAAAAACCCCACAATACTTAAGTTAAAAATCCAAAGTAAAAAATGATCAATGTCGTACAACGAGACAACGATACCAGTGTCTCCACAACTGGGATTCGTAGCGTGTGGTGCTAACCCTTATGTTTATCAAGGCCACAATAAGCACATTTTTAGAGTCATTTATCCTGCAAATGAGTTTATACATGTGTTGTCTTAGGATAGCTTCTAGAGTACTGACTCCTGCATCCACAAACATATTACAGGCACTACACCATCTTGGTTGCCTTAGCAGTGTTCTCATGGCATCGTTATATGCAACCTTTAGTCTCTGCATACTTGTCTTTAAATAGTTCGACCACAGGTGCGCAGTGTAGAGGGGTGTGCAGTATGCTCTAAATAGTGACATCTTCACCACATCTGCACACGTACCAAATTTACGCAAGAGGATATTCGCCTGTATATACAGCATGCGTCGTTGCCTATAAATATCCTCATTCATTCATGTAACTCAATTTTGGGCAGCATGCCTCCTTGGCATCTTAAGCTTCCATGATTCTGAGATTTCCATCAGCTGAGCCCTGCGCACGAAGTGAAGAACATGTCTGTTGTACAAGTGCTTCTTACTGAATCCTTCCTCGGATACTGCAGCCTATCCAGTCATGGTGCACTTTATACAGGTCCATCATCGATCATCGATTTTCCGGCAACTGGTGGTCCGGCGCCTCCTTTAATCTGGAAATAATTGCGAAAGAGCGCTTGAAACCCCCCTCCCCCGGAAGTCCCACCGAAAATGGGGCACCAAGGCCGGGTGAGGTGGCCAATCTCGACCTCATAATGCAAAGTGGATTTTCCAGTATTAGGCTCTGGAACCAAAGGAGCCGGAAAATCAGTGGTGGACCTGTACTGTATAATATTCCTGCAATACAATCATGGCAAGCCTCTACTTTACCTTTTCCTTCACAATTCCAGCTATTAATGGGAGGCTCTATGGAAACTTGCTTGGATTGGATATGTATGTGGGTGACAAAGTAGTCTGGTATCTCACTGGCATGGGCAATGAGGTGGACATGCACACAGCTCATTTCCACGGACACAGCTTTGAATACAAGGTAAGTGTTTTATTGTACACTTTAGTTTTAGTTTTGTTTATTGTCACATGTACTGAGGTACAGTGATAAGCTTTTTTTTTGTTGTTGCTTGCCAACCAGTCACTGGAAACACTATACATGATGACAATCGAGACATCCACAGTGTAAGGACACATGATAAATGGAATTATGTTTAGTGCAAGATAGAGTCCAGTAAGGTTTGATTAAAGATAGTCCGAGGTTTACCAATGAGTTAGATGGCAGCTCAGGACTTCTCTCTAGCTGTTGATAGAATGGTTCAGTTGGCGTATAACAGCTGAGGAGAAACTGTCCCTGAATCTGGAGGTGTGCGTTTTCACACTTCTGTACCTCTTGCCTGATGGGAGAGGGGAGAAGAGGGAGTGACCGGAGTTGACTCGTCCCTGATTATGCTAGTGGTCTTGCCTTGAGTTTAATCCAGGAAATCAGGATGCACATCACATCTGGCTCCTCTGTTTAATGCGAGGGAGAACTGGTGTAAATTGTACAATCCCATGTATTTGGATAAGGTTGACAGCCCTAAGTAAAAAAATGCAACAAGCGGTTGATTATTATTATGCTGTGCTTCAATTATTGTAATATGCTTTATTCCAGTGTGTTTTGAGGCACTTTTCCTTAATAATTTCCTAACTTTAAAAGTAATTTCTATTTAAAGTATGCCAATTGATCAATTTGTAATGCCTTTGATTATTAGTTAGTTAGTTTAGTTTATTGTCACGGGTACCGAGGTACAGTGAAAAGCTTTATTGTTGCGTGCTATCCAGTCAGCAGAGAGACAATACATGATTACCATCAAGCTGTCCATAGTGTACAGACACAGGATAAAAGGAATTATGTTCAGTGCAAGATAAACCCCAGTAAAGTCCGATTAAAGAGTTCAAAGGGCTTTGATAGCTATAAGATAACTAAAGACACTCAGGGCACGGCATTGATCATCTGAGTCCTAGCCGACAGTCCATGGCAGTGTTCAGTATTTCGGCCTTTTGTTCGTTGTGCTACAATATACAACCCTTTGAAGTGGAACATATTGTGATATGTATGTTGCCTTTATACCTCCCATGACCTTTCTGAATCAATGTGTTGGGAAGCATCTCTGAACATGTCTGTGGTTACTTCCCCACAGATGAATGGAGTCCACCATGGAGATGTTTATGATCTCTTCCCAGGAACGTTCCAAACTCTGGAAATGCTGCCACAACATCCAGGCACCTGGCTTCTCCACTGCCACGTAACAGATCACATCCACGGGGGCATGGAAACAACATATACAGTCCACAAAAAACCAGGTAAAAGTCAAAGTAGGACTGCAAAACAGTCCAAAATGTGGCAGTGGCTTTTGTAACCATGCAGAGAAATGAATGGGTGTTAACTCTAAAGAACTATAACATCCATGTCCACAGTACAAGGATACTTATAAAATGTTGATGAACCAGACACATGGTAACACTTGTATACTGCCTAGGCGAGGTCTGCTCTGTGATTTTACCCGTTTGTATGCAAAGCAGAGCAAAGCATTTCACTGTACTTTGGTACATGTGACCATATAGTATCATTCTTTCGTTCAAGGATAAGGGATATCAAATTATTATAGCCACAAACAAATTACAAACTGCTGGAGAAACTCAGTGGGTCAGGCAGCATCCGTGGAGGGGAATGGGCAGCACTGTGGCTCAGCAGTAGATTTGCTGCCATACAGCGCCAGAGACCCGGATTCAATCCTGATAATGGGTGCTTTCTGTACGGAGTTTGTACGCTCTTCCTGTGACCACGTGGGTTTTCTCCAGGTGCTCTGGTTTCCTCCCACATTCCAAAGCCGCACAGGTGTGTAAGTTAATTGGCTTCTGTAAAATTATAAATTGTCCCTAGTGTGTAAGATAGTGCTAGTGCACAGGGGTCATTGGTCGGCGCGGACTGGGTGGGCTAAAGGACCTTTTCTTCAAGCTGTATCTCTAAAGTCTAAAATCTAATGTAAATCAGGACCCATCCATAAAAAGTTCAAGTTCAAGAGAGTTTATTGTCGTGTGTCCCTGATAGGACAATGACATTCTTGCTTTGCTTCAGCACAACAGAACATAGTAGGCATTGACTACAAAACAGATCAGTGTGTCCATATACCATTATATAAATATATACACACATGAATAAATAAACTGATAAAGTGCAAATAACAGATAATGGGCTATTAATGTTCATAGTTTTGTCCGAGCCAAGAGGCTGTAGATGTTGGAATCTGAAGGAATAAACAAACCGCTGGAGGAACTCAGTGGGTCAGACTGAAGAAGGGTCCCGACCCACAACGTCGTCTGTCCGTTTCCCTCAACAGATGCTGCCTGACCCACTGAGCTCCTCCAGCACTTTGTGTTTGAGATCTGAACCTCCCTGTAGCCTTTAATCCACTGCAGAGAAGATCGAACAATAATACATTCGCTTAAACCTAGATTTTTCTCAAATGTTTGTATCTTTTATCTAACATTAATTTTCTCTCTTCTGCCACCCAGAAAAAAGGAGCGGCTTCTTTGGGAAGTTGTTTGGTTCCATCTAATTAGGACCAGTTGAAGATTGTACAGATATCTTTCACAGCTCTAACTCCAGCTAATGTCTTCAATCTCATGCTTCATTGGAAGTGTTGCTGAGATTGTTACGTGGACCCCTTTGTCAACAAGTCTAATAAAATTTTTAAGTCCACTGGTTTTCTGTTACGGTAATTTCAAGACAAATGTAAAACAGCTGGACAGTCTTACTGCCGAGCATGTTGGCTGAAGAGTGCACATCTGCGCGCGGCACTGTTCTGGGGGAAAGGATAGCGTGGGCGAATAACTCGTAAATAGGGACGTGTATTGTGTGAATGGGGGTCACAGGGAACCGCAGACAAAGCCCAAAGGTAAAGACATGGAACGCAGCAGTAATGACACCCAAGACGCAGGAACTCCATTCTGTTACAGCGTGCATGCATCATTGTAACAGAAAATTGGATCTACTGTCAAATAAGTTAGACTTGTGGACAATCATTTTATTCTGTAATCAAGACTTAGTTTGTTACCGAATTAAGTCTTTCTGTAACCTCTATTTTATAATCACGACCTAGTTTTACTGTTAGTCTTGTTGCTTCTGTTTAAAGAAATACAGCGTGGAAACGGGCCTTTCAGGCCTCCGATTCCACGCAGACCATTGATCGCCCCGAACACTAGCACTGTCTAACACTAAGAACAATTAACAATTCAACCAAAGCCAATTAACCGACAAACCTGCACGTCTTTGGAATGTTGGGGGAAACCAGAGCACCCAGAGAAAACCCACGCGGTCACGGGGAGAACATACAAACTCCGTACGAGTTGCTTTGTTCTGTAAGTTCTCCTACCTTTAGTTTCCCCCTCCTTGACTGTCAGTCTGATGAATGGTCTCGAATAGTGGAAGGCCTGGATAGAATGGATGTGGAGAGGATGTTTCCACTGGTGGGAGAGTCTATCCAACCTCTCCCAGATACTCAGAATAAAAGGATGTAGTTTCAGTAAGGAGATGAGGAGGAATTTCTTTAATCGGAGGTGGTGAAATCGTTGGAATTCATTGCCACAGACAGCTGTGGAGGCCATGTTATTGGGTAATTTTAAGATGGAGATTGACAGATTCTTGATTAGTATGGGTGTTAGGGGTTATGGGGAAAGGCAGGAGAATGGGGTTGAGAGGGAAAGATAGTTCGTGATTGAATGGCAGAGTAGACTTGATGGGCTGAATGGCCTAATTCTGCTCCTATAACTTATGGACATGATATCGTGAAGCACCTTTATAGAACACTGCATTGGCCACTGCTCTTCCCTTCCCCCCTCCCCCCCCCCCCCTCTGCCCCCCACCCCTCTCCCCTCCGCCCCCCACCCATCTCCCCTCCTCCACTCCTTCTCCCCTCCTCCAACCCCTCTCTCCGCTTCTCCAACCCCCCTCTCCCCTCCTCCAACCCCTCTCCCCCTCCCGTCTACCCCCCTCCCTCCCCCCTCTCCCCCTCATCTCTCCCACCTCCCCTATCCTCCCCTGCCTCTCTCCCTCTACTCTCTTCCCTCCCCTCAACTCCCTTCCCCTCCTCTCTCTTCCCTCTCCCCCCTTTCCCCCTCCTCTCCCTCTTCTCCACCTCCTTTCGCCCTCTCCCCTCCCTCCCCTCTCCTCACCCCCCGTCCCCCTACCACCCTCTCTCTCCCCTCTCTCTCCCCCTTCCCCCTCCTCTCCCTCTTCACACTCTCTCCCCCTACCCCTCTCCCCCTCCCTCCACACTCTTCTCCCTCTCTCCCCTTCCCATCTCCCCTCCCTCCACACTCTTCCCCTTCTCCCTCCTCCCTCCTCCCTCCCCCTCCCCCCCCACCCCCTCCCCCACCCCCCTCTCCCCCTCCCCATCCTCTCTCCCCCACTCTCTCCCCCTACCCCCTTTCTCTTCCACCACTCCCCCTACCCTTCTCCCCCTCCCTCCCCACTCTCCCCACTCTCCCCCCTTCCTCACCCCTCTCATCCCCCGCCCTGCTCCTCTCTCTCCCCTCCCCCTCTCGCTTCCCCCACACTCCCTCTCTTCATCTCTGTCCCGCCCCTCTCACATCGCTTCCCACACCCCTCGTTCCTGCCTCTCCCACCCCCCACCCCCTACCCCTCTTCCTCCTCTGCCCCCACCCCCCACCCCTCTCACCCCGCCCCCTTCCCCCTACCCCTCCACCTTGCACCACTCCCCGCTCCCCCTCCACCTCATTCCCCACTCATCCCCTCTCTCCCCCCTCCCACTCCCCACCACTCTCCCTCCCACCCCTCTCTCCCCACCTCCCCCTTCCCCCATCCCTCCCTCCCCTTCCCCTCATCTCACTCCACCTCTGCCCTGCCCCTCTCACATCCCCTTACCCCCTCTCCCACCCCCACCCCTCTCACCCCTTCCTTCCCCGCTCTCCTACCCCTCCCCATCTCCTCTCTCTCTCCCCCCTTCCACCCCGCTCCCCCCCCTTCCCCCTATCCTCTCCCTCCCCAATCTCTTCCCTTTCCTCCTCCTCCTTCCCTCTCCCCCCCTCCCCCTCCCCCCGCCTGTGTGTTTGGGGGGTTAGTTGTGTGTGTGACGCCGCAGGCCCCCTCACCTCCCACCCTGCCGCGCAACCGCGTGTTGGGGAAACAGACCCAACGGGTCTGCACTTGGTCTAGTAACTATTAAAACTGCTGTTTGTTTGTTGGTTTGTAACGGGTTCTATTTTGCGAAAATTTGTTTAAGGTGTTTGTGAATTTACTCCTCCACCCTTTGCCGTAACGGAGAAATTTTTACATATTCCTGTAGAGTTTTTCCTCCTCCACATTCTGTTTTGAAAATTGGAACATTTGATTATTAATTTCCCTGCTTTTTTAGTAAAAAACATAAAAACATTTTAAAATCAAGCTGCTGCATGAGTCACAGCGCCATCTCACAGATGTTCAATCACAATGGATCTCATTTACCTATGATATGAGGGTACACAAAAGGATGGAGAAACTCAGCGGGTGCAGCAGCATCTAAGGAGCGAAGGAGATAGGCGACGTTTCGGGTCGAGATCCTTCTTCAGAACGCGCTGCACCCGCTGAGTTTCTCCAGCCTTTTGTGTACCCTCGATTCTCCAGCATCTGCAGTTCCTTCTTTAATACCTATGATATGACATCACAATGGGACAGGGGTGGGAGATTGGAACCTTCATGTGGTCTTCCTCTACCCCTCCGATCCTCCCCCCCTCTCCATCCCCTCCTATTCTCCCCCCTCTCCACCCTCCCCTCCTCTTCTCCCACCTCCACCTCTCCCCTTCCTCTTAGTCCCCCCTCCACCACTCCCCCCTCCACCTCTTCTCCCCCTCCTCTTCGCTCCCCCCACAACCCCCCCGCCTCTTCTCTCCCCCTCCAACTCCCCGTCTTCTCTCTCCCTCCCCTTTCCTCCCTTCCCCTCATTCACCCCCTCCTTTCTCCCCCTCCCTCCCCTCTACTCTCTCTCTACCCTCTACTCTCTTTCTCTCCCTCCCTCCCTCCACCCCCTACCTTTCCCCCTCTCTCTCCCACTTCTCTTTCCCACCGTCTCGCTCCCCCTTCTCTCTCTCCCCCCCTTCTCTCTCCCCCTTCTCTCTCTCCCCCTTCTCTCTCCCCCTTCTCTCTCCCCCTCCTCTCTCTCCCCTCCTCCTCTCTCTCCCCCTCCTCTCTCTCCCTCCTCTCTCTCCCCCTCCCATCTCTCTCCACCTCTCCCTCCCCTCCCCTCTTCCCCCACCTCTACCACCCTCTCTCCTCCCTCTTCTCTTCCTCCCCCTCCCCCATTCTCCCCCTCCCCTCTCCCCCCCCTCAACCTCTCCTCCCCTCCACCTTTTATTCTCCTCCCCCTCTCCACCCTCCCCTCCTCCCCCCTACCCCTCCCCTCCTCCCCCCTCCACCTCTCCCCTCCTCTTCTCTCCCCCCTCCACCTCTCCCCTCCCTCCTCACTCACCCCTCCTCTCTCTCCCCCTCCCTCCCCCTCTACTCTCTCTCTCCCCTCTAATCTCTCTCTCCCCCTCACTCCCTTCCACCCCTTGACTTCCCCCCACTCCCTATTCTCTCCTCCTTACCTCGCTCCCCCTTCTCTTTCTCCCCTTCTCTCTCCCTTCTCCCTCTCCCCCCCTTCCTCTCTCCCCCCTCCACTCCTCTCTCTCCCCCTCCAATCTCTCTCTAACCTTTCCCTCCCCCCTCCTCTCCCTCCCCTCCACTCTCTCCCCGCCACTCGCTCCCTCTCTCTCTCTCTCCCCGCCCCCCTCCTCTCCCTTCCCCTCCCCTTCCCCTTCCCCTCCTCTCCCCTCCCCCCTCTCTCCTCTCCCCTCCCCCACTCCTCTCCTCTCCCAACCCCCTCTTCCCCTTCCCCTCCCCCACCCTTCTCTACCCCCTCGCCCTCCCCTCTCTCCCCCTTCCCCCTCTACCAACCCCCTTCTCCTACCCCTGTCTCCTCTTCACCCTCCCAGCTCTCCTCCCCTCCCCCATCCTCATCCCCCTCTCTCTCCCCCTTCCCTCCTCTCTCCTCCCTCCCCACTCTCTCCCCACTTTCCCCTCTCGCTCCCCCCTCCTCACCCCTTTCTCATCACCCCTCTCTCCTCACCCCTCTCTCTCCCCCTTCCCTCCTCTCTCCTCCCCTCCCCACTCTCTCCCCACTTTCCCCTCTCGCTCCCCCCTCCTCACCCCTTTTTCATCACCCCTCTCTCCTCACCCCTCTCTCCCTCCTCCACTCCCTCCTCCCCTTCCTCCCTCCCCATCCCTCTCTCCCTTCCACCCCCCCACCCATCTCTCCCCCCCTCCCCCTCCGTTCTCCCTATCCCTCTCTCCCCCCTTCCCCATCCCCTCCCCACCCCTCCCCACCACTCTCACATCCCCTCCCGCACCTCTCCCACCCCCTACCCTCTGTCCCCTTCCCCCTTCCCCACTCTCCACCCCTCTCCCAACCCCCGGTCTCTCCCTTCCCCCCTCTCCTCCCCTTCCCAATCTCTCCCCCATCTCCACCCTTCCTCCTCCCCCTCTCTCCTCACCCCTCCCCCCCCTCTCCATCTCTTTCTCCATCTCCCTCTCTCCTCATCCCTCCCCATCTCCTCCCCCTCCTCCCTCTCCTCTCCCCATCTCCTCCTCCTTCCTCCCTCCCCCATCTCTCCCCCATCTCTCCCCATCCTCCTCCTCCTTCCCCCCTCTCTCTGCCCCTCCCCCTCCCCACCCCCTCGCTCTACGCCGCACCAGGATGAGGTTTTCCAAACCAGGGCATCGGAGATGTCCTCATTCTTTAGATTGATGTGGCCCTCACCAGTGTCTCCTCAATATCCCGTAGTTTTGTTCTCACTCCCCATACCCCTACTCATAACAAGGACAGAGACCCATTGTCCTCACCTTCCGCCCGCCCCATCAGCCGTCACATACAACACATAATCCTCCAACATCATCGCCACCTCCAACGGGATCCCACCACTGGCCACATCTTTCCATCCCTTCCCCTTTCTGCTTTCCGCAGAGACCGTTCCCTCCATAACTCCCTGGTCAATTCGTCCCTTCCCATCAAAACCGCAAGAGACGCAACACCTGTCCCTTTACCTCCCCCCTTCGACTCCAAGGACCCAAGCTGTCTTTCCAGCTGAGGCAGAGGTTAACTTGCATCTCCTCCAACCTCATCTACTGCATCCGCTGTTCCAGGTGTCCATTTCTCTACATCGGCGAGGCCAAGCGCAGGCTTGGCGATTGCTTCGCCCAACACTTCTGCTCAGTTTGCACTAACCAACCCAATCTCCTGGTGGGTCAACACTTCAACCCCCCTCCCATTCCAAATCTGACCTTTCTGGCCTGGCCCTCCTCCATTGTCAGATTGAGGCCCAGTGCAAATTGGAGGAACAGCACCTCATATTTCGCTTGGGTGGTTTACACCCCAGCGGTATGAACATTGCCTTCTCTAATTTCAGATATTGCTTCCTTTCTCCCTTCTTCTCCTCTCCTTCCCAGCTCTCCCTCAAGCCTATTGTCGCCGCCTCTTCCTTTCTTTTTCCTGTCCCCCCACATCAGTCTGAAGAAGGGTCTCAACCCGAAACGTCGCCTCTTCCTTCTCCCCATAGATGCTGCCTCACCCGCTGAGTTCCCCCAGCATTTTTGTCTACCATCTACTTATCCAGCATCTGAAGTTCTTTCTTTAACATCCCGACATCTGTAGTCAATATCCCGAGTGACAGCGGCCAAAGCCTTCGCTATCACCAGATCTCGTTATGCCACTTCCGCAGATCTATGATCAAATCACACTGCTCTCCAACACACCCTCCCAAATAGGACAAATGAGAAAGGGATAATAGTGTGGCGGCAAGTAACACCGTGGCCGTTTTTAACGGAGGGACGCTCTCTCGTTTTCATGACTATCAGTGGCACCCATATGGAAGATTTTGCAGATGAACCCTTGGAGAGCTGAGCACAAAACCCGACTCCCAGTCAGTTACGTCCAGCGCATGTGAGCGCTGCCTGTACTGCAACCCATACCGGCTGTTGTTCGCAATCCTCAATTTTCTCCTTATAAACTATACTCTGAATGGCTATTGCAAAATAATATTAAATGAAAGCAAAGCAGTGAGCAATTATTGTTTATCAATTCAGCATTTCACACTGTTTTTCTTGACAAACGTCGTTCCCTGGTGAACGATTCATTTCTCTTTACTTGGTGCAACATTTCTCCTCGCCAAGGCACACTCCGTTTTCCTTAAAGCCATCGGGGCAAGGGTTCTGACATGTTCCGCTCTGGAGACTGCACTTATCTGTACGAGACAAAATACAAGATGAATTATCAGTTGGTGGACAAGGGAACTAGCTTTGAAACTAATGAAGCTTAAATTTCAGGGCTCCTAATCCCAGTGGGGCCCCAGAAGCTACTTTAGTCCACACTGCTTAAACATTTTGGGTCTACTGTATGAGATGGTGTTTTAAAAAAATATTATAATAATATAGTGTAATTCAATACAAAATAATAGTTACAATTAAAATTAAAAGGTTATTAAAGTATCATGTAGGCTAGCCGTAAACGAAAAAACAACATCCTTGTTTCATTCTAAATATATTTAATATAAAATATTTATACATAATTTAAAACATTATTAACATTTCCGACAGAAATTAAAACTTTTATTTAAATTATTTATCCTAGGCCAGACGTAATCGAAAAAAAATGAAAGCAAATTTCCTTGGTTGCGGTCATTGTAAAGGCCAACATTTCGGAAACTTTATGTTTGCATGAAAAATCTTATAAAACCTTAAAATATACTAAACATATAATAACTATTACAATAAATAATAATTTTACTAATGTACGATTAAAATACAGTAAAAATAAAAAGGTAATAAAAATATCTCCGTTGGTAGATACAAACGGTAGATAACGTGTCGTAACAACAAGGGTGAGCCATTGAAAAGGCAATCCCAATGCAAACGTGAATCACGTGATTATCACTTCGTGATAGTACTCGCAATAGCGATCTAGACAATAATTTTTTTTCAATAAAGTGTTCATAAGGATACAATATTTTAATTACCCCTTCTCAAAAATAAATGTTATATTTAGAAAAGTGAGGTAAGTGATAAAGGTGAAATAGTGTTAGATTGGCCTGAGCCTATTGTTTTTACGAAGAGGTGAACAGAAGGAAGGCAGCGGCCGCTTAGCCTAGGTTATTACTGTATTACAAGTTTATGAAAAAGTAATAAAAGGGTGATTTTGTGTTAAATTACAGATGTTTATTATGAATAGCGTTCAAACAATGGTAATATTTTGTTACATTAACTTAGCCTATGAATTTTGGTGGCGTAGTCTTGCCTAACTTAGTCTAGCCTAGCGTAGGCTATCTTGAACATAGCCCAGTTTAGCCTATTGAGCTTATTTATTACAAATCTTTTTAAAAAGGCGCCTTACATTCTGAGAGAAAAACTTTTCTCAGAAAGTAGACCTAAAAGTTGTTGACTATTATGGCATTTTGCAGGAGTTGTTTTTTTATTTTTATTTTCTGGATCTCCACGAAGATGGGGGATTTTAAACACACAGGGCAATCTACATACAGTTTGCACACTATGAGGCAGTCCAGGCAATTAAAAATGGATATATGGGTATTTTACAAACTCCCAAACATATTTTTGAAGACTCGGATGAGAAACCTGAATGTAAACGAGATGCAAAGAATTGACATCACAAGTTGGTAAAGCTGGAATATGCTATATCAACAGTCCTTTGTGAAATGGTGCTGGGGGGTTTCCGACCAGGACGACTCCAGCAGCAGCGGCTCCGAGTCGCCCGACCGAGTAGGGCCGGCGGCTGCCCATCTTCAGCAGGTTCTCGGTGTCGGACTGAGGGGAGGGGGGTGGAGGTGGAGAAGAGAAGTGAATCAAGGTGTTGCCTCTCTCAAGCTGTGGTTGCGTGCCCTCTCCCCTCCGGGTTTGTGGGGGCTGTTGTACCCTGGTGTGAAAGACTGGAGGGGGCAAGGGGCGGTGGCATCTTTCCCATTGAGAGAATGTAAGTTCTCAACAGCTACTGGACAAGGCGAGAGGCCCGGCCCGCGCCTCCGCCCAAGTGCCGACTGCAAGTAGTATTGGGTAGGCTAATGGGACTGAAGGATGATAAATCCCCTGGGCCGCATGGTCTGCATCCCTGGGTCCTCAGAGAGGTGGCTCTAGAAATAGTGAACGCATTGGTGATCATTTTCCAATGTTCAATAGATTCAGGATCAGCTCCTATGGATTGGAGGATAGCTAATGTTATTCCCCTTTTCAAGAAAGGAGCGAGAGAGAAAACGGGGAATTACAGACCAGTTAGCCTGACTTCGGTGGTGGGAAAGATGCTGGAGTCAATTATTAAAGAGGTAATAATGGGGCATTTGGATAGCAGTAAAATGATTAGTCCAAGTCAACATGGATTTATGAAAGGGAAATCATGCTTGACTAATTTTCTGGCATTTTTTTACAAGTAAAATGGATGAAGGGGAGCCAGTGGATGTAGGGGTATCTAGACTTTCAGAAAGACTTTGATAAGGTCCCGCATGGAAGACTGGTGACTAAAATTAGAGCACATGGTATTGGAGAATAGGGTGTTTGGGGCAGCAACTGTTTACCATATATATTAATGATTTGGAAGAGGGAATTAGGAGCAACACTAGCAAGTTTGCGGATGACACAAAGCTGGGTGCCAGTGTGAACTGTGAAGTGGATATTAGGAGGTTGCAGGGTGACCTGGACAGGTTGAGTGAGTGGGCAGATGTGTGGCAGATGCAGTATAATATAGATAAATGTGAGGTTATCCACTTTGGCGGCAAAAACAAGGGGGCAGATTATTATCTCAATGGGGTTAGGTTAGGTAATGGAGAGGTGCAGCGAGACCTGGGTGTCCTTGTACACCGGTCACTGAAAGCTGGTGTGCAGGTACTGCAGGCAGTGAAGAAAGCTAATGGAATGTTGGCCTTCATAACAAGAGGATTTCAGTATAGAAGTAAAGAGGTTCTTCTGCAGTTGTATAGGGCTCTGGTAAGACCACATCTGGAGTATTGTGTACAGTTTTGGTCTCCTAATTTGAGGAAGGACATCCTTGTGATTAAGGCAGTGCAGCGTAGGTTCACGAGATTGATCCCTGGGATGGCGGGACTGTCATATGAGGAAAAATTGAAAAAGACTAGGCTTGTATTCACTGGAATTTAGAAGGATGAGGGGATATATTATAGAAACATATAAAATTATAAAAGGACTTGACAAGCTAGATGCAGGAAAAATGTTCCCAATGTTGGGCGAGTCCAGAACCAGGGGCCACAGTCTTAGAATAAAGGGGAGGCCATTTAAGACTGAGGTGAGAAAAAACGTTTTCACCCAGAGAGTTGTGAATTTGTGGAATTCCCTGCCACAAAGGGCAGTGAATGCTGAATCACTGGATGGTTTTAAGAGAGAGTTAGATAGAGCTCTAGGAGCTAATGGAATCAAGGGATATGGCACGGGTTATTGATTGGGGCCGATCAGCCATGATCACAATGAATGACTTCTCCTGCACCTATTTTCTATGTTTCTATGTTTCTAAACGAGGGGTTAGTGTACATTGACCCCAGATGCAGATCACTGTTGTGATTTGATCCATGTCTGGCTTTGCTGGTGTTCACCCGATCTGGAATCCAGTTCGGGTTTCCACTATATACCATCTGGTGGTGTGTGACAAGCTGTTCTCACTTTGATCTAAGACTCGGAGCCTACAACACCTTATGTAATGCTGTCTCTATGTGATGTTATTAAAATACTTATTATGAAGTTAAACGACTCAGTGTTATCAGTATTTCATACCCCAGACCCACCAAGTCCTGATACACGACTCACGCTGAGACCCACCGCCGGCCTCTTGCCCCAAACCTTTGTCTCTGTGACCTGCCTATCAGGGGATGATGGAACTAAGGAATTGAAGCGAAAGGCATCTCTGCGGAAGGCAGCCAGCGAGGGGTGGAGATGGTAAGATGTAGATGTGACTGGACGTGGGATGGAAACCACGGCATACAATGTTGTGGATACAAAAGCAGGTGTTTAGCCCACAGAAAGGTGTACTTACACATCGCCTCTTGTTCTGGAGTCATTGCGGACGCTTGTGCAACGAGCAACATGCCAATGAGAAACAGGAGCATCGTCCCCATCTTTTGCTTCTTCTTATTCAAGCTCAAAGAATGCGAGAAGATCTGGTATCTAATCTGGGACTTTGCTGTATTTATACTGAGCGAGGAGGTGCGTGGCGTTGGCGGGTGTGGTGTGGTGACGGTGCCAGCTAGTCGGTCATTGTGGACGATCTGTTCCGTGCGGCGCCCGTCTGTCCCTCATCGTTGTCTCGGGCGGACCGATCAGCTGCCAGCATGATTTAGCAAGACAGCATGATCTGGTCTGCGCTACACATGTTCCACGTTTGTGGGTCGTAAAACTGGTGACAGACGCTGAAAGAGCCCGCGTGTCAAACGTCCAGACATGAATCCTTGTCTGCGGCTCATGTCCATGTCATTCGTGCAACGTGTCCGGGCCTAATGGATCCGTGTTTCGACAAGAATATTAGAACTGTTCCATTTCATGCCGTTGGCAAATTTGCCAGCAACCTGTCGCCCAATCCAACGCGAATGAACTGAACCCGGTATTCCACATGCAGAATAACAAACATCGGGTACAACTGTAGCATGAACTGCTAGCTTTGGCCCACCCACCCAGTTGATGAAGGACATGCCTTCCAGTCCTGCCCAAATGCAATCTGATTTTTTTTCATTCATTTCTGCTGTGAATGTGGAGTCTCGGCAGGACTGTCATTTTAAACAAAAGCATTACAAGCTATGGGCCAGAGCAGATCAATAGCAGCAGAAAAAGTGTTGTCGCCATTCATTCGAAGCTATTTCTGCAGAGCATGTTGCGATCACGTTTTCTTTCTGATTTGACCGCAGCTTGACTGCTTTCTTCTGGTCTTTTAGAATAGGGCAGTGGAGCCCTGGTCCCCCGGAGCCACGGGCAGTCAGTTCGCACTTCGTTGTGGTCCACGATGCTCTGCCGACGGCCCACTTTGTCAACAGACTATAACGCAAACATCGTTCTTCAGCAAAACAGAAACTCAGCGAGTCAGGCACCATCTGGGAAGGGGAAAAAAAACACAGACGATATAACGTTTCTGGCCCTTCTTCTCGCTAAAGGGATAAAGCTGGAAAAGAGAGATGGGGACGAGAGAAAGTGGCAAGTGGGTGGTCGGTGCGTGTGAGCGGATAGATTAGCAGATGGACGGAGCAAGTTACAAAGGACACAGAATGGTGTCAGATAGGAGAGAAGTGGAAAGAAATGTGAAGCCAGAGAGAGGGATATATTTGGAGGGGAATAAGGTCTAGTGGATTGGAGAAATGGGTAAGCAGGAAAAGCCGCAGTGTTAGTGGGTGGGTGGGGGGGGGGGGGGGGGGGGAGATAGTGTGAGAAATTGATGTGCAACAGTGTTGGGGAAGAGAGTTTGTTTGGAATCATTATTGTAAATTGGATTGTGCAATGCCAATACTGGAAGCTGTCAACAGACCAAGAAAAGTATTGTTCCTCCTGTTACCTGGCGGGTAGAGGGCTCAGTGCTGTCAAACGCTCATCATATGCTGACCCACTGATTCCTGGGATCATTCTTGTAAACTTCCTCTGGACCCTCTCCAGAGCCAGCACATCCTTCCTCAGATTTGGGATCTTATAGAAACTTACAAAATTCTTAAGGGGTTGGATAGGCTAGATGCAGGAAGATTGTTCCCGATGTTGGGGAGGTCCAGAACAAGGGGTCACAGTCTAAGGATAAGGGGGAATTCCTTTAGGACCAAGATGAGGAAAACTTTTTTCACACAGAGAGTGGTGAGTCTCTGGAATTCTCTGCCACAGAAGGTAGTTGATGCCAGTTCATTGGCTATATTTAAGAGGGAGTTAGGTGTGGCCCTTGTGGCTAAAGGGATCAGGGGGTATGGAGAGAAGGTAGGTATAGGATACTGAGTTGGATGATCAGCCATGATCATATTGAATGGCGGTGTAGGCTCGAAGGGCCGAATGGCCTACTCCTGCACCTATTTTCTATGTTCCTATGTTTCTATGGGGCCCACATTTGCTCAAAGTACTCTAAATGTGGCCTGGCCAGCGCCTTATATAACCTCAGCATTACATCTCCGATTTTTATATTCCAGTCTCCTAGATAACAATTGAATTTGCCTTTCTTACTCCCGGTTCGATTTGCAAATTAACTTTTTGGGAGTCCTGCACAAGCACTCCCTATGTCCCTTTCTGGATTCTCCCTCCATTCAGAAAATAATCTTCAAATTTATTCTTATTACCAAAATAGACAATAGACAATAGATAATAGGTGCGGGAGTAGGCCATTCGGCCATTCCAGCCAGCACCACCATTCAATGTGATCATGGCTGATCATCCCCAATCAGTACCCCATTCCTGCCTTCTCCCTATATCCCCTGACTCCGCTATCTTTAAGAGCCCTATCTAACTCTCTCTTGAAAGTATCCAGAGAACCGGCCTCCACTGCCCTCTGAGGCAGAAAATTGCACAGACTCACAACTCTCTGTGTGAAAAAGTATTTCCTCGTCTCCGTTCTAAATGGCTTACCGCTTATTCTTAAACTGTGCATATTCTTAAATTCCTTACCTGGTTCTAGACTCTCCCAACATCGTGAACATGTTTCATGCCTCTAGTGTGTCCAAACCCTTAATCTATCTTTATATTACTAAAACTAAGATCTTGACCGCTTTCGACTTTCTGTTTCGTGAGTTCCGAGTGAATGGCGCCACTTACTGCCGTCATATTTTGCCACTTCGCTCAGTGTACCCCTCCGCCAGATTGGACTGGAGGATTTTTCCCATTGATGAAAATCAGAGAGTTATTAATGTTTTAAAAAATGTCGCCATTCTCTCTGCTGCCCCCGCTGGCGGCAGGGGGGGAGGGACTATAAAGCCCGGAAGTGTCGTGCCTCACTCAGTCTCTGTGAGATGGAGGAAGCAAGAGGGTCACGGCTCTCCGAGCTGTGAATAACACTGAACGCATGTCCCCTCGATGTGGTTTTCAGAAAATGTGTTTGTTGCTTGCAAAGTGGTTGCCAAATTGGCTTGGCTTTTAAAGACTCTTCAGAAAATGTGTTTGGTGGCTTGCAAAGTGTTTGCCCAATTGGCTTGGCTTTTAAAGGGCCTTCGACAGTTTTCTGATGGATAAAGCGTGAATAAACATTTTATTAGATCAGGACTGTGTTTAATTGCAAAATTGGCGCTCATTCCGTGACTTTCGTTTAGTGGCAAGATGGCGCCGATGATGTCATTTCCAGTTAGCGGCAAGATGGCGGTGAGTGCGTCATTTCTGGTTCGTGGCAAGATGGCGCTGACTGCAGAAGGCACAGAGTGAAGACGTTGTTGAATAATTCAAGAGAGCTGACTGCTGTCTATTGCGAGTGTGTTTGTTGGACGTTATTTAAAGCACGTTTTTGCTTCAGCAGCATCCTCAACAGGAGGCTTTAAACATTTGAATCATTCGGTTTACACACTGTATGTTCACCACGTTCTGAAGTTACTTGGCATTTTAGTATTGGTTGTGTGTGAGTGGGTCTGTGTGTGTGTGTGTGTGTGAGTGAGTCTGTGTGTGTGGCTGTGAGTGAGTCTCTGTGTGTGAGCCTGTGTGCGTGTGTGTGTGTGAGTGTGTGTGTCTGTGTGTGTGTGTGTGTGTGTGTGTGTGTGTGTGTGAGTGAGTGTGTGTGTGAGTGTGTGTCTGAGAGTCTGTGTGTGTGTGTGTGTATGTATAGGGGGGTTGCACGTAAGTTCTCCGGGTGAAAGGGTTTGACAAACGGAACCACTCAATCCATCTGGAGGACATCGCAGCTTCCAGTATATGTTGTTAATACGCGAAATGCGTACTTTCCTACCTGTTAAAAACTGCCAAAATGGTGAATGTTTGCGCTGTAAATAATTGTGGAAGTCGGGGTAACCGTGAGAGACACCTATCCTACTTCAAAATACCAAAAGTGAAGAGAAATGAAGGTAAAGAGAAGCGAGAGCTGAAAGGACAACAACAGCTAAAGTGCTTGGCGAACATTGGCTGTGCAGATATCGAGATTGAAAATATTGGGAATTATCGCATTTGCTCACTGCATTTCATCAACAGTAAGACATTATTTTTGTTTTTTCTTGATTCCTTTGGTATCAGAAGTGATAAATCTGGCTGTAAAATGTTTAAATCGCCCATGGTTCTGAAGTAGGTTTTTACATGCAAAAAGAAAACGCTTCTGAAGCCAAATTTATCATTAAAAAAATCTCTAGACTTAACAGTGGTGTGTGGAAAAGTAAGTTTTCTATCCTTATGGTATTGAGATGTATATTTTGGTAAATAATAAAATGTCCTGACTGCTTAAACACACACTACCTTTCAATAGGATATTGTCAATTTGCTGAGGTTGATTATGTCCAATTAACAGCTAACAATTATGCCATTCCTTGGCTTGCATCTGAGTAAAATGTAATTCAAAACCCACGTACTGTTTGCGATTTTTTTAAGAATACTGCCAGCCCATCAGCTGTGAGTGACTGAACTGCCAGCCCACCAGCCGTGAGTGACTGCACTGCCAGCCCACCAGCCGTGAGTAAGTGAACTGCCAGCCGACCAGCTTGTCAGTGACTGAACTGCCAGCGCACCAGCCGTGAGTGACTGCACTGCCAGTCCACCAGCCATGAGTAAGTGAACTGCCAGCCCACCAGCTGTAAGTGACTGAACTGCCAGTCCACCAGCCATGACTAAGTGAACTGCCAGCCCATCAGCTGTAAGTGACTGAACTGCCAGTCCACCAGCCGTGACTAAGTGAACTGCCAGCCCACCAGCTGTAAGTGACTGAACTGCCAGCCCACCAGCCGTGAGTGACTGCACTGCCAGCCCACCAGCCGTGAGTAAGTGAACTGCCAGCCCACCAGCTGTAAGTGACTGAACTGCCAGTCCACCAGCCGTGACTAAGTGAACTGCCAGCCCACCAGCTGTAAGTGACTGAACTGCCAGCCCACCAGCCGTGAGTGACTGCACTGCCAGCCCACCAGCCGTGAGTAAGTGAACTGCCAGCCCACCAGCCGTAAGTGACTGAAGTGCCAGCCCAATAATCCATTCAGTCCATCCTCTCCCCCTTCTCTCTCACAGAGTTGTCACCTGTTTTGGGCAGAATTTCTGGCAGTTTCTCAGCTGCCAGCCTGCCAGGTCCGAGTGACTGTACTGCCAGGCCTCAGTGACTGAGCTGCCTAGCCTCAGTGACTGAGCTGCCAGCCCAAGAATCCATTCGGCCCACAATGTCAATACTAGCCGTCTGGAAACCAGTCCCTTCGGCCCACAACGTCCATACTAGCACAACAGGAAGCCTCCCCACTGACCAGCAATATTGGAATTGGTGGCGAGGTGGAATATTGTGTTGGGTGGCCAGCCCTCCTGTGTGATGCTAGGACCCAACGGGTCTCACTTAGTCTAGTCATCCATAAAATTATACTCACTCAGCTGTATAAGTATTCTGTTACCATTTCTTTCATTTTCCTAACAAACTGTCCTGAAGTCATTTTCACCCCCAATATTTTCAGTATTTTGCTGTCTTCCTCTCAGCTGGAATTTTCCGAAATGCAAAGTTCAATAACTATATATTTAAGCAATATTATTCTATTAAATGTGATCTTGAGAGTACATAATATTTTCTGTGGTATTCATAACACAACAATGATAAAAAGATCTTTGTTTTGATTGCACCTACCAACATGCATACATTATTATATTACAGTTAATATGTACCGAGGGCAAATTTGTAATCCAATGCTCTCCATTCCCAATTACTTTTACATTGAAGTAATTGAAATCCAAGTGAAGTTTAAATGGCATCATAAAAGTCAAACCTCCGGAATGGATGATATTCATCACATGGTTGGTTGGGGTCAGTATCAGTACAATTACTATATTAAACTTTGAATCCTCAGATGTCCTGGTTCAAGCTAAAACTAAAGACAAATAATAATCTCCTCACCCATTCCCCTGCAAGTATCTCTGTCACTCCTTTAAAATATTCCCCTTCTTGGAACAAGCTCTTAAATATCGCATCTGAATCAGTTTCCATCTGATTACACGCCTTGAGGATGTTCATCAACATGTTCAATTAATAAAACAATGAGATTGGGGACATTTCTATTCAACCTGTCAAAGGAATTTAGGGGGGGGGGGGTTAGAAATAGTCAGTGAGGTAAACAAACATAATAGTCGAGTGGCAAATAACAATAGTGCTACCTTCCCAATATTTAACTGAAGGAAATAATGGGTTATCAGGGCTGTATGTTGTGACAGACAGCCTGACACCTTGCATGTCATTTTAATATTACACTTATCCCATCCCCCTGGATATTCCAGATTAATAAATTAAGGTTTTGTCAACTAATTACAAATCAGGCTAATTACAAATCAATAACATTAGCCAACTCCGAACCATGAAGCGCTGAGCATTGGGATCCAGACATCATGGACAACTGGCCTCAGTTCCCCGCTCACATCTGGCAGTGTTCTCCGTCTGAACCAGGGGCCGCGGAGCATTTTTGAAAGTGGGGAGACTGAGCGATCACTGATCACTGGCCTTGGGGGTACCCGGTGTGGGAGTGGAGCAACCGAGTGGGGAGAGGGTGTGGAAGTGGGATGTCCCCCCTCCCAGGGTAGGAACGTTTTGAAATTTGATGCATTAAAATCATGTTTTAGTGCATTGTAGAAGTATGATTTAAATGTTTTTTGTATGAATTATCTTTAAGAGGTAACTTTTTAAGGGGTAACTTTTTCCACACAAAGGGTGGTGGGTGTATGGAACAAGCTGCCAGAGGAGGTAGTTGAGGCAGGGACCATCCCAACATTTAAGAAACAGTTAGACTGATACATGGATAGGACAGGTTTGGAGTTATGGACCAAAAGCAGGTAGCGTAGCTGGGACATGTTGGTGGGTGTGGGCAAGTTGCGCTGAAGGGCCTGTTTTCACACTGTATCACTCTATGACCACATTATACCTCCACCATGCATGAATGCTTCAAAATCAAGTGATCGAGTTTTATTGCCATATACTCAAGCATAGAAACATAGAACATAGGTGCAGGAATAGGCCATTCGGCCAGCACTGCCATTCAATATGATCATGGCTATTCATCTAAAATCGGTATCTCTTTCTGGGTTTTTTCCCCATATCTCTTGATTTCATTAGCCCCAAGAACTAAATGTAACTATCTCTTAAAAACATCCCGTGAATTGGCCTGCACAGCCTTCTGTGACAGAGAATTGCACAGATTCACAACTCTCTGCGTGAAGAAAGTTTGTCTTCATCTCAGTCCCAACTGGCTTACCCTTTATTCTTAAACTGTGACCCCTGGTTCTGAACTCCCCCAACATTGGGAACATTTTTCCTGCAGTTACAGTAAGTGAAAATCTAGCAGGCAAGCAGGATGCTTTCTCCAACCACTCCCATTTGAAGTCCACTATCTTCCAGCGTTTCTACCCAGCGCTTGGTACTTACTTCCAGCAGCCACTGGTTGTCCTCCAGGATGCATCGAGCCGCAGCCTGGTCCATGCTGGTCACCTGGGCGAATTTGGCACAGAGACTCTCACGGCAGCGGCGCAACGCTTCAAACACCTCCGACGGCCCGGGACTCTTGCACTGAGGCTGCTCCATGGCTGGAGTTGCAGCGAGTGACTCGCCAGCCCCGCAAACACTCGCCAGCCCGCAAATACTCGCCAGCCCCGGCTCCCCGCATCTGTCCCCGCTCGCTGCTTCCATCCCTCCCTCAGCCCCGGGTCTCCAACATCCGTGGCCCATGCAGTTTATATGAATTTTGAAATTTTCGTTGATCACAGAATTTCTCACGACAGAGCGTGAGGAATTTGTGATCAGCGTGAGAGCGTGAGAATTTGCCCAAATGCGTTATTCTCACGCTCAAAGCATGAGAGTTGGCAGCCCAAATATTTTTAAGTTGGAGATTGATAGATTCTTGATTAATACGGGTGTCACACGTTATGGGGAGAAGGCAGGAGAATAGGGTTGAGAAGGAAAGACAGATCAGCCATGGTTGAATGGCAGAGTAGATTTGATGGGCTGAATGACCTAATTCTGCTCCTATAACATGAACTTTTGAAGTAAATGCAAGCAGGTGTGATTAGTGTAGATGAGGCATCTAGGTCAGCATGGGCAAGTTGGGTCAAAGGGTCTGTTTCCACAGCATGAGATTATGACTTGCCATGATGCTCTGATAGCGAAAGGATTTGAGTATAGGAGCAGGGAGGTTCTACTGCAGTTGTACAGGGTTTTAGTGAGACCACACCTGGAGTATTGCGTACAGTTTTGGTCTCCAAATCTGAGAAAAGACATTCTTGCCATAGAGGGGGTACAGAGAAGGTTCACCAGACTGATTCCTGGGATGTCAGGACTTTCATACGAGGAAAGACTGGATAGACTCGGCTTGTACTCGCTAGAATTTTGAAGACTGAGAGGGGATCTTATAGAAACTTACAAAATTCTTAAGGGGTTGGATAGGCTAGATGCAGGAAGATTGTTCCCGATGTTGGGGAGGTCCAGAACAAGGGGTCACAGTTTAAGGATCAGGGGGAATTCCTTTAGGACCGAGATGAGGAAAACATTTTTCACACAGAGAGTGGTGAATCTCTGGAATTATCTGCCACAGAAGGTAGTTGAGGCCAGTTCATTGGCTATATTTAAGAGGGAGTAAGATGTGGCCCTTGTGGCTAAAGGGATCAGGGGGTATGGAGAGAAGGCAGGTACAGGATACTGAGTTGGATGATCAGCCATGATCATATTGAATGGTGGTGCAGGCTCGAAGGGCCGAATGGCCTACACCTGCACCTATTTTCTATGTTTCTATGATCTGTCTGAGGTCTACATATTGGCCGAGACCCTGTTGTTGATTTGTCTGCTCTTTTCAAAATAGTGTCAGAGGATCTCTCAGATCTAACTAAAAGCCCAGTCAGAATCTCACCTTAATATTTAACCTTAAAGACAGCACCTTTCAAAATGCAGCAATCCCCCTGTACTCAGTATGGGGTGTTACCCTTGATGTATATAGTCAAGGTTATTAATGAGGGTTGAACCCATGATATACCTGCAATTTATCTTATACTGTAGAGACTTACAGCACCATTACAAGCCCTTTTGTCCTTCAGGTGAATGCAGAATCTTTTCCCCCCAGGATTAGGGAATCAGCACTAAAGAGCTTAGGTTTAGGTGTGAGGGGAATGGTTTAATAGGAACCTAAGGGGCCACAGAGGCTAGTGAGCATGTGGAACGATCTGCCAGAGGAAGCGGTTGAGACAGGCACGATAGCAACATTTATAAGACATTTGGACAGGTACATGGATAGGAAAGTTGAGAGGGATGGGGTTAAATGTGGGCAAATTGGACGAGCCTAGAAGGACATCTTGGTCAGCATGATTGAGTTGGGCTAAAGAGTTAGTTTTCATGCTCTATGACTCCATGACTATTTGACACCATGTCCATTCTGACCACCAAAGACCTATCTGCACTGATCCACATTACCAACCCTCCTGTTAACGAAGAAACTGCAGATGCTGGAGAATCGAGGGTTACACAAAAGCTGGAGAAACTCAGCGGGTGCAGCAGCATCTAAGGAGCGAAGGAGATAGGCGACGTTTCGGGTCGAGACCCTTCTTCAGACTGGTCAGGGATCAGGGAAACGAGAGATGTAGACGGTGATGTGGAGAGATAAAGAACAATGAATGAAAGATATGCAAAAAAGTATCGATGATAAAGGGAACAAGCCATTGTAAGCTGTTTGTGGTGTGAAAATGAGAAGCTAGTGCGACTAGGGTGGGGGAGGGAGATAGAGATAGAGGGAATGCCAGGGCCTGAGGGCTGAGGGAGAGGTGGGAAGGGGAGGAGACAGCAGGGGTTAACAGAATTGAGAAAATTCAATGTTCAAGCCCAAAGGATGCAGACTCCCCAAGCGGAATATGAGGTGCTGTTCCTCCAACTTGCGGTGTTGCTCACTCTGGCCATGGAGGAGGCCCAGGACCGAGAGGTCGGATACGGAATGGGAGGGGGAGTTGAAGTGCTGAGCGACCGGGAGGTCGGGTTGGTTTTTGCGGACCGAGCGGAGGTGTTCGGCGAAACGATCGCCAAGCCTCCGCTTGGTCTCACCGATATAGATCATCTGGCATCTGGAGCAGCGGATGCAGTAGATGAGGTTGGAGGAGGTGCAGGTGAACCTCTGTCGGACCTGGAAGGACTGCTTGGGTCCCTGAAAGGAGTGGAGGGGGGAGGTGAAGGGACAAGTGTTGCATTTCTTGCGGTTGCAAGGGAAAGTGCCCGGGGAAGGAGTAGAGCGGGAGGGGAGGGAAGAATTGACAAGGGAGTTGCGCGGAGGGAGCGGTCTTTGCGGAAGGCAGACAGGGGGGAGATGGGAAGATGTGGCGGGTGGAGGGGTCACGTTGGAGGTGGCGAAACTGGCGGAGGACTATCTGTTGTATTTGCCGCCTGGTGGGGTGAAAGGTGAGGACCAGGGGGACTCTGCCCTGTTTGCGAGTGGGGGAATGGGGAGAGAGGGCAGTGTTGTGGGGTATGGAGGAGACCCTGGTGCGAGCCTCATCAATAGTGGGGGAGGGGAATCCCCGTTCTCTGAAGAATGAGGCCATTTGTGATGACCAGGTGTGAAACACCTCATCCTGGGAGCAGATGCGGCGTAGACGAAGGAATTGGGAATAGGGGATGGAGTCCTTACAGGAAGCAGGGTGGGAGTACCCTCCTTGCTACTTTCCAGAATGGATAAATCTATCCGTCTGGACACCATCCCAGCAGAATTCCATGTGCTGCAGGAAAATGTTTGGTAATTCATGATTCAATAGAAATTATTAGAAATGGCACATACTGCAAAGCTCTTCGGCACAAATACCAAGGAGACACAAGGAGCTGCAGATGCTGGTTTACGAAAAAAAAAGACCCAAAGTGCTGGATTAAACTCAGTGAGTCAGGCAGCATCTCTGGAGAACATGGATAGGTAACGTTTCAGGTGGGGACCCTTCTTCAGCCTGAACAAGGATCCCGATCCAGAACATCACCTATCCTATTCCTAAGATTTACAATCCTCTGGGTAAAGATATATATGAAGAGTCCCAATGCAAAATGTCATCTATCCATGTTCTCCAGACCCGCTGAGTTACTCCAGCATTTAGTGTCAGCACTAAAACCTTACTCAGTAGAAAAGAAGTCCATAAAGCCAAATGAAGTGGGGTAGAGTAATATAATGGGGACATTAATTAAAGCCCATTTTCTTCATTTTTTTTTACTGTTGAATTAAAATTATGCTTGAGTGGGTGTAAATTAGCATCTGGCTTATTCCCACCACGCCGACCCCCTCGGCCAACCTCATGGTCTACTCTGTGGCTGAGCCAGTCCCCTGTGGACGAATGGAAGACTTGGTGGATCGTGGCCTGCAGGAGGAAGCCACCATGCCGGTTCCCTGCTCATTGCTGCCGGTGGGCTGCCGGTCTGGGAGGTGGAAACCGGCTGCCGGTCTGGGAGGTGGAAACCACCATGCCGGTCCCTGCTCATCCCCTGAGGACCAGAGACCGGGAGAGACCGCGAGGAGCGAGGCCGGTTGGAGAGGTGAGGGAACCAGGGTCCGGCCTTGTGGTCGGCTGCGGGAGGCATCCTCCGGGGAACAAGGGTGGACGGGCGAGGAGAGGGGCGTGGTGTTCAAGGAAGGAGATGGCTGGAGGCCCCCAACAGCCTGGGACTTGCCTGGAACAGGCACCGCTCAGAACAACTACAGCATGGACTTTGGAAATTTGTGCCAAAAATGGCACTTCTTGCACGCGGGTGCAGTGCGCTATTTCTGTACACTTGCTAATCCCAGGATCAGGGTATGGCAATACTCTACTGGAGTGTTTGAGGAAAAGTATTTCACTGTTTGCATTTAGCACTTGTGACGATAAACGCACCATTAAACCACTGAACGACCAGGCACTGGCGCCAAGTTCCATTTCCATTGTGGACCTCCCAATCTACTCAAGTTTGATGCTGTGCTTCTCAACAACAACCATATCCATTTCATAATCCGCCCAATTCCTAAGCTTGTGTAGGAAGGATGCTGTTTTACACCAAAGATAGACACAAAATGCTGGAGTAACTCAGCAGGCCAGGCAGCATCCATGGAGATAAATAGTAGGTGCTGTTTCAGGTCGAGACCCTTCTTCAGACTGCTCCGTCTGAGAGAGGGGAACTTCTTCAAAGTAGACATACCTTGAGGAGATTTCGCAGTGAAGCAGAAATCAGTCTGAAGAAGGGTCTCTACCCGAAACGTCGCCCCTTCCTTTTCTTCAGAGATGCTGCTTGACCTGCTGAGTTACTCCAGCATTTTGTCTTCATTCTTAAGCTTGTTATACTATTGTATTTAGCTGACGTGCATGCGAGGATGTGGCCGAGGTTTTTGGTTATTGAATTTTATTGCACACTCTTCTCAATGTTCACCTTGCAACAGGTTTAGTCCACCAGGATTACATGAGTCCACCAGTAAAATATAATGGTATTAATACTTTATGCATTAATATATATGTAGTATCACTTTGCTAATCTAAAAAATATGTTTTTCGCCTTCTTGGGAAAATGTTACTGGCTTCAAATCAGGTTTATCTCTGGAACCAACAGAAACATGGTGAAATATCAACAGCTTAAATAAATAACAGGTTAAATACATAAAATGATGAAAAGAGACTCAATGGTTCAGCTAACCTCAAGGTCTCTGGAACACAATGAACCCGTCCAGGCAGAGACTAAACGAGGATGGTATAGGGAGGAGCGAGATAATAATCTGCAGCAATCCATAGCACTCTGCAGAAATGTGGTAGCATGTGCAGGCAGATGGGACTGATTTGAATTGGCATTATGGTCAGCACAGACAATTGTGGGCCGAAGGGCCTGTTCCTGTGTTGTACGTTTGTCACCCAGTCCCTCAGACAGAGCCCAAAGGAAAGTATCTTGCAACGACCCGTTTGGGTTTCAACATGGTAGATTGGGTTCACCTCAAGGAAGGGAATGTCGTGACGGTGGCTTACTGGACAAAATTTAATAAAACTTACTCCAGAGAAAGGAGTGAGCAGATTGATTGTAGACACAAGGAACTGCAGATGCTGGTTTACAAAAAAAGGGACACAAGGTACTGGAGTAACTCAGTGGGCCAGGCAGTATCTCTGGAGAACACGGAACATGGATACCTTTCCATGTTCTCCAGAGATGCTGCCTAACCCGCTGAGTTAATCCAGCACTTTGTGGCTATTTTACAGCAGATTGATTGTTTAATAGTTACACAGCATGGAACCAGGCCCTTCAGCCCATCGAGTCCTTGCTGACCATCGATCATCTGTCCACACTAGTTCTATATCATCCTACTTTTGCATCCATTCCCTACACACCAAGGTGAATTTACGGAGGCCAATTAGCCTACAGACCTGCATGCCTCTGGGATGTGGGTGGAAACCGGAGCACCCGGGGGAAACCCACGCAGAAATAGGGAAAACGTGCAAACTCCACATAGACGGCACCCGAGGTCAGGATGGAACCCGGGTCTCTCGTGCTGTGAGGCAGCAGCTCCACCAGCTGCGCCCCTGCGCTGCCAATGGCACTGTGTGGCATTTGGCTATATATTCAGCATTCAGATTGGCTAAAAATAAAAACTCCAGCAAAGTTTTGTAATAGATTCCCTAACCCATTGGCCCTCGATCCTTGCTCGAGTGTTCATTAATACTGCTGTTTGAATAACGTGGATTGTCACAAGAGAGTGGGAGTGAGCGGACTGTGAGCACTGCCACGATGGTATGAATTTCTACTCCGACACGCGAAGTGATCAGGGAGTACGGCAGCAACTTCACACGACTGAGTTTGCGGCGAGGTTTTCTGCGTCTGTGAGCGATAGTGTTGGGCTGATTTTCACAGCTCTAGTCTGCACCCTCCAGTCTACTGTTATCTCCAGTGGCAGAATTGAGGCAAACATAACGCCCTTCCTTCCAGAGCTCCCGAGGCACATCCTCGCCCTGCCCAACGCGGGCCATGGGTCAGCTGATTGAATTCTTCCTGCTGCACTCCAGGAGGTGAGGTAGGAAAAACGAGGCAGTTCCATCGTCTGGCAGCAGCCTCAGGAAATCCAGAGGAGGGAGAATGCTAGCCACCACTGCCAGGGTCTCTGGAGGAAGAAACGCACAACCTCAGAAACGCACAACTTCACTCAACACTGGCGAGACGTCACCTGAAGTACTGCATGCAGCTCTGATCACCACACTTTAGAATGAATGTGATTGTGGTGGACAGAGTCGCAAATAGACAATAGACAAAAGGTGCAGGAATAGGCCATTCGGCCCTTCGAGCCAACACCGCCATTCTATGTGATCATAGCTGATCATCCCCAATCAGTACCCCGTGCCTGCCCTCTCCCCATATCCCCTGACTCCGCTATCTTTAAGAGCCCTATCTAGCTCTCTCTTGAAAGCATCCAGAGAACCGGCCTCCACCGCCCTCTGGAGCCGAGAATTCCACAGACTCACAACTCTCTGTGAGAAAAAGTGTTTCCCCATCTCCGTTCTAAAAGGAGATTCATCAGAAAGTTCAAAAAGTGCTGGAGCAACTCAATGGGTCTGGCAGCATCTGAAGAAGGGTCTCAACCTGAAATGCCACCTATCCATGTTCAGTCTGAGGAAGGCTCCCGAATCGAAATGTCACCTGTCCATGTTCTCCAGAGATGTTTCCTGACCTGCTGAGTTGCTCCAGCACTCTGTATCTTTTTTAGAGAAACAGAGCGGAAACAGACCCCTCAGCCCACGGAGTCCGTGTTGAACAGCGATCATCCAATATACTAGCACTATCCTACACATCAGGGACAATTTACAGAAGCCAATTAACCTACAAACTTGTACGTCTTTGGGACGTGGGAGGAAATCGAAGTACCCGGAGAAAATACTACATGCGGTCACAGGAAGAACGTACAAACTCCGTACAGACAGCACCCGTAGTCAGGATCGGACCAGACAGGTGATATTTTGGGACAGGATCCTTCTTCACATTGACTTCACTGGAAAGTTGCCTGAATTAGAGGACTTTAGTTATGAGGAAGGGATTGGACAGGCCGGGTTTGTTTTCCATTGATTGGTGGAAGCAGAGGGGTGACCTGATAGGGGTATAGAAATCTATAAGCGGCATGGATAGGATAGTCAGAATCTTTCACGCGATAGGCGTATCAAAAACAAGAGAGCCTATCATTGAAGTCAAGGATGGAGTTTTAAAGAGGTTTATAGGGAAAGTACTGCTGCGCCACCATGCTGCCCAGGTGTTGGTTGACATCTGGAACTTACAGCCAGGAGAGGTGATAGTCAGACATAATCACTTTGCTTAAGAGACGTAGACAGGCAGTTAAATAGGCACAGAAGGACGAGGACCTAATGCAGGTTAATTGCAGATTAAATCACCAGAGCTGCAAAGGAAAAACTTCTCCTCAGGAAGTGGTTTGCAGAAGAAACAATAAAAATGCTTTAAAAAGATGCAAGGTGCTGAAGTGACTCAGTGGGTCAACTCAATTGTGAAGCCAGAAGAAGGAATGTAGGTGAAAGTGGAGGGGAGAACATAGATGTGAGTCCAGGTTGGGCACAGGGGAGGAGGGGGTGAAAACAAGTAAGGGGAGGAAGATGAGGGGGGGGGGGGGGGGGGGGGGGGCAGGTTACCTAAAATTAGAGAATTTAACATTCATAGAGACAGACACAAAGTGTCAGTGGGTCTCTGGAGAAAAAGGATGGCTAATGTTTGGGGTCAGACTAGTTCTTCGGAGTAGTTTGAACTGGACTCTTCAGACTGAACAATCAGATTGAAGTCTTCAGACTGGAGTCTGAAGAAGGGCTTCGATCCAAAACGTCACGCATCATCTCTTTTCTCAAGAGATGATGCCTAAACCACTGCGTTACTCCCGCACTTTGTGTCTATCTTCGGAGTAAACCAGTATCTGTGGTTCCTTCCTACACATTAAGTCAATGTTCATACCGCTGGGTTGTAAGCTGATCCGAGCTCGAGTAGGAGGTGCTGTTCCTCCAGTCTACATGTGCCTTCACTCTGGCCATGGAGGAGACCCAGGTCAGTAAGGTCAGTGTGGGAATGGGAAGGGGATTTGCCTTCTCGTGGATGATTTCATGCACCTTCAAGATAAGCTTTAATAGAGTGGCAGGGATATGATCAGAACCAAATCCATTACTGAAAAGTGAGAGACCCAAGTACATACCTTGCAGTGAAGACACCAGGATTTGATTCTCTCCTCCAGGTCCTCTTGTCCGTTCACAAAGTTCGGGCAACAGCTTCTTCCACCATAGAGGCTGAAAGCAGCAAAACACAGAGGGTATGTTAGTGGGGAGAACCTTGCCCAAGGCTTTAATCAACTTTGAAAGCAGAGCGATGGAGAAATTCCCATTCTGTACATTGGTGTGGGAATGGAGCCAAATACAGTCCAGGGAGCCTTCACACAGAATGAAGGGCAACCAGTCAGCGGGGACAAAGGTAGGAGCAAATACTGGGTCGGCCAGTGCACTGCACTCCTGTGTCATAGCTCGCACCTAATTTTATATAAGTTGGCAATCTTTGATGGAGCCATGCAAGATCACCTCATCAGCCTCTTGCACTAAAAGGAGTGAGCAAATATCTAATCATTTGGTAATCTCATTGCAATCCACGAAATTCTCATGCTTATTAACAAGGGTGATGCAATAAAACATAGGACAGTACTGAAGCACAGGTTGCCAACTTCGACCCGCAATGGTTGTGCCGAACATGACAGCGAGTTAAACTGATCCCATCGGCCTTTACATGATCCACCTCCCTCTCTTCCTCGCACTTCCACGTGCCTATCTAAAAAAGCTCTTAATCGCCGCTATCGTATCTTCCTCCACCACCACCTCTGACAATGTGTTCCAGGCCCCCAGCACTCTGTGTAAAATAACTTACCCCGCACATCTCCATTACACTTTCCCATTCTCACCTTAAAGCCATGCACCCTAGTGCTGGACATTCCCACCCTGGGAAAAAGGTTCTGACTGCCTACCCTGGGAAACAGATTCTGTCTACGCTCTATGTTCCTTGCGTAATTTTATATACTTCTATCAGGTCTCCCTCAACCTCCGACGGAAGAGAGAGACGAGAGAAATGTTGGTGCTTGGCCTCAGCAGCTCAAAATAATGAGTGGGCCATTCGGGGCACAAGTGAGAAGAAAATAAAATTAAAGTGCTGGAGTAACTCAACGGATTTGCCAGCATCTCCGGAGGACATGGACAGGCAATGTTTTGCGTTGAGACCCCTCTTCAAAAATATCTTTACCTAGAGGGTTGCAAATTTTAGGAATTCTTTATCCAGCGCAACTGTGGACACTCAGCCATGGCGAGATAGATTTGTGGATATCAAAGGATGTGGAATCAGTTCAGGAATGAGATGAACAGACCAGGTAGATGCACAGAGTCTCCTGCCCAGAGTAGGGGCGTCAAGAACAAGAGGGCATAGGTTTAAGGTGAGGGGGGAGATATTTAATGGGAACCAGAAAGGGGTAACATTTTACACACAAAGGATGGTGGGTGTATGGAATGAGCTGCCGGAAGAGGTAGTTGAGGCAGGTACTATCGCAAAGTTTAAGAAACATTTAGACAGGTACATGTTTAAGAAAGAATTGCAGATGCTGGAAAAAATTGAAGGTAGACAAACAGCTGGAGTAACTCAGCGGGTGAGGCAGCATCTCGCTCCATAGATGCTGCCTCACCCACTGAGTTTCTCCAGTTTTTAGACAGGTACATGGATCGGATGGGTTTATGGGGATATGGGCCGAACACGCAGGTAGGAGTAGTGTAGATGGGACATGTTGGCTGGTGCGGGCTAGTTGGGCTGAAGGGTCTGTCTCCACGTTGAATGACTCTATGAAAGTGGTATGGAAACAGAAGATCAGCCTTTATCTTACTGAGTGGTGGAGCAAGCACTGGAAACCAAATGTGCTACTCCCCAGTCCATTTGTTAAACTATTCCACAGAGAGCAGGAAGAAGTTGAAGTGGAGAACGTTCTCCCTTCCTTCATTTACCTTCATGGGATCTTTAATCATTAGCTTCATATGAAGGTGGAACATGGTTTGGTTTGGAGGAATAGTACAGTACAGTACGTGTTCTCCTTAATGACAAGCTCGGTGTCACTATGGGTCAAATGAACAAATATCTGAAGGTTTCTGCCAAGTGAACTGAAGTAGTTATTTTACAAGGGCAGTTGAACCAGAAATTAGCACATTTAAGAAATACTTAGTTTATTTTAGAGATATAGCATGGAAACAAGCCCGTCAGCTCACCAAGTCCGCACCGACCATCGATCAGCGGTTCACACTAGTTCTATGGGGCGGTGTCATGTGGCAGTGATAGATTTGCTGCCCAACTGCCTAAGAGACACGTGTTCGATCCTGATTGGGATGCTGTTTGTACAGAGCTTATACTCCTTCCCCGTAACTGCGTGGGTTTTCTCCGGGTGCTCTGGTTTCCTCCCACATTCCAAAGTTGTACAGGCTTGTAGGTTAATTGGCTTTTGTAAAAATTGTAAATTGTCCCGAGTGTGTAGCATCGTGCAGGACTGCTGGCCGGCGTGGACTCAGCGGGCTGAAGGACCTGTTTCCGTGCTTTATCCCTCTAAAGAAAACTATGTTATCCCACTTTTGCATCCTCTCCTTACACACAGGAGAAATTTAAAACTAACCTACAAACCCACATATCTTTGGGATGTGGGAGGAAACCGGAGCACCTGGTGGAAACCCACGCGGTCACAGGGAGAATGTGCAAACACTTCACAGACAGCAGCTGAGGTCAGGATCAAACCCAGGTCCCTGGCGCTGTAAGGCAGCATCTCTACCGCTGCACCACATACTTGCATGGTAGAACCATGGTCTGGCGATGGAATGCAGGGTTCGGTGAATGTAGGGCTCGGTGAATGTAGGGTTCGGTGAATGTAGGGTTCGGTGAATGTAGGGTTCGGTGAATGTAGGCTTCGGTGACGGTGAATGTTGCTTGAATACAGTGCCGGAATGTACGGTGAATGTAGGGTTCCGGTGAATGGTCAATGTAGGCCCGGTGCTTACGGTTGCTGTCTGTACGGAGTTTGAAAGTTCTCCCTGTGACCACGTGGTTTTTCTTTGGGTGCTCCGGTTTCCTCCCACAGACCAAAGGAGTACAGGTTTGTAAGTTAATTGGCTTCGGTAAAGTTGTAAATTGTCCCTAGCGTGTAGGATTGTGCTAGTGTACATGGCGTTTGCTGGTTGGCAGGAACGCGATGGGCTGATGGGCCTGTTTTGCACTGGATCTCTAGTCAGTGTCCTAAATGTTCCTAGATTCCATTTCTGTATCCAATACATTTATTGCCCTCGAATCGGAAGGCTAAACGCCTGGAGAAGGAGATTGAGGCAAACCTGTTTTCCCTGCTGCATCTCACAAGAGGCAAATGATAGAAGTGCTTCTGGACATCGGTCGAGGAGCAGGTCAGTCACTTGCTCACATTTACCCAGCCTGGTGTCACACAGTGCCCGGATACTTAGACCAGCAGCATCATCATCGGGGAGTTGTTGCAGAAGATGTAGAACTGATGTTATGTCGATCGAAGAACCGCACAAAATGGACTGTGAATAAAACAAAACGCTCATAAGAAACCAGTCGGCGTGCAAAGTATCAGACGCACTCATACCCCCTCGTGACCCTTATGGGGCTGTCCCACTGTATGAGCTAATTCAAGAGTTCTCCCGAGTTTCCCCTAACTCGGAGAATTACGGTAATAGCTGCTCGTAGGTACTCGGGGCTCTCGTGGACATTTTTAACATGTTAAAAAATCTTTATGAGTCTTCCTGAGCTTACCGCGTTTCCAGAGTACTTGCCGTTAGCATTACGAGCCGCTAAGAGACGTCCCGAGCTACGACGAACCCGCTACGTACATTCTATGTGCTTACCACGAGTTTGATTTTTTTTTTAAACTGGGGAGAGCTCTTGAATGAACTTGTACAGTGGGACTGCCCCATTATTGTCACCTCTCAATTGTTCCTGAACATAGTGGAGGCAAGGCCTTAAGAAGATAGTTATTTGTTTTAGCTTTAGTTTAGAGATACAGCGTGGAAACAGGCCCTTCGGCCCACAGAGTCCACGCTGCCCAGCGATTACCCCCGTATACTAGGTCTATCTTACACACTACGGACAATATACTGAAGCCAATTAGCCAATAAACCTGTACGACTTTGCAATGTGGGAGGAAACCGGAGCACCCAGAGAAAACCCACGCGGTCACAGGGAGAACGTACAAACTTCATACAGACAGCACTCATAGTCAGGATTGAACCCGGATCTCTGGTGCTTTAAGGCAGCAACTCTCCCGCTGCAACACTGTGCTGCCAAAAATGACAACTCGAGGTGGCTTTGGACATTGACAGCAAGACATGCACAATACTTGATGACAAGACATGCACAATACTCCACTCATTTCTTTATTTTTGATTTCCTACTTTTACTTTATTTTTCGCTATCTTTTCCTATCTGTATAAAAAAAATGTATAGAAATGCAAATAAGACATAATTGTTAATATTAATAATATTACGAATGTATGTGAGAAGTATATTCTATTAATATGTACTTACGTCTAATAAAAATATTTAACAAAAAACAATACTTGATGTGATGTTGGACTGAGTCCATGAATCACCAACCTGCAATTTGTGCAGATCTTCGGAAGGTAGTTGGGAACTGGATTCATTGATTATGTGGATCCATGGATAAATCTTCTTGAAGTGACTACACGAATTGATCTGTTTGAAAAAAAAAATGGATTAGAGTAATTGAGTAGTACTTCATCCCAACTTGTCCACGCCGACCAAGATGCCTCCTCTACACTAGTCCCACCTGTCCGTGTTTTGGCTCTTATCCCTCTAAACCTTCCCTGTTCAGGTACATGCCAATAGACACAAAATGCTGGAGTAACTCAGCAGGTCAGGCAGTATATCTGGAGTAAAAGTTTAGAGTTTAGAGGTGCAGCTTTTTTGGTCACTTTTAACAAAAATTAACAAGCCATTTAAAATCTGATATCTAGATCCCTTATAGCTCTTACTGTGACCATAACCCATTGAAGGTACACAAAAGGCTGGAGAAACTCAGCGGGTGCAGCAGCATCTAAGGAGCGAAGGAGATGGGCGACGTTTCGGGCCGAGACCCTTCTTCAGACTGGTCAGGGATCAGGGACACGAGAGCCATTGAAGTTTCCCATTAAGTTTCTTTTAACATGGAAGAAGGATTCCCTTAGGCCTGGTATAACATCTAATGGGGAGTAAACATGTTGCTGTGGGTGGAGAATGAATCCAACTTCACCAGTGCGGTGGACAGCAGTCTGTGGGGTGTGGGATCGCTGAAGGAAATGTCAGGATTCCACCATTTGAACACGTACAAAGGAACAATCAAGTGTAATAATGGTGAGCGCTGGTAGCTTTGCCTTCATCACCACTGCAAGGTCCTGATCTTTATACTAAAATATACACTAAAACCTCCATGACATTTCTTACCAACCCCACCCGCATGCCTCTGCCAGTTATTAGCCTACGACACCTCACCCTGCTGTTACTGGTTTCCGAGGCACCATTACAAAGTGCCAACTTTCCAACAGCAGCTCATTCATTATATGTGTGGAAATGGGAATTGGGAGCAAGGACAGAATTATCTCTGCAAAATTTGGTTCATAAGCACCAGCCTATTCCACAGATTCACCATCCTCATCTCCTTTCTATAGGTACATCCTATCCACGTACTTGTCCAAGTGTCTTTCTAATGTTATGCTGAACTACCTTCTCTGACCTCTCGTTACATACATACCCATTACTCTCTGAGTGAAAAACTCAGTGTCCTATTAAATCTTTCCCTCTCACCTTAAACCTATGATCTCTGGTTCCAGATGTCCCTACCCTGAGCAATTTACCAAATTTTGTATGGAAAATACCTATAGGTCCAGCACTCCAATGCTAAAACTTTATCTCCTCACATTACCTTGAAGTTGTTACTATTCTAATGATCAATCTTTGAACAACCATAGTTTCCAGTAAACACTGTAAGGGGCAGCACAGTGGCACAGCAGGAGTGGGTATGTTGAACCTATACACATTTTCCAGAAGAGATTTGGTCCCTTGCAACTTTAGAGACCCAGGTTCGATCCTGACTAGGGGCGCTGCCTGTATGGAGTTTGCATGTTCCGCTGTGACTGTGTGGGATTTCTCCGGGTGCTCCGGTTTCCTCTCACATTCCAAAGACGTGCAGGTTTGTAGGTTAATTGGCTTCTGGAAAATTGTCCTTAGTGTAAATAGGATAGAACTAGTGTACGGGGTGATTGTTGGTTGGTGCGGACTCCATGGGCCAAAGGGCCTGTTTCCACACTGTATCTCTAAAGAACAAACTTCCCATATAATTAGCTTCATGTGGATTCATAACTGTGGGACTAAGGTTGCAGACTGCACCCGGTAGAGAAGCTTTGTTGGTCCAATGTTCCCTGGGTTCACAGACTGTGATCAACACCACTACCATTTAGTTGTGCCCTTGGAGATTAATTCAGGGTGTGGGTGGCAGAGACATACCAGTTCCTCCACTGTCTTGAGTGGTTTCTGGTCAGGATGTAGTTTCCGGGCTGTCCTCTGGAGGTACACCGACAGCAGTTTCATCAGCAGGCCCTCGATCACCACAACCTCAGTGAAGGATATCAACGTGGCTTCCCAGAAGTCGACCAGCACCTGTGGAGTCTCTGCCTCGTCGATTGTGTTGCCTCTTCCACAGAGACCCTGCCAACAACAAAAAGCCAATCACTCAGTCGTTACCCTGACACCCCCCACTATCAGCTTCTTACCGCACTCCCCAGCACTCTCAACTCCAGCTTGCAAACACTTCAAAAGTGGAGGAAGGAACTCCAGATGCTGATTTACACCGTGGACAGACACAAAATGCTGGAATCATTCAAGCTGGTCAGGCAGCACCTCTGGATAGAAGGAATGGGTGGCGTTTTGGGTCGAGACCCTTCTTCAGACTGAAGTGGAACTTCGAAAGTGGAAACATGCAAGGACAGGAAAAGACCATGCAACAACTCAGAAAGGCAAACCCGGAGGATCGTTCTGTCTACATCTCTCGTTTCCTTTTCCCCTGACTCAGTCAGAAGAAGGGTCCCGAACTGAAACATCACCTCTTCTTTTTCTCCAGCGATGCTGCCTGACCCGCTGAGTTACTCCAGCACTTTGTGCTCTGACGTGTTCAGGCTGGTAAATGCCAAGTTATCAGCAAGCGGACATATTTTACACAAAGGGATTAGCGTTAGTTTAGTTTAGGTTTAGAGATACAGCATAGAAACAGGCCTTTCGGCCCATCTAATCCATGCTGACCACCAAGCACCTGTTCACTCTAGTTCTATGATATCCCGCCTTCTCAACCACTCCCTGCGCATTAGGGGCAATGTACAGAGAGCCAATTAATCTACAAACTCACAGGTCTTTGGGATGTGAGAGGAAACTGGAGCATCCAGAGGAAACCCACGCAGTCACAGGGGGAGTGTGGAAACGTACACAGCACCCGAGGTCAGGGTCGATCCCGGGTCTCTGGTGCTGTGAGGCAGCAGCTCTAACAACTAATGCCACCTCGCACTGAAATAGATGTTTTTTTTACTAAGGTTTGCAGCTGACTGTGTAAATGTGACATGTTTGGTTGCAATTTGCCCGTCTGTTTTTACCTATTCGAAATTAATTCCAACAAATTGAAAACAGGAAGAGCCAAAATAAAGCTAGGGATGGGAGAGAGGAGTTGGATAAACTGGAGAGGACTAGCACAGGCAATGGGCCAAATGGCCTCCGATACAACACCACTGATCTTATTCAGCATCAAGCCCTTTTCCAGCAAAGATTAACAAATAAAGAACATTAGTTCCTCCTGGTGGTGACATTTATATTTACTCAAATTCTCTAAAAACATCTCTACAAAACAGTGTAAAAGCCAACACTTCCACCTTGGGAAATTGGAACTAGCATTTAACTTCCAAACACTCTATTCATCAATAATTCTTCTGAACTGTTGCAATTATTCATGAAGGGCAAAAGTACAGAGTGCTGGAGTAACTCAGCGGGTCAGGCAGCATCTCAATGGTACGTTTATTTGTGAAATTCATTTTTGTATTCAGTTCAGTACCAAGTATCACTATACATCAGCACATAGATACATCTTAGTTAAACGTCTCAGATACAGTTAGAGTGTATAGCAGTAGTATACAGAGACAGTGAACAGAGTCAGACATAAAGTGCTGTAGTAACTCAGCGGAACGGGTGAAATTTCGGGTCAAGACCTGAATCGTCACCCATTCCATCTCTCCAGAGATGCTGCCTGTTCCTCTGAATTACTCCAGCAGTTTCTGTCTATCTTCAGTGTAAACCAGCATCTGCAGTTCATTCCTGCACAGTAAACAGATTTGCCAGTTTTGCCGCCATTTTCAAGTCCCAGTTTGTAAGTGCAGGGTTCTTGACCTGACCATGAAGGCCTGTTGTCATGGCAGCTTTGCAAAGTCCGCCTGGCAAAGTGTAGCCATGGTGTCCTCCACCGGAGAACATGGATAGGTGATGTTTTGTTGCAAATCTACAAAGACCAAATGAATTTATACAGTGAAACTAAGCAGGACTAGAGTGAAACTAGTAGGATGACTAGGGTGGGCAAGCGATGGAGGGAGAGGGTCATCAGTGCTGGCTCTGATCTGTTCTGAACATTTTCATACCTCTAGTTTCCCTCTCCCCCGACTCTCTGTCTGAAGAAGGGTCTCAACCCGAGACGTCACCTATTCCTTTTCTCCACAGATGCTGTCTGAGCCGCTGAGTTACTCCAGCATGTTGTGTCTATCATAATTGGTGATTTGTCATTCTTTGCAGCTGATGAACAGATGACGCCACAGTAATTTCGAGATACATAAAGAAAACTGCTAAAATACCTTAAAGAACAAGTCAGCCTCCTCAAGGGTGATTTTGCCACTCTTCAGTAGAGCTACGAACGCAACCACCAAGAGGCCCGGCTGCGTTCTCTCCAGCTCTCGGGACAAGTCCGTTGCCACGACGCCGTGATGTCGCACGAGATTGGGTTCTTCTACAAATCCGCTAACCAATCTCATCTACCAAAAGCAAGCAGGAGGTTAATGAAACAGCCAGTAACCCAGGGCTTCTCGTTTAGGTTTATAGTTGTCACGGGTACCAAGGTACAGTGAAAGGTTTTTTTGTCAACATAAAGACTATACATGATTCCAAACAAGCCACCCACAGTGTTCAGGTACAGCATAATGAGAATAACATTTAGTTATTGGCAACGTTTTCCTTTGCATGCTATCCTATCAAATCAGATAAGACTTTACATGGATACATTCAAGCCAAACTCGAGTATAACACAAAGATAGGCACAAAATGATGGAGTAACCCAGTGGGTCAGGCAGCACCTCTGGAGAGAAGGACTAGGTGACGTTTCTGGTCAAGACCAGAAACAAAACAGGGCTGGCAACCGATGACCTCAGGAAGAGTGGAGATGACTTGAGGAATGGTCTATTGTGGGTGGGGGAAACGTGCTAACAACAGGGATACAAGGATGCGAACAGTGGAGTTAGTAGAACGCCTAGGGTGGGGGGGGGGGGGGGGGGGGAGAGAGGGGGGAATGGAATGCAGGAATGACTTGAAATTGGAGAAATCAACGTTCATACCGCTGGGTTGTAAGCTGCCCAAGTGAAATATGTGTTGCTGTTCCTCCAATTTGCGTTTGGCCTCACTCTGACAGTGGAGGAGGCCCAGGACAGAAAGGTCTGTGTGGGAATGGGAAGAGGAGTTAAAATGTTTGGCAATCGGGATATTGTGTAGACTAAGGCTGACTGAGCATAAGTTTTTCAGAAGTGGAAGTGGAGAGAATAGAAGGATATGGATCATGTACAGACAGTTGGATCAGTTTAACTTGGCATCATGTTTGGCACAGTTCCTGTGCTGTACTGTTCTATGTACGACAGGTACAGTAAAGGGGGAGATACAGAATGTAGAACATAGCTCTCAGCATTGTAGCTTCACCAGTTCCAGAGACAAAGTCCAACGTCCGCAATGGGGTAGAGGTGAATCAGACAGTACCCCGACTTACGGAATGACCGTTCAGAAGCCTGATAACTGAGGGGAAGGTGCTGTTCCTCAGTCTGATGAGGTGCGCTTTCACATTTCTAATCCTTCAGCTCAATGGGGACCAGGGCGAACAGGTTTTTGATTATGTTGGCTGCTTTTCTCAGGCAGCATGAAGTGTGAGTGGAGTCTATGGTCGGGAGCTGGTCTGTGTGATATTTCAATTCACAACTTCCCATTTTCAAACGTAACACCTGATTATAAAGGGAGCATAGTGGCACCGTGGTAGAGTTGCTGCCTTACATCGCCAGAGTCACAGGTTCGGTCCTGATTACGGGTGCTGTCTGTACGGAGCCTGCACGTTCACCCGGTGATCATGTGGATTTTCTCCAGGTGATCCAGTTTCCTCGCACGTTCTGAAGCCATGCACATTTGTAGGTTAATCGGCTTCTGTAAACTGTCCCTAGTGTGTAGGAAAGAACAAGTGCACGGCTGTAGTGCTCGACGCAGACCCAGTGGCCCGAAGGGCCTGGCTCCACGCTGTATTTAAAACTAAAACTAAACTGTAACGCAAACCGTAAAGACAGGAGCAGCATCCTTGGGGAACACGGATAAGCGCTGTTTCGGGTTGGGATCCTTCTTCAGACATTTATTCATCACTCAATTTAACGGATCAGTTTAGTTTAGAGATACAGCGTGGAAACAGGCCCTTCGGCCCAACGAGGCTGTGCCGACCAGCGATCCCCCATACACTAACATTATCCTACACACTAGGGTCAATTTACAATTTTTACTGTAGCCAATTAATCTGCAAACGGGTATATCTTTGGAGTGTGGGAAGAAACCAGAGCCCCCAGGGAAAACACACATGGTCACGATGAAAACGTGCAAACTCCGTACAGCCAGCACGCGTAGTCAGGATCAAACCCAGGTCTCTGGTGCTGTGAGGCAGCAACGTGCCGCCATAGCTATTACTGATTGTGTCAGAGCTTCTTGTGCGCAAGACTCCAATTCGTCCATTAAAACAATGACAAACTCATGACTGCAAAGTGTTTGGGACACCCTGAAAGGGAAGATTTACTGAAGCAAGAGTTTGAAAGTGGGCAGCAAAGGCTCTGCCTTGGACCTTACCTCGGGGTATCGCCTCATGGCATTGTGGTATTTGTGCTGGTCTTCAATTCTTAGCGCCACCGTTGCTTTGGTAAGTGATACCAGGGGAGACTGCCTGATGGAGTCCAGCCTCTCCAGGTGGTCCCAGGCTGTTCTCAGGCACACGTTTCTCATGCAGGGGCTGCACAGGGCGTGGGGAATTTGGGTTGGTTCCGTCAGCTTGAATACTTGCAAAATCTGGTTTGCCATTTCCTACAGAATTAAAAACAATGTCACTGCTCCACCAAATGCACGCAACAAACATCACTTTACTACATACTCCCGTCGTTACAAAATTGAGATCCTGCTTTTGGCAAAAAATTTATTTTTTCACTCTTATTAAACAAAACAAGTGGTTAATCTATGAAGAATGGCCGATTATTATAATTAATTATTAGAATGCCTAATTGTTAGAAGTAATTATTAGAATGGCTAATTATAAAGTACCTGTACTTTAATGAAAGAGTAGGCCTGAATAGAGTGGATGTGGAGAGGATGTTTCCAGCAGTAGGAGAGTCTAGGACATACCTTCAGAAAGGAGATGAGGAAATTTAGCAAAAGGACATTTAGCTAGAGGGTGGTGCTTCTATGGAATTCACTGCCACAGATAGCTGTGGATGCGTCATTGGGTATTTTTCAGGCAGACATTGACAGACTTGATTAGTAAGTGTCAGGGGTTATGGGGCAAATGGAGTTGAGAGGGAAAGATAGATCAGCCATGATTGAATGACGGAGTGGCCTCGATGGGCCGAGTGGCATTCTTCTGTTCCTCCGACATTTGATCGAACTTATGAAAATGCCTCAAAGGAGAGTGAATGAACAAAATCAGTAAAAATTATAAATTGTCCCGAGTGTGTAGGATGGTGTTAGTGTGCGGGAAGGCTGGTTGGCGCGGACTCAGTGGGCCGATGGACCTGTTTCTGCATTGTATCTCAAAACTAAACTAAACAAGAGCCTATCTCACTGGAGGGGTGAAATGGCAGGTAGACAAAAATGCTGGAGAAACTCAGCGGGTGAGGCAGCATCTATGGAGCGAAGGAAATAGGCAATGTTTCGGGTCGAAACCCTTCTTCAGAAATAAGCAACGTTTCGACCCGAAAAGTTGCCTATTTCCTTCGCTCCATAGATGCTGCCTCACCCGCTGAGTTTCTCCAGCATTTTAGTCTACCTTCGATTTTCCAGCATCTGCAGTTCCTTCTTAATCCTTGGGTAACATGGCATTGTCTGATATGTTTAGGTAGGCTTGTAGATTTGGCAATCTACAACGCTCAGTGTAGCTTCACCGTCTGAATTGTTCTCTTTACATGGCAGATTGATGGGTAGACACCTCCTGGACCAGCTGAGACCATGACATCTGGGCAACATTAGGCAGTGCCACATTGAATTATGTCAGATTACATGAACGGCTGAAAATAAAACTACTTACTGCACTAAGTGGATCTTCAATTTCTTCATAGACTAAATGCTTTAAGAAGTACATAAATCCTTTTCCAAATTTCTGAGGTTCATTTTCCCATAAAGGTATTCGGCTGATGAGGTCACTGAGCGATTTGCCTGACATCTTATAGTAGGGGAGAGTGAAGTGAAAATCGTCCACCTCAAACCTAGTGTCAAAATATGGCCACACATCAGTTCAAACAGCATTCAGATTATACACTTGTAGGCAAAGAGAATCATAGAGTCATACAACATGAAAACGAGCCGATCACCACTCCTGTGCATGCCAACCAAGATGCCCCATCTAAGCTCGTTCCCATTTGCCCGCATTTGGCCCATGTCCCTCTAAACCTCAGATGTACACAAAATACTGGAGTAACTCAGTGAGGCAGGCAGCATCTCCGGAGAGAAGGAATGGGCGACGTTTCGGGTCGAGACCCCTAATTTCCCTCTAAACCTTTCCTTTCCATGTATCTGTCTAAGTGTCTGTTAAATACTGATAATAGTACCTGGCTCCAGTATCTCCTCTAGCAGCTCATTCCATGTAGCCTTCACAATCTTAGTGAAAAAGTTGCCCCATGGGTTCCTATTACATTTTTCCCCTCTTACCTTAAACCTTTGTCCTCTGGTTATTGATTCACTTACCCTGGGTAAAAGACTCTGTGCATTCACCCTACCTCTTCCCCATATGATTTTATACACCTCTATAAAGTCACCTCTCTATCACCTGCGCTCCAAGCAATAGAGTCCTAGCCTGCCCAACCTCTCCCTGGCGCTCAAGCCCTCTGGTCCTGGCAACATCCTTGCAGGCTCACCTTAACATAGTGCTAACTAGGAGTTAACGGAATATAGATGAGGCTTTGTCAAAAAATATGTGCATGTTTAAGATTCAGGTTGCACAGTCTTATGTAAGAGCGGTCATAAGATAAGAACCTGTGAGAACCAACATGCCCCATCTGCTCTAGTCCCACCTGCCAGCGTTTGGCCTATATCCCTATAAACCTATCCTATCCATGTACCTGTCCAAATGCTGTAAAATCCATTATGATCCCAATCCATTATGATAGTACCCGCCTCATGTACCTCTTCTGGCAGCTCGTTCCACATTCCTACTCCCCTTTGTGTAAATAAATTACCCCTCAGGTTCCTATTTAATCTTTCCCCCCTCACCTTAAACCTATATCTTCTGGTTCTTGATTCCCCTACTTTAGGCACAAGACTCTGTGAATTTACCTGATCTCATGATTTTGTACACCTGTATAAGATCACCCCACATCCTCCTGCGCTCCAAGGAGTCCTAGCCTGCCCTACCTCTCCCTGGAGCTTAGGCCCTCGAGTCCTGGAAACATTATGCTAAATCTTATCTGCACCCATTCCAACTTGACAACATATTGAGCCAAGTGATGGAGTTGTTGTGACCTCCTGTGGTGAGGGTCACGGTGACCTTTGCACCCTGTCCACAGGAAAAGTCAGGGCGGAGAACTGCTCCATACAACTCAGGCCCTCACGTCCTGGCAACATCTTCGTAAATCTTCTCCGCACCCTTTCCAGCTTGACATCTTCCGTACAACAAAGTAACCAGAAGTCATCTCATGGTAAATGAGGACATTCCATAGAACCGAGAGCACATACTGACTGAAGCAGTCACCCAGTTGCAGGCAGTTCTCCCTGAATGCCGACAGTAATTCCTTGCTGTCGCTCTGGCCCAGGTCAGGATCCAGAAGAGCAGCCTTTAGGATGAGGTGGGCCTCACTCAGCAAGTGGACGTAACTCTGCGGACTGCAGGTCTTGTACTTCAGACTGTACTCCACCTACAGCAGGGTTCAAATCAAAAAGGTCAGAATAGAGCCCACTTAGTAGCTCAATAGCAGCTGGAAAAGTCAGCTACTCACCATCTCTCTGCACAGCTGTACAGTTGGAATCACTTGCAGGCAGTATAAATTCCACCCGCAATTTGCGGTAGCTGGAGGTGCGTTATTAACAGTTCTTGACCTTTGTGGTCTGCAAAAATAATAAAATTCCGTTCAGCTGCAACTTGATGCTTTAGACTTTAGTGACACAGCGTGGCAATAGGCCCTTCAGCCCAACGAGGCCACGCCGACCAGCGATCAATTCATGCACTAGCACCATCCTACACACCAGGGACAATTTACAATTTGTTTTACATAAGCCAATTAACCTCGAAACCTGGAGAAAACCCACGGGGTCACAGGGACAAACTCCGTACCCATAGCACCCGTAGTCAGGATCGAATTTGGGTCTCTGGCGCTGTAAGGCAGCAACTCTACCACTGTGCAGCTCAAAGGGTATTCTTGAACCAGATGGAATTTATAAAAACGAAAGTTCAGTGGCTTCATCAGATTAACTAGATTTAAATTCACAATTATCATGGTGGGGTTGGAACTCAGATCTCAAGATCACTACTCCAGGACTCTAGTTTACACACATTTCTCACCTTCCCCCTACCCTTCCACATATTTGGAAAGATACATGGATAGGAAAAGTTTAGAGGGCTATGGGCCAAACAAGCGGAGATGGGGCAGCTTGGTTGGCGTGGCCAAGTTGGCCCGAAGGGGCCATGATAAAACTGCTCATGATACTCCAAATACAGACTGGTCATTGCCGTTTCACGCCTCAGCATTACATCCCTGTTTTTAAGTTCTCCTTAAACATTCATTGTTACAAGGGAGGTAATAAAAATCCAGATGGATCCAATCATGCATTCGATCATCAGCCAAACAATAGATCTGGTTTACACCGATGATGCACACAAAATGCTGGAGTTCCTCTAATTTGGAATGGATGCTCCAGGGAATGCTGCTGCACCCAGGCCAGATGGATAATAGGAGCGACACAGTGGCGTAGTGTTGCTGCCTTACAGCGCCAGAGGCCTGGGTTCGATCCTGATTACAGGTATTGTCTGTGTGGAGTTATACGTTCTCCCCGTGACCACCTGGGGTTTCTCCAAAGACGTACAGGTTTGTCGGTTAATTGGCTTTGGTAAAATTATAAATTGCCCCTAGTGTGTAGGATAGCGCTAGTGTACGGGGATCACTGGTCGGCGCGGATTCGGTGGGCTGATGGTCCTGTTCCATGTCGTGTCTCTAAACAACTAAATTAGGCCAAAACACTCGTACTTACAATCCTTTTTTGGATTCAGTCTGTCTGTCTGGAGCCTTGACCTCGGCCTTGGCCAGCAATATCAAGTGGTTCCTGGAATGACATACAGCTCTCAGCCCGATGAAGAGTTGCATACGCAGGGCAGACACAGGCAGGAAAAATGGTGGACAAGCCTAACCACGGAAAAGACCAAGAGGAAAAGTATATGAGACATTCCTCAGGAAAGACAAGACAATCATGGAAGTATACATTGCTAACCAACACCAAGGCCCACCTCCTACACCAGGAAAGTATTTTGATGGATGTTCCATCGGTAAAAGCAAGTTCAACTGTCCCTCTCAACTTTTTATAGTCCAGACAGGGAACAAAACCTTTTGCTTGAGTTCCCAACATTGACATGCAAGGCTGACACTCCCATGTAAAATATTGAGCCTTTGGTTATCATTCTGCTAGAAATAGCAGTAAGTCAAAGGGCCTATCAGGCAAGATGCTTTCAAGAGAGAGCTAGATAGGGCTCTTAAAAGTAGCGGAGTCAGGGGATATGGGGAGAAGGCAGGGACGGGGTTCTGATTGGGGATGATCAGCCATGATCACATTGAATGGCGGTGCTGGCTCGAAGGGCCGAATGGCCTACTCCTGCACCTATTGTCTATTGTCTATACGATGGCTGACATTCTCAAGACCTTGACCGATCCAATTGTTGCCTATCATTGCACTATCCAGTCCAATGGCCACAGCTCTCGATTCCCCATTGTACTGTACAACAGCTCTGAAAACACGTTATGGTTCCATCTCTACAAACGTACATTCGCTGGGATAGCGAGATCCAAAGATTTGCTGTCCTCCATGATGAAATCCCTCCCCAACTTCACACGAGGCGCAGCAGTAGAGTTGCTGCCTTACTGAGCCAGAGACCGGAGTTCGATCCTGACTGTGGGTGCTGTCTGTACGGAGTTTGTATGTTCTCCCTGGGGCCGTATAGGTTTCCTACGTGTGATCCGGGATCCTCCCACACCGCAGATTTGTAGGTTAACTGGCTTCTGCAAATTGCCCCCAGTGTGTAGGATGAGAGACTGTGATAACATAGAGCTAATGTATGGGTGGCCGTTGGTCAGCGAGGACCCGGTGGTCGGAAGAGCCGGTTTCCACACTGTATCTCTAAACTAAACTGGATCTCGGAAAATCTTATTGCCATTTTCACTAGGATAGGGCTCTCTTCATTTAGAGGTTTCTGAATTCTCCTGGAACCTGAATCAGCAAGTTATTGACAATTAATATAATTGATTCAATAGACACTGTAATAATGTTTCATTCATTTTGCGTTTAAAGGCCACGATGCAAAGCAAAAAGGTAACAGTTGTACAATTATAGGCCGAGGCAATACCTTGTTATTTGTGTCAATCTCTGGATCGACATCTCGAGCAGCTACAGCACTGCACCTGACACTGTAGCACAGCAGGTGATTCCTGTCACGGAATAAGGAAACATGTATTACAAACAGGAGTCAACCTGCAAAGACTGATCGGTGAACATGATTCCACTCAGACAATGGAATAGTGGACAATGAGTGGCGTGGTGACGCAGTGGTAGAGTTGCTACTTTACAGCGCCAGAGATCTGGGTTCCACCCTGACTACTGCTGCAGTCTGTACGGAGTTTGCACGTTCTCCCTGTGACCGTCTGGGTTTTCTCCGGGTGCTCCCGTTTCCACCCACATACCAAAGATGTATGTACAGGTTTGTAGATTAGTTGGCTTCTGTAAATTGTAAATGGCCCCAAGTGTGTAGGATAGTGCTAGTGTATGGCACGATCGGTGGTCTTCACAGACACGGTGGGCCGTAGGGTCCGTTTCTGAATTGTATTTCTAAAATAAACTAAAAGTAAAGTGAAGCTACTAAAGCATATTTTGCCTTATCAACAAGTTCTGTTACACAAGATGTTTGTTCATTATGGCTAGTCATTCACGTTTCTACCAATGTACCTTATCTGTGATCCTCTGAGAATCGTTTTGGCAAAGTAAGACATGACGGGAAACAGAGAAACTAGAATACTTTGCTATGCAGAACAGTTTGTATAACAGATTAATTCATTTCCTTCTACTTCCCTGCGCATTGAAGTCCTGTTAAATTGTAAAACTCTTAACACCGCTCTCCAGGAGACGCTACTTTCTCTTTACGCCAACTGGTCTTTAGACCAACAGGTTTGAAGAAGTTTCTTGACCTGAAATGCCACCTACCCATGTTCTCCGGAGATGCTGCCTGACCTGCTAGTTGACTCCAGCACTTTGTTTATTTTTTATTCTGAAAACCAGCATCTGCAATTCCTTGTGTCCACATCCAAACATCCAACTGGTAATCTGTCTTGGTAATCTGTAATGGGCCAAACCCACTTGAATGATTTTCACTGTCGTGACAGATTGTTTGTCCTCTCCCCCCCCCAAATGTTGTTACCAGGACAGGGAGTTCCGGATGGGGAGAGGGCGACAGTCAAGCTAGAGAACGCATATGCAATCAATGGCTGGCATGGACTTGTTGGGCCGAAGGGCCTGTTCCATGCTACACGGCAACGGGGACGACATGTTTCTTTGATTGGGAACGTTTATTGCCTGGAGGATTGTGGATGCCTTCTCACTGTGCAGTCAGGTCAGAGAATGAAAGATGTGGAACTAAGGCGTTAATGTGGATCTAGTGAATGACAGAGCGGTCTTGAAAGGCCACGGAACTAAGTCGGCTCCTACTTCATAGATTAGATTTCGATTTTTATTACTTGTCATTCGAACCTCAGAGAGGCTCGAATGAAATTCTGTTTCTACAAGCCATACAAACAGAGCAATTCGTAGAAAAAACACACAGACAATTCAATTCACACAAACATCCATCACAGTGACTCTCCTCCTCACTGTGATGGAAGGCAAAGTTCTTCTCTCTCCCCCGCACCATTTCTCTCCCGATGTCGAAGCCCCAGGCGGGATGTGTTAAGTCCGACGGCCATTGAGGCCGCGCCGGGCGATGTACGGCCCCGCTCTAGGCCCAAAAGTCACAAAGTTGGAGCCCCCGGCGGGCGCTGGAATGTCCCGCAGCCATTAAAGCCGCGCCGGGCGATGTATGGCCCCGCTCCGGGTCGTTCCAACCCCGCGACACGGGCTGGAGAAATTGTGTTGCAGGAGCTCCGGAGAGCGGTCTCCCACCCGGACCCGCGAGCTCCCGATATCCCGACAGTCCACCGACTGTAAGCTGGAGCTGGAGCCCCGGAGTCGGGCCGCAGCTGGAGCTGGAGCTGGAGCTGGAGCCCCGGAGTCGGGCCGCAGCTGGAGCTGGAGCTGGAGCTGGAGCCCCGGAGTCGGGCCGCAGCGGCGATCCACCACCGCTCCCCACGCTCCGAGGCCGGCCAGCCCCAAGATGGTAAGGCCGCAGCTCCGCAGGCTCCGTGACTGCAGCCCCCAGGTCGTCCCGGTCGGAGGCTGCTCCACGGTACTAGGCCCCAACGACAACGGAGACCCGACAGGGAAAAAGTCGGGTCTCCCGTGCGGGGAAGAGATTTTAAAGGTTTCCCCCTCCCCCCTCCACATATACACAGTTATAAACAGTACAAAAAAAAACGCGAACAACTACATTTAACTAGACAAAAAATTTTTTAAAACAGACAGGCTGTAGGAGCCGCTGCAACGCGAGTCGCGCCGCCACACCGAATTGTAAATGGCCCCATGCGTTGTCTATTTGAATCAAAGCATTGTTCCATAGTGAATGTAAGCATTACATAGAGCTCCATTCATCTACACCGAGCAAGCAGTGGATTCTAACCCTGGGCACTTAATCATTCATGTCAGATGATTGATCAGCTGAATAATATCAAAGTGATCAGCTGATTCATATTAAAGTGTGGTGAAACTGACGGACCGTGTTCTTAAGTGTGTTTTTAAAGGCTTGTTTTAACGGCAGCTTGCTGTAAACAGGTACTGCATAGCTACCCTTTCACCAAGGGCAACACTGGTGACTTTACATACAAATTAAACTATAGTCAATTCAGTCAGTCTAGTTTAGTTTATTGTCACGTGTACTGAGGTGCAGTGAAAAGCTTTTGTTGCCAGTCAGCAGAGAGACAAAACATGATTACAATCGAGCGATTTACCGTGTATAGATACATGATAAGGGAATAACATTTAGTGCAAGGTAAAGCCAGCAAAGTCCGATCACCAATGAGGTTGAAAGTAGTGCAGCACTGCTCTCTGGTTGCGATAGGATGAAGCTACACTGCTTGTGTCAGTGCAAATTGATGCCTTCAGGGGCTTAGATGATAATACATGTGTTCCAGAGCAGTGCATTTTCACACAGAGAGTGGTGGGTCTGTGGAACAATCTGCCAGAGGATAGACACAAAATGCTGGAGGAACTCAGTGGGTCAGGCAGCATCTCTGGAGAAAAGTGGCCATATTTTTTTCTCCAGAACGTTGGGAGTCTGAGGGGAGACCTGATAGAGGTTTATAAAATTGTGAGAGGCATAGCTATGGGAGACAGTCAGAATTTTTTTTCCTGGGTGGAAATGTGAATGACTAGAGGACATAAATGTACGGAGCAGGAACGTTTAATGGAGATTTGCGGGGCAAGTTTCTGTTTTACACATCGTGGTGGGTGCCTGGAATGTTCTGCCAGGTTTGGTGCTGGAGGCAGATACAATAATGATTTTAAGAAGCTTTTATGGATTTGTAAGGAATGGGGCGATACGGCTCACATGCAGGCAGAGGAGATTAGTTTAGCTTGGCATCAGGTTCGGCACAGATATTGTGTGCTGAAGGGCCTGTTCCTGTGCTTTATTATTTAAAAAGTGCTTTATTGTCAACAGAACATTTGGGGATTCTAAAAGGGAGAGATCATAGAACAGTACAACGCAGGAATGGGCCCTTCAGCCCACAATGTTTGTGTTGAACGATGCCTGGCTAGACACAAAATGCTGGAGTAACTCAGCAGGACAGTCAGCATCTCTGGAGAGAAGGCATGGGTGACGTTTCGCGTCGAGACCCTTCTTCAGACTGGTGTCGGGCGAGTGGGCGGAACAGAGATAGAATGTAGTCGGAGACAGTAAGACTGGTGGGAGAACTGGGAAGGGAAGGGGCTGGAGAGAGAGGGAAAGCAAGGGCTATTTGAAGTTAGAGAAGTCAATGTTCATACCGCTGGGGTGTAAGCTACCCAAGCAAAATATGAGGTGCTGTTCCTCCAATTTGTGCTGGGTCTCACTCTGACAATGGAGGAGGCCCAGGACAGAAAGGTCAGATTGGGAATGGGAGGGGGAGTTAAAGTGCTGAGCAACCGGGAGATCAGGTAGGTTTAGGCGGACTGAGGAGGTGTTCAGTGAAACGGTCGGCGAGCCTGCGCTTGGTCTAAACTGATTAAACTGATCTACTCTGCCTGTACATGATCCACCTCTGTTCTCTGCACATCCATGTATCTATCTAAAAGCCTCTTAAACATCACCATTGTATCTGCCTTCGCCACCGCCCCTAGAAATGCTTTCCAGGTCACCACCGGTCTGGGTAAAGAAAAACTGGCTCCGTACATCTCCATTAAACTGTCCTTATCTTAAAGCTATGCCCTTGGACATTTCCACCCTGGGAAAAAGGTTCTGCCTGTCTACTCTATCTATGCCTCTCATAAAAGTTCTATCAAGTCTCCCCTCAACCTCTGGCATTCCACAGAAAACAATCCCTGTAGCTGGAACCCTCTAATCCAGGCGCCATTTTATTAAAGGTTGACAAAAATGCTGGAGAAACCTAGCGGGTGAGGCAGCGTCTATGGAGCGAAGGAAACAGGCAACATTTCGGGTCGAAATCCCTGTTCAGTATGAAGAAGGGTTTCGACCCAAAAGTTGTCCATTTCCTTCGCTCCGTAGATGCTGTCTCACCCGCTGAGTTTCTCCAGCAATTTTGCCTACCTTCGATTTTCCAGCATCTACAGTTCCTTCTCAACCATTTTGTTAAACCGTTCCAAAGCCCCCACATCCTGCCTGTAATGGGGCGACCAGAACTGCACTCGAGGTGCTAATATAAATGCAAGTTCTCCTTACGTCACTGTGGACGGAGTGCCGTGTCTGGACTCTAGGCCCTTGGGCTGCAGTGCCAGAATACTCTGCGGTGGGTTGTCATACCTGGTAATGACGTGTAAGAGTTGGGAACTCAGCACTGCTTGTTTGGCCTTCTCTGGGTAACTGTAGGCAGAGAGCTCCTGCACCATATTGCCAACGGAATACAGGTAGCCCTTGTGCGGCAATGAAAAGAAGCAGAAGAGACTGATCGTTCGTTTCTCTTTCCTCCCTTGGGAACCGCTCGATTCAGAGTCCTCTAAACCAGAGCAGAAAACAACGTGAGTTGGTCTTGTATAATCACCTGGTTTTCAGCTCACAATCCCCCCTCCCCACATCAAAAGACACACACACAGATATGCACCCAATCAGACACCCAAGCCGGCCGCAATAAAAAATGAGGACATGGATACCATACATAGGCAGTTCTACAATAATGCATTCCCAAGAATGCCTCATGTTAATGGGCCTGTCTCACTTAGGCGACTTTTAAGGTGACTGCAGGAGACTCTGCGCTCGCCACATGTTCGCTGGTGGTCTCTGGTGCGTCTCCTTCCTGGTCGTGAGGAGTTCCTCCATTCTGGGAACTAGTCGCGGCCTCAGTATGGTCGTCTTGTTGAAAAATTTTCTGCGACCAGAAATTGGTCTCCATCGATATAATCCTGCAGTCGTACGTGCAGTGGTAGTGGGGTCGCCTCGTAGTTATGGGTAGACAAGGTAGTCGTAGTTTGTTTTAGTTCATCGCCTTTACTGACTGGCCATTTTCATTGGCTCATTGGGGGAAAAAAACGTAGCAGGAGTTTTCAGAACCAAGGAAAACCGACCGATAATGTTAAATGTCCGCCGAACTTCACAGCTGGGTATCTCTGGCTTATTAAAAGTTGTCTGGCTTCTTAAAGGTTGTCTCCACTCCTTCTCCCCCCCCCCCCCCCCCTTTTAAAGGACTTACCGTACACTGTGCTAACCATCTTAATTACAGCGCCAACCTTCCTGTTCATCGCGGTGTGTGTCTGTTTCACCTTGGCTTTGCACCGTGTGAATTTTTTAGACAGCGCTCCCCCGCTTGCCCTGGCCCCCTCCTTTGCGATGTGTGTGTGTGCGCGCGCGTGTGTGTGTGTGTGTCTGTGTGTGTGTGTGTGTGTGTGTGTGTGCGCGTGTGTGTGTGTGTGTGTGTGTGTGTGTGTGTGTGTGTGTGTGTGTGTGTGTGTGTGTGTGTGTGTGTGTGTGTGTGTGTGTGTGTGTGTGTGTGTGTGTGTGTGTGTCTGTGTGTGTGTCTGTGTCTGTGTGTGTGTGTGTGTGTGTGTGTGTGTGTGTGTGTGTGTGTGTGTGTGTGTGTGTCTGTGTGTGTGTCTGTGTGTGTGTGTGTGTGTGTGTGTCTGTGTGTGTGTGTGTGTGTGTGTGTGTGTGTGTGTGTGTGTGTGTGTGTGTGTGTGTGTGTGTGTGTGTGTGTGTGTGTCTGTGTCTGTGTGTGTGTGTGTGTGTGTGTGTGTGTGTGTGTGTCTGTGTGTGTGTGTGTGTGTGTGTGTGTGTGTCTGTGTGTGTGTGTGTGTGTGTGTGTGTGTGTGTGTGTGTGTGTGTGTGTGTGTGTGTGTGTGTGTGTGTGTCTGTGTGTGTGTGTGTGTGTGTGTGTGTGTGTGTGTGTGTGTGTGTGTGTGTGTGTGTGTGTGTGTGTGTGTGTGTGTGTGTGTGTGTGTGTGTGTGTGTCTGTGTGTGTGTGTGTGTGTGTGTGTGTGTGTGTGTGTGTCTGTGTGTGTGTCTGTGTGTGTGTGTGTGTGTGTGTGTGTGTGTGTGTGTGTGTGTGTGTGTGTGTGTGTGTGTGTGTGTGTGTGTGTGTGTGTGTGTGTGTGTGTGTGTGTGTGTGTGTGTGTGTCTGTGTGTGTGTGTGTGTGTGTGTGTGTGTGTGTGTGTGTGTGTGTTCCACTCTGCCAGTCACCGTTCTAGTTCCCGGTTTTTCAGGCGACTGCCAGCAACTTTACAGGCGCCGGCAGTCCGCTGAAAAATCGCCTAAGTGGGACAGGCCCACAAGGCAGCACAGTGGCGCATCTGTGGAGTTGCTGCCTTTCAGTGCCAGTGAACCCGGGTTCAATCCTGTCTACGAATGCTGTCTGTACAGAGTTTCTACATTCTCCCGATGACCGCAAGGGTTTTCTCCTGGTGCTCCGGTTTCCCCCCACATTCCCAGACTTTTAAGACATTAGAGATTAGAGTTCTGCTTGTCAATTTCCACATTTTTTAAGTGGTTTTCTTGATCAAATTGTATTAAAACCAATTTGGCCTGGTAATACTAACAGTGTTCCCTAACGCATCAATTGTGTTACATCCAATTCACTCGAGGGAAACGTATATCATAGCAGAATGTTCCAGGTGTATCTCTCACAGAAAGTTAGATGACACACAGCTTTGAAAGGATTGGCTTATTCTTCACACTTCACAGAAAGTATTACTCTATTGCCAAAGTATTTAAAAGTACCTCTAAGGCTACAAAAAATGACCCAAATACTGGACTACCTCAGCAGGTCAAACTGCATCCCTGGAAAAAAACATGGTTCGGTGACATTTCGGATCGGAACCCTTTTTTAGTTGTCAGAAGAAGGGCAACGCCCCAAAACGTCAATTATCTGTGTCCTCCAGAGATGCTGCCTGGCCTGCTGAGTTACTCCAGGAGTTTTGTTAACCAGCATTTGTAGTTCCTTGTTTCCATACTTTAAAGCCACAAAGCTCAATTATTAGGAGAATGTACAAAACAAGGAACTGTAGATGCTGGTTTACACAAAAGGATACAAAGGGTAGCAAAATGTTGGGACTTGGCAAATTAGAGGGGTCTTAGTTTCCATTCTGCACAAGATTTCAAAGACACCGTCATTGCCATAGACAGTTGTGGAGGCCAAGTCATTGGGTATTTTCAAAGCAGAGATGAACAGGTTCTTGATTAGTACGGGTGTCAAAGGTTACAAGGAGAAGGCAGGAGAATGGGGTTGAGAGGGAAAGATAGGTCAGCCATGATTGAATGGCAGAGTAGACCTGTTGGGCCAAATGGCCTAATTCTGCTCCTACTACTTATGACACTAAATGTCTGCTGCTTTCCTTATCAATCCATTTGCAATGTGTTTTGTTTTGTCATATAAAAGTACCATAATCCTTCCCCAGATTAAAGGGTTACAGGCCTGGCACCCGGGTTACATACCCAGAGAGGAATGAATGGCTGCATTACCATAGAATGCACGTTATTATCATATAGTGCATGTCATAAAGTGTAAGTGCTGGGATTGACTGATTATGCAGTCTTCTGCAAGCAATTGCTGCAGCTCTGCCTGGCTTGTGCTGTTAAGTAACTAGTACAGAGCAATGAGCAAATTACTAAGCTCTATATTTCATTTCTACTACTTCCTTCTTTTCCTTCCCCTTTTGCCATGACCACACACACCTCAGTTCATAAAACTTCCATCAGAGTGAAAAACCCTGTCGATTTGTTCCTCAAACCAGGCTCTAACCCCATCAGTTTTGAACGCAGATTCCAGGCTGAAAGTCATAGAATCATACAGCACAGGAACAGACCCTTTGGCCCAACTCGTCCAAGCCGACCTCATCTACGCTAGTCACATTTGGCTCGTATCCCTCTAAACTTTTCCTATCCATATACCTGTCTAAGGGTCTTTTAAATGTTGTTATAGTGCCTGCCTCAACCACTTTGTCTGGTAACTCGTCCCATATACCCACCTCCCTATAGCTGAGGCCTCAAGTCCTGGCAACATCTTCGTAAATCTTCTCTGTGCACATTCCAGCTTAATGACATCCTCTCTATAGCAGGGCGATCAAAACTAAGCACAGTTCTCCAAGTCTGGCCGCACCAACGTCTTGTACAACTGTGACATAACATCCCAACTTCTATACTCAATACTGTTTGATGCAGGCCAATGTACCAAAAGCCTTCTTGGCCACCCTATCTACCAGTGACCCCACCTTCAGGGAACTATGTACCTATACTCCTAGTTGCCACTGCTCTACATCCCTCCCCAGAACCATGCACTGAGAAGGTCCTGCCCTGGTTTGACTTCCCAAAACACAGCACCTCGCACCTATCTTCATCAAACTCCATTAGCCATTCCTCCGCCTACTTCCCCAGCTGTTCAAGAGCCTGCTGCAATTTTTAATAACAAAGTTCTGGTTAAAGCAATGCAAGAAAGCAAACAAATACAACTTGGTAGGATTTAGTGTGCTGAATGTTACTGTACCTGCAGCGAATATTGGAAGGAGCTGTAGAGAATGCAGCGAAGTTTTCTCATCCAAGTAAATATGGGATAGATCTGGTGTGAAACGCCTTGGAATAGAAAAAACAAATTGCATCACAATTTATCTTCCAATACGACATGCACTCAACACAAAACCCACAGAACTGGTATCTCCAGGGTGGTCGAACGGTTGTGTTGCAAGGAACTGCAGATGCTGGTTTAAACTGAAGATAGACACAAAAAACTGGAGTAACGGGTCAGACAGCATGTCTGGAGAAAGGGAAAAGGTGATGTTTTGAGATTGAGATTCAGAGGAAAGGGAAATGAGAGAAATAGAAGGTGATGTAGAGACATATACAACAAATGAATGAAAGATATGCAAAAAAGTAACGATGATAAAGGAAACAGGCCCTTGTTAGCTATGTGGGAGTGAAAACGAACTCAGACAATTTGTTGCTCTGCCTGTGTTTGCCTTTTTTTTAAAGACCTTTAGGGATACAGAGTGGAAACAGGCCCTTCGGCCCACTGTATTCGTTCAGACCAACGATCTCCCATACTCGAGTTCTATCCTGCATGCAAAGTGCAATTTACAGAAACTAATTAACCTACAAACCAACATGTCTTTGGAATGTAGGAAGGAACCGGAGCATTCCGGAGTAAACCCATACGGTCACAGGGAAGATGTGCAAACTCCGCACAGCGGGACCCAAAATCAGATGGAACCCGGGTGTCTGGCACTGAGGCAGCAGCTCCACCTGCTGTGCCACCGCGCTGCCATTGGGTGAAATGGATAACAGCCCCAAGCCTGAAACCCAGTGAATCAGTGGGAGGGTTTGGAGTGAGGAGATATAAACACATACATCAAAAAATTATAAATGATCAAATCATGAAAGCATGCAGCACTCAGCGCTTGCAACGTTTGCATTGTACGATGCTCAAATGTCACCACTGAATCAGTTCCACTGTCCATTTGGTTTGTATGTTCCAGGATACTACAATATTCTGCATGGTAGTCATCCTCATTGATGTTGGTCTACTATTGTCATGTGTTTGGGACACAGTGATGATATCCAGGTGAATCAAACCATCCCTGAGTCATAGCGTCATGCAGCACAGAAACAGGCCCGATGGCCCAACTCACCCATATTCAAGAATAAGGGGTAGGCCGCTTAGAAACATAGAAAATAGGTGCAGGAGTAGGCCATTTGGCCCTTCGAGCCCGCACCGCCATTCAATATGATCATGGCTGATCATCCAACTCAGTATCCTGTACCTGCCTTCTCTCCATACCCCCTGATCCCTTTAGCCACAAGGGCCACATCTAACTCCCTCTTAAATATAGCCAATGAACTGGCCTCAACTACCTTCTGTGGCAGAGAATTCCAGAGATTCACCACTCTCTGTGTGAAAAATGTTTTCCTCATCTCGGTCCTAAAGGAATTCCCCCTTATCCTTAGACTGTGACCCCTTGTTCTGGACCTCCCCAACATCGGGAACAATCTTCCTGCATCTAGCCTATCCAACCTCTTAAGAATTTTGTAAGTTTCTATAAGATCCCCCCTCAGTCTTCTAAATTCTAGCGAGTACAAGCCAAGTCTATCCAGTCTTTCCTCATATGAAAGTCCTGACATCCCAGGAATCAGTCTGGTGAACCATTTCTGTAACCCCTCTATGGCAAGAATGTCTTTTCTCAGATTTGGAGACCAAAACTGTACGCAATACTCCAGGTGTGGTCTCACCAAATCCTTGTACAACTGCAGTAGAAATCCCTGCTCCTATACTTAAATCCTTTTGCTATGAATGCTAACATACCATTTGCTTTCTTCACTGCCTGCTGCACCTGCATGCCTACTTTCAATGATTGGTGTACCATGACACCCAGGTCTCGTTGCATCTCCCCTTTTCCTAATTTGCCATCATTCAGATAATAGACTACCCTCCTGTTTTTGCCACCAAAGTGGATAACCTCACACGTCTCATACCTTCAAAGTTACCTTTGTTTAAGTTCAGAACCCTTGTTTCTGACTTAATTATGTCACTCTCCGTCTTAATGAAGAACTCAACCATACTATGGTCACTCTTGCCCAAGGGGCCACGCACAACAAGACTGCTAACTAACCCTTCCTCATTACTCAATACCCAGTCTAGAATAGCCTGCTCTCTCATTGGTTCCTCTACATGTTGGTTTAGAAAACTATCCCGCATACATTCCAAGAAATCCTCTTCCTCAGCACTCCTGCCCATTTGATTCACCCAATCTATATGTAGATTGAAGTCACCCATTATAACTGTTTTACCCTTGTTGCACGCATTTCTAATTTCCTGTTTGATGCCATCCCCAACTCCACGATTACTTTTAGGTGGCCTGTACATGAGAACTGAAATGAGGAAAAACTTTTTCACTCAGAGAGTTGTGAATTTGTGGAATTCTCTGCCTCAGAAGGCAGTGGATGCATTTAAACTGGATGCATTTAAAAGAGAGTTAGATAGAGGTCTTAGGGCTGGCTGAATGAAGGTATATGAGGAGTAGGCAGGAACGGGCTACTGATTGTAGATGATCAGCCATGATACATTGAATGGCGGTGCTGGCTCGAAGGGCCGAATGGCACCTATTGTCTATGTATCTATGCTGACCAAGATGCCCCCTCCTAGCCAGTCATTCACCCACATTTGGCCCATACCTATTTAAATCCTTCCTATTCATATGCCTGTCCAAATGTCTTTTCACTGTTATTGTTGCAGTACATCAGGTGGTGCAAAAAATAAAATAAATATTGTGCAGAATATAGTGTTACAGCTTCAGAGAAAATGAGGAATGTAAAGTCCAAGGTAGATCAGAAATTCGTCTCTAGCATATGAGAGAAGCTTAAGAGTCGGATAACTGTGGGGGAGATGTAAAAACAAAGAACTGTAGATGCTGGTTAATACACAACAGAAGTATTTCAGTTTGAGACCCTTCTTCAGACGGAGAGTCAGCGGAGATGGAAAGTAGAGGTATGAAGAGGTACAAAGAACAAATTAATGGCATTGTGACATTGTCAAAGTGAGGCCAAAAGCAAATTGGAGGAACAGCACCTCATATTTCGCTTGGGGAGCTTACAACCCAGTGGTATGAATATTGATTTCCCTAATGTCAAGTAATCCCTGCATTCCCTATCTCTCTGTCCCTCCCCCACCCTAGACATCCTACTGGTTTTACTGTCATCCTGTTTAATTTTAACTGTTTTGTTTCTACTTGTTATCACCATTTTCACAGCCAACAATGGACCATTGTGGGCTCCACCATTGCATATCAAGGTTGCTGGCTTTGATTTGTTCTTTTCATACCATTCATTCACTTGTTCTTTGCACCTTTTCATACCTCTAGTTTCCCTCTCCCCTGGCTCAGTCTGAAGAAGGGTCTCGACCTGGAAAGTCACCTACTCTTTTCCTACAGATTTGCTGCCTGACCCGCTGAGTTACTCCAGCATTTTGTGTCTATCTTTGGTGTAAACCAGCATCTGCTGCTCCTTCCTACACAAAGTGTTTTAGTTTGGTTTCATAAGTTGTAGGAGCAGAATTACTCCACCATTCAATCATGGCTGATTTATCTTTCCCTCTCAGTCCTATTGTCTTGCCTTCTTCCCTTACCAATCATGAACCTATTTATCTCCACCTTAACAATATCCATTGACTTGGCCTCCACAGCCTTCTAATGCAATGAATTTCAGTTTAGAAATGCAGCATGGAAACAGGCCCTTTGGCCGACCGATTCCGCACCGATCAGCGATCACCTGTACACTAGTTTTATCCTGCACCCTGGCGACCATTTACAGAAACCAAATAACCTACAAACCTGCACGTTTTGGGAATGTGGGAGGAAACTGGAGCACCCGGAGAAGACAGGGAGAAGTGCGTACTCCGTAAAGACAGCACCTGTGGTCAGGATTGACCCCAGGTCTCTGGAGCTGTAAAGCAGCAGCTCGACCACTGTACTACCTTTCCACCCTTCTCAGGAAGGGTCCCGACCCGAAACGTCACCTATCCATGTTCTCCAGAGATGCTGCCTGACCCGCTGAGTTACTCCAGCACTTGGTATACAACAGCAGTGAAGAAGCTGTTTGTGTATCTACTGGAGCAAAAACATCCTCTCCTCCAGGATAAACCCTTCCTGCTGATGGAAATAGTTCATCTCCTTATTTAATCTTTTTTTTAACAGGAGGCAGATTATGTTTTAATTGCAAAGCACAGCACCTTGTGTATAAAATCATGAGAGGAATAGATCGGGTAGATGCACAGAATCTTTTGCCCAAATTATGGGGAATCGAGGAACAGAGGACATAGGTTCATGGTGAAGGGGAAAAGATTTAATAGGAATCAGAGGGGTAACTTTTTCAAAGGGTGGTGGGTGTAAGGAACAACTGCCAGAGGAGGTAGTTGAGGCTGGGACTGTCCCATCGTTTAAGAAACAATTAGACAGGTACATGGATAGGACAGGTTTGGAGGAGTATGGACCAAGCGCAGGCAGGTGGGACTAGTGTAGCTGGGACATGTTGGCCGGTGTGGGGAAGTTGGGCCAAAGTGCTGTTTCCACACAGTTTGACTATGTTTACTATGGTAAGTCGATGACTCAGAAAGTGATCCCAGACAGTTCCTGTCTGATTGTATCAAGGAGTTATGTCAGAATCAGCAGTGTGGCATTGTTGATTGGGTTATTCATTTGGCTCCCCTTCAGGGTAGGTTTCCTCCTGCACCATGCTTAGCCAACAGAAGGGGAACCAGACCCACTTAGACCATTACACGTAGCATGCTCAGATAACAATGAGGGCAGCACAGTAGCGCAGCAGTAGAGTTGCTGCCCCAGATTCAATCCTGACTACAGGTGCTTTCTGTGACTGCATGGGTTTTCTCCAGGTTTCCTCCCACACTCCAAAGACGCACAGGTTTGTAGGTTAGTTGGCATCAGTAATTGCACATTGACCCTAGTGTTAGTGTGGGGAAAATGAGGGGAAAAAGTAGAGTAGCTATGGAAACTATGAGATTCAAAGAGGAGGAAGTACTGACACTTTTGAAAAATATAAAAGTGGATAAGTCTCCAGGTCCTGACAGGATATTCCCTAGGACATTGAGGGAAGTTAGTGTAGAAATAGCAGGAGCTATGACAGAAATATTTCAAATGTCATTAGAAACGGGAATAGTGCCGGAGGATTGGCGTACTGCGCATGTTGTTCCATTGTTTAAAAAGGGTTCAAAGAATAAACCTAGCAATTATAGACCTATTAGTTTGACATCAGTGGTGGGCAAATTAATGGAAAGGATACTTAGAGATAATATATATAAGCATCTGGATAAACAGGGTCTGATCAGGAACAGTCAACATGGATTTGTGCCTGGAAGGTCATGTTTGACAAACCTTCTTGAATTTTTTGAAGCGGTAACTAGGGAAATTGATGAGGGTAAAGCAGTGGATGTTGTCTATATGGATTTCAGAAAGGCCTTTGACAAGGTTCCCCATGGAAGGTTGGTTAAAAAGGTTCAATCTTTGGGTGTTAATGGCGGAGTAGCAAGATGGATTCAACAGTGGCTGAATGGGAGATGTCAGAGAGTAATGATGGATGGCTGTTTGTCAGGTTGGAAGCCGGTGACAAGTGGGGTGCCTCAGGGATCTGTGTTGGGTCCACTGTTGTTTGTCATGTACATCAATGATCTGGATGATGGGGTGGAAAATTGGATAAGTATGCAGATGATACTAAGATAGGTGGTGTTGTGGATAATGAAGTAGATTTTCAAAGTCTACAGAGAGATTTGGGCCATTTGGAAAAGTGGGCTGAAAAATGGCAGATGGAGTTTAATGCTGTTAAGTGTGAAGTGCTACATCTTGGCAGGACAAATCAAAATACGAAGTACATGGTAAATGGTAGGGAATTGAGGAATGCTGTGGAACAGACGGATCTAGGAATAACTGTGCATAGTTCCCTGAAGGTGGAATCGCATGTAGATAGGGTGGTAAAGAAAGCCTTTGGTGTGCTGGCCTTTATAAATCAGAGCATTGAATATAGGAGTAGGGAAGTCATGTTAAAATTGTACAAGGCATTGGTAAGACCAATTCTGGAGTATGGTGTACAATTTTGGTTGCCTAGTTATAGGAAGGATGTCAACAAAATAGAGAGAGTACAGAGGAGATTTACTAGAATGTTGCCAGGGTTCCAGCAACTATGTTACAGAGAAAGGTTGAACAAGTTAGGTCTTTATTCTTTGGAGCGCAGAAGGTTAAGGGTCTTTAAAATGATGAAAGGGATAGACAGAGTTGACGTGGATACGTTTTTCCCATTGAGGGTAGGGAAGATTCAAACAAGAGGGCATGACATGAGAATTAAGGGACAGAGGTTTCGGGGTAACGTGAGGGGGAACTTCTTTACTCAGAGGGTGGTGGCTGTGTGGAATGAGCTTCCGGCAGAAGTGGTGGAGGCAGGATCGATTTTAACATTTAAGACTAAAGTGGATAGGTATATGGACGTGAAGGGAATGCAGGGGTATGGTCTGAGTGCAGGTAGATGGGATTAGGGGAAAACAAATGGTCGGCACGGACTGGAAGGGTCGAGAGGGCCCGTTTCCGTGCTGTAATTGTTATATGGTTATATTATATGGTTATGACCCAACAGCTCTTGGTAATGAGATTCCCACTTCAGACTGCTGACCTGCTCAGAGAAAGGATTGTGACCATTTATCGTACCAAGGCATACGGTTACGAACCTATGCAAGATCACCTCTCAAGCCTCCTACATCCAATGAGAATAAAGCCAACCTATCCAATCTCTTCTTCTACAACTACAGCCCTCCATTCCAGGCAAAGTGCTGGTGAAGATAGACACAGTGCTGGAGTAACTCAGTGGGACATGCAGCATCTCTGGAGAAAAAGGATAGGTGACGTTTTGGGTCAGAACCCTTCTGTAGACCAGTGCAAAGGCCTAGCGAATCTCTTCTGTACTCTCTCTATTGCAACTACATCCTTCCACTTTTTTTCCTTTTGGGGTGGCACATTGGCACAGCGGTAGAGTTGCTGCCTTACAGCATTAGAGACCCAGGGTTCAATTCTGACTACGGGTGCCGTCTGTACGGAGTTTGTACGTTTTCCCCGTGACCTGCTTGGGTTTTCTCCGGTGTCTTCGGTTTCCTCTCACAGGTTTGGAGGTTAATTGGCTTGGTAAAACTGTAAATTGTCCCTAGAGTGTGTAGCGATAATGTGTGGGGATCGCTGGTTGCCATGGACTCGGAGGCCTGAAGAGCCTGAGTCCACACTGTATCTCTAAACTAAACTAACTGCGTTGTCTCCTCCATAATACATTCTTCTTGCTTCACAATTCACATCTCTTCAACCCTTTTGTCTCACACCTTCTTTCTTTTATCTCTGGCCTTTGTCCATTTGCCTACGGAAACCCCGATTCATCTGCATTGACCTATTACCTGCCAGGCTTTATCCTCACCCTTCTGTCTTCTAAAGCCCTGACCCAAAACACCACCTATTCATATTCTCCAGATATGCTGCCTGACCCGCTGAGTTACTCCAATATTGTGTCTTTTTTTTGTTGAAAATCAGCATCTGCCTGCGTTTGGTCCACACCTGTCTAAACCTATCCTATCCATGTACTCTCATGATTTTGTACATCTCTATAAGATCACCCCTCCGCCTCCTGCGCTCCAAGGAATAAATCCCTACCCTGCCCAATCGCTTCCTGTTGCTCAGGCCCTCGAGTCCTAATCTCTACCCGTCAGCCAGTCCCACCATAACAGCAATCACTCGGGTAAAGGTTTGTCGCACCCTCTCTCTCTATGACAAGTATTTCCATTGACAGAAGAAGACAAGCAAAACATAGAAACATAGAAATTAGGTGCAGGAGTAGGCCATTCAGCCCTTCGAGCCTGCACCGCCATTCAATATGATCATGGCTGATCATCCAACTCAGTATCCCGTACCTGCCTTCTCTCCATACCCTCTGATCCCCTTAGCCACAAGGGCCACATCCAACTCACTCTTAAATATAGCCAATGAACTGGCCTCAACTACCCTCTGTGGCAGAGAGTTTCCAGAGACTCACCACTCTCTGTGTGAAGAAAGTCTTTCTCATCTCGGTCTTAAAGGATTTCCCCCTTATCCTTAAGCTGTGACCCCTTGTCCTGGACTTCCCCAACATCGGGAACAATCTTCCTGCATCTAGCCTGTCCAACCCCTTAAGAATTTTGTAAGTTTCTATAAGATCCCCTCTTAATCTCCTAAATTCCAGAGAGTATAAACCGAGTCTATCCAGTCTTTCTTCATAAGACAGTCCTGACATCCCAGGAATCAGTCTGGTGAACCTTCTCTGCACTCCCTCTATGGCAATAATGTCCTTCCTCAGATTTGGAGACCAAAACTGCACGCAATACTCCAGGTGTGGTCTGCACACCATAGTTTGCAGAAACTGCACACCATAGTTTGTGTAGGGAGGAAAGGAGGGGGAGAGAGCGAGATCAAGTGATAATATGAAGAAAGCAGTTGCGAAACCTATGACCAAGCTGACAACACAGGGACCAGTGGTAGCGATCACAATCGGAATTGTGCAAGCGTGTAGATAGTACAGAGGGCTGTGGGTCGTTGCAGAAATAGAGCAGGACTAGGCCATGAAGGGATTAATAAAACTAAGTATAGGAATTCAAATAATCGAGTTAAAGCTATGTAATCATCTATAAACGGGCCCCTGCACAATGGAATCAAATAAACCTTTTGCACAATTCAGCAGATTATGAGGTGGCACAGCTGATAGAGTTGTTGCCTCACAGCACCAGAGACCCGGGTTTGATCCTGACTATGGGCACCGTCCGTCTGTGTGAAGTTTGTACGTCCTCCCTGTGACCGCATCGCAGGCACGTGCCGTGAGTAATTACTCAGGGTAGGCGGTCAGTCGGCTTTTAAAAAAATCTTAAACCGCGCATGCGCAGATTGTTCTCCTCTCCATAAAAATAAAGAATAAAAATAAATAAAGTAACAATTCAATTTGCCCAAGGCTTCCAAATCTCCTTCATTCTGAATTATTGAATGGGTGGGGGTTGGAGGGTGACGGCAGGTGGAGAGATGGTAGGAAAAACGGGAGCACACTGGGACAAGTTGAATCAGTTCTGATCTTATTGAATGACAATACTAGTTCAAGGGACCAATTGGGGAGAGAGTGGTGAGTCTGGCCAGGGGTAAAGTTGTGGGGAGGGCAGGAGCGTTGAGAAGGAGGGGGTCAGGGATCATTCCAGCAACTCACTCACTTACTGCTGCTGAGGTGCTCCGGGCACGGAGCCACAGCGTTGTGGCCGGGGAGGGAAGCAGCTCGGGTGGCTGCGAGCAGCCACTGGACCTGAGCGCCTTCTGCCGGCCTGCTCACCTCCGGCAGTGCTCTCCGTCTGAACAGTGAGGGGATCCGTTCAAGAGCAAAGATCATAGAGCGGAGTGGGTCAGCGGGCGATGGATAACAGGACAGCGGGCAGTGGACAGTCCTGTGTCAGCGCGAACAAGGGACCAATTGAGGTTACTCGCACTGACACATGGAGTAAGCTCCACCGTTCGCTGTCCAGTTATCCATCGCCCGCTGACCTGCTCTTGAACGTTGCTCTGGCATGATCCCCGACCCCTTTCTTCTCAACGCTCCTGCCCTCCCGCAACCTTACCGCTGGCCAGACTCCCCGCACGCTGTGAAAGGAACCCCCCCCCCCTCCAGCGGCGCTGTCCTTTTACAGCCGCTTCCCACTTTACAGCCGCTTGCGGTAGGCTGCTGCGCATGCGCAGTACACAGTCCACGCTGCAGGCAGAATTTCAGCTGCCTTCAGCTCTGCTTGACATTGACGGCTTGAAGCAGCGTCCACGGCACGTGGGCTGCACACACTTTCCCGTATTACAGGTACTGCGCGTGAAAGGCACGGAGAATTATGCCTAAGAGATCGATCTCTTAGGTAGGCATAATTCTCGCGTGCCTTTACTATTTATATTTAATAAGTAACATTTTATAATTTTAGTCAGGGTAGGCAGTGCCTACCTCGCCTACACTGACAGCACGTGCCTGCCGCATGGGTTCCTCTGGATGTTTCCCCCACATCCCAAAGACGTGTTTTGTTGGTAGGTTAATTGGCCACTGTGAATTGCCCCTTGTGTGTAGGTGAGTAATAGAATCTGGGGGGGGGGGGGGGGGGGAAGATTGATAACAGTATGGCAAGAATAATAACGTTGGATTAGATTAGTGCAGGATTAGTGTAAATGGGTGATTGAAGATCAGCGTGGATTTGGTGGATGGGCCTATTTCTGTGACATGATTTATTTTTCTACCTATCTGTCTGTCTGTCTATCAAATAGGAACAAAGTGCTGGAGTAACTCAGCAGGTTAGGCAGCATCTCTGGGCAACATGGTTAGGTGACATTTGTAGAGGAGAGAAAACCCATTACAATCAGTCTGAAGAAGGGTCCCGATCTGAAACGTCACTTATTCCTAAGCTCCAGAGATACGGCCTGATCTGTTGAGTTACTCCAGCACTTTGTGTCTTTTTTCCTTGTGCCTCTATCAGTCCTGCCTTACCTGTACAGAATCTGCTGGAAGTGCAAGCAATCCTGTAGCTCGGTATTCAAACCCTCTGCCCCCGTGCACTCTAAGCTGATCGTCACTCCAGATCCAGACGCATCTTCACCAAGTAGCTCCAAGGGACCCTGAAAGAGGACAAAGTCATCCTGTCCTTGGCTCAGAGAATCTGCTGAATATAAACGCACAAAGCCAGAGATCAGTTAACAACATTTGTGGCATCGAGCGCCTTATACACAATGTTTGTATTTTACACAAGATTCCAGCATCTGTAGTTTCTGCTGTATGAAAAATATACGTATTTTATATGTATATGTTATTTATATTATATGTATGTTATTTATTTATATTATATAATATATTTTTTATATGTGTGTGTATATGAGGTGTGGACTAGACAAATAAAATTAGGGCAGCATGGTGGCGCAGCGGTAGAGCTGCTGCCTTATAGTGCTTGCAGCGCCAGAGACCCGGGTTCGATCCTGGCTAAGGGTGCTGTCTGCATGGAGTTCGTACCTTCTCCCCATGACCGCATGGGGTTTCTCAGAAAACGTTGGCTTCCTCCCACACTCCAAAGGCATACAGGTTTGTAGGTTAATTGGCTTGGTATAAATTAAAAAATTGTCCCCAGAGTAGGATAGAGTGTTAATGTGCGGGAATCGTTGGTGGGTGCGGACTCGGTGGGTTGAAGGGCCTGATTCAACGCTTTATCTCTAAACTAAACTGCATAAAAGTAATATTATATTGGTAATACTTTGAAATGTGCAAATTATATGTAGACTCTTTTCCAGAATATATAGCTTACATTGTATGAACGTCTTTAATATTTTACAAATTTTTACATTATATCTTTGAATTACATTTGTTTATTTTATAGATTGTCCTTTTTGTTTCTCAATACTGGTTCCTTGCTGCATTACATTTCACTGATCCAATCCAAGGATGTGATTGATTTGGAATTAAAAAGAACTGCAGATGCTGGTTTATACCAAAGACAGACACAAAATGCGGGAGTAACTCGAAGGTAGACAAAAGTGCTGGAGAAACTCAGCGGGTGCAGCAGCATCTATGGAGCGAAGGAAATAGGCAACTCTTCGGCCCGAAACACTTCTTCAGACAAAAGTGCTGGAGTAACTCAGCGGGTCAGGCAGCTTCCTGGAGAACATGGATATGTGACAGTTTGGGTCGGGACCCCTCTTCAGACTGATGTGCAAGCGGATTGTTTTGATTCACAGAGTCTACTGGAGACTGAGAAATGGAGGATGGGGAGGGCGTGCAGACAGTGATGGGAGCTCAGACACCCTAGAAGCAGGAAGAAGGACATGCAAACTGGTCCATTGCAGTTAAGGCATGATATTGCAGTTGAGATCAGACCTTAGTCATAAATGCAAGCAAAGATACCCGACAGGATATGTTGGTGTCAAATGATGGGATATGACATGGAAATTATTGCCATCGAGTTCCACTCCAAACATAATTGAGCTTCACGAGGACAGTACTAAAAACAAAAACTGTGCCTCACTTTTGAATTTCTAACGCAAGATGTCTTTTAATGATTAGAACGAATGAAATACTTTTAAAGGCACCTTTGCGATATAGAGCCCAATCTGGCCATAACAATACACCAAAACAAATGCTGCATAATATCTGTCATCTTCTTCTTCTTATCGAGTCCACACACAAGATTAGAAGTTGATCAGCCTGAGCTGAACACACTTCTCGGCATCTGCATACAATGGTGCCTGTCTTGTCGCTTCTTGTGCGTGGTGGTAGAAAGGTTGGTGAAAACAGGGCCGCGACATGAACGCTCTTTCCTTGACCCCCCATAATATCTATTAGATTAATAGGTCTCGACCCGAAACGTCGCCTATCTCCTTCGCTCCTTAGATGCAGCTGCACCCGCTGAGTTTCTCCAGCTTTTTGTGTACCCTCTATTAGATTAGTTTAGTTTAGAGATACAGGTCCTTCGGCCTACCGAGCCCACGCTGACCAGCAATCCCCGCACACTGACACATACTAGGGACAATTTACAATTTTACCGAAGCTAATTAACCTCTACGTCTTTGGAGTGCGGGAGGAAACCAGAGCACCCAGAGAAAACCCATGCAGGTCACGGGAAGAACATATTAGTGGGAGTCCCTAATGAATAAATACTGACCAATATATAGTCCTCAGCTCTTCTGCTGTTGTCAATGGACTCTTATGCCCACCTGAAGGTGAGACTTGGGCTAGATTAGAAGTACCAACTCTCCCACCCCCACATAATTAAAGTTTGGAGTAAAGAAAGACATAAAATGCCAGAGTAACTCAGCGGGTCAGGCAGTATCCTTCTTCAGATGGAATAACTTGTTTATTACAGTGTTTATTGAGTATTATGGGTACACAGTACTAATGTACCTGGCACAGTGGCGTAGCGATAGAGTTGCTGCCTTACAGTGCCAGAAACCCGGGTTCAGTTTTGACCTCGGGTATTATCTGTGTGGAATTTGCACATTCTCCATGTGACCACATGGGTTTCCTTCAAGTGCTCCGGTTTCCTCACACATCCCAAAGACATGCAAGTTTGCAAATTAATTGGTCCTTAGTGTGTAGGGAGTGGATGTGAAAATGGGACAACATGGAAATAGTTTACCCTGTTCGTTTAAAGAAAGAACTCATATCTTTCTTAATCGCAGATGACTTCAAGCCATCTTCAATCGAGGATGCAAATGTAGCAAAACTTTGTTCCCAGTAGCGGTGTATTAATAATCGGAAAATCTGTCCGTGTTGAGGATAAGTATTGCCAATAATACCCAAGAGAAATAAATTCCAAAACCATGGTATCTTTTATGCAGGCCCAAGAGAACATTAAGAAATCAACCTTTTTTTTCAGTTTGGGGAAGCTTGGAGTGTTGTGCTTGCTTCAATGATCGGTCCACGTTTTGAGGTCACAACCTTCGAACCCATCACTTTCCAACTACATCTCATCTATACAGAGCTCAGCTTCAATGTTACATTTGGCTTCATTCCACATTCGGGAAGGCACAGTTGGGCAGCAGTAGGGTTGCTGCCTTACAGCGACAGGAACCCAGGTTCGATCCTGACTACAGGTGCTGTTTGTAAGGAGTTTGTACATTCTCCACGTGACTGTGTGTGTTTTCTCCGGGTGCTCTGATTTCCTCCCACAACAAAGATGTACAGGTTTGTAGGTTAATTGGCTTCAGCAAATAATAAATTGTCCGTCATGTTTAGGACAGTGCTAGTGTATTGGGGGGGGGGGGGGGGAATCACTGGTTGGCACGGGTTTAATGGGCTGAAGGGCCTATTTCCACATTATCTCTAAACTAAATTAAACTATTGCAGGGCCAAAGCACCAGAGAGCTCAGATTGATCTTGGCCTCTGCTGCTAGCTCTGTGGTGTTTGCCGGTTCTCCCTGTGACCATGTGGGTTTCCAGCAGGTGCTCCGGTTCCGTCCCACATCCCAGAGACATGGGGGGGTTGAAGGTTAATTGCCCTCCATGAATTGCCCCTAGTGTGTAGTGCGCGGATGAGAAAGTGGGATAACAGAGAACTAGTGTGAACGGTTGATCAATGGTCGACATGGACATGATGGGCTGAAGGACCTCTTTCTGCACTGTATCTCTGAAAAAAAGATGAAAATAATGTCAGTAATTTGATTAACTTGCTACAAACCTTCTGCGGGTTTGTTGTCTTCTCCGTACATTTCCTTGTTGGGCGGCAAGACCTTCGGAGGGATCTGCGGCTGCCTCTCGCTCTCCATATCTTGGACATTCTGCAGTTTCAACACCAGCACCTCCAGGGCTGACACCAGAGCCAAGCAGCCATTGCAGAAGGCCACTTCCAGCAGCTCCAGAGCGACATGCACAATGAGGAATCGCTCAAAGTCCAGCACTGGGCTTTCGCCGTCCGCTAGCCCTTCCTTCAAGCGGAACAGCACCACCTTATTTTGACATCCGACTATTAGATCCCCCTTCACCGGGCAACAGGCAATGGAGACGGGAGGCTCTGATAGTGGCACCTCTATAATTTCCAGTTGATCCTTGGGAGCTCCGATAAATGGAGCCTGCAGCGCGTGGCCCACCATCCGGATGCTGACTCGTGAGATCTCGCTCGCCTGGCATCTTCTCCAATTCAAGTAGACACGGAGAGAGAGGACCTTGTTGTTCTCTTCAATTGCCGCAAGGTAACTTCCTGAGGTTAATAGAAAGGTCAGACATAAAATAAATAATACGATTGACAAATGCATTTGATTTCAGTGGTTACAAATCTAATTTAAATTACAGCACATTTTGGGCAGCACAGTGGTGCAGCAGTAGAGTTGCTGCCTTGCAGCCCCAGAGACCTGCATTTAGTTTAGTTTATTGTCACGCGTGCAGTGAAAAGCTTTTGTTGCATGCTAACCAATCAACGCAAAGATTATACATGATTAATCGAGCTATCCACAGTGTACAGATACAAGATAAAGGAAATAACAGTTAGTGCAAGATAAAGTCCAGTAAAGTCCGATTAAAGATAGTCCGAGTGTCTCCAGTAAAGTAGATAGTAGCTCAGGACTGCTCTCCAGATATTGATAGAATGGTTCAGTTGCCAGATAATAGCTGGGAAGAAACTGTCCCTGAATCTGGAGGTGTGCCTTTTCACAGTTGCCTGATGGGAGAGGGGATTCTCATCCTGACTACGGGTGCTGTCTGTACGGAGCTTGTAAGTTCTCCCTGTGACCGCGTGGGTTTCTCTGGTGCTCTGGTTTCTTCCCACTCTCCAAAGACGTACAGGTTTGTAGGTCAATTGCCTTTGGTAAAAGTTGTAAATTGTCCCTAGTGTGTAGGATGGTGCTAGTGTACGGGGAGATTGCTGGTTGCCACAGACACAGTGGGCTGAAGGGCCGTTTCCACGCTGTATCTCCAAAGTAATGTAATTAACAATGAGTTGCTTAAAACTATACCATTTAACGTACAGCAGCTCTCATTCATTATACAAATGATACCTGATATCAATAACTACACCATTAAATATACAACCCATACAAGGCATTTCATGGGTTGTATATGGAGAGAAGAATGGTACGGGATACTGAGTTGGATGATCAGCCATGATCATATTGAATGGCGGTGCGGGCTCGAAGGGCCGAATGGCCTACTCCTGCACCTATTTTTCTATGTTTCTAAGGCTTTGCATAGAAATACTGGCTGTTTGAAGGAGGAGGAGGATTTATTAGCTGCCACATGAAATAGCTGAGAAGATAAATAAATCACACTAAATATTCACAAGAATATTCACCCTGCTCCTTTACCCTCCTTTGTACACTCGAGTCCCCATTACTCTTCCCCCTCCCCAGTCCCTTTCCACCTATATCCCTCCCTCCATCTTTGCATTTCACGCATCATCTCCCTTTCTCTCACACCCTCTTGCTGCCTTTTCATCTCTTGCCTTTGTCACTTACTCCACCCATCTATCAATCAACCCCACCCCCCATCTTTTCACCTGTACCCACCTATCACTCCAAGACACCGAAGGTAGACACACAGTGCTAGAGTAGCATCTCTGGAGGAGATTTCGGGTCAGAGAGCATCTCTGGAGGAGATTTAGGTTTTGGGTCGGGACTCGCATTCAGACTGCAGTCTGATAAAGGCATCCAACCCAAAATGTCACCTATTCCTTTTCTCCAGAGATGCTGACTGACCCGCTGAGTTACTCCAGCACTTTGTGTCTACCCTCGGTGTAAACCAGCAGCTGTAGTTCCTTCCTACACATGGATAGGCGATGTTTCAGGTCGGAACCCTTCTTCTTAAGGGCACTGACCTGAACAATCACCTATCTATGTTCTCCAGAGATGCTGCCTGACCAGCTGAGTTGCGACTGCGTTTGTGTCTTCTTTTGTACACCAGCATCTGCAGTACCTTGTATCCACCTATCACTTGCCAGGCTTTGTCCTGCCCCCTCTGCCCGCTTCCAGCTTTCTCTCCCCCCTACCACACCCATTCTGAATCAGTCTCCATTCCCTCCTCGGATGCTGCCTGGCCCGCAAAGTTACTCCAGCACTTCGTGTGTTGAAGAGATAGGTGGGGGCGGGGGATTGTTTTGCATAAATATACGCAATCTGTTCGATATCCTGTTTGCAGATAAACAGTTCAACCGGCGGAGAATTTTAAAAAACACGATTACAATTCTGTACTTTCACATTCACATTGTGACAACTGCTCAGCTTTCAACCTGGGTTGGCCAAACCTTTATACGGAGTGCTACATTTATAAAGAGTGGTCATCACATCATATCAATAAAACTGTCATGCGGAAATACCATTCACCTCTGTCGCTGTATGTGATTTTCTGGACTTTCCCGAGAGTGGAGAACGTGCAGATGGGCTCGCATCCGTTGTGGGCAACGCTGAACGTCGCCACTTTACACCCAGGGGAGAGGACGAAGAGAGTGTCTTTCCCGCAGCAGACAGAGTCCGGCTCGTGTTCGGCCGGGACGATCTGCTGGGAGGAGAACGGGTGGCAGTCGTACACACGAACCATTTCCAATGCCTCGCATCGAGAGCTTGTGCAGAGGAAGCGACGAAGGGCGGCTGTCGGCCCATTAACCTGCTGGGATCAAATGGAACGAGGAGTAACTAACGTTGACTTTAAACCAGTTCTGTTTTCAATGCGCTCACTTTCAAAGAAGAACAATTAAGCAATCCAACTTTCACAAATGATGCAAATTAAAAGCGCTTAAACATAGGGCGTTGCAGAGTACAGCACAGGGACAGGCCCTTCGGCCCACAACGTCTGTGCCAAACAAGATGCCAAGTTAAACTGATCTCCTCTGCCTGCATGTGACCCATATCCCTCCATATCGATGTGCTAACATTAACATCTGCACTTTAACCGTGTTAAATCTCCTCGAGGGGACTTTGATTTAAAAGCAAATAATTAATTTCCGACTGACCGGATAGCAGGCCGTTGTTTTGCCGTGGGTTCACATTGCTGCATTTGACCGCTAAGCCTGGAGCTCCGATAGATCCCCCTGCGCTCAGGCCACCAAACACCAGCCTCTGGCTGTGGGAACGATCGCAACTCCAGCGCCGCTTCCGCGTCTGCCGTCGCCGCCCCTCACCCAATCGCAACCCAGTTGCCAAGTCATATCCAACGCGGGGAGCCAATCGGAAGAAAGAACCGAAGACGATCCCTTGCCTTATTTTTGTCCACCGTCCTTGTTTGGACCAAAGACCTTTGCTTCAGGCGGTCCCGGAGCGTAACTGATCGATGCAGGACGAACCACCCTTGCAACTGGAGTCCCGGAGCACAGAGAGCTGGCCGTCGGTGCCGGGGTGCGCCCCCACTAGCAGTGGCCGATGCATTCAGAGGTCTTTGGGAATGACTTTCACAAAGTAAACACGAGGCAATGAGAACTGCAGGGGTCGGGCGGTGTTAATCTGTCACGAGAACGAAATCCTAGAGCAAACGACTCGGCTTTACGCGATTAAATAACATCAAATGCAGCGTCACTTTGCCGAAGGAACGCGTCCCCGATTCCTTTGCTTCCTAGCAATCGATCCTCCCCCCCCTCCCTTTTCTCTAACACCTCCCTTTTTCATTCCCCCTCTCTCGCTTTACCTCATCTCTACCTTTAACCTCCCAAATTGCAATGCCTTCAACTCTCTCAACACATCCGCTTTACCCTCACCCCCCCCCCCCACTTCTTCCTGCTCCACCGCACCCCCGACAATCAGTCTGCAGAAGTGTCCCAACCACGAAACATCACCTATCCATGTTTCACCAGAGATGCTGCCTGATCTGCTGAGTTACTCCAGCACGTTGTGTCCCTCCACAGATGCTGCCTGCTGAGACCTGCTGAGTTCTTCCAGCTGTTTTTTGTTCAGGATTCCAACATCTGCAGTCTCTTGTACCTCCTTTAATTACCTGTTGGATTTAGTCATAGAGTCATACAGTGTGGAAACAGGCCCGTCGGCCCAACTTACCCACGCTGATCAACATACCCCATCTACACTAGTCCCACCTGCCTGTGTTTTGCCCATATCCCTCTAAATCTATCCTATCCATGTACCTGTCTACATTTTTCTTAAATGTTGCAATAGTACTTGCCTCAACTACCTCCTCCGGCAGCTCATTCCATACACCCACCACCCTCTGTGTGGAACCCCTCCAGTTCCAATGAATATTTACCTTTGAGAATGTTATGTTTTTGCCTAGGACATGGTTGTAACATTTGTGAGCACTTTTTTGTGGGGTTGAAACATTCTTACTGTTTAACATAGATTAACAGCACACTGTTAGTAATTTTCAAAGTGGATTGGAGCTAATATTGGATTAAAAATGAAATGCATTAAGAATCATTCACAAATCACATGAAGCAGATCTCGTGATGAGATCTGTTCAACCGAGTCCTTGTTACCACTGGTTAGTCTTTGGCTGTGCTTACTGTCAATCAAGAGGCAAGGAACTGCATGAAAACATAACGAATTGCAGGCACTGGTTTAACAATCAACGTTAAAATCAGTGGTAACTAGTGAGAGTGAAAAATATAATCAATGGAGCTATTTATTTGCTGGAAAGCAAGAGGACTACGAAAGGTTTGATTATTAATCATATATAAGAAATTTCACTCCTGCCATCGGGAAGAAGATGTAGGAGCCAGGAAACTGACATCCAGGTTCAGAAACAGCTTCTTCCCTCCAGCTATCAGGCGCTACAACCTCCAAATAAGCTCTGAACAGCATAGACTTGGGGGCATTGTTTTTATGTGTATGTATGTGTGGTAGTGTGTATATATTAATTTCTCTAACTTCAACGAACCATTGCAACCAGCCTCTCTCCGTCCCTCCCCCACAGGACATTGTACTAGCTTCAAAGTTGTCTTGTTGAGTCTCATTGTATGTAACTTGTTTTCACCTCAGCTAACCACAGCTAACAATGGCCTGTCTCCATTATCATTGTTACTTTTTTTTTTTGCCTATCTTTCATTCATTTTGCTCTATATCTTTCTACATCGTCATCTATATCTTTCGTTTCCCTTTCTCCTGACTTTCAGTCTGAAGAAGAGTCTCGACCAGAAACCTCACCTATTCCTTCTCTCCAGAGTTGCTGCCTTACCCGCTGCATTACTCCAGCATGTTGTGTCTATCTACAGTGTAAACCAGCATCTGCAGTTCCTTCCTACACATAACTAATATTGATGTCATCTGTGAACTTCCGAATCATGTCCCACTGAGATACTTCAGCGTTGAGTGTCTATTTGTGGGGTAAACCAGCATCTGCTGTTCCTTCCTACACTCTCAGTCTGGAGAAGCATCTCGACCTGAAACGTCACCTGTTCCTTTTCTCCAAAGATGCTGCCTGACCACTAGTGCCCACTATGTTTACACCAGTTATTTTGTGCCCACTATACTATTGTGCTGCTGCTACCTGACCCACTATTGCACTGTGTTTACATATACTGTTGTGCTGCTGCTAATACCTGACCCACTGAGGTACTCCAGCTATTTTGTGCCCACTGTGTTTACATATACTATTGTATTTTGTGCACACTGTGTTTACATATACTATTGTGCTGCTGCAAGTAAGAATGTCATTGTTCTGTCTGGGACACATGACAATGAAACACTCTGCATGATGTCATCATGGTGTCATCTGGGCGGGGCTTCAGCCCCGAGCCGCGTCATTGGTTAATGCTGATGTCACTCATGGCAGCGATCAGCCAATGGTCGGAGGTCCCGCCCACACGTGACGCAATACAGGGGCGTCGATGCGGTTGCGGGGCGGAAGGGAGGCGTTGCCTGAGGGATGCGGGGCCGGGGCTGGGGCCTCTGCTGCCCTTTGCTCCTCTGCTGGCTGCCGTTAGTTTGCAGCAAGTTCGAGGCCGGCAAATTAGACACAGACCAGGTAACGCACGTACGGTCCTACTGTTGACATTTGAACAAGATTAGGATAAGGTTGAGCTCAGCCCATTAAGCAAGGCTCTTCCGCCCCAATTAATGTGTGGCAAATGTCCCACTTACATTTATCCCAAACAAAATTCCTGCGACAAGTCCCCCCCCCACAGCCAGAGTGCAGCTGATCTATTTGGGGCATTGTAGGGAGATGCAATTACATGTTTGGCTCCTTGCATTCATTTATCCATAAAAAAATATAGAATGCCGTCCTTCCCTGTCTTGTCAACTTTTGCGTACAATTTGGAGGAATGTATTGATGCCCATGATGAGTATTGCTGGGCCATATTGATAGTTATTGAAGTTTGGACACAAGAAACCAGTGGTTTACAAAAAAATATGCAGAGTGCTAGAGTAATTCAGCGGGTCCAATGGTACTTTTTCATTCTGTTTTTTTTTTGCAATCAGATTGCATTCTCCTGCATTCATCAGGATTAAATTCTGCCTATCATTACTCTGTCTAATTTACCAACTGATGAACACTGTCCTGTATTCAAAGATTACCTGCTCACCTTCAACAACATAACTGATATTGATAGACTGAAGAGTCTGAGAAAGGGTTCTGACCTGAAGCATCACCCATCTTTTTTCTCCAGAGATGCTGCCTGACCTGCTGAGTTACTCCAGCACTTTGTGTCCATCTTCAGTATAACTAATATTGATGTCATCTGTGAACTTACCAATCAAAGTTAAGGGATATGGGGAGAAGGCAGGAACGGGGTACTGATTGTGGATGATCAGCCATGATCACATTGATTGGTGGTGCTGGCTCGAAGGGCCGAATGGCCTACTCTTGCACCTATTGTCTATTGTCTATATCATGTACATTCACAATTAAATTCTTAATGTATATAACAAACAATAAGGGTGCCAGTACTGTTCCCAGCGAGCAGCAAATACCTGAACTATCTCACAACTACAGGATCAGACCAAAATATTTGAGTCCTACCTCATCTTTGTTTTGAATGGTAGTGGACAATTAAGTGGATAATGGAAAGAGGAAGTGAAATGGCTGGTGAGGGACTTAACAATGGTGATGCCATTGAATGATGAGGGGCAATCAGATGTGCCAAGCAGATGATCCATCTTGTGTTTCTCTTTCATATCCTCATCACCACAGAAGCTCCTTTAGTTTAGTTTAGAGATACAGCGCGGAAATAGGCCTTTCGGCCCACCGGGTCCACGCCGACCAATGATCCCCCAACACTAACATGATCCTATACCCACTAGGGACAATTTTTACATTTACCAAGCCAATTAACCTAAAACCTGTACGTCTTTGGAGTGTGGAAGGAAACCGGAGCACCCGGAGAAAACCCACGCAGGACACGGGGAGAACGCACAAACTCCGTACAGACAGCAGATCACCATCGCCACCTCAACGGCAAGTGTAACGAATGCTGTGCCTTTGGCCAAACTGTTCCAATACAGTTACAGCGTGAGCATCTGCTCATCATGGTGGAAAATTGTCCATGGATGGTCCGTTCACAAAAAAGCAGGACAGATCCAATTCAGCTCATTGCCAGCCAATGAATCTCCGTTCAATCATAAGGAAGAAAGCTATCGTTGATGGTGCTATCAAGTCATAGAGTTGTACAGACCTGAAACAAACACCACTACCTGCATGTTCCCAACTGATTTTGAGTGCATCAAGTTTGAAACAAGTTTATTCATGGATAACCCCTTGAGATGAACAGTCATCTCGTTTTCGAGGGGGTCCAACATAGAACATACAGCACAAGACATAACATACATAGAGGCTCTCATTGACACACCTACCCACACACCAATCCCAAAACCCCTCCATCCCCACATGTTATAGTTTATGACAATTGTTAATTGACTTTACATATCCAATAATAATAAGTTATGTGTTACAGCATAATGTTGATGCATAATACCATATACCACCTATCATACATCGTACGTTATTATTACATGATATATTTCATAGTATTGTGACATAATATTGTTACACTATGCAATACAAAATACAGAAGTGTAATGGCAATGCATATACAATAGCTATGCCAAATGATCACACACAGAGCAAGCTGGATAAAGGAGCTCGAAGACTCTAATACTAGAAGCAGGTACATGGTTTTATAAGGAAGGATAAAAGTGTTTTTTTAAATAGACGAAATGAGCTAATAGTTCTTATGATACTAGGCAGAGTGTTCCAGTCAGAAGGAGCTTTGAATTTAAATGCACGTCTCCCAATCTCTTTGTTAGTTCTTAGAATGAAAAAGAAGGGTTGCTGAATATGTCTTAGTGAATATGAGGGTATGTATGGTAATAGGTCTTGTTTTAAATAAGAAGGGTAATTGAAATGGATGCATTTAAAGATGAACTGGAACCAGTGGTAGCATCTTCGAGCGTGGGGGGATAACCAGTTTAGAGTTTCGTACATAGAACAGTGGTGAGTTAGATATAGACACCTTAAAATAAATCGGCAGAGACTATTATAAACTACATTGAGGGGTTGGAGATGTATTCTGATAGACAATATCAGCATAATCCAGTATTGGTAATAGTAGTTGAGAGACAATTCTTTTTCTCATCTGAAAGGTGAAACAATTTATATGGCGGTAAAGAATAGCTGTGTAAAGAATAGATTACAGCTAAGTTTTTTAGTAATTGTCTCACTATGCTGCGTAAATGAAAGCGTTGGGTCGAGCCAAACACCAAGATATTTGAAGTTCAATACTTGTTCTAATGGTGATCCTTCATTAAATGATATAGTCAGATCTACAGAATTACCAAGGCCTTGTCTGGTACCAAATAACATACTGCATGATTTATTTTTATTTAAAATTAGTTTGTTAAATAATAGCCATTTCTGAACAGAAGTAAGATCTGATTGAAGGGATCTTTCAATTTCAGACTTGTTAGTACTAGATGTATATAGCACTGCATCATCAGCATATAGTTGTGTTTGACAGTCAGAACAAATATTAGGGAGGTCGTTTATGAAAATAGAGAAAAGGAGTGGTTCCCAAAGACGAACCTTGCGGGACCCCTTCTCAACAATTAAGGAATTGGATTGACTTCCATTAAAGGTAACACATTGGCGTCTGTTATGAAGGTATGAGTTAAACCACAGTAGATTGTTTTGAGAAAGACCAATTGAGTAAAGTTTATCAAGCAGTAGGTAGTGATCAACAACATCAAAGGCCTTGGTTAAATCCAGAAAGATGGCACCGGTGAGTTTACCATCCTCAGAAGCATTGAACACATCGCTGGTGAGTTTTAACAGAGCTGTAGTTGTGGAGTGATTAGGTCTGAACCCAGACTGGCATGGAGATAGAATGTTGAAAGTTGAGACATAATGTGATAGCTGGTTAAACACTAGTTTCTCAAGGATTTTAGCCACCGAGTTGATAATTGAGATGGGGCGGTAATTGTTAATATCGTGTGGGTCGCCTCCCTTATGCAGTGGAGTAACATTGGCCCACTTCCATGCGGAAGGGGGGGGTACAAGTTAAGAAGGACAAATTAAACAGGTCGCAAAGTGGGTACATTAGAATATTCTCCTAACAATGAATTTAGTCTCAATACCAGCTGGTCCAGATCCACAATCATCCTTTAATTCATTAATAGCATGTTGAACGTCAACAGGTTTTATTTTTTGAAAAGAGAGCTTCTACGTGTAGTGGTAGCTAGAAAGTCACATATAATAGATGAGTCAAATGCAGTAGAGCTACATACAGTGGAGAAGTGATGGTTGAAAGCATTGAATATAACAGCAGGGTCCTGAACGATGTCTTTGTTGACCCGAATCTGAGTGCTGATATTTTGATTTGATTTATTAAGAACATTATTTAGTCTTTTCCAGAACTTTTTTGGATTATGCACGTCTTCGGAAAGATGTTTTTTAAAATGACTTGATTTAGCATTACGTGTTCTTGTCGTACACTGATTGCCTAAGGACCTATATTTTTCCCAATCAGCAGGGTCCTTTGTTTCCCTGAAAGTCTTCCAGACTTTATCCCGCTCATTAAAAAGGTTGATCAAATCAGCACTAATCCATGGTAAATGTTTTCCCTTGAATTTTATTTCTCTCCAGGGGGCATGCTTATCGATAACTCTCGTGACTTCAGTGTATAAATAGTTCCAAGCATCCTCAACAGTTGGTATAAGTTGAAACCTGTCCCAGTTTATTGCAATTAGGTCATGCATATAATTAACATAATTAAATTTTCTACATTGTCTGACACGAATAAGTTTAGGAGGGAGATGGGAGGGTTTAATCTTCCACACACAGAAAATAGCAGAATGATCGCTAAAGCAATCTGACAAAACACCAGATGTTAAAATTCGGTCAGGATGGGTAACAAGAATCCAATCTAGTAGTGATGTAGAATTGCCATGAACTCTGGTAGGTTTGTTGATTAACTGGGTCAGGTTTACACTTTTAAGCAAGTTTTTGTCGTTAGAAGAGGAGCGATCGAGCCAGTTTTTATTGAAGTCACCAAGAAGCACTAATTCACATGGGTGTTCAATAGAGGTGAGAATGGAAATTAGGGACTTTGTTGAGTCAGGATGAACGGGGGGGGAGGGGGGGGATCGATAGATAGTGCCGATAATTAGATGTTTATTCTCATGAAGTTTTAGCCTAATGAAAAGGCTTTCAAAGAGAGATGAGGTTACTTTAGGGATGGCAGATTCATATATAAAGCGAGTTGACACATAACAAGCCACACCTCCAGCTCTCGTAGGCCTATCTGCTCTATATAATGCAAAATTATCAATATGAATATCATTGTCACAAATTTCACTATGTAACCATGTTTCTGAAAATGTTATTATGTCAGGTTTATTCTGTGCAATCCAAACTCTAATTAAATCAATCTTTGGAAGAAGACTTCTAATGTTCAAATGGATGATTTTTAGGCCTTTAGCTGTATCAATTATGGATCAATTGGGTGAAGATAATATTGGGGGAGTGGGGCAGGGAAATAGCATGAGAAAGGGGACAAGAGAGCCACATGCACAGATTGACACAAACACACACACATTGAAGACAGGACAGACAAAACACACAAGATCAGGCTGCGTCATTGAGAGGGAGAGAGAGAAAAAGCAAAAAAAAAGCGAGCATACACACCTCAGTCTGCATAGCTCATATTTATGCAAATAGATCAAAGTATGAAGTCCTGGACCATTTATGTTTAAATTAATTGGGCATTATGAAGCCCAAAATTGCAACATATTATCGCATATCACCATCATTGTGTCCACACACTGAAACCTCTGTACTTATAACACCATGGGAGTGCTCTCACCCGAAGGAAGGCAGTGGTTCAAAACAGCAGATCACCACCGCCACCTCAACGGGAAGTGTAACGAATGCTGAAACAGGATATGCTGGTTTGCAGGATATGCATATGCTGGTTTACACAGGCAGCATTTCTGGTGAACATGGATAGGCGATGTTTGCTGGGCTTGCTAAGGACATCCATATGCTAAAATAAAGGTTTAGTGGCATCTGTAAAAAGTAACTAAGGAAATGTTAACTAATATAAAGGCATAAGGAACTGCAGATACTGGAATCTTGAGTAAAGCACAAAGTCACATACACACACTAACCCTCGCCCCTTGATATTATATTAATATTATTCATTCGCTCCTTTTCCCCATCCCCCGCCCTATCCACTCACGCATAGCCCCCAACTGTGCAGGTGCGGCTGGAGAGAGAGAGGAAGGGGGGTAGAGAGGGAGGACGAGAGGGTAGAGAGGGAGAGGGTGAGGGGGTAGAGGGGGAGGGGGGCAGAGAGGGAGGTGGTAGAGATTGAGGGGTGGGGGCAGATTCCCAAACGCAATAATCCACCACTCACCCATAGGTCCCATAACCAACAACCCTCTAGAGAAGGGGGGGGGGTAGAGAGGGAGTGGTGGTAGAGGGTATAGGAGGGGCAGGAGATAAAGAGGGAGGGGAAGAGGGGTAGAGAGCGAGCATTAGGGGGGGATGGGGTGTGTAGAGTCACAGGGGGAGGCCTGGTCCCCGAACGCGATATTCCACCACTCACCCAAAGGTCCCAATACTCACCATTCCCAAGAGAGGGAGGGGGCGGTGGGGGGGTAGAGAGGGGAGTGATGGTAGAGAGGGAGGAGGTTTAGAGTGGGGGCATGGAGTAGAGAGGGAGGGTAGGGGGGTAGAGAGGGATGGGGTAGAGGGAGGAGGGGGAGAGGGGTAGAGAGGGAGGGGATGGAACGGGTGGGGGTAGAGAGGGATGTGGTGGAGGGGGAGGGGGTGGAGCGGGAGGGGAGGGAGTAGAGAGGGAGGGGGAAGAGGGAGAGAGGGAGGGGAGTAGAGGGGGAGGGGAGAGGGGCAGAGGGAGGGGGTAGAGACCCCACTCCATCTCCCTCCTCATTTCCCTCATCCTCCTCCCCACACTCCCATTCCCTGCCACAGCACCTATCCAGGTCGTAGAGCAGCATCAGGGCCTGGAACTCAGCCTGGTTCTCATACTCAGCCCGCCCCTGGCTGTAGACTGCAGCCGTCAGCTCGGCCGCTGCATGGTCTCCAGTCCAGGCCCCGACTTCATCTCCGTCCCTGACCCCGGCTCGTCCCTGACCCCGGCTCGTCCTTGGTTCCACCCGCGGCTTCTTTTTCGGCGCCGGTCATGTCCCCATCCCAAGCCCCGAGCTCGGCCCTCACTCCAGCTCCAGCCTCTGCTCCAGCGTAGGCCCATTGCGGGGCTCGGCCCGCGACAGCAGCCTCCCCGCCAGGCTCCGGGATACGGGCCGGCACCGACCCAATGACCTGAGCGAGGCCGCGGGGTGGGCATGGACCAGAAGACCCCAAGCGAGGCCGCGGGCAGGCGTGGATCGAGGACCAGAGCGAGGCCGCGGGCGGACGTGGATCGAGGACCCACGCGTGGCCGTGGGCGAGCGTCGACCTGAGGACCTGACTTGCGAGTGGATTGTGATGTCAGTCTGTTTATTTTATATTTGTGGTTGGAGCGCTTGAGCCCACTCCCGCGTGGAGTGTCCTGTCGTGCCTTATGAGTTGATTGTGACGTCAGTTGGAATTTTGTTTTTCAAAATGAGAGCTTGGAAAAAGTTATAATATTTTGAAGCTGTTTTTAAAAAGTTAGTAACTTGTGAAATATAGGTTGAAATGCGACGGGGAGATATTTATCCGGTCCGCGGAAAAAATGTGAGTAGCATGTGTGAAAATGGGAAGGCTGTGGCCTAGCGTTTGGAAGAAGATAGAAATTAAGGAGATTTAAAGAAAGAAAACAAAACCCTGGTGCACACAGACACGAGAACAAAGGGAAGTGTTTTAGTATAATACTAGACCCGGGGGGCGGGGGGGGCGGCCTGCGGTGACACCCACACACACTAACCACCCCACACACACACGCACACACACTAACCCCCCCCTTGATATATTAATATTATTCATTCGCTCCTTTTCCCCCATCCCCCGCCCTATCCACACACATAGATTGTTACATGTATTGAGCTACAATTAAAAGTATTTGTTTGTGTGATAGCCAGTCAAAGTAAAGACTATACGATTACCATCAAGCCATCCATGGTGTACAGGTAAAAGTTAAAGGGTAAACATTTAGTCAAGAATAATTCCAACAATTGGGTTGATGGGAGGTCAGGACCACACTCTCGCTGATTAGAGGACCTTTCAGTTGCCTGATTACAGCTGGGAAGAAATTGTACCTGATTCTGGAGTATGCGTTTTCAAACCTGTGTACCTCTTGCCTGATGGGAGAGGGGAGAAGAGGGTGTGACTGTTCCTTGATTATGCTGGTGACCATGCCGAGGCACCGTGAAATATAGATGGCTTCAATGGAAGGGAGATAGACACAACATGCTGGAGTAGCTCAGCGGGTCAGCAGCATCTCCGGAGAAAATGGATGGATGAAGTTTCAGGTCAGGATCCTTCAGACTTTTCAATGGAATGGAGGTTGGTTTGTGCAATGGTCTGGAATATTTCGATAACTCTGCAATTTCTTGTGGTAGGATGCAACTGTTCCTAATCCAGGTGATGATGCATCCTGATAAAATGCTTTCTTCAGCGCTTTTGTAGAAGTGGGTAAGGGTTGTTGGGGATATGCAGTACTTCCATTCTAAGGAAGTAGAGGCAATTGAGTGCTTCCAAGGTAGAGGCAAATGCTTTTTTTTGGCGTGCTAATTGGATCAAGTAATACTATACTTGTTTTTTCAAGTCAAACTCAAGTACAGTAGATGCAATAGCAGATGTAGAGTGCAGAATATAGTTCTCAGCATCGTAGAACATCAGTTCCATAGACAAAGTCCAATTTCCCCAAAGGTAGAGAGTTGAATTGGGTAGTACTCTAGCTTATGGAAGGACTGTTCAGAACCCTGAAAACAGAGGGGACGGAGCTATTCCTGAGTCTGGCCGACGGGAGCAGGGAGGAGAAGGAATGACAGTATGCAACGTCTGATCAAGAATCAAGAGTGTTTTATCGTCATACGTCCCAGATAGAACAATGGAATTCTTACTTGCAGCAGCACAACAGAATATGTAAATATAGCACAAAAATATTGTAAACAAAATAATAAACGAGAAAAAAAAGTACAGTGTGTGTATACATTACATGAACACATATGTTGGCTGCTGTAAGGCAGCAACTCTACCGCTGCGCCACCATGCCACCCCTGTCTTCACTCTCTGTACATTATCTATATAATTAAAAGTTTTATCTTGACCTTGTCTGCGCTGTATACTGATTTTAGAAAAAACGCTACCCTGTATCACTGCAATTTTTGACCATCTTACTCACAGTCCTCCTTCGCTAAGCCAGCCCCGAGGATTTTTCCCATCAATGAAAAATAAAAAGTTATGAGTGTTTAAAAAATCTTGAGATCAGCTGATTGGTCCTCTCGCCTGTCAATCACCGCAATGAAGGTAATGCCCCTTCGGGGGTGGGGGGTGGGGCAGGTCTATAAAACCCCGGATGCCTGGACGTGAGTCAGTCACTCTGCAAGATCATGAGGGAGAGGCCACGACTGTCATTCTAAGCTGTGAATCAACTGAACTATGAATGCAATTTACTTGCAATAAATGATTTGTTAACCCTTAATGACAATGCCATGAGTTGTTTGGCCTGCGCTTGAAAGTGCAATGCTTAATTGGAAATGAAATGAAATGAAATGACAATGCCATGAGTTGTTTGGCCTGCTGCCCTACCTGTGCTTGAAACTGCAATGCTTTATTAGGTCCGACTGTGTTTGGAAGGAATAAATGCTTTATTAGGTCCGACTGTGTCCAAAAGTTATTTAGTGTTATTATAAAACACTTTATTAGTGTTTTGAAGGAATAAATGCTTTATTAGGTCCGACTGTGTTTGGAAGGAATAAATGCTTTATTAGGTCCGACTGTGTCCAAAAGTCCCGCTCATTTCGTGACTTCCGCTTAGTGGACAGGTCGCGCTGATTGCATAATCTCCGGTGAGTACAGAGGTTGCGATGATTGCGTAATTTCCGGTAAATACAGAGGACACGCTGATTGCGGAAGTGCAGCTGACTGCGGAAGCCCCACAGTGCTGAGGCCGTGCTCAGCTGTGTGAGTAGATTCAAGAAAGTTTACTGTCATATATATGGTTTGTGAATCTGTGTGTGAGCATGTAAGTGTGTATGTGTGCGAGTGTGTGAATGTGAGTGTATGTGTGTGTGAGAGTCTGTGTGAGTGTATGTGCATGTGTGAGTGTGCGAGTGTATGTGTGTGAGTGTATGTGTGAGTCTGTGAGTGTGTGCATGTATGTGAGTGTATGTGTGTGAGTGTATGTGTGTTTGTGAGTGTATGTGTGTGAGTATGTGTGTGTGTGTGTGTGTGTGTGTGAGTCTGTGAGTGTGAGTGTATGTATGTGAGTGTGTGAGTGAGTGTGTGTGTGTGAGTGTGATTTATGTGTGTGAGTGTGAGGTGGAGGGTGTGTATGTGTGTGTGAGTGTGTGTGTGTGTATTTTGGAATTGGTGCAGGGATGGAATATTGCGTTGGGGGACCAGCCCTCCCGTGTGAAGCTGGGACCCAACGGGTCCCACTTTGTCTTGTTTTTACTTAGATACATTCTCTTGTCAGCCGCTGGGGTAACAGCTGCCTAAGCAAGCTCCAGCATGTGGAATTACATTTTAATAAAACACTGTTCAGGACCACAGTGGGCAGCACGGTAACAATATTGTAGAGCTGCTTCCTCAGCTCCAGTCTCCTGGGTTCAATTCTGGCCTCTGATGCTGTCTGTGTGGAGTTTGCACGCTCTCAATCTCTGGGTGGATCCCCTCTGGTGCTCTGGTTTTCCCTCACATCCATCTATCCATCCATCCCTCCCTCCCTCCCTCCCTCCCATCCATCTCTCTTCTATCTATCTCTCTATTACATGACTAAAGCTCTGATCTTGTTATCTTCCGTTTGCACGGTCATTCTATTTGTGCAAATAACGTACGCGATGGCGCTATGATTTCCCGCCAGCTTACTCACCGTTCTCCTGAGCTGTGATTGCACCCAGTTTTGTTCTGATCGGTGGTCTAATGTAAAACTTAGCGAGGTTTGAAAAATCTTAAAAACCGCGCGTGTGCAGATCGATCTCTCCTGCCGTTCAGCGCCGTGTGGATTGGTCTTTTCTCCTGTCACTCCGCGGTACGGTCCACCCCTTCCTGCGCCATCGCGTCTTTACTGAGCTGAGGGAGGCTCTGGATGGCCGGCGGACGTCTCCAACCAGCCACAATTTCCGGAGGGAGATTGGGTCGGAGACCCAGCCCAGCCCGGAGTTGGAGATGTCGCCAAACAGAAAGTGGAGACTCTGATCCCAGCGAACGACCAGCGCCCACGTCCCCTCACACCCCCACTCCCCCTTCCCCACACCCCTCCTAAATTAAATACTTACGTTTATCAACCGTGGGCTTTAAAATGTATTGTTACATGATTCAAGATCAGTGTTGTAAAATGCACTGACAGTTATGTTAGTATTACACAGAACAATGACCACTGATTGGGCGCCACAGTGGCGCAGCGGTAGAGTTGCTGCCTTACAGCGTCAGGGACCCGGGTGCGATGCTGACTACGGGTGCTGTCTGTATGGAGTTTGTACGTTCTCCCTGTGGCCGCGTGGATTTTCTCCAGGTGCTCCGCTTTTCTCCCACACTCCAAAGACATATAGGTTTGTGGGTTAATTGCCTTCGGTAAAAATTGTAAAATTGTATAATTGTCCCTCGTGTAGGATAGTGTTGGTATATGGGAGGTCACTGGTTGGTGTGGAGTCGGTAGGCAGAAGGGCATGTTTTCACACTGTATCTCTAAAGTCTAAAGTCTAAGCATTGATCGTACAGAAATATCCAGCAATCCACGTGCAGTTTTCTAACTGGTTGCTTATCTTGAACTTGTTTAACAGTCATGATTTGTTTCCGCACTTAGGCAGAATGATAAATTGGTGGGAATATTTGTTCATAATTGAAACATTGGCAAAGATTGTGGAATCATGTGACCTCTAGTGGGAAACCAGAGCATTAGGCATCTTAAGTAAAACCTTTTTTTCTGTAATGTTCTATTTTTAGTTGTGCTCCTTTTAAAAAGGGTGCCTTTTGATTAGATTTTTTTGGATTGACAACAGTCCCTTGTCTCTATGTATTACTTTAAATGAGACAAGCTTACTGAGGGACAATTAAATTATCGTTGCATGATTGACTTTGAACACTGCACAACGCTGAGTACTACCTCAGCAATTATGATCTCTGTGGACTGTGTCTTTGGTTGCACTACAGATTAAGGTTACTTAGTATAACTTATTAGTTTGTGTATTATTGATCATTATGTGCAAGTCCACTACCGATTTTCTGGCATCCTTGGCTCCAGAGCCTTTCTGGTTCGTTCCTTTTGCCGGACCAACAGAGGTCTCGTCGTCTGAGAGACTGGAGCGGTCCACTGAGAAGCCGAGATATCGGCCCACAAATTCGGCCTTGAAAGTCAACTATGGGAACAGATCTTCCGGCTCCGGCCGCACCGGAGTTCCAGGACCTTGGCTGCAGGGGAAAAATTTGACCCGTCAATCGGTGTGGAAGTCCTGATGAAGTTGAAATTGGTCGCCTCACCGAACCTCAGCGCCACATTTTCGAGGGGACCTGGGGGTGGTGGGGGGAAGGGTGATTTCAAGTAATATTGACTGGATTAAAGGAGATGCCGGACCATAATTTCCCGGAAAATCGGTGGTTGACCTGTTTTTATTTGTGTACTAGACCAAGTGCAGACCCGTTGGGTCTGCTCCCCCAATGCAAGCCATTCCCCCAACGCAATATTACCACTCACGCATAACCCCCAACTGCACAGGCACTGGTCATTTCTCCTTATCCCACAGCACTCCCTCCTCCTCCTCTTCACTCCCCCTCTTCAATTCCTAGAGAGGGAGGGGTGGTAGAGAGGGAGGGGGGGTTGAGAGGGAAGGGAAAGGGGTAGAGAGGGAGGGTAGAGAGGGAGGGGAGTAGAGAGGGAGGGTAGAGGGAGGGAGAGGGAGCAGAGAGGGAGTTGTGGAGTGAGAGAGGGAGGGGGGCAGAGTGGGGTAAGGGAGGGTAGAGAGGGAGAGGGCGAGGGGGTAGAGAGGGAGGGGGGTAGGGAGGGTGGGAGTGAGGGTAGATAGGGAGGGGGCATCTCCCTCCTCCACCCTCCCATCTCCCTCTACCGCCCCATCTCCCTCCTCATTTCCCTCATCCTCACCTCACTCCCATTCCCTGCCCCAGGACCTTCGCAGGTTGTAGAGCAGCACCAGGGCCTTGATTTTGGCCTGTTTCTCGTACTCGGCCCAGCCCTTGCTGTATACTCCAGCCGTCAGCTTAGCTGCCGTCTGGGCGCCAGTGCAAGCCCCGACTTCCTCTTCGGGCTCGTCCCTGTCCCGGACACAGGCTCGTCCTTGGTTCCAGCGTAGGCTTCTTTCTAGGCCTCGGTCACGGCCCCAACCCAAGCTCCGGGATCGGCCCTCACTCCAACTCCAGTTCCAGCACCACCCTCCACACCGGGCGTCGAGCACTGGCAGCCGAGGCCACTCCTCGTTCACCACGATCGCTGGAGTGCCCCTCCCTCCCGGAGTATCCCATCCTGCCTTGCGGGTGCGTTGTGACGTCACTCGGGTTTTTTTTTCCGAAATGGGTGAGTTTTCGGGCTGTTTTTAAAACTTTAAACGATTAGCAACTTTGGAAATATAGGTGGGAATTCGACGGGAAGATGTTTATCGTTTCGACGGGATAACTGTGAGTAGGATGTGTAAAAATGGGAAGGCTGTGGTATAGCATTTGGAAGGAAATAGGAATTAACCAGATATTGACACGCACACACACACGCAGCCACATACAAGATGAAGAGTTTTAGTATTATAGAGATCATTGCATTAATGGGTCTGTTAAACTGCAGTAAGTATGAATCTCATTGTTCTGCTGCTGGTGCTTATGATAATTACACACTCTTGACGACTCATGATCTGCTTTTGTATTTGATTTGTTTGAAATAGGTTTTAGCTGCAGTCAGATTTCACCTTGCCTGCTTTGACACACATCACTTCAGGTGTTCCCTGGTTTTTCAAGGAGATGTTAATCAGTTGCGTGCACTTTAAGTGATTTGATATTGTCAGCTGTTTGATAAGGTCATCTGTCGGAGGCATTGGGACTGAGTTTGTTTAAGGGTTTGGGTGGATTCCTTCGTAGGTTTGCAACCGATCTTCCAGCTTTGTGAGATTGTGCGGACATTATTAAGAAACGGCACCCCGAGAAGAAGAATATTGGCCATGTCTGTAGTGAGACTTGAATGTTGTTACAGTGATTTATCCCTCTGAAGGCCGTTTATGGATTATATTATTACCTGAGAGAAGATTTATGGTTTTGTCCAGTTTCTTTGGAGTTGAGCCAAATATGAGAAAATGAAGCTGAGGCAGTGCAGGAGATGTAAAAATGTAAGCAGCAACAGTGAGAAATACTCGTAGGAATACAGTCAACTCCCCGACTTAAGCAATAGGTGACTTACGTAAACTCATACTTACATAAGCAATTCTTTAAACCCTCTGGCTCCCACGTGTCTCCGCGTTGGAGCTCCCCCATGGTCTCTGCTTTGGAGCTGCCCCGTGTTCTCGTTTCGGAGCGAACAAGCATGTTTTCAAAGAGTTAGGACAAAGCCAAAAACGGAGAAGACCTTTTTTCAGTTAAGGCTTTACACAGTAAACAGTATAATAAAACTCTAAATAACCCGCTATCTGAACATTGGGAAATCAGATAGCTGGGCAGTTGTTCACCAGGTAATGTTTTGTTTACTGTGTTCTTTCCACTCCCCTGCTAACAAAATGGGGCCTCAGTCTCTGCACTCCTTTTCCACTCACTGGAGCTCTGTTTTTTCTTGTTCCCTTTCAAATTACCTGGTTCACTGGTATGTATTAAATGTATTAAAATGTATTATCACCCTGTGTAACATCTTGAAGAAAGTGAATTAATAGATTGAGGTATTAATAGAAATAACATGCAGTGATCTTTAAAACAGTAAAGAATGTTTTATTGTCATATGTCCCAAAACAGAACAATAAAATTCTTACCTGCAGCAGCACAACAGATATGTAAACATAGTATTAAGTAGACACCAGAGTAAACAACAAAAATAAGTTCAAGATATATAGTAGAACATGGAACAGTACAGAAGATAGACACAAAAAGCTGGAGTAACTCAGCGGGACAGGCAGCATCTCTGGAGAGAAGAATGGGTTATGTTTCGGGTCAGGACCCTTCTTCAGACTGGTTAGGGTTAAGGGAATCGAGAAATATAGACAATGATGTGAAGAGATAAAGAACAATGAATAAACGATATGCAAAAAATAATGATGATAAGGAATCGGGCCATCGTTAGTTGTTTGTAGAGTGAAAACTAGAAGCTAGTGTGACTTGGGTGGGGGTGGGATAGAGAGAGAGGGAATGCCGGGGCTACACGGTGAGAGAAATCAACATTCATACCACATGTAAGCTCCCCAAGCGAAATATGAGATGCTGTTCCTCCAATTTGCGTTTAGCCTCACTTTTCACAATGGAGGAGACAGAAAGGTCTAGAACAGAAAGGTCTGTGTAGGATTGGGAAGGAGAATTAAGTGACCGGCAACCGGGAGATCAGGTAGCTTCAGGCAGGCTGAACAAAAATGCTCTGCAAAACGATCGCCCAGTTTACGTTTGGTCTCGCCGATGTATAAGAGTCTACATCTTGAACAACGGATGATGTTGGAGGAGGTGCAAGTGAACCTCTGCCTAACCTGAAAGGACTGTCGGGGTCCCTGGACAGAGTCAATTGTTGATCTGCCTGTACATGATCCATATCCCTCTGTTCCCTGCACTTCCATGTGCCTATCCAAAAGCCTCTTAAATGCCACTATTGTATCTGCCTCCACCACCACCCCTGGCAGTGCATTTCAGGCCCCCACCACTCTCTGCAAAATAACTTGCCCTGCACATCTCTATCAAATTTACCACTCTCACCTTATTGCTGTGCCCACTAGTGTTAGACATTTTCATGCCGGGAAAAAGGTTCTGACTGTCTACCCTATTTATGCCTATCATAATGTTATATACTTACTAGACCAAGTGGGACCCGTTGGGTCCCTGTCAGATGAGAGGCCTGGTCCCCCAACGCAACCCGTTCCCCCAATGCAATATTCCACTACTCACCCATAGCCCCCAACTGTGCAGGGGCTGCTCATTTCGCCTTACTAATCCTCCCTCATTTTAAACTTTAAAAAAAATGCAATTGCATTTGCTAGCCAGCAGAACTCAGTGAACTGTGACTTAAAAAAAATGCAATTGCATTTGCTAGCCAGCAGAACTCAGTGAACTGTGACTTTAAAAAAGTGCAATTGCACTTGCTAGCTAGCAGAACTCAGTGTACTAGGATAGCAACATTGTTGCGAGCAGGGCTTAAATCCCATTGTGACGTCATAGTTGTAAGCACAGGGAAGACATTTTTCTCAAATTGGGATTTTGGAAATTAAAAAATGTTAATAGCATGTAAAATATAACATCAATCTGAACGAAAGGATAACAACACACCATAAGACAATTGTGAGTAACGTGGTCCAAACATTTTAGCGCCATTGCGTACCATTTTGGCGTTATTCATGGCATGAATCACATGCAGACAGACAGACAGACAGATGGAAGGACAAACAAGATGAGAGTTTCAGTAATATATATACTAAAGCAAGTGGGACCTGTTGGGTCCCTGTCACACGGGAGGCCTGGTCCCCGAACGCAATATTCCACCACTCACCCATAGCCCCCACGGGAGGCCTGGTCTCCCAGCACAACTCATTCCCCAACGCAATATTCCACCCGTTCCTCCAACGCAAACCGTTTCCCCAACGCAATATTCCAGTACTCATCCATAGCCCCCAACTGAGCAGGGGCAGCTCATTTCCCCTTATTCATCCTCCTTCATTAAACTTAAAAAAAAATCCTTGCTGCCAGGAATATTTAAAAAAATGTACTCTCCATCCTTAAACATTAAAAAAATCCTTGCTGCTAGGAATTAAAAAAAAGGGGTTTGCAACATTGTAGTTTGCAATTGCACTTGCTAGGGCGGGCAGGACTCAGTGTCCTGGGATAGCAACATTGTAAGTGCCAGTGCAGAGGGAAGAAATCTTTTCTCAAATTGGGGTTTTGTAAATTAAAAAATGTAAATAACTTGTGAAATATAACATCAATCTGAACTAAACTTGATACAAACCACCACATGACAATTGTGAGTAAGGTGGTCCAAAAATTGTAGCGCTATCGAGTACCATTTTGCCGTAATTTGATGACATCACCGAATCAGAGATCACAGACAGGCACGCACGCGCACACACACACACACACACACACACACAGAGAAACAAACAAGATGAGTTTTAGTATAATAGATAGAAGATATCAAGTCTCCCCTCAATCTCTAATGTTGCAGAGAAAACAATCCAAATCTATTCAACCTCTCCTTGTAGCTGATCCAGGCAGCATTCTGGTAAACCTGCTCTGCATCCTCTCCAAAGCCTCCACATCTTTCCTGTAATGAGGTGACCAGAGCAGCTTGTAATACTCTCAATGTGGCCTAATCAAAGTCCTATAGAGCTGCATCATGACTTCTTGACTCATATTTAATGCCTCTAGCAATGGAGGCAAGCATGGCCTATTTCTGCTTCCATCTTGATGCTGCTAAGCTATGAACTTGGACTCCAAGATCCCTTTGCATATCAATGTTGCTAAGGATCTTGCCATTAACTGCTTGGAAGACATTGACTGGGACGGTGGTGGAGGCAGATACGATAGCGTCATTTAAGAGGTTTTTGAATAAGCGCAGGGAATGGATATATATGGATCAAGTACAGGCAGATGAGGTTAGTTTATCTTGGACTTACACTCAGGACAGACATTGTGGGCCAAAGGGCCTGATCCTGTGCTATACTGTTCTATGTTCTACAACACTGAAACAGATGGTCAGCTTTTCATCAATAGTACCTGTCAGTACACAAATTGGTGATATGTTAAAACATTATCAAGTACTTCATACTTATTTTATCAACCCTCAATACTTATCAAAGTAAGGTAAAACAATGCAGGGTAACTAAGATACTGAAAGAGGGGAAAAGAGAGGTGGTTAGGTAGAACACAAAGTGCTGGAGTATTCCTTTTCAAACATTTATCTGTTTTCTTACAAATGTTATTATTTTATTTTTGTTTCAGAATTGGATATTTTTGACTAAATTTTGTTTCCTACCTGAAAAAGGACAGATCAGCTATCATATCAGATACCCCAAGGTAAGCATTAAACTAATGCAGTCTGAGTTTCTGATATTTGTGGAAATTGGTGACGGGAATACTTCAGGTATATCAGTGAAATGCTTGACTGACTAATGGATCTAGCAATTAACCAACAGGACATTGATCGATCTAATACAGTATTATGTAATGTGTAAGAGATTACATTCTCTTATTTATTTATGTATATCCTTTGTATTTTGTTGACTCATTTAATGTTTGGTCCAGTATAATCAAATATTAAGGTTTGTTTAGGAGTGTTAGCCTAAACAAGGCTAGAGAATTAGCCTATTATTTGCGTGGGTTCCTTGTTTCTTATATATCTATATCTGGAGAATCAACTCAATGTCATGCTGTGATGTGATAGAGTTATACAGCGTGAAAACAAGCTCTTTGGCCTAACTCGTCTATGCCAACCAAGATGCCCCATCTGAGTTAGTCCCCTTTGCCCACATCCGTCTGAACCCTTCCTAATAACTCCTCAAATGTACCTCCCCAAAATCTTTCAATGTTGTTATACCCACTGCCCTCTGTATGGAAAACGATGCCCCTCAAGATCCTATTAAATCCTTCCCCTCTTATTGTAAAATGGTAACCTCTAGTTCTTGATTCCCCAACCCATGGAAAGAAAATGTGTGCATTCACCCTATCCAATCTCCTTATGGTTTTATATGTGTATTTTTACAATACTGGAGAGATTTTGAGGAACAAGATTATTATTCAGGATTTTACACAAATACACTGTTCTTAACAAAAATCTACCCATCATGTGAAACCTTATAAATAACAGATATAAATTAGGTAACTTCAAGACCGAAAGTCAAAAGCTTTTTCATGGCAGACAAATTTTCATCGTTTTACCACCACTTTGGACACCAAAAATGTGACATAAAAACTGCCACATTTAGTCATGAATATTTAATTCATAAATAAACTTCATTTGGCAATAGACAATAGACAATAGGTGCAGGAGTAGGCCATTCGGCCCTTCGAGCTAGCACCGCCATTCAATGTGATCATGGCTGATCATCCCCAATCAGTACCCTGTTCCTGCCTTCTCCCCATATCCCCTGACTCCGCTACCTTTAAGAGCCCTATCCAGCTCTCTCTTGAAAGTATCCAGAGAACCGGCCTCCACCGCCCTCTGAGGCAGAGAATTCCACAGACTCACAACTCTCGGTGAGAAAAAGTGTTTCCTCTTCTCCATTCAAAATGACTTACCCCTTATTCTTAAACTGTGGCCCCTGGTTCTGGACTCCCCTAACATCGGGAACATGTTTCCTGCCTCTAGCATGTCCAAACCCTTAATAATCTTATATGTTTCAATAAGATCTCCTCTCATCCTTCTAAACACCAGAGTATACAAGCCCAGCCGCTCCATTCTCTCAGTATATGACAGGCCCGCCATCCTGGGAATTAACCTGGTAAACCTACGCTGCACTCCCTCAATAGCAAGAATGTCCTTCCTCATATTAGGGGACCAAAACTGCACACAATACTCCAGGTGATGTCTCACAAAGGCCCTATACAACTGCAGAAGGACCTCTCTGCTCCAATCTCAACTTAACTAAAGGCCAACATGCCATTCGCTTTCTTCACTGCCTGCTGTACCTGCATGTTTACTTTCATTGACTGATGAACAAGGACCCCCAGATCCCGTGTACTTCCACTTTTTCCAACTTGACACCATTTAGATAGTAATCTGTCTTCCTGTTTTTGCTACCAAAGTGGACAACCTCACATTTATCCACATTAAACTGCATCTGCCATGCATCTGCCCATTCACCCAACCTGTCCAAGTCACCCTGCATTCTCATAGCATCCTCCTCACTGTTCACACTGCCACCCAGCTTTGTGTCACCTGCAAATTTGCTAATGTTACTTTGAATCCCTTCATCTAAATCATTGTTGTATATTGTAAATAGCTGGCCCCTCTCACATATATATGTTTTGATAATGATCTAGGGAAATATCTTCATCAATACCAGGAGAGAAATACAGTAACATGTCTGGTAATCCGCCTGGCAAATATCCGGTAACGGCTGCTGTGCTGGGTGTCCATTGTCACAGCGACCGTTATCGGGGTCGATACCTCCGTAAGTTAAACCACGGAGGCTCCAAACCTCTACTGCTTTTCACAAACCCCAACGAGGTATCCTATGGTAGTAGTGATTTTTGGCGAGTTAATTATGTTTTCTTATATTCAAATTTAATATATCAAAAACATTGTGGTGTCAAAAACGTAACAACTGTTTATGATATATTTTCTGGCTTTTAAAAGTCAATTAAAAAATATATATATTGGGCATAATTGGTCATCAAAACTAAGAAACTGAGCCAATCTTCCATTAGGCAACACACTGTGGTGAAAGTGTTTGGTTTTCTCTAATAATGGGACACAAAACCTTTGAGGGTCCACCGCAATGTACATTTGTGTGCATGATCGTGTAACGTGCGTTGCGGTGTCCACTCAGATGGATGCAGTACATGATCAGGTGAATGAAGCGGAAACAGTGTTTGCAATTTTGTTGTTCCATGTGGTATTTTGAAACATAGAAAGGAATAAGAAATACGTGCACTTACTGTGCCAACCAGGTCACTGGTGGACACCACACGACAATCCTTACACAAAATTAATTTGTGTTTTCTGACGCCATTTTCGGTAACTTGCTATCAATATGCTATATTTTATATTTTTCATTGATACTATGTTAGGCACGAACCCAATAAAGTGCTTGTCAACTTTTTTTGAAGGAATTTGAAATTTGACCCCTTTGTCACTTTATTGTGTGCCTGTATTGTAAAAATACACATATACCTCTATAAGATCACTCCACAGCCTCCTGCGCTCCAGGAATAATGTCCGAGCCTCGCCATGCCTCTCCCGATAGCTAGTCCTGGCAATATCCTCATAAATCCTCTCTCATATTTACAGCCCCATAACATATTGAATGGTTAGTACCTCTCCAGGAATGATCTGAATTGTCTGCAATGAGTCAACACGCAGTTGCTACTGTATTTCCTAAATCTTAACATTGTTTATAAACAGATGATGCCAATTAAAGGGATCTCTAAAAGAATGGGTATAACTTAACTCGCGAAATCCCATGAAATTAGGTGAAGCACTGGTTTCACTCATTGTTCAATGGCACACTCTGTTGCCGACATTGGCGTAACGGTAGGTCAGATGTTAAACAAACAGCCAATCCCAAGGGTTAGGTTAAAATCTCCCTTAAGATTTCAAGGTGTTAGTTTGGTACGAACTCACATTTTGTCTCTTCAATACTGACCAACCTTTTACATTAGAAGAAAATTATTTTGAGGATGGGTCTGCTGAAAAAAGAAACGTATTTAGGCTAGGTGATTCCGATTCTGAATTTAATTTTGTTGTACCACTTGTTTTGAAATTCTGGCAGAAATCATGACTGGTGAATAAAATTAAAATTGAAAAGGACTTTGATGTAACACATATGAAACACTAAAGCGATGCTGGTGGTTTTATTTTTAGTATTAAGAAATTTGGATGGCCAAAGATATCCAAAGTGAATTTATTTTAAATTGTCATTCATATGCCAGTCATTTTTTTCACTGAGAATTATAATAATTAAACTGCTAACTCCAAGGTTTGCCACTGCTATTAAATATGAACCCATAGGAGATGTATCAGAACAATTCAGGCACACATTTTAATTTATCTCTCTCTAAGTAACAACAATTTGCAAATTAATTGTGAAGAATCGGATTTGCAATCAGTTACATTTGTAGAATATCTTGCAATCCATTATATATCAATGCATCTTAAATCATTTATTTCAAATACGATTTAAATTTTGAAAATAGATATTTTAAGATTTTGTTATTATGTGTTAAAATGTTTTTATATTCTCTCTGAAGGAAAAACATGAAGTAAATTTGCTATTTTACTATGATGACAAGAATCAGTGGCCTTCAGTGTACAAGAATAGCTCAAAGGTAGATCTGGCAACAAGTGTAGTTTAAATAAATGCCGTATATTCATAAAAGCACAAATATTTGACTGTTGGTGAGGTCGCCGTTTCTAATGGAAACAAGCACAGTGAGCAGTGTGCGCATTATTGTATACTTATTCAACACACATTTACCACCACTAGGTGTAAAATGTTGCACTCTGTTTCAACAATGTTTGGAATTCTAGCATGAGTTTACAAAGTCTTGAAGCCTCCATGTTTTTGTCCGGAATTCTAGCATGTTTGCAAAGCCTTGAAGCATGTTTTTGTCCAGAGAATGGAAGGATTGCGAAAGATGTTGACTTAGAACTATTTTTTTCTCACTCCACACAAAGCTTGTTGTTTGCCCAGATTGTAGCTGCCTGGCATTATCATCATGTGAATAGAAGGCCAAAAATTTAGCAGCAGGAGTATGACACATGGGCCCTTGAGCCTGCTCTGCAAATAAAACCAACACAAATCTGGTTTTGACAGTAGCTCCACTTTTCCTCATGTTCCCTGTAACCCTTGGCTCTCCAATCAACCAAAAATTGATTTCAACCTTGAATCCAAAGATTCCTGACTCCGGTAGAATCCAGAAGAAATTCCACTTCATCTCTGAATCGGGTGTCAAGGGTTATGGAGAGAAGGCAGGAGCATGGGGTTAGGAGGGAGAGATAAATCAGCCATGATTGAATGGCAGACTTGATGGATTGAATGGCCTAATTCTGCTCCTATCATTTATGACCTTGACCTAAATAGGTCACTCCTTCTCCTGAACCTGTGTTTCCTTGTTCTGAATTCCCCCGCGAGAAGAAACATCTTCTCACAGTCTCCCTTGTCAAACCTCTCATTAATGTTAAATGTTTTAATAAGATTTTAATTCTTCTAAACTCAAGTGAGGATTTTCCTCAGGTCAACTTCTTTATCTCAGGAATCAACCAAGTAAACTCTCTTTGAACTGCCTCAAAAGCAAGTAGGTATACTGTGCATTCAGAAAGTATTCAGACCCCTCCACTATTTCCACATTTGTTGCGTTACAGCCTTATTCTAAAATGAATTAAATTCATTTTTTATCATCAATCTATACACAATACCCCATAATAAAAAAGCGAAAACAGGTGTTTAGAATTTTTTGCAAAGTAATTAAAAGTAAATAACTGAAATATCACATTTACATGAATATTCAGACCCTTTACTCAGTACTTTGTTGAGACACCTTTGGTAGTGATTACAACCTCAAGTCTTCTTGGGTCTGACTGTACAAGTTCGGCATACCTGTATTTGGGTAATTTCTCCCAATCTTCTCTACAGATCCTCTCAAGCTCTGTCAGGTTGGATGAGGAACGTCGATGCACAGCTATTTTCACATCCCTCCAGAGATATTCGAATGGGTTCAAGTCCGGGCTCTGGCTGGGCCACTCAAGGACATTCGCAGACTTGTCACGAAGCCACTCCTGCATTGTCTTGGATGTGTGCTTAGGGTCCTTGTCCTGTTGGAAGGTGAACCTCTTCCCCAGACTGCGGTCCTAAACGCTCTGGAGCACGTATTCATCAAGGATCTCTCTGTACTTTGCTCCGTTCATCTTTCTCTTGATCCTGAGTAGTCTCCCAGTTCCTGCCGCTGAAACACATCCCCACAGCATGATGCTGCCACCACCATGCTTCACCGTAGGTATGGTATAGGCCAGGTGGTGAGCAGTGCCTGGTTTCCTCCAGACATGACACTTGGCATTCAGTCCAAAGAGTTCAATCTTGGTTTCATCAGACCAGAGAATCTTGTTTAGGTGCCTTTTGGCAAACGCCAAGCGGGCGGTCATGTGCCTTTTACTGAGGAGTGGCTTCCTTCTGGCCACTCTACCATAAAGGTCTGAGTGGTGGAGTGTTGCAGATATAGTTACCCTTCTGGAAGTTTCTTCCATCTCCACCGAGGAACTCTGGAGCTCTGTCAGAGTGACCATCGGGTTCTTGCTCATATCCCTGACCAAGGCCCTTCTCCCCGATTGCTCAGTTTGGCCGGGCAGCCAGCTTTATAAAGAGTCCTGGTGGTTCCAAAGATCTTTCATTTAAGAATGACGGAGGCTGTTTGGGACCTGCAATGCTGCAGAAATAGTTTTATACCGTTCCCCAGATCTGTGTCTCAACACAATCCTGTCTCGGTGGTCTATGACAATTCCTTCGTCTTCATGAATTGGTTTTTGCTCTGACATACACTGCCAACTACAGGACCTTATATAGACAGGTGTGTGCCTTTCCTAATCATCTACAATCAATTTAATTTACCACTGTGGACTCCAATCAAGTTATAGAAACATTTCAATGGAAACAGGATGCAGCAAAGCTCAATTTTGAGTGTCGTAGCAAAGGGTCCGAATACTTATGTCAATGTGACATTTCAGTTATTTATTTTTAGAGGTATTGTGTGTAGATTGATGATAAAAAATATGAATTTAATCCATCTTAGAATAAGGCTATAACGTAACAAAATGTGGAAAAAGTGAAGGGGTCTGAATACTTTCTGAATGCACTATATCTATCCTTAAACAAGGTGATCAAAATTCTGCAGTTGCGCAAGAGTGGCCTTGTAAAGTTGTAGCAAGACTTTATTACTTTTATTACCTATGAAATGAAGGCAAGTGCACCATTGTCTTTCCATTTACAAACTACATGCTGAACGATAACTTTCTAAATTTTATTTTTTAAATATATAAGAATTTTTTCAGCCCTTTTCAGCTACTTATGCCTCTTAGGCTAGTTTTACTTTTTTGGTGCTTATTCAAGGTAATTGACCTGGACATTTGTGTTTGTCTTTCTCTGTATAGATGCTGTCCCAAAACCTCCACATCCAAACACAAAAACAGGCTTCTTCCCATGAGCGGCAGCTCTACTTAACAGCCGCACTACACCACTACATTCTGGTCAAACACTTAGGAACTCTCCACGTGCACTTTAGATACCTACATGTGCAATATATTGCAAAGCTGCCCCTTTTTACTCTTGCGCTTTGTTTTTACATTTTTTAAATTATAATTGTAATTGTCTCCTGTATATTGTGTTTTTACCATGTGTGCGCAAAGCACCAAGTCAAATTCCTTGTATGTGTACCTACTTGTCCAATAAATTGATTCTGATCTGATTTTGATTTTCAGCATTTAATTTTGATGTTAAGTTTGGCTTGATTCTGCATATTCATACTCACTCAAATCTAAACATGTTTAATTAGAACTGCTGGAGTAAGGAAGCCGTGGCTGCTAATGGAAACAATCAACTGTTCAACCTCACGCATGGCTTTGTGTTGTCTGGTTGTCAGGTATGTACTCAGTATTAATCTGCATTTATACTCTTTATGGTGGGAATGTTAAAATGAGAGGAAGCAAACATTTCTTCTTTGGAAATAGGTGGGGATGATGGGTAACAAATGTAGACGAGAATCCAGAAGAATAAAATAAGAGCTGTTCAAGATTGATCACACTCACCATTACAGTCTGTGGACTCTGAAATAGTGGGGAGAATAAATATGCAAATAAATTAGAGGAAAGAGTGAAATATATGCAATAATAATTAATGATCTCAACCAGCTAGAAATTAACTGACCCATGGTGACAGATTAAGGGAAGAAGGGACTGGAGATTTATCATTGTTTGCAAGAAGCTAAACAAAGGAGCACTTACAGACGCAAGGAACTGCAGATGGTGGAATCTTGAGTAAAACACAAAGTGCTGGAGTAGCTCAGCAGGTCAAGCAGCATCGCTGGAGGACATGGATAGATGGCATTTCAGGTCAGGATCCTTTTCACACTACACTAATGTGGATAAATTGGAGTTGATCAGAAATTCAAGTAGGAAATATTGTGTATAATTGTGTGTATAATGATAAATATTTTGTTAGTGCGTTGCTGGACTGGAGGGCATGAGCTATCAGGAGAGGTTCAGCAGGCTCGGACTTTATTCGTTGGCGTGCAGGAGGGTGAGCGGTGATCTTACAGAGGCATACAAAATCATGAGAATAGATCAGGTTGACGCACAGAGTCTCTTGCTCAGAGCAGGGGAATCGAGATCCAAGGACATTAGGTTAAGGTGAGGGGGGGGGGGGGGGAAGATTTAATAGGAACCCGAAGGGTAACTTTTCCACACAAAGGGTGGTGTGTGTATGGAACGAGCTTGTATGGAAGAGGAAATAGTTGATGCAGGCACTATCGCAATGTTTAAGAGGCATTTAGATAGATACATGGATAAGACAGGTTTAGAGGAGTATGGGCCAAACGCAGGCAGGTGGAACTAGTGTAGATGGGTTATGTTGGTGTGGGCTGAAGGGCTTGATTCCACGCTTTATGACTCTATTAGTAATGGAGAAGAGTGTAGACTTGACAAGTGATGTTAACCTGCAAATGAAAACTTTTAAAATAATACTTAGGCCAGAGTACACATATTGTGCTCCAAAAAACTGGACTCAAAAACATCATGGATAAATAAAGACCTGAAAACAAGACTGTGGAGGTGGAGTACAGTGAGAACTGCAGAGAGCATGACAAGGGCGAAAATCAAATGGAATGAAATCACACAGGAGCATCAATAAAATATTCTACATGCATTTCAATAATAACAAAAGAACAATGGTTTGGGAATAATTCCATTAAGAAATGCTCAGGATGAAATCACAGGCTGTAAAAGCGGAATGGCAGAAATATTAAATAACTATTTGAGCTTGAGTATTTGCTGGGGACAGATCAGATGGATGGAAGATAATGAGATTTGTCAATTGAGAATGCAGTTATTTTCTAGTTGATAAAGGGAATGGTATGTAATTAGATTGGAGTAAGAAAGCCCATTTTCTACTTGGCTCAGCCACTATCCCTCTTGTTTTTGACTTGAGTGTTGATTAACGGCTGTGTCTGGGAACTGAGCACTTGAACTAGTTGATAATCCAACCAACGGTGTACTGAAGGTGTACATTTTGCTAGAAGTCACTTTATTCCAGATAAAATTTGTGTTGTGGTTCATACGTTCATAAGACATAAGAGCAGAATTAGACCATCGGCCCATCTAGTCTGCTCCGCCATTCAATCATGGCTGATCTATTTTTCCCTCTCCACGCCATTCTCCTGCATTCTCCTGTAACCTTTGACACTCTTGCTAATCAATAACCTATTAATCTCTGCTTTAAATACACCCAATAACTTGGCCTCCACTGCCGTCTATGGCCATGAATTCCATAGATTCACCACCCTCTGGCTAAAGAAATTTCTCCTCATCTCCAAACTAGAGATACATCCTATTATTCTGAGGCTGTGCCCTCTCGTCCTAGACTCTCCCACCACCGGAAATATCTGCTGGTTGCCTGTTGCTGTGATGAGGATGTTGTGAAAGATGCTTACAGGTGACCACAAGGAAAACTGACCACGATAACTTAGCAATTCCCATGATGCTAACTTCCCTTTTCTGACATTAGATATTATCCAGGGCTAATTCAGAGGGATTTCAGTCCAGGTACTCAATCCTAAAGAATCCAGTCAGTTGGCAAATTCAGAAGAAAACATTGAAAATTACAAATGCCATTTAAAGTATTTTAGAAACTCAGAAATTGAGATTGGAACTAGCATGTAGGATTAGTGTTCGAGATGAAAGAATTGTAAGCTTTTCTAAAATAATCTAAAATATATTATATTTTGAAATATTTACCTGGAAGCACAGTTAATAATGAACATCATAATAAGGATGCGACAGGTAAGTCCGCACCCTGCTCAGCAAAATTAACCTTTTCTTCCGTTTGACGCCACTGCCATTTGTGCATGTGTGTAGTACACAATTACTGCCAAAGGTGTGTTAAAGGTCGGAGTAACATCACTGATGGCTCTTATCATTTGTCCCCATGTGCAGGTGGTGGATGTGAACGGAATAAATTACACAGATTGTCAAAAAAAACTCAACTTCCATTCAGCGAGGGAGAGATGGTGGTTCCTTGCAGCCAGTAATTGTAGGGTACGAAGGTCATTTTCTTCACTGATTACCAAACATAAATCATGCTTTTCCACTGAAGAAATATTGTTTATGTTTATTATTGTCACGTGTATCGGGTACAGTGGAAAACCTTGTTTCCCAATCTATCCAGGCAAATATACCAAATGTAAGTACATGCGTACATCAGGTAGTGTAAAAAAGAAATAGGCCAGAATGTAATATATAGTGTTGCATCTACAGAGAAAGTGCAAATTAAAAAAGTGCAAAGTCTTCAATGAGGTAGGTTGGGAGATCAAGAATTCATCTTGTCATGTGAGAAAACCATTCAGGTGTCTGATAACAATGGGAAAGAAGCTGTTCTTGAATCTGATGGTACTTGCTTTCAAGCTTTTGGGTCTTCTGCCCGATGGGAGAGTGGAGAAAAGAATATGACCAGGGCGAGGAGTGTTCCTTGATTATGTTGGCTGCTTTGCAGAGGCAGTGGGAATTGTAGACAGAGTCAGTGAAGGGTAGGCTGGTCTGCATGATGGACTGGGCAGTGTTCACTATTTTCTGCAATTTCCTGCTATTTAGGGCAGAGCAGTTTCTGCAGCAAGTTGTGACGCATCTGAATAGGATTCTTTCTATAGTGTAAAAGCTGGTAAGAGTAATAATTGGATAGGAAAGGTTTAAAGGGATATGGGCCAAACGCGCAAATGGCCCATATCCCTTTAAACCTTGGTTGGCATGGACGAGTTGGGTTGAAGGGCCAGTTTCCATGCTGTGTGACTATGAGTCATTGGGAACATGCCATATTTCAGCCTTCATGCCCATCTCAGCCTTCTAGGAAAGTAGAGGCATTGGTGTATTTTCTTGAACCAGGACAATTAGCCAATGTTTACACCCAGGAAGTCATCACTCATCACTTCATCGTCTTGAGTACAGAAGTTGGGAGGCCATGTTACAGTTATATAAGACGTTGGTGCAGCCACATTTTGAGTATTGCGTTCAGTTTTGGTTACCATGTTATGGAAAAGATGTTGTCAACCTTGAAAAGGTTCAGAAAAGATTTACCACGATGTTGCCAGGACTCGATGGACTGAGCTATAGGGAGAGGTTGAGCAGGCGAGGGGTTTATTTCTTGGAGCACAGGAGGATGAGGGGTGATCTTATCGAGATGTACAAAATCATGAGGGGAAGAGATGGGGTGAAAGCACAGAGTATTTTGGAATCAGAGTATTTGCTCAGAGTAGTGGAATCGAGAACCATAGGACATAGGTTTAAGGTGAGGGGGGAAAGATTTATTGGGAACCCGAGGGCTAACATTTTTTACACAAAGTTTGGTGGGTGTATGGAACAAGCTGCCGGAGGGGGTAGTTGAGGCAGGTACTATTGCAACATTTAAGAAACATTTAGGCAGGTACATGGATAGGATAGTCCCAAAAGCAGGCAGATGAGACTGGTGTAGATGCGGCATGGGGCTGGGGAAGTTGGGCTGAAGGGCCTGTTTCCACGGTGCATTACTCTATGACTCTATGAGCTTGAAGTACTCGACATCTCCACCTCAGCACTATTGATACAGACACAGTTGAATACTTCACCCTGTTTCCCGAAGTCTATGACCAGCTCCTTTGTGTTGCTGACATTGAACGTGAGGTTGCTTCCTGACACCATGCCACCGAACACTCTATCTCCGTCCTGAACTCTGTCCTGTCATTGTTTGAGATCTGGTGCACCACTGTGGTGTCATCTGCAAACGTAGATGTAGTTGGTTGGAGTAGGATTTGGCCACAGAATCACGAGTGGATCGGCTGATTAGTAAGGGGCCGACGATGCAGCCTTGCAGGGCAGCAGTGCTGAGAAATATCGCGGGGAGGTGTCGTTGCCTATTCCTGCTGATTGTGGTCTGCAGGTCAGGAAGTCAACAAATCGATTTTCAGAGGGATGTGCTGCGTCTTAAACCCCAGAGTATGGAGATGAGTTTGGTTTGTATCATCTATTTAAAGTACTATATTTCCAGTGCACCATTTATTCATGACTGTTGATCTTTCATAAAGTCGTAACGAAGACGGCACGGTGGCTCAGTGTTCGAGTTGCTGCCTTAAACGACGGAGACCCGGGTTCGATCCTGACTATGGGTGCTTTCTTTACGGAGTTTGCATGTTTTCTCTGTGACCGTGTGGGTATTCTCCAGGTACTCCAGTTTTCTCCCACACTCCAAAGACGTACAGGTTTGTAGGCTAATTGGCTTGATAAAATTGTAAATTGTCCGTAGTCTGTGTAGGATAGTGTTAGTGTGAGGGGATCGCCGCTCGGCGCGGAATTGGGGTGGGCAGAAGGACCTGTTTTCATGCTGTATCTCTAAACAATTTTTTTTTATTGTCCTCCTCAAGAAACCATAATTGAGGGGAAAGATGTAGGGATAGTGGAGCTAATTACATTGTTCTAATCACTGATGCCAAATAAACCTGGAATTTTGTGGGAGGTAATGATTAGAAGTGAGGCACTTGCTCCTTCTGCAGGCGAGAGTTGGTGGCGATGCTTATGCACATTCCAGCAGATGTCACTGGAGTAAGTTGATTACGTTGCCGTGTGCCTGTGAAGATAGCAGCTTCTCTTCATGAAGCAGCTGGGGATATGGTGGAGAATTAAAGGAGCCAAAGGACTATTTTTAAATAAGATGACACCGGTCATTGTTTCATTGTTCTGCTTTGTACTTTGCACTCATGTGTAAAAAGGAGAGCTTTTATTTAGTAGGTTTGCATCAGTAATCCAGTAAATCCAAGAGAGTCGGTGGTGTGACGCTGTGAAAAATAAGGGGGGGTACTGATCTGCATTGTCAGAAAATACAAGTTACATGAAATCATGGAAACACACAAGATTGTAGGTGCTGTAACATTGAGCAAAAAGGAAGCACTGGAGGAAGCATTAGAAGATTGAGCGACATTAAAAAACAGCTGGTTCACCGTGGTAAGAAAGCAGCTAGACGAACTACACTGAAGGACACAAATTATAAAGCCATAAAGAATTGCAGATGTTGGAATTTTGAGCTTAACACAAGATGCTGGAGGAACTCAGCAGATCAGACATAATCTATGGAGGGAATCTGTGAGGGGTTCTGGCCCAAAATGCCGTCTGTCCATTCCCTCCGCAAATGCTGCCTGATCCACTGAGCTCCTCGAAAGCCTATAGACCCAAGAATCTGCAGGTGCTGCTTTGCGAAAAAGACACAAAGTGCTGGAGTAACTCAGCGGGTCAGGCAGCATTTCTGTAGAAACATGGATAGGCGATGTTTTGGTTCGAGATCCTTCTTCAGTATGAAGATTCCAAACATCGCCTATCCAGTGTCTTTTGTTTCTTCCTACATTTTGTGTTTTGCTTATGCATAATAAACTTTCCATGGAAACAGATAATTCAAGAGCAGTAAGGAAGAAGATAACTGTTCAAAGTGACACATGGCAAACTTTCAGACACTATAAGTCCTTCACAAAGGGAGATCAGTTTCCTGGATGTTTTGCTAGCTGCACAGTGTGGTCTTCTGCACTTTCACGGAATGCGTCATAAGCTAATATATGCTCAGATTTTTAAAGTATTACCCTAATTGGTTTACCAAAGCTGTTTCACATTACAATGCAAATATATGTATGATAGGTAATTTAGATCAGAGATACAGCGTGGGCCTACTGTGCCCACCATCGATCACCCGTACACTAGTTCTACATTATCCCCATTTTGCATTCTTCAGACTAATAGTAAGATTAAATGAGAACTTACCAGTTCGAAGTTTGATCCTTATTTTATGAGGAGTTACGATGAGGGATTACGTGAAGAAGCCCCGCCAGGCGCATGCGCGTCATACTTCAAAGCAGCGGCGTGAAAACACAGAAACCGATAGCCGAAGTAACATAGTAAGGCTTTAGAAGACTAGAACTACCAGATGATCCTTTCGATTATGAGGGCCGGGAGCGGAGGGCACGTAATCCCTCATCGTAACTCCTCATAAAATAAGGATCAAACTTCGAACTGGTAAGTTTTCATTTAATCTTACTATTTTACTTCGGAGTCACGTGAGTGACTACGTGAAGATTTCAAAGCTCTGTGATTTCATGCCGTAAATGCACTCCATACGACACACTGCTTCAGTTGACCCAGTAGTGAATAAATAATGTATTGAACATTGCTTCGAATTATCCAATAATCATTTTTTAAAATAACAATACAGTAATAACCCCGTCTATCCCAGGGAAAATTACAAATGAAACTTATAAAGACAAAGCAAATCAAATCAAACGGAACCCAAAACAGCATGCCCAAACCCTGGCACTGTCAGGACAAGTTTATCATAATTTTAGAAAGTTGATTCCTTAGACCATCCTGCGGCCTTGCTGCGGATGTTAATGCCGCCCTGGTGGAGCGAGATTTAAATACATGAGTGTCTACTCCAGCGGAATCCAAAACCTGTTTTACCATCTAGAAATAGTTTATACTGATACCTTTTCTGACGTTTCTATTGACTGATGAGCATTGCTGTCTCAGAGCCTTTGAGACTCTATGTTACCTTAATATATTAGGTGCATAACTACGCATAACCTTTGGTCAACAGGGTATGCTTTAAACCCTGTACGGAACACAACACAGCATGCCCAAACCCTGGCACTGTAAGAACAAGTTTATCATACAACTTAGAAAACATCGATTCCTTAGACCATCCTGTGGCCCTGAGGATTTGGTCTAGCGGCACGTCCTGCGCCTTCGCTGCGGATGTTGATGCCGCCCTCGACAATTGGCCTGGAAGGTCTCCTTCCCCCAATATTGGGGTTGTTGGTGGGCTGCACTGGTGGGTAATATCTTCACCCCATCGGCCTCCCTCTGCTGGGCCCTGCCCCGGGATCCGACCCCCTGCGCATCGAACCTGACTGTTTAGATGACGTCCTGGGAGCAGGGATGAATGGTTTCAGAAGCCCAATTGTCTTTGCCTCATCGTCAATGTCCCTAATTTGCTTGATGAGGTCGTCGCCAAACAAGTAATCCAGTGCTTGAATGTTGCTAGCCCTACACAAGCCTGCAAACTTCGGGTTTAAGGTTGGTCGAATGGCGATCTTCCTCATACAGTTCACCTTGAAGTAGGCATTGCAAAATAGTGCTAGCATATCTTGTTGGGTTTTTGACATCGGTGACCCCTTGACCACCTTCCCGAACGCGGTTATGCCTGCTGCCACCAACTTGAGAACACGCTGAAAGCACACTTCCTGTCCTCGCATCGTTGCACTCATGGGTGCCCATATTGCCGAGTTTACGGTGGGCACCCCGAGTGAAGCACAGTGGACAGGTGTTTTATATCGTGCAGTTGTCCTGGAACTGGTGAGAAGCCAAGGAGTTCATATTGGCAGGCTAGATTGTCATCGATAACCTCACCAGTCCCTTCCGGAATAGCGAAGTTTCACGTTACATCCGGGACACCCGGAGCGTGGCTCTTGTGCTCTGGTGTGTGCACAGTAGCAGGGACACCAGCTTCAGGGTCAGACTCCTCCTGCCCTGGCACTCCCGAGTCCTGCTCAAGGGAGACCTCATCCAGACCTAAACAAGGTACTGGAGAGAAAGATTCCCATTGTGGACAGGCACCATATTCCGCATATGGAACTCACTGAGAGGTTGCCTGGGGAATCACTTGGCCTTGGACCCCTGGCTGATTAGGGTGTGGAATATTTGCTCCATTTGTTCGAGTCTCACCCACATTTTCTTGCGATCCGGAGGGGGGTCCTCTTCTTCCTCAGACCCGTCAGATAAAACGGGTCTGACAGACTTTCATTTTGCTTTTTTGCTTGTTGCCGTGGCCTCAGTGCCCTGCGACACTGGAGCAGCTGGAGGCTGTTCAACCACCGGGGGAACGGCCGTTGGTATCGGAGCCGGCGTTACCGCACTTATCTCCCGACTCGATCGCTGAGATGGAACCACATCGCTGCGCGTCCCACGCTTGCTGCGAACAGACTTTCTCCCATAACCACTAGCTTCCACTCCAACTGCACTACAGGGAAAACTGCCACCAATTTAAGAATAACAATAGCTACTTCCTGGATGGAGGGATATTGTTTTTCAGCGAGACTGGTACAGACCTCTCTGATCTCCACAGCCTTGGCTGTAGGCAAAGTCACTGACATATCAACTGAATCAATGACAAATCCCAAATAAACAATTTTTTAGGATGGCTCTAACTTGGATTTGGTTGGATGGACCAGGAACCCTAACCTTTCAAATATGTATTTGGTTGATGAAACCGATTCCTCAACTGTCTCTTGAGTGTTGCTTAAGATTAAAATATCATCTAGATAAGCCATTACCATGTGATTCTGGGCCCAAAGTAGCACCAGCACTGGTTTCCACAATTTCTTGAATAGCCTAGAACTGAGGTTAACTCATAGGTAATGCTTAGATTGCCGCAGCTGTCCCATCCAACCAAATTTCAAGTATCTCCGATACTGATGATGAATTGGTACTGAATAATATGCATCTTTCAGATCTATAGTTGCCATGTAACAGCCTTGTGATAACAGCCGTTTCGCAGTATTGAAGGTGTCTATTTTTAAATTGCCTATACTGAACATAGGAAATTAACGGGTTTAGGTCCAGAATGCCTCTACATCCCCCATCTTTTCTCTGTCTGGGGAATATATTGGACACAATTTGTTGAGGATGGTGTATCATCCTCTCAATTCCCTTTTTTTGGGACAAAACCGTAATTTATTCTTTTACCTGCTGAGTTTGTGCAGAAACCATCAATACTCTATTAGGCATATTCTGTAAAGGCGGATCAATTCCTGACATAAACAGTATTCGAGCTTGAGACAGTGTGTAGTATAAACTGATGAGATGTTATGCAGCACCCTTCATCATAATCAATTGCAACCTACCCCGAACCGGAGGTCCCAGAAACTAATCCTGGACAGAATGAATCACCTTTACCTCTACAGTCAGCCTTTACTCCTTCCGCCCATATTGGGGTTGTAGCTGGGATACACAGGTGAGTAATACCGTCGTCCCACTGGCCCCCCTCTGCTTGGCCCTGCCCCTGGATCCGTCACCTTCGCGCTGAAACGACCTGCGAGGTGGCATCCTGGCAGAAGGGACGTATGTCTTCCTGAGACGGATTGTTTTGGCATGTTCCTCCAGGTCCTTGACTTGTTTGAGGAGGTCCACCCCAAATAAATAATCTGGGCTTGGATATTTGATGGACCTACATAGAGGTGCAAACTTCGGGTTCAACGTAGGCGTTGCAGAATAGGCCAGCATATCTTGTTGAATACCAGACATCGGTGCCCCCTGGACCTTCTCCGAATGCCTGCTGCCAACAGCTTGAGGATGCGTTGAAATCTCACTTCTTGTCTCCGCATCGTTGCACTCATTTGTGCCTTTGCCGAGTTCACGGTGGACATTTTGAGTGAAGCAGAGTTTACAGGTGTTTTATAACTTGTGGAAGTCTCCATGAACGTATCCTGGAGCTGGCGAGAAGCCATTTAATTTACATTGGTGGCTAGAGTTTTCTCGATAGCCTCGCCAGTCCCTTCCGGGTTTAGCGAAGTTTAACGCTACGTCCGGGACACCTGGAGCATGGCTCGTGTGCGCTGGTGTGTGCACATAAGCAGCGACACCAGCTTCAGGGTCAGATTCCTCCTGCCCTGCTTCTCCCGAGTTATGCTCTAGGGAGGTCTCATCTAGCTCTAAACAAGGTGCTGGAGAGTATGATTCCCACTGTTATCCATAATGATGTTTTCTTCTTTGCTATATGGACTTCTGCGAGAGGCTGTGTGGGAATCCTAGGGCATTCGACCCCATGCCTCTTTAAATTTGGAGTATTTTCCCCCATTTGGTTGAGCCATCCCCATACCTTTAAATATAAGGAGGGAGTCTTCCATATCATCAGACTCATGAGACAAATGAGCCTGAGAGTACTTTAGTTTGGTATTTCTGAGTGCCTTGAAGCACTGGAAATTGATAGAGGCAGTTGGGAAATAAAGTTAGTATTTCATTTTATTTAATTTCATTTTATTTTATTTCATTTCATTTTAGCTGCCAGTAGAACAGTAGCGGGTATTGGAGCCAGCATTAGCGCAGCCGTTATCTCCAAACCCGATCTAAATAGCGGTAACCACCGTCCCTGCGCGTTCCACTCCATTACCGCAGTTTATATTAACAATATATATTAGCAACTCTAGCTGGCTCTGCGAGCCAGACTTACAGAGTTTAAAAAACACTCGCAGGAAAGGTTTAACATTGACTTACCTGCGGGTTACTACTTACCGCTGGTGGAGCTGAGCTCTCCAGCCCGTCGGTGCGGCATGCGTCGACGTAATGACGCGCATACGTCCTGGCGGGCTTCTTCACGTAGTCACTCACGTGACTCCGAAGTAAAATGGAATTTTACAGGTCAATTAATCTCCAAACCTGTATGTCTTTGGAATGTGGGAGGAATATAAAGCACCCAGAGAAAACCCACGTGGTCACAGGGAGAACGTACAAACTCCACACAGACAGCACCAGAGGTCAGGATCGAACCTGGGTGCAGCACCACTGCCGCCCTTTGATGGAAGAAAATCTGCTTCAACAAGAAGCAGATTCCGCACGGGGTTCAAATGAAGATGGCGACATTGCCTTATTTGGAAGAAGATTACTTCCAGCAGAGGGATATATTTGGGAGAGTGTTGCTGGTTGGGCCAGGTAGTTGGGACATGAGGCACCAATAATCAGCTGTTGAAACTTGGTAAATCTCAGACTTCACGCACGTGTTATCAAATGTGTAAACTGATGATTTACACTCAGATGATGCCACAGCTGTCTAGTCTGGAATTTCACAGCATAGTGCTGTGGAATTGCCTCTCACATCTGAGTACCATTTGATTTAGTCTAGGCCTGGGGCATTGGGGGAAGAGATATCTTTAGTATTTTGCTTTGGTTTAATATTTTTTGTTATTTGTAAGTGTTTCAATTTATTGGATTTGAATATTTCATTAAAAGAAAATTCAACATTAAAAATATCAAAATAATAATCACTAAAAATGTTCTCATGATTTTGACAGATGAAAGTCTGTGCATCTCCACCTTTCCCCAGTCTGAAACATTGCGAAGGGTGTTCATGAGCTTGCGTTTCTTTGTCATTTTGGCACCTTTGTCCTACAATGTTGCAGAAAGGAAATAATCTAAATAGTGGAACAGCCCATCTTGCGTTCCCTCCCCTCTACTTTCAGTCTGAAGAAAGATCTCGACCTGAAACGTCGCCCATTTTCTTTCTCCAGAGTTGTTGCCCGATCCACTGAGTTACAGTATATGGGCACTTTTGTGCTTCTGCCCATCTTGAGCATTGTTTTTTTTTTTTAGCATTGCATCGTAATTATAGGAAGAATGATTTGCTTGTTTGCACTGAACAAGAACATAGTGTCAGAATGTCTTACAGCGTGGAAACAGGCCCATCGGCCCAACTTGCCCATACCGGCCAACATATCCGATCTACACTAGTCCCACCTGCCTGCATTTGGCCCATATCCTTCCAAACCTGTCCTATCCATGTACCTGATTAAATGTTTCTTAAACTATAGTACCTGCCTCAACCATCTCCTCTGGCAGCTCATTTCATACACCCACCACCCTTTGTGTAAAAAAGTTACCCCTCAGATTCCTATCAAATCTTTCCCCCCTCACCTTAAACCTATGTCCTCTGTTAAGGAGTGGAAAAAAAGAACAGGCCATTCTGCTCCTCAGGATGTTCTGCCATTCAATAATTTCATTGCTTTTCAGTCTCATCCTGAAAACTTTCCCTGCTCTCTTTCCATACTCCCCGATTACCTTGTAGTTCATATATCTCTCAGTCTCTGCCTTGCACATATTCATAAAACACTTCAATCATGCTCTCTACGGTAGAGAATTCCAAAGAATCACAGTCTGCAGGGAGACAAAATTTTGTCGCTTACATCTGTAACACCTTATTCTGAAACTCTGCCCTCCAGTTCTAGATTCTCCAGCAAAAGAACTATCCTCTCAGCTGTTTGAATTATCACTTTTCAGAGCAACGGCACTCAGCCCACTGGTCTGATTCTGAGTCTGTCTCTTTAATTCCCCTTCCCATTGCGATTCTAATCTCTCTCTCTGTCTCTTCCTGCTCTGCTCAAGTTCAAAGCAGGCTCGAGGAAGAACACAGTGGCGCAGCTGTAGAGTTACTGCCTTACAGCGCCAGAGACTTGGATTCAATCCTGACCTTGGCTGCTGCACGTTTTCCCTGTGACCGTGTGGGTCTTCGCCGGGTGCTCCGGTTTCCTCCCACATACCAAGGATGTGCAGGTTTGTGGGTTAATTGGCTTTTTTTAATTGTCACTAGTGTGTACGATAGAACTAGTGCACATTGGGCAGCATGGACTCGGTGGAACAAAAGGCCTGTTTTCATGCTGTATTGCTAAACTAAACTAAGCTAAACCCCTCATGTTGCCACAAGAGACTGTAGATGCAGGAACCTGGTGCAAAAATGAGTTGCTGGAGGAACTTAGCAGATCAGGGAGCATCTAAGAAGAGAAAACTTATCTGGATGGTCCAAATAAAAGGCTCTGACCCAACATGCCAACTATCCATTTCCCTCCACAGGTGCTACATGACCTGCTGATCTTTTCCACCATTTTCTATGTTTTTAATGTAAGATAGCAGTTACTTTTATCATAACCATATCTTTAAGATAATTATTTGTCTGTTAAGCAGCTTGTACTGTTACAAAGCATACAAATTAAGTTTCATTTCTTTTATTCCGTGTGTATGCATGTATATGTGACTAAATTTGTAAAATCCAAATCGCCTTTACAATAGGAAAGATGACATTGATGTATTTTTGTGTCATACCTGTGTCAATCACAAATAGTGTAAGTTGATGAGATTAGTTGGCCACATTTATTTTCAATGATCTGCATTCGATTTTATGTTCTTTGCATTTTAATTAGGGTGGCGGAATAACTTTGGAATACAAAATTAAAATGTCGAATGGGAACTCATTGTGGAGAAAACAATTTTCTGCCAACCAGATCGGTAAGGATGTTCAGTATCATTTTTAATTTTGTTTTTATGGAAATGGTTAAACTAATGATAATCTCTATCTTTCCTTCTTGCAGGCATTCTTGAAGTACACATACTTTCAGTGTTGTTATTCGTAATTGTACTTGGAGTTTGTATTTATTTTGCTTGTAAGTAACCTACAATTACAAGCTGTTGTATCTGATATAACTGATATATAATGATATTGTTTTAAAAGAAGCCTTTTAAAGTTGTCATCTTTTTAATAGATTATTTGAAGAGAAGACATTTACTACATTCTAGCTATCAGATGCTAATGGTCTCAATTGGAACAGAAGGTAAGACCTCTGTCAATCAGCAAAGATACATTAATTTTCAATGTATAGTATTTTTGCATAATTGATATAATTAATAAAATATCTATTGCCATGTTATATCCTTTTATGATGAAAGGGCCCAGAGAAAAATGAAAAGTTATGCACAGATTTGTTGAGATGCTGCTTTCAAGTCAAATAGTGACAGTGGGAGATATTGGGTTTGATGTTTTCTCTGGAACGTCGAAGGTTGAGGGGAGACTTAACAGAAGAATGTAAATTTATACGGTAGACAGTCAGAACCTGTTTTCCCCAGGGTGGAAATGTCCAACATTAGAGTGTATAAGATGAGAGGGGTAAAGTTTAAAGGAGATGCGCAGGGCAAGTTTATTTTTACAGAGGGTGGTGGGGGCCTGGAACACGCTGCTGGGGATGATGATTGAGGGAGATCGATAGTTGCATTCAAGAGGCATTTGGACAGGTGAGAGGGGAAAACTTTAATGGAGATGTGCTTGGCATGTTTTCTGCACCCAGAGAGGTGAGGGCCTGGAATGCATTGCCTGGGGTGGTGGTGGAGACAGATACGATTGTGGGGTTTAAGAGGCTTTTAGATAGACACAAAGAACAGAGGGATATGGATCATGTACAGGCAGGATAGATCAGTTTAACTTGGCATCATGTTCTGCATGAACATGGTGGGTGGTACGGTGCTGTACTGTTTTATGTTCTATATTTCCCCTGGGTTTGTAACACGGAAATTGCCATGGTGAGATCATTAATTACTTGGAGAAGTTGGTGACTGACCATTTTCATTTTTTGGGTGACCCTCTAGTTGAGTTCAAATTTTTGGCAATGCAATGTTGTGAGCATCATTGGGACGAGTCAGTTCCCAGCATAAACAACACCAGCAAACAAGTACATCTTGCACCAATATCACCGCCATATGATAATGAGAACTGACATTAATGAAAAGTGCAAAGTTGCTCAGAATCATATTAAGGCTGCATATCTGCTACATCCTGTGTTCCCCATGTGGCCTCCTATACATCGACGAGACCAAGCGTAGACTTGGCAACTGTTTTGCCGAACACTTGCGCTCGGTCTGCCAAGGCCTACTGGAACCCCCGCTAATGCCTCTTCCCATTCCCATACTGACCTTTCTGCCCTGGGTCTCCCCCATTACCAGAGTGAGGCAACATGGAAACTGGAGGAATAGCACCTTACCGGTGGGTAGCTTATAACCCAATGGTACGAACATTGAATTCTCCAATTTTATGTACCCTCTAACCATGCCCCCACTTCCGCTTTCTCCCCCAACCCCCCCCCTTCCAGCCCTCCCCTCCCCCTTCCAGCCCCCCCCCCCCTCTTTCCCCTGGCCCACCTGGACTTGCACCTATTTCTTCCCTCCACCCATACTCCTTGATCCGGCTTCACAATGTGCAACAATTCAATCCTTTTGTCTCATACCTTCTATTTTAATCTGTGCCATTTGTTCCAGCTGTAGGCCAATCAGAAAACGACATCACATATCTTCACCTATATTCACATATTCACATATATTTTCACATATATTCACCACGCTTTGTCCTGCGTCTCCTCTCTCCCACCTTCTTCCCCGCTCTCCCCCCAATCTCACTACAATCAGTTTGAAGAAGGGACCTGATACCTATCCAAGTTCTCCAGAGATGCTGCCTGACCCGCTGAGTTACTCCAGCACTTTGCATCCCTTTTTTTCCCCCGCATGTACACTATTTTCATCTGTCTGCAATGTCTGCAATTCCGATGATGCATGGTCAAATTTCTTGAAGAAAATGTTATGTTACCAGTCGTGAAACAGGGTATGTGAATATTTCACTATTTTTGCCTATTAAAGTTTAATTTGACGGAGGCACAATTTTAAATGTTTCTTAGTTGTACTCTTTGCAGCTGCTCGGTACTTTGAAGATATTTTCATGTTTTATAAATTACTTTGAAAATATATCTATAACAGCACAGTTGGTGGTAAGGGATAAAGACAGTAATGGATAGAAAAGTGAGTGTTTGAAAATGAAAGATATGTATGATTTGTTATTTTTCATATCTTTCTTTCTAGTTCTAGGTCATTTCTTCTTAGGCATTCACTTTGGCATTTATGCACTGAATGGTGTAGGTTGTGAGTCTGTCAAAATAATCGGTAAGCAAGCATTATTAATGGCACCATGTGAATATTTCAGTTGCATTATACAGCTCTGTCAAAGAGCAAGGCATCTATTAGTGAACATAATGATATTACATTAATAAGTCATCGACTGCATTACAAATATGATAATATAACTGCCGATAAAATTGAATTGTGCAGTATCAGAATGCAATTGCAAGCTCTATTACATTTCCTTGGCCTATGCTGAGAACTAAGGGAGTTGCTGTCGAGACCTAAGAGAGACTCGGCACGGAGGAGGAGGGGACAAGAAGGAACCGACATTACTTAAAGAGTACTTTTTGTAACTTTGTCGACTCTTTTCTGTACTTAGTATGCAAAAATAAAGAATTTCACCGTACCTAGGTACATGTGACAATAATGTATCATCATCATCATCATTATTTTATGTGATATTATTGATAGTTGCAGTTAAAATAATATAAGGGAAACATATGTGGAATGTGGAATTTATTGCCACAGACGGCTGAGGTGGCCAAGTCAACGGATATTTTAAAGGCGGGAATTGACAGATTTTTGATTAGTGCGGGTGTCAGGGGTTATGGGGAGAAGGCAGGAGAATGGGATTGAGAGGGAAAGATAGATTAGCACGATTGAATGGCAGAGTAGATTTGATGGGCCGAATGGCCTAATTCTGCTCCTAGAACTTATGAACATATATTGTATACATCGTAACTATTCTTCTGCTAATGTTGTTCAAAGCTTTCCTTTATCCATGCTGTGACATTTCTCTAAAATATTTGCCAATTTTTCTTCTGTTCATTTAAAAAAAAATTCCACAGGATGCTTGTTGCTGGTGATTAGCTATTTACTGCTTGTTCCAATGCTTCTTCTAATGAGCCATGGATTTACAATTACAAGGTGAAAATCATTCAGATACAATTTAGTAGAAATGTTAGAGTTCAGCTGAAGATTAGTAAAATGATTTTAAAGTTACGAACAATTTTGAACTGCCATTCCTCACCAAATGGATAAAAACCAGACAACGCGGCAGACACAAAGTGCTGGAGTAACTCAACGGGTCAGGCAGTGACTCTGCAGAACATAGATAAGCAACATTTCGGATCTCTGAGTTATTCCAGCACTTTGTGTCCTTTTTTGTAAAGCAGCATCTGGAGCTCCTTATTCCGACAGAAAACTCGGCAGGTCAGGCAGCATCAATAAAGAGAGGGACACAAAATACTGAAGTAACTCAGCGGGTCAGGCAGCATATTTGGAGAACATGGATAAGTGACGATTTGGGTCATGACCTTTCTTCAGTCTGATATGAAACGCCACGTATCCAATGAGAATTTAGCGTAGAAGAATTTCAGTCCAACTTGCCCACACCGACCACCATGTCCCATCTACACTAGTCCCACCTGCCTACATGTGGCCCGTAACCCTCTAAATCTATCCTATCAATGTACCTGTCCAAATGTTTCTCAAACATTGTGATAGTACCTGCCTCAACTACTTCCTCCGGCAGCTCGTTCCATACACACATCACCTTTAATACTAGGAATTGCATTAAAACAAATATGGTGGATTTTGTATAAGCAAATTATTACACAATATTTTTTATTCCATGAAACTAGGACGAAGATTCGCCATTCTAGTGCTGTTGCTATCTGTTTGTTGGTGGTCACCTTTGCAATTATGTACACCTGGTTTTTCATTGATGAGAAACATGTAAGTGGTTACAGATGAGACCTTTGAACTTTCACTAAGCATTCTTAGTATTAGGGAACAATGTCATATATAGCGTCGGAGCCTGAGGTACAGTGAAATTCATTTTTGTATACAGTTCAGTACAGGTATCACTATAAATCAGATACAATGCCCTCTAGTCAATACTGTTCTTCACCTGTTAGGTCAAATCCCGGGAGTATTATATGTTCCTGATCTCATTAGTGCATCATCCATTATTGCAGCAGTGGCAGAAGGGTGCTACTTGCATTAGAATACGTTTCCTGTACAGCACTAGCTGGTGAGGTTGATGATGCTAGGCCCAAGTGCCAGCAGCTACAATGTACTGCAGTCAATCTGTCGAGTCGCCTACACTGAATCTGCATAATATATTAAGTTTTTACTTTAGTTTATTGTCACATGTACCGAGGTACAGTGCAAACAAAGCTTTTTTGTTTCGTGCTAACCAGTCAGCGGAAAGACTATACATGATTATAATCGAGCATTCCACACTGTGCAGATACATAATAAAGGGAATAATGTTTAGCGCTAGATAAAATCCATTGAAGTCCGATTAAAGATAGTCCGAGGGTCTCCAATGAAGTAGATAATAGCTCAGGACCGCCCTCCAGTTGTTGATGGAATTGTTGATAGGATAACAGATAGCCCAGTCATTATCAGTCTGCTCTGTAACGAAAGTTGCTGTGTAGAAATCAGTGGCTCTATTGCCAATATTATTTCATTGACACACTTCAAATATATGTTGGCTGTTTGATGATTTTTGAAAGAGCCAGTCTAAATTCCAGTTGCATATTAAGAAAACCTCCTTCTACTGCTTTTAGGGAATTCTAAAATTTCGAGAGCATACTGGAAATCCCCCTGAAAATTTGGTGCCCAGGCCGGGTGAGGCAGCCGAGCTCGACCTCATCGGGACATTCGCGGCCGATCGGCGAGTTGAATTTTCCCACTGCGGCCAGGGCTGTGAAACTCTGACCCGGCCGGAGCCGGCAGATCTGTTCCCGCAGTCGGACTCCATGACCGATCGGTGGGTCGAATTTTCCCTCTGCGGCCGGGGCTCTGGAACTCTGGCCTGGCCGCAGCCAGCAGATCCATTCCCGTAGCTGAGGCCGACATTGCAGGCTGCTAACTCAGCGGCCTAGGCCCTTTGTTCCGGTACCATTTGACTCCTCTCAGGGGCTGTGACCTCTGTTGGTCTGGCAAATCCAGCAAGGCTCTGGAACCAAGGCTGCCGGAAAATCGGTGGTGGGCCAGTGTTGAGAAAGGGAAGAAACCCAAAGAGTCCTTTGGATGAATGTGCATCGGAACTAGATTTAATGTTGAATGCAAATAGATTTGTTTTTATTAGACTAAATGAAATAAAAGGCCTAACCTCAGCATTTATATATTAATATGAAATACATTTTGATCTTTACAGCTTATAGATCCAGGAAGGATACAAAGTTTATTTGAATCCTCTGTTGGCTATGCTGTAACCGCCTTACAGCTTCTGGCAGCATTTTGGTTTATACAGTCAACATATAAAATCTTGCAAGAGCATCCTGAGAAACGGCCATTTTATCTTCTCTTCTTCCCTGCGTTCACTTTTTGGTAAGTTACCCTAACAGGTAATTGCACTGAACCTTTATGACTGCGATGTGTGTCAGCCATGGCTGTTATTCACTTAGGCCAGCTGATCCCAAATCCCATGACTCTACCACCATCAACAGTAAGTGTGGGGAACATCACCCACACGACATTACTCTTAATTCGCACGTCATCTTGGACTTGAAAATATTTTGGCAGTCCTTCATCGTTGCAGGATGTAAATTGTGCAACTCTCTCCCTCAGCGCTGTGAAACTATCTTCATTAGAGATACTGCAGTGGTTTAGCGGTGGACTGGTTTACAGGGATATGAGCCAAATGTGGGTAAATGGGATTAGTTTAGATGGGGCCTCTTGGTCGGTATGGAAGAGTTGGGCCAAAGGGCCCGTTTCTGTGCTGTATGAATCTAGATGGCTCATCACACCTTCTCAGGTAGAATTAAGGATGGTCTGCCTGCTTGTCCCAAAACAAAATGCAGGAATTCTCTCGCTAAATTAACTTTGCACTGTGAATTATAATTGGATAAACTTGTGCACCTACTTTATCTGATTCTCTTCCTGAAAGGTTTTTTGCAGTGCCTGTTAGCAGCCTTTTTGGACAATTTATGATTCCAAACTGGAAACGTGAACGTGTCATGAGTACAGTTTTGCTGCTATTGAAGTTCTACGTCTATGCTGTGATGTTGGTAGGTAAAGAGCTATAAACATTTACGCTGCCAAATGCAACTTAATTGTGCTGGACTAATATGCATTTCATAAGACCATAGAAAATAGGAGGAGAATTAGGCCATTCAGCCCATCGAGCCTGCTCCGCCATTTGATCATGGCTGATCTATTTGTCCCCCTGAACCCCATTCTCCTGCGTTCTCTCCCGTAACCTTTGACACCCTTACTAATCAAGAACCTATCATCCGCATTAAATCTCCGCTTTAAAAATACCCAATAACCTGGGCTCCACAGCCCTCTGTGGCAATGAATTCCACAGATTTACCATCCTCTAGCTAAAGAAATTCCTCCTCATGTCTGTTCAAAAGGTACGTCCTTTTATTCTGAAGCTGTGCCCTCTGGTCCAAGACTCTCCCACCGCAGGAAACATCCTCTCTGCATTCACTCTATCTCAGTCTCTCTAAGTCTGAAGAAGGGTCTCACCCCGAAACGTCACCTATTCTTTTATTCAGAGATGCTGCCTGACCCTTTGAGTTACTCCAACATTATTGTGTCTATATCCACTCCATCTAAGCCTTTCATTATACGGTAGGTTTCAATGAGATTCCCGCCTCATCTTTCTAAACACCAGCGAGGACAGTACAGTACCATTTGTTCTACTTTATCATTTTGTTGTATAAAAAAAATTTGAAATGTTGATATCCTGGAAAAAATTCTTAGCAAGAACATAAATTGGTAAATTTTCATAATGAAAATATATGCTCATAACGTATTTTGGCCATGGAGTCATTGCTTTCTCATGGCAAGCCAGCAAGAATGGGTTAAAAGCAATGTCAAAGAGACCACAGTTGTATGGGATTCCAGGTCAGTTGAAAACTCAGGAAGACACAGTGGCAGAGCGGTAGAGTTGTGCCTTATGGGCCTGTCCCACTTACGCGATTTTTCAACGGACTGCCGGCGACTGTCAAGTTGCCGGCAGTTGCCTGAAAAACCGGGAACTGGAACGGCGACTGTCAGAGTGGAACACACAAGCACATCGCAAAAGCGGGGGCCACGGCAAGGGGAGGGAGAGCCGTCTGAAATTCACACGATGCAAAGCCAAGGTGATACAGACACACACTGTGATGAACAGGAAGATTGGCACTGCAATTAAGATGGCTAGCACAGTGTGCGGTAAGTCCTTTAAAAGAGGGTGGGGTAGGGGGGGGGGGAGAAGGAGTGGAGATATTTTTAAGATGCCAGACATCGTTTAATAAGCCAGAGATACACAGCTGTGAAGTGCGGCGGACATTTAACATTACCGGTCGGTTATCTTTGGTTCAGATAACTCCTGCTTACCGGTCAGCAAAGGCGATTAACTAAAACTACCTATGACTACCTCGACTACCCATAACTACATGGCGACCCCACTACAACTGCACCTACGACTACAGGATTATCGATTTTCTCCATGACGACCAATTTTTGATCGTCATGTTGAAAAATTTGCGGCGACCATACTGAGGCCGCAACTAGTTCCCATAATGTGTGAACACCTCGCGACCATGAAGGAGACTCACCAGAGGCCACCAGCAAACATGTGGCGACTACGTGGAGAGCGCAGTCTCCTGCACTTAGTCGCCGAAGTGTGTTCCACTCTGACAGGCCTATTACAGCACCTGAGACCCGAGCTCAATCCTGACTACGGGTGCTGTCTTTACAGAGTTTGTACATTCTCCCTGTGACCATATCGGTGTCCTCCCACATTCCAAATACGTTCAGGTTTGTTGGTTAATTGACTTCGGTAAAAAATTTGAAATTGTCCCTAGTCTGTAGAATAGTTCTAGTGCATGGGATGATTGCTGGTCAGTGCGGACACAGTGGGTCGAAGGGCCTGTTTACTGCGATCTATCTCTAAAGTCTAAAGTGAAGTCTAAAAGAGCTACAGGATTGCACCTGGATTATTGTATTATTATAAAATACAGCAGTTTGAATTAAACACAGTGGTTTATTAAATAAATGTAAATCAAAAGGAAAGTAGCAATTTACACTACATAAAATTGACATGATTTTCAAAATTGTCAAATCACATGTAGTTTTAGTTAACATTTGAATGTATTCTATCATTCATATAAATGTTGTTCAGTTTCTAACCAGGCCATTCCAAACAAACGCAAGATTTCCCTTTCACATTGACACCTCACGGATCGCAATTATGAGATATGCTTCGGAATCCCAGGAAAGCTTTGTAAAATTTGGACGTCGTGTATGCAGAAATATCAGCGTCACGAGCTTCATCAACAGGGAATCCAGAGGTACCATTTCTAATGGGCCCAAAAGATGTACGGAGGTAAGGTAATAGTTATTCCTAGAGTTTAATTATCTAAATTTAAAATATTCCACCCGCTAGAAATCTGAAAAACAAGGCAGAAAATGCTGAAACTACTTCTCAGGTGAGGCAGCTCAAGTGGACAAAGAGAAGCTAAGTTAACATTTCAAGCAGTTGACCTTTCCACTATCTTGAAACGTTAACTCTGTTTCTTTTTCCACAGATGCTGCCTGTTCCTTTGAGAGTTCCCAGTATTTAATTTCATTGGAGTCTTAGTTTAGTTTGGTTTATTATTGTCACGTGTACCGGGTAGAGTGGAAAGCTTTTCTGTTGCATGCTATCCAGTCAGTGAAAAGACTATACATGATTACACTCAAGCCATCCGTCGTGTACAGATACAGGATAAAGGGAATAACGTATTGTGGAAGGTAAAGTCCAATTAAAGATAGTTTGAGGGTTTCCAATGAGGTAGATGCAGGACTGCTCTGTAGTTGGTTTGCAGGTCAACCAAGGAAGGCGACAGCTGTAGCCTGGGCCTTGCCTGAATTGAGCCCCACCCATAACAAGTGGAGCGTGGACTGGACATGGAAAATGGTGCTAAAACATGCGCCTCGCAAGCGGGATCAGTGGACTATTTCTATACAATTGCTAATCGGGGATGGTATGCCAATACTCTACTGGACTGCTCGTAAGAAAATAATTTGACTGTGTGTTTGCACTTTGCACATGTGACAATAAAGCACCATTAAACCATTGAACCATTGCTAGGATTAGTATTTCTACATACATACATCTCTTGAACATATGATCAAACCACATGAAGGGCCTAGATTTGTTTTAGAGGACACGACTACCATTGGAAAGTGTGGGAAAGTTGGATTGGGTCACACAACACATGGTGATTGAGGTTGCAGATTGTCAAGGGAAGGGAGGCCTGAAGGGCATAAGAACATCCAGCATTTATAAGCAGGAGATGGATGACTTTGAGCAAGCCAAATCTGCATGATGATGCAGTCAGAGGGATTTAGATTAAGGCAGGAAGATTTAGCATAAAGTTACAGTGCTGGAGTAAATTAGCGGATCAGGCTGCATCTCTGGAGAACATCCATAGGATCCTATCCGTGTTCTCCAGAGATGCTGCCTGACCCGCTGAATTACTCTAGCGCTTTGTGTCTTTTCTTTGTAAACCAGCATCTGTAATTCATTGTGTCCACATTACTAGGAAGTTACAAAGTGATAAAATTGTTAAAGGTGAGGAAAAGGTCATTGTATTCTTATTCTGGCACATTCTAATCAATTTCATCTATTTAATGCTGAAATTGTTTATTGCTTCAAGTTTTTTTTTTGCCAGTGCCCAGATATTTGATGTACTCTGATATGTAATTGTGCTATTCTTTACCTTATTTATTTCATTATATAGGATGCAGATATGACCAGAGATCTCTTGGAAAGAAGTAATAATCAGATTGATTGCAGATTTGAATTTGCTAAAAAGCAAGAGGTATAATTCACAGTAAATCTTTTCATCAAAATAATCTTGTCAATTAAAACTCTAATTATTTAAGCAGTAGATTATCTCCAGACACTCTTCAAATGTTTGTAACTGCTATCTGATCTCCTTTCACTCATAGGGTGATCCGCTTTTGTACAGCGTGTAGTGGGTATATGATCTACCAAAGGAGGTAGTTGAGGCATGTATTATAACAATATTAAAATTATATTTGAACAGGTACGTATGAAAAGGAATGATTCAGAGCGATGTGATCCAAACACAGGCAGGTGGTTCTAGTGTGGGTGGGGCATCTTGGGCAAGTTGGGCCGAAGGGCCTGTTTCCGTCCTGTATGACTCTATGGCTACGACTATATGATTCCTTTGGCATTGCTCAGACTGTGACCTGTCGGTTGGGATACTTGATTACTACATAAGTGCTGTATATTTATAATGGGATAACTCTGAGGAGAATTTATTCATTAGTAGCTTGTGCATTCTTAGTTCTTGTCCTTAGTTAGAGGACAATTTATTGAAGTCAGAAGAAGTAGGAAACAACTGAGTTCTGTAATGGATTACTTTGGCATTAAAGATTTGGTCATAAGTTTAGTTTAGTTTAGAGATACAGCGTGGAAACAGACCCTTCGGCCCACCTGGTCCGGGGCGACCAGCAATCCCCGCACATTGACACTCTCCTACACACACTAGGAACAATTTTTACACTTACCAAGCCAATTGACCTACATACCTGTACGTCTTTAGAGTGTGGGAGGAAACTGAAGATCTCGGAGAAAACCCACGCAGGTCATGCGGAGAATGTACAGACTTCGTACAGACAGTGCCCGTCGGGATCGAACCCGGATCTCCGGTGCTGCATTCGCTGTAAGGCAGCACCTATACCGCTGCGCCACCGTGCCGTACATAAGAGTCATACAGCATGGAAACAGGCCCAACTTATCCGTGCCGCCCAAGATGCCCATCTAAGCTAGTGCCATCTGCCTGCATTTGACCCATATCTCTCACCCTCTCCTGTCCATGTACCTGTCCAAATATCTTTTGTTATTGTACCTGCCTTAACCACTTCCTCTGGCAACTCATTCCATATATGTACCACCCTACTTGTGAAATAATTGGCCTTCTGGTTCCTATTAAATCTTTCCCTTCCAACCTTAAACCTCTGCTCTCTAGTTCTTAATTACCCAACCCTACGAAAAGACAGAGTGCTGGAGGAAACCAGAAGCTCGGGCAATATCTGTGAAGGGAATGGACAGGTGACGTTTTGGGTCAGGGCTCTTCCTCAGACTGTTGAAATGAGGGGATGAAGGTGGAAAAGAGAAGTGGGCGGGGAGGTAAAGCCTGGCAAGTGATAGGTAGATATGAATGAGGGGGGGGGGGGGCAGTGGGTGATTGGCAGATAGTTAGAGATGGTTACAAAGACTAGAGATGGAAAGGAGAGAAAAGGGTGTTAGTTAAAGAAGGAGAGCAATTTAATGCAGGAGGGAAGGAAATGGGTGGAAGGAGAACAGGTGGGAGAGAAAAGAGGGGTTTAAATGAGACATAGGAATGGGGTTGGGAAAGTAACGTACATGGGGGAAAGGAGGAGCGTGCCTGGGATGGTGGAGAGAAGGGTGCGCACTAGTGTGGATGGGGCAGAGGAAAGAGAGGGGGTATATTACTTGAAACTGGTGGTCAATGTTCATACGGTTGGGTTGTAAGCCACCCAAGCAGAATATGAGGCGGTGTTCTTCCAGTCTGAGTGGGCCTCACTCTGGCAATGGAGGTGAGGGGGAAAGGAAGACCTTGCTGATATTGCTCCCCACACTGTCCTCTCCCACCCACTCTCAGTCAGGGCACTTCCAATTTTTCTCTAAGCTTTATACAGTGTTTTCGGAAATACTTGATCAGGTCCCATGGTTTTATCTACCATCTTTTGTTTACCTACCCTCATACGTTTCAAGTAGAGTACTTTGAAAAGTACTTTACCACAGAACATATTATAGAAAATAGAATAAGTATTAAATTTCCAATAATTTTAAATTGTCAGCCATGATATATTGTCAACCATAGATAGGCACAAAGTGCTGGAGTAAATCAGCGGGTCAGGCAGCATCTTTGGAGAAAAAGGATGGGTCATGTTCCAGGTCGAGACCCTTCTTCAGGGTCACTTTGTGTCTATGGTAGAAACCGGCATTTGCAGTTCTTTGTTTCTACCATATATACAGCATATACAAGTTTACATTTAAAGGAAATTTAAACCTGGTAAAAAATGAGCATGTCAAAAAATGCTAGATGCACTCAAGAGGCCCTGTCGAGAGAGAATCACGGGTAGTTTTAGGTTGAAGATCTTTCATTAGAACTCTAATAAGAGTTCTAATAAAAGTTAATTGACCAGAAATATTAATCTAGTTTTCCTCTCTCCACTGCCAGACCTGTTGAGGATTTCCAGCATTTTCCATTTTGTATTGTGTAGAGCTTTGTGGCTTACGTTATGATTGCCTGCATGAGGAATTTGGAGAAACGTATGTACAAGGTTAACGCAGGGCTGCCAACATTGGGTGAGAGGTGAGAGTGAGAAATTGCGAGGGAGTGCAGCAACCGAGGGGGGGTGGGGGGTGGGAGGGGGGTGTCCCCTCTCCCACGGTAGGAAGCTTTTGCATTTTTCAGTTTGAAATTGTGGTATCTGGTGCATACTTTTAACTTACACTTGATGCAACATTTATGCTTCAAATTGGATTAGGTGTGAATAAGGTTGGGCTGAATTACATTCCTAATTACATTCCACAGTAGAGCCAGGCTCTGATCAACAGGTGCAGCACACGAATGACAGTATATTCCTGTATGGCAATCAGATTATAATTCATGCTGTTATGCCTATATAGAGAAACAAAAACATAGAAACAAGGCAAGAGGAGTCAGACTTCCATCACTGATGTGCACAAATAAATCAATTAACTTTACCCTTTGACTATAGAAACAAGATGAAAATAATGCCACAAATTCAACCGTATATGGTTCAATGAAATTAAGATATATATGTGAAACATACAGATGGAAACAGGCCCTTCGGCCCACCAAGTCGACACCGACCGCAATCTATCATACACCAGTTGGTATCCTACATGCCAGGGACAATTTACAGAAGTCAATTAACCTACAAACCTGCACTTCTTTCAGATGTGGGAGAAACCGGAATTTCCACAGAAATCCATGTGGTCATAATGAGAATGTACAATTACTGTACAGACAGCACCCGTAGTCAGGATCAAATCTGGGTCTGTGGTGCTGCAAGGCAGCAACTCTACCGCTGCGCCACCGTGCCACCCCATTAACTTTTTTTTCTGTAATATTTATTATGGTGACACGTCAATAAAGATGGACACATGATTCTGATTACAGCCTTTAGTTAGATAACACACATCTCCAGTCATTGTGTTTTATTGCTGGTTTTCAACCTCTTCAGTCTGAAGGTCTCGACCCGAAACATCGCCTATTCTTTCTCTCCAGAAATGCTGCCTGTCCTGCTGAGTTATTCCAGCTTTTAGTATCTATCTTCAGTTTAAATCATCTGCAGTTCCTTCTTACACTCTTTATTAAGTGAAACAGGTCCTATTCTCATAATATTATTCACCTCAACTCAGTCTATTTTTCACCGTTGCTGCAGAGAATACAATCCCAGTTATCAAATCTTTCTTCAAAGTGAAACAAAAATTACAGCCCTGCCAATATGTTCATAAATCGCCCCTGGATCCTCTCCAGAGCAATTGCACCTTTTCTACAGCATGGAAATAGGCCCTTCATCCCAACTTGTTCATGCAGATCAAGATACCCCATCGAAACTAGTCCCATTTATTCACATTTGGCCCAAATCCCTTTAAACCTTGTGTATGCCAGTGTGTGTGCAAGGGTGTGTGAGAGTGTGGGTCACTGAAGCGGCGACAACACCAGGAGTGAGCGGAGACTTGGCGATGTCCAGGGAGCTTTTCCCTCTCTCCCCTACCCGGGAATGCGGGCTTGCCCAGGTGCTCTGTGTCCTGCTGGGGTCCGGGGGTGGTGAGGGTCAGTGACCCGGGGGTCCGGGGGAAGGTGAGGGACAGTGACCCGGGGGTCCAACATCGGAGCGGAGCCTTAGCCGAGATTCATCCCGCAGCTCCGGAGGCGGCTCCGACGCCCCCACTCACCCGGTCCGCTCCTGGCTCCGGGCCAGGGTTAAAACTCCATGCCATATATGCTCGTTCTTTGCGGGGAACCCGCCGACAAAAAACTATTCTCATTGGTGAGTGTGGAGGAGTGTGACTTTATTTATTTATTCATATATTTAAAAAAATATTTTTTTGAGCGTGAGAACTTCTGTCATCAGCGTGAGAATTTCCTGAAATGCGTTAGTCTCACGCTCAATGCGTGAGAGTTGGCAGCCCTGGTTAAAGAGAAGTTCAGAAGTGATGTTCGAAATTACGAAGATTTATGTTAAATTAAATAGGGGAAAGTATTTCCATTGACACAGAAATTAGCAACCATTAAGTTAAATGTGACTTTGTCTAGGACAAGATATAAAGAAGGAAAATATTCGTTGTGCATACTATGATTATGTAATATCTGGTTAAGGTATTAACTTGTTTCTCTTTTTGTTTAATTGAGACAAACCTGCAGATTTAATGAAGAGTCACTGAGATCTCCACACAGCAAAGCCACGGATTGGTTTGGATGCAACTCCGATGCTAAAAGTGAACATGTAATGTCCAATGTAACAGCATTATTGTTAGTATTTGTTCCGAGTTTACGGCCATAATCAGCACACCACGTTCAGAAAACTCATGTATTCCCCACTTATTATTTAAACTCTGTACTTCAAGCATGCTCTCTCACACAGGAAATAAATATTGCCGTTATCATGGTGAAACATTTGTTTTTATGTCGACAATTGAAAGACAGTACATTTTTTTCAAAGCAAGGGCACCCCTGGTTTGAATGTGGATGACATATATCATGAAACTTCAATTTCCTGAATAGGAATTATCTTTGTTTACAGATAAGCTATTAAAAACGTCTGTATGAATAGAACATTAATGAAAACACTCAAGAATTCTTAGTTTAGAGATACAGCGGTGAAGCGGGCCCTTCTGCCCATCATGTCAGCACGCTCATCAGCGATCACCCGTACATTAGTTCTATCTTACAAACTGGGGACAATTAACTTGCAAGCCTGCATGTCTTTGGAATGTGGGAGGAAACCGGAGCACCTGGAGAAAACCCACGCGGTCATAAGGCTCAGATTGGAACCCGGGTCTCTGGCGCTGTAAGGCAGCAACTCTAACGCTGCATTACTGTGCCGCTGTTCTCTAAACTACATTTTTGCAAGAAGTGGCAATAAATGCATGATTTTTAGTTGAAGAGGGGCTTTATAGATTCTACACTTCTCTTGGCATTGATGTAGCATGATTCTCTGAATGTTGACACTATTTTTTATTTTGTGTAAGTAAAAGTTGCTCACATTAAAAGGACCATTGCTCAGACCTCTCTGAAAATAGTCGTTGAACACTGGTTAAATTCTGCTTGCAATGCCTGAATAAGCTTGTAATATATGACCAGAATTACACACGTGTGCAGCCATGCAATTTGTCTTTTGCAGTCTTATTACCTCCTGCAATCACAGCTCTTGCCATTGGTTTGACTTCCTTACTGCTTTGTGACCAGCCCTGTTGGATTTAGTGTGCTTTTGATCCAGTAGCCCCTGAAGCCCAGAGCTATCATTCTCATGTACTTATCTCCATTAATTGTTATTTGCCATTCATCAGTTTGTTAAACATAGAAAATAGGTGCAGGAGGCCATTCGGCCCTTCGAGCCAGCACCGCCATTCATTTTGATCATGGCTGATCATCCCCAATCAATAACCTGTGCCTGCCTTCTCCCTATATCCCTTGATTCCACTAGCCCCTAGAGCTCTATCTAACTCTCTCTTAAATCCATCCAGTGATTTGGCCTCCACTGCCCTCTGTGGCAGGGAATTCCACAAATTCACAACTCTCGGGGTGAAACAGTTTTTTCTCACCTCAGTCTTAAATGGCCTCCCCTTTATTCTAAGACTGTGGCCCCTGGTTCTGGACTCGCCCAACATTGGGAACATTTTTCCTGCATCTAGCTTGTCCAGTCCTTTTATAATTATATATGTTTCTATAAGACCCCCCCCTCATTCTTCTAAACTCCAGTGAATGCAAGCCTAGTCTTTTCACTCTTTATTCACATGACAGTCCCGCCATCCCAGGGATCAATCTTGTGAACCTACGCTGCACTGCCTCAATGACAAGGATGTCCTTCCTCAAATTAGGAGACCAAAACTGTACACAATAACAATCTGTAGGAAGGAATCTCAACCGGGGCAGTGAATGATTAGTACGGGTGTCAGAGGTTATGGGAAGATGGCAAGAGAATGGGGTTAGGAGGGAGAGATAGATCAGCCATGATTGAATGGCGGAGTAGACTTGATGGGCCGAGTGGCCTAATTCTACTCCTATTCCTTATGACCTTATGACCCAACTGCAGATGCTGGTTTAAACTGAATATAGACACAATTGCTGTGGTAACTCAGCGGGTCAGGCAGTATCTCTAGAGGAAAATAATAGGTGACATTTTGGGTCGGAACCCTTCTTCAGACAATCTAACAATCTTTTGAGGTTGTTTTGTGTTTAATATGTGCCAAACGCAGGCAGTTGGGACTAATGTAGATGGGACATGTTGGTCAGTGTGGGCAAGTTGGGCCAAAAGGCCCGTTTCTACACCGTATGACTCTATAATCTGCCCATGCTCTAGAATCCCATCCAAAAAGATTGTTTTTACCTGAATGTAAGGGGTTCGCTTTAAATACTTTTGAAAAAAGTGAGAATGCAGAGTCTAGAACTTTAACAACTGTGGCAATCTGTTTGCTGAAACGTTTTAGGACTTGTTGACATATTTAATATTTATTGTCAATATTAAAACAACATCCCAGTTATTTCAGCACCCCTGATGCAGTGAAACAAATTATTACTAATCAAAAATTGCCGCAAACAATTTTCAGACTTCATCTATCTGAAGAAGGGTCCTTGTGTTCGTCTTCACATGCACTGTCTTTTGACTCTGTCCACCCTCTAAACTTGCTTTGGTTTCCAATCATCCAACCAATGCTTTCTACCAGGATCACTTCCTTCATTCATTCTGCAGGCTCTCAACGTTATTGCCAACGTTTCGGGTCGAGAAGGGTCACAACCCGAAACATTGCCCATTTCCTTCGCTGAAGGGTCTCGACCCGAAACATTGCCTATTTCCTTCGCTCCATAGATGCTGCCTCACCTGCTGAAGGGTCTCGACCCGAAATGTTGCCCATTTCCTTCGCTCCATAGATGCTGCCTCATCTGCTGAGTTTCTCCAATATTTTGGTCTACCTTCGATTTTCCAGCATCTGCAGTTCCTTCTTAAACATCATTAAAGACTTATCCCACTGCGGTCATTCCTCCTTCTCCCCAGTCCCATCGGGCAGAAGATACAGAACCTTGAAAGCATGCACCACCAGGCTTAGGAACAATTTATTCCCCTCTGTTATCAGTTTTCTGAACTGTCCTTCCATAAGCTACAGTGCTGACCGATTCACCTCTGCCCCATTGCGGACATTGGACTTTGTCGCTGGAACTGGTGCACTACAATGCTGAGAACTATAGTCTGCACTCTCAATCTTCCCCTTTGTTGTACCTATTGAGATTTGACTTGATTGTATTTATGACTAGTATTATCTGATCTGACCGGATAACATGCAAATCAAAGCTTTTCGCTGCACATCAGTACACGTGAGAATAATAAACCCGAAGATAAACACAAAAAGCTGGAATAGCTCAGCGGGCCAGGCAGGCAGTGTCTCTGGAGAAAAGGAATAGGTGACATTTCGGGTCGAGGCCCTTCTCACTTCAGACCAGAAACGTCACCTATTCCTTCTCTCCAGCGATGCTGCCTGGCCCGCTGAACTATTCCAGCATCTTTGTGCCCATCTTCAGCGCAAACCTACATCTTGCAGTCCCTTCCTATGCAATTATTAACCTGTTCCCCACCTCCACTCCCCCACCACACCCCCCCAACAAAAAAAATAATAATCATAACTCAGTAGAAATTGAAAACAAATCTCGACATTATCGTGTCTTTTCTCCGATTGTGGATGAGCAGGCAGGAAAGGCGAATAAAAGCAGCTGCCAAGCCGGATGACAAGAGGTTGGTGATGACCGCGCTTCATGGCGGTGACCCGGCCAACGTCCCACCTTTAAGAGCTGGGCGGCGGGAATGGCAGCTCGCCCCCGATTGGCTGCCACGGTTCACCCATTGGCCGGCGCCGCACTGCTCCCGCCTCCCGGCGGCCCCGATAGGTCGGGCTGGACGGGGGGCCGGCGTTGTATGGCTGCAGGCGCTGTCAATCAGCGGCAGCGTCGCCTGCGAATGTGAAACTAAAAGGAAGCGCGGAGCTCCGGCGCTGCGACCGTTCAGGCCTTTTGTTTTTGGAAAATCACTGACAAGGGGGGAGCGATTTGATTTTGTGCTGAAGATTTATCCTTTTATATGCAGAGGTAGTGAACCAACTTTCATGTGCGAGTTGCGGTTTAAGAGCTGCGTTTTTGCTTTTAAAACGTTTGCGTAAGGACTGGGCTGCAGAGCTCTCTTTTTCTAGCTGCAAGCGTCCTGTTGAAAACATAATACTGTGCCATCAGAGCCTTCACATCATGCTTTGCTTTAGTGCTTTGTAATCCACAGTCGATTATTTATGGGAGATAAGAAGCAGGGGGCAGGTAAAAACGCCTGCCTAGTCATTGCCTTGTGTTGGGCCCTGGGTCGTCAGTGAGAAATCAGTGAATGAAAGGGTTTGTTTTTAATGGGAGGGAAGTGGAGAGGCGGCATTTCCTGTTAGCACCAGTTCACTTCAAATTAATGTTAGGAAACAGAGCGATCTTTCACCGTCCCTTCCAGTCGTGTGGTTTAAATTGCCTTTTAATCACGAATGGATCAGTAGATTAGCTACAGCTCAGAATATCCATCAGATTCTGCAAACCTTAAAATCTATTATCCAGAAGACCGTTGTTTCTCTTTCCCCATTGATTGAGTTAAACGTAGACTATCTAACAGCTTTTAATCTAATTGCTTTGGGATCGAGAATCAGAGGACAGAGGTTTAAGGTGAGAGGGGAAAGATTTGATAGGAACCTGAGGCATACTAACGGCATGTTGGCCTTCATAAGAAGAGGAGTTGAGTATAAGAGCAAAGAGATCCTTCTCCAGTTGTACATGGCCCTAGTGAGACCACAACTGGAGTATTGTGTGCAGTTTTGGTCTCCAAATTTGAGGAAGGACTTTCTTGCTATTGAGGGAGTGCTGCGTAGGTTCACGAGGTTAATTCTCAGAATGGGGGAACCTCATATGTTGAAAGAATGGAGCGACTGGGCTTGAAGATACTGGAATTTAGAAGGATGAGAGGGAATATTATTAAAACATATAAGATTATTAAGTGATTGGACACACCAGTGGCAGGAAACGTGTTCCCGATGTTGGGGGAGTCCAGAACCAGCGGCCACAGTTTAAGAATAAGGGGTAAGCCATTCAGAACGGAGATGAGGAAAACATTTTCACCCAGAGAGTTGTGAATCTGTGGAATTCTCTGCCTCAGAAGGCAGTGGAGGCCAATTCTCTGGATGCTTTCAGGAAAGAGTTAGATTGAGCTCTTAAAGATAATGGAGTCAAGAAGGATATGGGGAGAAAGCAGGAACGAGGTTCTGATTGTGGATGATCAGCCATGATCACAGTGAATGGTGGTGCTGGCTCCAAAGGCCGACTGGCCTACTCCTGCATCTATTGTCTATTGTGGTGTAACTTTTTTTACCCAAAGGGTGGTGAGTGTATGGAACGAGCTGCAGCAGGAGATCGTTGAGGCAGGTACTATCGCAAGGTTTAAGAAACATTTGGACAGGTACATGGATAGGATAGCTTTAGAGGGATATAGGCCAAACCCTGGCAGGTGGGACTAGTGTAAATGCGACATGTTGGTCAACTTGCTTCGAAGTCTGTTTCCACGCTGTATGAATCTATGCTCAGTTTTGTAATGCTATTAGGTACTATGGTTGGGTTGTTGTGTATCTTTTTGTAGTGATACCAACACTCAGGAAAGTGTAGATACAAAGTGCTGGAGTAACTTAGAGGGCCAGGCAGCATCTCCATGAAGGTGTAATTAGCTTGGGATTCATACATAGAATGAAATCTTGAATACAACGAACGGTAAGAAAAATACACAATGTGTTCCATGTGATTGGATAGCCAGCACTGTGATATATACCTGGTGACATTTAAAAGGACAGTGTATAAAATCATGAAAAGCATAGGTCGGGTAGATGCACAGAGTCTCTTGCCCAGAGTAGGTGAATCGAGGACCAGAGGGCATAGGTTTAAGGTGAAGGGGGAATGATTTAATAGGAATCAGAGGGATAACATTTTCACACAAATGGTGGTGGGTGCACGGAACAAGCTGCCAGCGGATGTCGTTGAGGCTGGGACTATCCAATGTTTAAGAAACAGTTAGCCAGGTACATCGATAGCACAGGTTTGGAGGGATATGGGACAAATATGGGCAGGTGGGACTATAGCTGGGACATGTGCTGTGTGGGCAAGTTGGGCCGAAGGGTCTGCTTGCACGCTGTAGCACTCAATGACAATTTTGACTAACTTGCAGGTGCATTTCTATCCTGCATTTTTACCTGTAACAACATTATCTTAAGTTGTGAAAGATGTTTGATGCCAGGACATTGCTGGTAGAACATGCACTTACAGTTATAACCCAAGTAAAACTCAATCTGTTTGAGATACATCAGTTCAGTTTAGTTTATTGTCACGTGTACCGAGGTACAGTGAAAAGCTTTTGTTGCTTGCTATCCAGTCAGCAGAAAGATAATACATGATTACATTTGAGCCAATTACAGTGTATAGATACATGATAAGGGAATAACGTTTAGTGCAAGGTAAAGCCAGCAAAGCACGATCGAGGATAGTTTGAGGGTCACCACTGAGGTAGATGGTAGTTGTGGGTAGGATGATTCAGTTGCCTGATAACAGCTGGGAAAAAACTGTCCCTGAACCTGGAGATGTGAGTTCAATACCTTTTGCCTGATGGGAGAGGGGAGAAGAGGGAGTGACTCGCCCTTGCTTATGCTGCTGGCCTTGCCGAGGCAGCCTGATGTGTTAATGGAGTCAATAGAAGGGAGGTTGGTTTGGGCTGCATCCATAATTCGCAAATTTCTTGCAGCCTTGAATGGAGCTGATCCCAAACCAAGCTGTGATGCATCCTGATAAAATGCTTTCTATGGCACATCTGTAGAAGTTGGTGACATACCAAACCTCCTAAGCCTTTTAAGGAAGTAGAGGCGTTGGTGTGCTTTCTTGGGCGTTGCTTCAATATGGATTGTCCAGGAGAAGTTGTTGGTGATGTTGACTCCGAGGAATTTGAAGTGTATAACGGTATTGGTTTATTATTGTCTTGTGTACCAAGATAGAAACACAGAAAATAGTTGCAGGAGTAGGCCATTTGGCCCTTTGAGCCAGCATTGCCATTCAATATGATCATGTCTGATCATCCAAAATCAGTACCTGTTCCTGCTTTCTCGCCATATCCCTTGATTCCTTTAAACCCTAAGAGCAAAATCTAATTCAATCCTGTAAAAACATATGACTTGCTCAGTCTGAGGAAGGGTCTCAACCCGAAACGTTACCTATTCCTTTTCTCCAGAGATGCTGTTTGACCCGCTGAGTTACTCCTGTATTTTGTGTGTATCTACAATGAAAAACTTTGTTTGGCATGCTACCCAGGAAATTCATACCATACACAAGTATAGGCAAGAGGTACAGAAGTGTGAAAAGGCACACCTCCATATTCAGGGACAGATTCTTCCTAACTGTTATCAGGCAACTGAACCATGCTATCACCAACTACAAACAGTCCTGAGCTATCATCAACCTCGTTGGAGATCCTCAGACTGTCTTTAATCTGACTTTACTGAACTTTATCTTGCACAAAACGTTATTCCCTTTATCCTGTACGCTGGATTGTAGTCATGTCTAGTCTTTCCACTGACAAGAGTGCACGCAACAAAAAGCTTTTCACTGTACTTCGTTGCATTTGACACTAAACTAAAACTACTACAGGTAGTGCAAAAAGATAAAGGAAAAATAGTGTAGACTATAGTGTTACAGCCACAGAGAAAGTGCAGATAAAAAAAATGCCAGGGCTGCAAAGAGGTAGATTGGGGGAACAGGAATGCTTCCTTGGCTTACGAGAGACACATTCACGAGTCTGATAACAGCGAGGAAAGAACTGTTCTTGAATCTGGTGGTGCAAGCTTTCAAGCTATTGCGCCTTCTGCATATTAGAAGTTTGTACAGTTGGGGATGGATGATAGTGGTTTTCTTAAAGAGGTGGGAATTTTAGAATGGAGCATGAAAGAGCATTTAAAATTACTTCAAAAACTTTGGAAGCCAAGTTGAGACATTGAATGAGATTGTGATACACAATGTGTGGATGAAATATCATTTCTGTATTGTGCAGTCTCTACGATTTATGTAGTAAAGCATATTTATGTATTAATTGCATTTTAATCCTTGTGTAGGATTTAACAGGAAATATTTTATTTGACAAACGGGCATCCTTTATGTCATCTTAGGTGTCTAGAGATGCAGCAATGTTATTTTCTCTTTTTGAAATCATTTATTCTTGGAGAAAGCCAAAATGTGACAAGGGTCCTGTGTCGACAGATCAAATAACAAGGGAGTGGGTTGAACCATCTCCTAATCAGAGTCAAATACCCTGGTTGCTCAAAACATTCTGTGGGATGTTACCAGCTAAAGACAGAGCAGATTACAGGTCATGAATTAAAACGTTGCAGTTTTATGATGCATTTACGATTTATGAAACGCTGCAGGTTTTATGATGCATGCAGTCAAGGATTAAGTTAATTTAGAAAAAAAAATAAAGGCTGGAGGAGGCCATTCGGCCCTTCGAGCCAGCACCGCCATTCATTGTGATCATGGCTGATCGTCCCCAACCAATAACCCGTGCCTGCCTTCATAGAAACATAGAAATAGATACGGCATGGAAACGGGTCTATCGGCCCACTGAGTACATTCCAAACATTGATCAAGGATTTTAGGTGAATATAGTTTACAGATACAGCATGGAGTCTGTATCTGGACTCATGGACTCCATTGAGTCCACGTCGACTGTCAGTCACCTGTTCGCGCTAGGTCCATATTCTCCCATTTTCTCATCCACTCCTTGCATTACAATTTAGCTTTGAAATACAGCATGGTAACAGGCCCTTTGTCCCACTGGGTCAACACCAACCATTGACCACCTCTTCACACCAATTCAATGTTATCTACTCCCGACACATTAGGGACAATTTTACCAGGCCAATTAATCTACAAACCAGCACGTCTTTGGGATGTGGGAGGAAACTGGAACACCTGGAGGAATTCCACATGGTCACAGGGAGAACTTACAAACTCCACACTGACCACCCGGGTCTCTGGCATCGCTGTGAGGCAGCGGATCTACCTCTGCAGCAGAATTGCTGCTGCTTCATGCTGCTTGTGGTAAAAGGGTTCACTTCAGGTGTTGATAAACTCTGCGTTTAAATGCTCCATTCCCACAGATCATGGCTGGTGTTGCTTTTCTTTCTGTAGCATGCTGTCCTGGCGGAATTGGTACAGTTCCCAGTACCTGGGGGGACAAGCTGCCTCTCGCTTCTCCGATGGAAGTTATATCTTTGCTGTGGATCCGGAGGAGACTTTGTCCCAGATGATAAACCGCACACTTGCAGATGATACAGCGGCTGCAGTAGATGAGGATCTGGACACCGGCATCTTATTTGGAAACCTCCGAGGAAATATAGTTGGATTGCGCTATTATACTGGTGTGGTAAGATCTCTTTCTCCCACCCTATTCTGATAGTACTAACCTGTATTTAAGTTTATTGTCAAATGTACGGTAAGGCACAGCTGCAATGTAAAATTTAAAGAGTTGGGTCCCAGGTTCACACGGGAAGGCTGGACCCACAACGCAATATTCCACCTCTCCACCAATTCCAATATTGGTGGCCATTGGGGAGGGGGGTTTCTGGATGCATGGGTGTTGTGGGTCAAGTCAAGCACAGTGAGTGCAGGGCCAACAATCCATTTCAAGTCAAGTCAAGTCAATCCATTTCAAGTCGTCATGTCAATCCATTTCAAGTCAATCTATTTCAAGGGCAGGCCAAACAACTCATTGCATTGTCACTTCATTTCCAATTTTGCATTGCAGTTTCAAGCACAGGCAGGGCAGGCCAAACAACTCATTGTATTGTCATTAAGGGCTAACAAATCATTTATTGCAAGTACATTGCAGATTCTCAGTTCAGTTGATTCACAGGTTAGAATCACAGTTGTGGACTCTTCCCACGCAATCTTCTGGGAGGGTAACTGACTCGCGTCCAGGCATCCAGGGTTTTATAGTCCTGCCCCCCCCCCCCCAGGAAGGGGCGTTACCTTCATCATGGTGATTGACAGGTGAGAGCACCAATCAACTGATCTCAAGATTTTTTAAACATTCATAACTTTTTTATTTTTCATCAATCGGAAAAATCCTCGCGCTGCCTCAGCGGAGGACTGTGAGTAAGATAGCCCAAAATCATTGCGGCACATGGTAGCTTTTTTTCTAAAATCAATACACAGCGCAGACAGGAAGTGGTCAAGTTGAGACTTTTAGTTATATAGATTCAGCATGGAAACGGGTCCTTCTGCCCAACTTGCTCAATCCAACCAAGATGTTCCATCTATGCTAGTACCATCTGCCCACATTTGGCCCTTATCCGTCAAAACCTTCCCTATCCATGTACCTATCCAAAATACTTTAAAATTATGGTTTTAGTACCTGTTTCAACTATCTCCTCCGGCACCTCGCTTCATGAACCCACCACTCTCCGTGTGGAAAAGTGCCCCTCGGGGACTATGTCCCGTGGTTTTTGATTCCCCTGCTTTGTGCATTCACGCTCATCTATTCCCCTCATAATCTTATACTCCTCTATAAGATCACCCCTCAGCGTCCTGCGCTCCAAGGAATAAATTATTAACCTGCCCAACCTTTCCCTATAGCTCAGGCCCACAAGTCCTGGTAACAAACTCGTAAAACTTCTCTGCAGCTTTCTTTTCCAGCTTAACGACATCCTTCCTTTGGCAGGATAACATAAACTGAACATAATACTCTAAGGGGGCATAAAGTCTGTGTCCATATCCTTTGTAGGGACATAGATTCAGACAAACACATAAACACAAATCATACACAAGCTACACACAAAATCTCCAAAAGAAAAGTGGTAAAAAACAAGAAATTAGTGCAAAAACGTAATTATAACATACCACATTGTTACAGTCACTTATGAAGGTTATTAACTTGTTGCAGAATTGATTTAAATGTGGAAATCAAGCTATTAAAAAATAATAAGCAAAAAGGGTGACAAAAGGATGCAAGAAGCCACAAGGGTGTCAGATAAGGAGAGAAGAGGAGTGAAGTGTAACGCCAGAGGGAAGGAATAGGGGGACATGGAGCTGGTGGGAAGGGAACAAGGTAGTAAACCTTGGGTACACAAAAAGCTGGAGAAACTCAGCGGGTGCAGCAGCATCTAAGGAGCTCCTTAGATGCTGCTGCACCCGCTGAGTTTCTCCAGCTTTTTGTGTACCCTCGATTCTCCAGCATCTGCAGATCCTTCTTTAAAAAAAAGGTAGTAAACCTTGATGTGCACTCCGGTGGGGCACTGGAAAGAGAGGGAGCATAGTTTGCAGAGTGCGTACCTTGCTGTAGGAAGCACCCACTGAGGATGCTGATGTATTTGCTGACAGACTGTGTTTGATGCCTAAACATTATGGGATTGCTACGCTGTTAACTTGCTTTTAATGTTGTTGTCAGGTGAGCAATAATGAAATGGTTGCACTTCAGCGGGATCCGAACAATCACTACGACAACAATGCGGTCCGAGTGAATAATGTGAACGGCATACAGGTGGGACACATCAAACGTGAGCTGGCAGCTCCACTGGCCTTCTTCCTGGATAACAAGCTGGCGAGGATCGAGGGGTGAGTCGGCATCTTCATTCCTGGGAGACGCCCATTGTCCAGGAATGCACTTGGTTAACGCACAGGGTTAATTAAGCTGTGGGCCGAGCATCGAAAATGTGTCTAGAATTTAACTTTCATGACCCATGTCTGGGAACGACTTGAAATTTTGCACAGATTTAGATAAAATATAATTGAGAAGGAAGTCATAACTCGTCAGTGCCAAAAGTTGCACATTAATTAATAAAGCAAATTAGTAAATGAGATCGAAAAAGTAAGCGGCATCTAGTGTTCAGTGCTCATATTACTCTATGGGGAGCCTAATCCCGTGCTGCTGTCTATTTAAACTGTCTGTCTGTCTGTCTGTCTGTCTGTCTGTCTGTCTGTCTGTCTGTCTGTCTGTCTGTCTGTCTGTCTGTCTACGTGAATATGACTGGAGATATATAATTATATTATCTAAATAGTATGATGGATTTAATTGTGAATTTGTATTTTGAATGAGACTGCCGCAGAGGTCCGGCTCCTGAACCAACCTAATTAATGGGTGAGGGCAGTTCCTTTGCGTTCCCCCGTTTACTGAACCCCACTGACTGCCAGCGGGCAGAGTGGGGGTCACAGCAGTAGTGGGACTGGGGCAGTGCCAGGCTGGCGGAAGGCTAAGGCAACTTCCACTGAGAGGAAAATGCCGAACCCTAACTCGCCCCCCCCTTCCAGAACCGCCCACAGCTGGAGCTAGAGCCACTTTGGGACTGGCTTCGGGCTCCGTAAGTGTGGCCGCTCAGCACGTCCATCTCGGCCTGCATGCCCTTGTGGATCATAATGGTGATGATGGTGGGGAGCAGCACTGCCCTGCATGCCGCCCAGGCCGCCCTCAGCACCCCCATAGCGCCGGCTCTGTCAGTCCTCCCGGTCGCTCGCTGTAACACCGGCCGTCTGTCAGCCTGACCGACCCCTCGCAGCACTCGCGGGGGCCCGACAGCCCAACCGATCCTTCACAGCACTCACCGGGGCCCGACAGCCCAACCGATCCTTCACAGCACTCACCGGGGCCTGACCGACCCTAATCCTAATCATAACCCTAGCTCTACATTTTTATTTATTGTTTTTATTTAACAGTTCACACCATAAATTTACAAAGATAAATCAATTATAAAACAAAATTATCAGCAAGGTTAGCATTACCTTTATTTCTTCGAAACCATGCTATTGTTTTGATGTAATTAGGAGGCAGCCATGATCCCAGAGTGCTCGCTGCCTAGCTACCATGAAACTAAGCGCGTGATTGCGTCGGATGCCAATTGACCAATGTCAAACGTGCATTGATTGGCCAATTACTACTCGGAAAATTGGAGGTTTCTCTCGTATTTTAAAAATGTGTGCAGGTTTTGTTCTTGACGAGTTTTCGGTATGATTTCTATAATATCTTTACACAATACGTTAAAAATTCATGTAGTTACATGATTTGGGTCACGAACTTAAACGAAAATGCACCTCAGCCCACAGCCTAAATTGTTCAGTGTGAGGTGTTGCATTTTGTGAGGTATGAGGATGTGGCCAGGATTTGAGGCCTGAGCTTTGGGAATAGGTTGGGCTGGCTATGACTTTATTCCTTGGAGCGCAGATGGATGAGAGGTGACCTTAAGGCAGCGATCTTACGGTGGCGATATATAGCAGTGATCTTATCGAGGTGTATAAATCATGAGGTGACTAGATGGATAAGATGCACAGTCGTTTACCCAGAGCATATAGGTTGAAGGTGAGAGGGGAAAGATTTGAAAGGCATTTGAGTGGCAATCTTTTCACACAGTGGGTGGAGGGTTATATAGAATGAGCTGCTGGAGGAGGGGTAGTTGAGGCAGAAATTATACCAACATTTAAACTACATTTGGACAGGTAAATGGACAGGAAAGGTTTAGAGGGATATGGGCCAAAAGCAGGCAGGCGGGGCTAGTGTAGATGGGGCATGTTGGTGGGCCTAGGTATGCTGGGTCGAAGGGCCTGTTTTCGTGCTATATGACTCTATGAAGGACTTATGAGTCTTAGTCGCACCTTTTTTAAACATGGTGCCATGCTGAACTTGGCAATTTTAACACGGTTCAAATTGGCAGGTTTATTGGTTGCTATAAATTGCCAAGTGTGTGCAGGTGAATGGTAGAATGTTGAGTCTGTGAATGGAGCCTGATGGGTTGTAATAGTGTCTTCCATGGGGTAAGGGAATGTGTCGAGAATGTTACATTTTCTGGTCTTTGATTTAAAATATGGGAATGAAATTGTTCGTAAGGAATCTGCTTGTTCAGTGGTAATTCTTATCACATGCAGATGAGGAATATTGTGTGCAGTTCTGGTCGTCCTTTTACAGGAAGGATATGGAGGCTTTGGAAAGGGTGCAGAGGAGGTTTACCAGAAAGATGTCTGGATTAAGAGGTTTGGATCAGTGTGTCTGTGTGATGATCGTTACCAGCAAAAAATACTGCTGGAAGGACTCGGGGTGGCGCAGCGGTAGAGTTGCTGCCTTGCTGCGCCAGAGACCCGGGTTCGATCCTGATTATGGGTGCCGTCTGTACGGAGTTTGTACCGTCTCCCTGTGACCGCGTGGGTTTTCTCCCGGTGCTCTGGTTTCCTCCCACACTCCAAAGACGTACTGGTTTGTAGGTTAATTAGCTGTGGTAAAATTGTAAATTGTCTCTAGTGTGTGTCGGATATTGTTAGTGTGTGTGTGGGCCGTTGGACGGGGCGGACTCAGTGGGCTGAATGACCTGTTTCCACGTTGTATTTCTAAACTAAACTAATCTAGAGGAGAGTGACAATCTTTGGTAACAAATCGGTTGTCTTGTTTATCATTCATTTGATTTTCTTTGCTATTGAACTGAATCGTGAAGAAAACCAGGTGTCGTGGTAGGGCTCTCAACTCATTATTAGTCATGCCTGCTTCGGGGGATCAAATTGAAATGCTGAATTTTGAAATAGGAGTAATGTAGAGTCTGGCAATAAATATGCCAGCTGCTCTATCGGGAATGCTTCCTAGTCCCATCTCCATGTCAGCAGTGGTTTAAGCTGCAGGGTGGCAGCTTGCCTCCTTGGTTTGTAGAATTAGTCTTCAGCGTTATTATTTGTTTTGTTGAGCCCCTACAGCGCTGACATTTTGAAAAATACAACTTGGGACTGCCGGCTGCAGCACGGAGTTGAGAAGTTTAGTTTGCAGTGGTGGGTGATGAGGGGTGGGGGGAGAGGTAATTATCTCAGTCCCGTGGCGATTGTTTTACTGGTGTTGACGCCCCAGAGCCTGAAGCGGAGTTTGGAGCGTCGTACATTCACAGAGGGGGATTCCTGCAGCGTCTGGACACCATTGCGCCAGTGAGATGCGTTTCCATGCTTGGTTGCAACGCTGCAGATTTGCTGTCAGCTGTGGTTTTACTAAGAGTGTAATTTCAGACATTGACTGGGGGAATGGTTTAGTTTTCGGGTTTATTAAATTGCCACGTGTACTGGGGTGCAGTGAAAATGATTGTTTTGCATGCCATAGTTCATGTCATATGAGCAGAATTAGGCCATTTGGCCCACCAAGTTGACACCGCTATTCAATCGTGGCTGATCTGTCTTTCACTCTTAACCCCATTCTCCTGCCTTCTCCCCGTCACCTTTTACACCCTTCTTAATCAAGAACCTGTCAATCCCTACAAAAGAAAAACCCTATGACTTGGCCTCCACAGCCGTCCATGGCAATTAATTCCACAGATTCGCCACCTTTGACTAAATAAATTCCTCCTCGACTCCTTTCTAAAGTTATGTCCTTTTATCCTTTTATTCTGAGGCTGTGCCCTCTGGTCCTAGACTCTCCCACTAGTGGAAACATCTAAACAGATCAAATACACTATACATAAATACAATCAAGTCAAACTCAAGTACAAAATGTAGAGCAAAGGGGAAAATCCAGAGTGCAGAACATAGTTCTCAGCATGTATAGAACATTTGGAAATGCTGCGATACTCACAAGTAGAATAAAAGTGCGACAGGGCAGTGCATCGGTAGAGTTGCTTCCTTACAACGCCAGAGACCTGGGTTTGATCCTAACTACGGGTGCTGTCTGTACGGAGTTTGTATATTCTCCCTGTGACCCTGTGGGTATAACCCAGGTTCTCCGGTTTCCTCCCACATTCCAAAGACCAACATATTTGTCGATTCATTTGGTTTTGGTATAAATTGTAAATTGCCCCTAGTGTGTAGAATAGTGCAGGTATATGGGGACCGCTGGTTGGCACGGAGTCGGCGGGCCGAAGGGCCTGTTTCCCTGCTGCGTCTCTAAACTATAAGATTTAAAAGAGTAGAGTGATTGTTTGGGATGATAGCAGATCCTTCTCAGGGTGGCACAGGCAAAGAACCGCCACGCTCCGGGGCCATCTTTGGATCACGCGGGGGTGGAGTGGGCGATGACTGAATCACTGCCTCCATGGACCAACGTCTTTTTTCTTTTCCCCTCAGGGTTGTCCCGTATGGTGCTAACAATGTGTTCACCATGCCCGTGCAGCTTTCCTTCTGGGGCAAAGAGGAAAACCGCGCCGCTGTTCTGGAGAAACTGAAGATTCACGGCTTCAAACTGGCGCCGCACAACAAAGGTAAAATCCCATCGGTCCACGGACGCCATGGGGGTGGGGCGGTGCGGGGTGGTCCTTGTCTGACAGGCCGTTGTAACCTTAAACCCTGGTCGGGTGAGGAGTCTTTAAGTTGACACTGGCACTGTGGTGCAGCGGTAGAGCTGCTGCCTCACAGCACCAGGGACCCGGGTTCGATCCTGACTACGGGAGCTGTCTGTGCGGAATTTATACTTTCTCCCAGTGACCGCGCAGGTTTTCTCCAGGTGCTCCGGTTTCCTCCCACACTCTAAAGGCGTACAGGTTTGTAGGTTAATTGGCCTCTGTAAATTTGCCTTAATGTGTAGGGAGTGGATGAGAAAGTGGGATGACATTGAACTAGTATGAACAGGTGATCACCTGTCTTGTACACTGCACGATGCTCCCAACCCATCAATAAAAACAAGTCTATTAGACCAGCATTCTTGCAGGTCTGCTTCTGACAGGAAGACAGACTTGTAGTTCCACAATTCCTATTGTGATGTTACATCTCTCTATGTAATTGAGGGCATTTTGAAATTGAATGACTGTAGTAGCAATGATGGCATCCAGTTTCCACCCTAAGATTGTTTATGTTTGTTGGTTGCGTGGTTAATGTTGACCAGGGCACTAAACCTGTCATGAATGAGCTTCAGGATCTTTCACTCCAACCTGTGAGGGTAAGTCCGAGACCAACAGAGAGTGGCTTCCCCACACCGCAGCAATCCTTCAATAGTGTGCTTTTGATTGGTCTGTGTCTGCTGGAGTGTAGAAGGATGAGGTGGGGGGGGACCTAATTGAAGCTTACCGAACAGTGAAAGACCTGGATGGAGTGGATGTGGAGAGGATCTTTCCACTAGTGAGAGAGTCGAGGACCAGAGGGCACAGCCACAGAGTAAAAGGATGTAGCTTTAGAAAGGAGATGGATGTAATCCATCCATACAGGCCGCACCCGTGGTCAGGATTGAATGCGGGTCTCTGGCGCTGTAAGGCAGCAGCTCTAATGCTGTTGTTTAATAAAGAACCATGATGGATTAAAGGAGAAATTTATTTAGTTAGAGGGGGGGAATTTATTATTAAAGACGGGTGTGGAGGTCAAGTAAATGGATATTTTTAGGGCAGGGATTGACAGATTCTTGATTGGTAAGGGTGTCGGGAGTTACTGGAAGAAGGCAGGAGAATGAGCTTGAGAGGGAAAGATAGATCAGCCATGATTAAACCTGATTAAATGGCAGAGTGGACAATGGGCTGAATGGCCTAATTCTGTTCCTAGAACTTATGAACATAATGTACTAGACTAGATTTACCTCGGACAGACTCAAGTTCCCAGTGTGCCTTGAATTCAACAGTTTTCAGACTCTGGTGTGCTCTTGTTGAATCAGTAACATTTTATCCGAGTACTTCAGGCATCATGTATCCCCCACTAAACCTCCTCTTCAACATAAACCGTTCTGAATATCAGCAATTTCTGTGATTTTATTCACCTCCCTTCAACGTGTCTCCCTCCCTTCTGTAGTTGTATGACCAAACGTTGGAAGGATAAACAATGGCGCAGCGGTAGACTTGCTGTCATGCAGCGCCAGAGATCTAGGTTCGATCCTGACAACAGGTGCTGTCTGTATGGAGTTTGTACGTTCTCCCTGTGACCCTCGTGGGTTTTCCCCGGGTGCTCCGGTTATATCCCGCGCTTCAAAGATGTATAGGTTTGTAGGTTAATTGGCTTGGTAAAATTGTCCATAATCTGTGTAGGATTGTGTTAGTGTGCAGGAATCGCTGGCCAGCCCAGACTCAGTAAGCTGAAGGGCCTGTTTTCACACTGTATGAACCAAACTAAACCTGAATTTTTATTAACAATTGATACAGTGCTCTGTGTGGACAGAATCCAACGAAGGGTTCCGACCTGCAACGTCACCCATTCTTTTTCTCCAGAGATGCTGCCTGACCCGCTGAGTTACATCAGCACTTTGCGCCCATGGACAGCACTTGTATTTGGTTGATGCAGACAAATTGCTGGGACGTATAGTAGTCTGACCTTTGATGTTCTTAACAGGCAGTGGGATTGCTGAAGCGTGGTCTGGAATGGGTTCTGCAAGAGCTGGACCAAGCTACAAAGCTCCTGTGCACACAGCAGTGCAGATGACAGCAGAACAGGTGAGCGTTTAGTTCAACACGTCAGTTCCTCGGTTACCTTAGTCGAAGTAGCCACATCACCTTCAGGGAGCTTCCACACATATTTTGCAATCAGGCTGATATACAAGTGGAGCGGCACGGTGTCGTGGTGGTAGAGCTGCTGCCTAATGCCCCTGTCCTACCTAGGAAACCTCTGGAGACTTTGCGCCCACCCAAGGTTTCCGTGCGGGTCCCGGAGGTTTTTTTCAGTCTCCCTAATGGTCGAAGGTGGTTTCCGCTTTTTCAATGTTCCGGCGATTATTTCAAAAAATTCAAAACCGGCCACGACTAAAAATAGGTTGCTGTTTTAAAAATTGGTAATTTTTTAGCCGAAGCCGGTTGCGATGCTAGTTGAAGGTGGTTGCCGGAGGTTGCAGGTAGTGGAAGGTAAGACCTCCCTGGTGGAATAAAACTGGGTGTAAAAAAGGTCTTACCTTCCACTAAATGCAACCTCCGGCAACTATCTTCGACTAGCATCGCAACCGGCTTTGACTAACAAATTACCGATTTTTAAACCGGCAACCTATTTTTAGTCGCGGCCGGTTTTGAATTTTTTGAAACAATCGCCGGAACATAGAAGAAGTGGAAACCACTTTCGACCATTAGGGAGACTGACAAAAACCTCCGGGAATCGTACGGACACCTTGGGTGGGGCGAAAGTCTCCAGAGGTTTCCGTTCAGGTTTCCTAAGTGGGACAGGGGCTTAACAGCGTCAGAGACCCGCATTCAATCCTGACTATGGGTGTGGCCTGTACGGAGATTGTACGTTCTTCCCGTGACCGTGTGGGTTTCCTCTGGGTGCTCCGGTTTCCTCCCATATTCCAAAGACAAACAGGCTTGTCGGTTAATTGGCCTTTGGTAAAAAATTGTTGAATTTCCCTTGTGTGTGGGATCGTGCTAATGTAACGGGGATTGCTGGTCGTTGCGGACTCGGTGGGCCATAGGGCCTGCTTCCGTGCTGTATCTCTAAACTAAACTAAACTAAAAAAGTGGAGCACTGTTCCAAGCTACAACTGATATGGAATTAAAATATTTGATATTTCCTGAGGTACTAGCCAGCCTAATTGCATGATTGTTAACTCAATGGTTCATAAGCTATAGGAGCAGAATTAGGCCATTTGGTCCATTAAATCTCATCCACTATTCAATCATGGCTGATCTATCTTTCCCTGTCAACCTCATTCTCCCCATAACCCCTGACACCTGTACTAATCAAGTAATCAACAATGGTTCTTTATTATCACATGCACCGAGGTGAAATTCTCTTATTTGTATACAGTTCAGGTAAATTATTACTATTAATAAACACAATTGCAGATTAAGTGTAAAGTGTACAGAGATAGTTCACTGAGACCATCTATTCAAGTTACCCAGTTTTGGTGCCATTTTCAGTCCCAGCTGCCGGCCCCTTTGCAGCCATCTCCTCAGTCCGGATCGTCCAGTGAACTGTTGTCCTCTGCTTGCCCGGCCACCTTCAGCCTGTGTGCCCCAGGGGTGCCTCCTGCAGCCAATCTTGAGGGCCAGGTAAGACCCCCGGTTCTTCTTACCGACCCTGTGTTCTTGCGTCTGACGTCGCCGACTCCCTCCACCATCCTCTCTGGTCTCAGGGATGATCAGGGGCCGGGCTCGGCGGATTCTATCTTCAGGCGGGTTCCTGTTACTGTGGCTGGTGATCCAGGCCTGACGAATGGCCCAACGATCCTTGTCCCAAACAGTGGTCGACCTCTTGGGGAGTACATGCAGACTCCACACAGATAGCACCTGAGGTCTGGATTGAACCCAGGTCTCTGGCATTGTGAGGCAGCAGCTCTAGCACCCTGTCGCCCAGGTTCTCCCTCGGCCTCCTTCACTCCAGGGAAATACAGAGAATAATTGTTCTTTTGTTGTTCCACATGAGAATTGTTCATTTCTTTTTACAGCTAAAGAATGAATTTGACAAGATTTTTGAAGATCTGAAGGAGCATGATAAGACTCAGGAAATGGAACCGGCTAAGGTAAAATGAAATGCTTGTGGGGAAATACATGTAATTGTGTGAAAATATAAAAGTCTTTTGAGCTACTGTGAAGCAACGTAGAATTTTTCACAACAAAACGCTATAGAAATGGGAATTGTTAATTTTTGTACTTTGTGTTATGTGTTGCACAGATCAATAATGACAACAGAGTAAGTATTTAAACGCTAGTTTACTAAAGAACAACGGACATTGTACAGAAGTCAGACATAATGCGCTGGAGCACTCAGCGGGTCGGGCAACATCTCTGGAGCAAAGGAATAGTTGATTAGAAATTGGTTTTCAGGTTGGAACCCTTCTTCAGACTGAAAGTAGAGTGGGTAGGGACACTGGAGGTAGGAAAAGGACAGAACAAAACAGAGCATTGTACATCTCAGCAACCTAAATAAAATGGCTGCTGCAAAACTTACCTTGTCCGCGCGCAAGCCCTGTGTCACCGTCCTCCAATTGATCGGTGTTGCCAATTTGCTGCGCACACATTTACCCGTGACATTCCTGACCCACATGCACGGATGTTGACCCTTCAAAACGTTTAGCTTGGTCTTAAATAATTGCTTTTATGGAATTGGGCTTAATTTTTGACTCATGGCCCACCACAGTGATTAATGTTGACCCAGATTTTTGTTCCCTGACTAAATTATTTTACTTTGACAAAGATCTTTGTAACTTCTGTAGCTTGGTCAAGGTTACAGAGGATTGGAGGGTAGCCAATATTGTTCCTTCAATGAAGTTGGGAAATAGGGATAATAGTAAGATTAAACAAGAACTTACCAGTTTGAAGTTCGATCTTGATTTTATGAGGAGTTGCGTTGGTGATTACGTGAAGAAGAAGACCCATCAGACCGCATGCGCGTCAGTCTTCAAAGCAGCGGTATGAAATCACAAATAACAAACACCGAAGTGACATAGTAAGGTGCGTGACTCGAGAACTACCAGGTGATCTTTTATGAGAGAGGGTTGGGCGTGGCAGGCACGTAATCACCAACGTAACTCCTCATAAAATCAAGATCAAACTTCAAACACGTAAGTTCTCTAATCTTACTATTGTAATTTGGAGTCACATGAGTGATTCCATGAAGACTTCAAAGCTTTGTGATTTCATGCTGCAGATCGAAATCTCAGCGTCTCACTGCATCGATTGACTCGGGATGAGTAAATAATCAAAATGCATTAGCATTATATTGATTCACATGTATTAATGGTTTACGTTAATAAAGAAATCAATAGCAACCCTGTAACTCAGGGGAGGCTAAAGTGGACGCAAACAGAATGGGCAAACCCCCGGGTCAGTAACCGGCCTATGGAAATTTTTTTAAAACAATTTAGTTGACCATCCTGCGGTCGTGAGGATATGATGGCTGGGCATGTCCATTGCCCTGGCCGCCAACAATGATGCTGACCTGGTGGAATGAGATATACAATCGTCAGTGTTAATACCTGCATAACCCAGAACCTGCTGCAGCCACCTTGAAATAGTCTGAACCGACCTTCCTTTGCGTAGTTGTTTGTTGATTAACAAACAATGCTGATTCCACACTTCTTCGGATTCTGGTGGCCTTGATAACATAGATTTGAGACCGTGGGGTATCCGAAAAATGATCTTAAATCATGCCACCCCTGGTCTGCTCTGCTTGTGTTGACCAGAATGTAAAATGTAATGGCACCTACAGCCAATTCCATCCTATCTAGCCACAGCGTTTGCAATGTTTGCCGTCGTTGTGCTGATATTAGTGTCATGACTAAGGATGTAGCTGGAACCCCTTGGTGAAGTAATGTTCACACATTTTCAATAACCAACTGCATAATCTTGTAATGGGAGAACTTGTGTCAAGATCTTTTTAACAACTCGATATCTGGGTTGAACCCGACAGAGTAGTTCTCTTTTGTTGCAGCTGTAGTGTCTCTATAACTGAATTATTGTCAACTACCATTTAAGAATGAACTGGAAAATGTCAGTAATCTGTACTGTATTAAAAGTAACATTAACATTTAAACAAAATCACTTCTGATCCTCCTCAATAGGAATGTACTGCTTTTTTGTGTGCTATCCCTGCACTCTGCAGTGAGCACATTCATGGCTTGATGCGACAACCTGAGGCATAAGTCAATCCATTCAAAATGTGTAAGTCAATAATTGTTTTATTGTGCAAAGGCCGGTCTCCTGAAAAACAGTTTGAACCAGCAAGTTTTTGTTTTTTGGAATAACCGAATACCGTTGTTCCATTATGCCAGATGAAGCAGGCAACATGGCTGCTTAGCCAGTCCGACAGTACTGGCTAAGCAGGTCTTGCTGACTGTTTTAAGACCCGGCTAATGAGGCAAAAAATGGAGGAAAATATAAAAGAACATTCCTCCTTTTGTAGTGAGAATGTATTTCTCCGCGCTGTTATGCCACATATTTTTGCAATCAGTGAATAAACATGCACCAACATGTCGATATTTGATGTAGTATTGAACCATTCTTTCATAATACTTTGAGATCCAATATCAATTTTGTGTTGTCATCGAATTGAACTGGATGATACACCAGTGGCAAAGGAGATTTAGGTAATTATTACAGGATAATTTTACTTGATTACCATGTGGCTAACATATGTCACCATTGTAGAGCATGTAGAATATGTATATTCGCTCAATAGCCCCTTACCCATGGGGTGCATATATACTGATACCAATATATATTGATACCAACAATTGAAGAATTGGTAACTCATGCAATCTCCAATACCTCCAAGTAGAGATGGTATTCGGAACTTCTCATCTTAGAGTCCTTAGCATCAGTTTGTAATAACTGAATTCGACTGACCACACTACTGTAGCGAGTTTCAAGTTCAAATGAGTTATTGTCATGTTCAGCAATTGTCATGTTTTTTCATCATTGTGACTGAGGTAGCTCAGCTGACAATAGCATAAGGTTGTTAACAATGGTCTAATTGTCCTTTGAGAGGTTGCTACTTACACAATATCAGTTCCTTGATTTGCTCGGCTGAAATACAGCTGCTATATTGCCAATTACTCTTGATGAAAATAAAACTCAGTTTTATAACAGATTGCTATTAACTCCAATCTCTTGCCACAGGGCGGAGTCAAGGCTAATAATAATTAAAGGTAAATCCCAATGACCAACGAACAGTTTATCCTATTCCGTAAAGCTTTAATGTTATTAGTACAATTAATTGTCTTTGATACCTCTGTAATGGGATTTGCATAGCATGGATCTTTGACCCTTATGAATCTGTTGTTAGTCAGGAAAAATAAATTTTCATATTCGGAAGTTCATATGCCCGACATTCTCCATTCTTCATAATAACATGCCACTCCTGCCTTATTCCATGGGTGGTTTGCATGAGAACTTTTGCCCAATTTCCGAACCTTAACTTTTTAAAAAATAACACTGGCCATAATCCAAACTTGCTTGGAATGCTACGATTTGCCTCAACCAGATATTTTTACCCTTTGTGTGTTTGTACAAAACAAATGTAAATATTACAACTTGTGAACGGTGAACTACCCATATTTTGGAAGTGCTAGACCTATTTTGTTGAGTAGGAATGGTAAGGTGCATGGAATTTCTGAGCTATCATGCTGCCCCCAGCTCCTGCCGATGAGCGCCTGGGGTGCATTCTGAAATGATGACTTTTGCCCGCCGTTGGCCTAATTGATTCGTCTGCCAGGTTTTCTTCCCCAGTTGAATAGGCCTACCTGAATGACAGATTCAGCAGCTGGCTCTCACATCCCCCTGTTGGCGCTGTTCACTGCCGGCACATATGTGCTTTAGTATGTTCTATTGACTTTTTTAGAGCCTGGAGTCAGTTATACCATGACCTTTTGCTCTTCCCTCCTCAGAGAGGGTGCTTCGTAGGCAGCACTAAACAGGTGCTGCTGCAGGATACCAATACTAATAAGAACCCATTGGACCTAACCCAAATAGAATATTCTGCTGGGATGGCAACTTTGTTGTCAGGAAAAGGGTACCTCTGACACGTGCCCTTCATCCCTTGGGGTATGCCCCACGGCCATACCCTGAGACTCAGTGTCAGCAGGATACTGACCCGTCTTGGTCTCTGCCTCCAAGAGGGAGACCTGTAGCAGCTCTGTAACTGGAGCTGCTGGTGCGGCCTGCGGAGGTGGAACTACTGTCTCACCCTACCATCAGAGTCGGTGTCCGAACTAATCCTCATCTATGAAGGTCCTATCAAACAGTTCTCTACCAGATACTGCTGGCGCCTTTTTGTTCAGGGTGGCGCTGACACTCCTCCTGTGGCGTGTGCCCTGCTGTAGCACTGTATGTAACAGTTGCTGTATTTGGGATAGTTGTTTCAAACCCACTATCCAGCCCCGGTGAGGAATCATCCCCTGACTCCGTGGGCCTTGCTATCCAGCCCTGGTGGAGAATCATCTCCCGACTCCATGGGCGTAGTAGATTATGTGTGAACTTGAGCAACCCTGTCCCAGGCATTGCTGGCGCCGCCTTTCGTAAAGGCCGGCGATTTTTGACATGAAACAGCCCTGTACCAGGTGCTACTAGCACGGCTCTCTCGTAGGCCAGTAATGTCACACATGAAGCAGCCCTGTCAGGCGCTGCTGGCGCGGCCTGTCCCATAGGCCCGCACTATTACACATGAAGCAACCCTATCCCAGGAGCTGCTGGCACGGCTTGTCCCATAGGCCCGCGCTATTACAGTGTAAGCTCACTAAATCAACATTTTTAGTGTACAGCTTTACCTGTGAAGGGTTAAAACAATTCACAGCAACTTGTGCTAAACAACAAGGATTACATTGTCAGAGACATAACAATAACTTTTTATGACTATAACTTTGCCTTTAGCTTTTAACTTAAGAAAAACATTATAACATACATTTTTTATTATTAAGATAAACCCTTTGTAGCCCGAGTCCCATTTAATTCCTTGCCTGGGGACTAACGTCTGTGAGCCACTGACCCCACTGTGACTCTAGCGTTATTTCCTTGCCGTTCCAACGGCATCCCCACAGGCTGGGAGCCGCTGACTGCCTTGTTAGCGGCTCCTTATCTCACAACCCGATCTATTTGCCGGTTATCTGCTTCCGCGGTCGGACTGGGTTTCCCCTCAGTCCATAACGCACACTCGTCGGGCTACGAAACTGGCAGGAAAACCTCTGTGAAAAGAGGCTCCTGCCTGAAAAAACCTGGTAAGTAAAAACAAACTTGCCTCTAGGTTTAATTTACCGCTGGCAGGAGCTCTGTCCTGCCAGTCTGGTGCTTGCGGCTGATGTACTGACGCGCATGTGGCCTCACGTGACTCCGAAGTAAAATCCTGTATATAATGGGTTGGTGAGCCTTGCATCAGTGGCAGGGAAGCTGTTGCAGAGGATTCTTAGATATAGGATTTACATTTGGAAAAGAATGGATTAATTAGAGGGAGTCAGCATGACTTTGTGCAGCGTCAAACTTGATTGTCTTTTTGAGAGTATAATGAAGGTGATTGATGAGGTTAGGGCAGTGGATGCTGTCTACCCAGGTATTTGACTTCACCCACTGACTAGAGAAATTCCTCCTCATCTCCTCTCTAAAGATACGTCCTTTTATTCTGAGGCTGTGCCATAAGTTCATGTTATAAGGTATATGAACACAATTGGGCTATTCGGCTCATTCAATCATGGTTGATCTATCTTTTCCTCTCAACCCCATTCTCCTGCCATCTCCCGATAACCCCTGACACAAGAATCTATCAATCTCCGCCTTAAAAATATCCATTGACTTGCCTCCACAGCCTTCTGTGACAATGAATCCCACAGATTCATCACCCTTTGACTAAATAAATTCCTCCTGATCTCCTTTCTAAAGGTATGTCTTTTATTCTGAGGCCCTCTGGTCCTAGACTCTCCCACTAGTGGAAATATCCTCTCTACATTCACTCTATCTAGGCCTTGCATTATTCGGTAAGTTTCAATGAGATCCCTCTTCTTCCTCTAAACTCCAGCGAGTGTAGGCCGAGGGCCACCAAATGCGCATGATACATTAACCCAATCATTCCAGGGATCCTCCTCTGGACTCTTGAATAAGGCATTGCTGAGAGAACAGCTGGAGTGGATTGAATGGTTAATACCTGGAATGAGCAGGTTATGTACGAGGATATGTTGGGCCATAAGACACAGGAGCAGAATTGGGCCATTCGGCCCATCAAGTCTACCCTGTCATCAAATGATCATGGCTGATCTATCTTTCCCTCTCCACCCCATTCTCCTGCCTTCTCCCTGTAACGTTTGATGCCCTTACTAATCAAGAACCTATCAATCTCCACCTTAAAAATATCCATTGACTTGCCATCCACATGTCTGTGGTAATGAATTCCACAGATTCACTACTTTGAAGACACAAGAGACTGCGGATGCTAAAATCTTAAGCAAAATACAAATCGTTGGAGGAACTCAGTGGGTTAGGCACGATCTTGGCTGGGGATGGACAGGCAACGTTTCAGGTCGAGACCCATTAGCCTGAAGAAGAAACTGACCCCGAAGTTTCGCCTGTCCATTCCCTCCCCAGATGCTACCTGGCCTGCTGAGTTCCTCCAGCACTTTTGTGTTTTGCTTAGGCCTATATCTACTGGACTGCAGAAGAATTTGGGGGAGATTTGTAGAAACAAAGAACTGCAGATGCTGGTTTATATTGAAGATAGGCACAGAGTGCTGGAGCAACTCAGCGGGTCAGGTCGTATAGTACGGCAATGATTGTGTGTCAGAGTCTCTAGGTCACAGATCTAGCTCTCTAAAGCGGAGGCAAGAACCAACTATTGTTTTTGCCAAAGCAAACGTTTTCCACTGTACTTTGGTACGAGTGATTTGTGTTCGAAACTAAGCTAAACTCTGTTCGGCTGTTTGATTTACACGTCAGTGGATACTGTCCTTGAAGCACCTTCTTCCAGCACGTGAGGTTACAGTGGTTGGATGGTTTTCGTTGGCAGGCAGTCCTCACACCATTGCTGCCTCACCAGAAGCAGGCGTTGGCCTGGATGATACTGAGGGAGAACAATACTGACCTCCCCCCGTTCTGGGAGCAGAGGAGTAACATGTACTACAACCTGCTGACAAACTTTGCCGAGCGCGAGAGACCCGAAAATGTTCGCGGGGGCATCCTGGCCGATGACATGGGCCTGGTAAGAGACCGTTCCTCTATCCATATCACCTTGTATCATCTCATCTTGTAGAACCCATATCATTCATATCATCCTTATCACCCATATCGCATTATATCACCTTAGTAGCTGTATCACCTATATCACTCTGAATCCCCTGTATCACCCAAATCACTCCGTATCCCCCATTTCACCCATATCACTTAGCATCACATTATATCACCCATATCGCCTTGTACAAATCACCCATAACTGGTGTCATGTTCCGGTGGTGTCCATCACTTACTCAAAGGTTAAAATGTTTCTCCCGTTGCCATCTCATGCAGAAGTACGCCGAGGCTGATTTCTCTTTTAATATGTAAGAAGGAACTGCAGACGCTGGTTTAAACCAAGATAGCCACAAAAAGCCAGAGTAACTCAGCAGGACAGGCATCATATCTGGAGAGAAGGAATGCCTGACGTTTTGGGTTGAGACCCTTCTTCAGATTGCTGTAAAAGGGTCTCGACCTGAAACGTCACCCATTCCTTCTCTCCAGAGATGCTGCCTGACCCGCTCAGTTACTCCAGTTTCTGGTGTCTATCTTCTCCTTTAATATATTTGGAATTGGGGCAGGGATGATAACAGTACAATCTTGTTTCCCATTCACAAAACGCTGCTGGCACACAATCCATCTTCAGAATCCACAATGTGCTTGCTGCTGCAAGTAAGATCTGAATTGCTTAGATGTCGGTTCATGTGACAGTTAAACTCTTGACTCTTCTAATCTCACAATAAGGATACTGCTTTGTATTTTTCTAGGGAAAAACACTGTCGACCATTGCGGTAATCCTCAGCAACCATCACCGTGGAAAGCCGCTTCCTATTGAAAAATATACAACGGAGGTAGGACTTAATCCCGATGTATTCCATTGGGTTTAATTAGGGATCCAATGATTATTACTGAAGAGATGTCACTACGCAATGGTTGAAGCTATTTATGGTCAAATAATTTTAATAGATAGTAAATAGATGAATGACTGATATTGTTTTTTTTACAATGGCCCATGCATTATTATTTACTGGTTGTGCCACTGTGCTGCCCCATTTTAAGTCACTAGTTACAAGAAATTAAGTTAGGGTGGCACAGTGGCTCAGCTGGTGGAGTTGCTGCCTCACAGCACCAGAGATCCAGTTTGATCCTGGGTGCTGTCTTTGTGGAGTTTGCACGTTCTCCCTGTGACCGCCTGGGTTTCCTACGGGTGGTCTGGTTTCCTTCCATATCCCAAAGACGTGTAGTTTTGTACGTTAATTACCTCTAGTGTGTGGAGAGTGAAAGGGAAAGTGGGATCGCATTGAATTAGTGTGAATGGGTGGTCAATGGTCGGTGTGGGCTGAAGGTGCTGTTCCCATGCTCTAAGTCTAAAGTATCGTGAGGCCTAAACTACATTGTACTCCTTATGTAAATGCTAAGCTCATGAACTAATCCGTAGTTCTAGGGCAAACTAACTTTGTGGTGTTGTAAAACTTGTAGCTACCAGGATAAACCTTGAAAATAATAAACTTTGGCTTTCCATCCTCCCAAATGTAGGAATTATCTGGCTACAGGGAAATGACGGGAAAGACTTGCACAGAAAGGTCCAACAAGGCACCATCCAGTACTTCTGAAGTACAATCTGGTAAATGCTTCGTCCTTTCAGTATGATCAATGAACATGGATTTTGGCAAACAACAGACTACCATTAGGATAACCTAATTTTATGGTGTGGTAAAATCTGTAGCTAGCAGGAGGCTTGGTAGGCCTGAGTTGGTAGGCCTAGTAGCTTGGAAGACCTGGGTTGAGTTGTAAAATGTAATACTTCTTATCATTTCTTATCATTTCTTGTAAGAATACTTCCATTGAAAATTGCAACTTTGCTCTTTGATGTATTTATTTTTAAAGAAAAGTTATACGTGTGAGCGACTTTATTCATCTGACTGTTGTTCTATACCAAGTGATACAATTTCATTTCCATGGCAACCCTTCTTCCACCAACTCTTTCCAACACCTTAGCTCCGCAAGTGGCAAGTTTTAATGTGTGCGCGTAACTTGGCTGGGGGTTGGTGGTGTCAAAGGCAAATTGATCACGTTGTGGTATGAGCCTGTCACATCCATCCTTTTAATTTGCTTCTAATTATTTTAGAGTTTAGGATTATTCCATATTTTGGATTCACTTTTACACCTTTTACACCTATCCAGCTTGTTAATTTTCAGAGTCTAGTTTGGTTTGGAGTTACAGTGCGGAAACATGCCCTTCAGCCCACGAGTGTGAAGGAGAGTTCCAGCGACCTCATAGGTCCTCCTAGGACCACGTGTTGGCCATGCTGCGAGTTTGAGTCGAGGGCAAACTCTTCTGAACTCGCGGATTAGGCACCGCAGTGGGATAGCCCCTTTAGCGAACCGTCGGCCCACCGATCAAGATCCCACTAATTCTTGATAACCATCTTCGCTGTCTACCATATCACCTATTTTAGTGTCATCTGCAAACTTACCAATCATGCCTTGTACATTCTCATCCAAATCGTTAGTATAGATAGCAACAGCAATGGACCAGCCCCGACCCCTGAGGCACACCACTAGTCACAAGCCTCCAGTCCGAAAATCAATCTTCCACCACCATCCTGTTTTCTACCACAAAGACAATGCTATATCCAGTTAGCTAGCTCTCCCTGGATTCCTGATTGCTCAGCACTTCCCCCTCCATTCCCAATTTGACCTTTCTGTCCTGGGCCTCCTCCATTGTCAGAGTGAGGCCCAGTGCAAATTGGAGGAACAGCACTTCATATTTTGCTTAGGTGACTTACACCCCAGCGGTATGAACATTGACTTCTCTAACTTCAAATGGCCCTTGCTTTCCCTCTATCTCCATCCCCTCCCCCTTCCCAGTTCTCCCACCAGTCTTACTGTCTCCGACTACATTCTATCTCTGTCCCGCCCACTCCCCTGATCTCAACCTGAAACGTCACCCATTCCTTCTCTCCAGAGATGCTGCCTGTCCTGCTGAGTTACTCCAGTTTTCTGTGTCTATTTCCCTGTATCCCATGCAGTCTAACCTTCTAGAGCAGCTTATCATGCTGAACCTTGTCAAAAGCCTTGCTTAAGTCTGTATACGTTAGACAATGTCTACGGCACTGCCTTCATCAACTTTCATGGTTGCTTTTTCGAAATCCTCTATCAAATTTGTGAGACATGATCTTTCACGTACAAAACCATGCTGACTTTCCCTAATCAAACCTTATCTTTCCAGATGCATGTATATCTTATACCTCAAAGAATCCTCTCCAGTAACTTTCCTGCCACAGATATTAGGCTTGCTCATCTATAGTTCCCTTCTTTAAGAGAGGCACAATATTAGCCACATTCTAGTCATCAGATGCCCCTCAGGTTCCTATTAAATCTTCCAACTCTCACCTTAAACGTATGCCCTCTAGTTCTTGACATCGCACGGCCAGAGACAAACGTTGCGCACTATCTTCCTATGGGCCTCGCTATTTTCGGACAGCAGAGGGCGGCACAGTGGCGCAGCGGTAGAGTCACTGCCTCACAGCACCAGAGACCCAGGTTCGATCTTGACCTCGGGTGCTGTTTGTATGGAGTTTATACGTTCTCCCTGTATCTGCGTGGGTTTTCTCCGGGCTCTCTGTTTTCCTCCCATTTCCAAAGACGTGCAGGTTTAGAGGTTAATTGACTTCCGTAAATTCTCCTTGGAGTGTAGGATAGAAATAGTGTATGGGTGATCACTGGTCGGCATGGACTCAGTGGGCCGAAGGGCCTGTTTCCACGCTGTATCTCTAAACTAAACAAAAAAAAAACTAAAACTCTGCTGTGGTTTAATGTCTCTGTACATTCCACCCCTCCCCTCTCCCAAAAATAAAGAATTGTTAAGCATCTATCCATTCACTACTCCTTTTCACTAATGCTGCTTTATAGACAAAAGAGAAAAGGTCTCTACGATCGATACCACAGGAAACGTTGGTTCCTCAGGATTCGATTTATTCACTTCATCACATCCTAAAAGGTAATGAGTTGTAACGTAAACATGCATGGTTTCATCTTGTTACTCATTCCTGCCTGTTACTGTTAATTTGCATCTCGTTCATTTATAGTTTAAAGCATGGAAACAGGCCCTTCGGCCCACCTAGTCCATGCTGACAGAGATGCCCCATCTAAGCTAGTTCTATTGGATTGCATTTGGTCCTTAACCCTATAAGCCTTTCATATCCACGTACCTCGTTTAGTACATACAATGTTGACATTTTGAAATCACTTCATAAGCGCTAATGGGCTTTGGATATACTAAGGTTAAAAGGGGCTATATGACGACATTTTTCTTTTCACTAAGATTTTTTTAATTCATTTTCCTGCTTTTACTGTGCTTATATTTTATAAACAATACATTACTCTATAGGAAGAAAGCAGAGAACGTTAAGTACACTTACAGCAGCGACTCTGAGAAGGATGAAGAATCCCCCCCTACACCAAAAAAAGGCAAGTGTCTGTTTCATTAGAAGACCTCATCAATAAAAGTCATTTATCTCAAACTTGTTATTCACTAAAACACCTAAAGCATTATTTGGAGACACAAGGGACTGCAGATGATGGAACCTCGAGTAAAAGTGCTGGATGAATTCAGTGGGTCAGGCAGCATCTGTGGAGGAAAATGGACAAAGAGTCTTGATCTAGAAACGTTATCTATCCATTTCCCTCCACAGATGCTGCCTTGCCCACTGAGCTCATCCAGCAGGTAGGCACAGAATGCTGGAGTAAATCAGTGAGTCAGGCAGCATCTCTGGAAAAAAGGCACCCGTGACTTTTCAGGTTGAGCCCTTTCTTCAGACCCTCTTTAGTTCCTCCAGCAGTTTGCACAATCTGGTCATTTTCCAGTTTCTGTTTGCAAAGAGGCAGCTGGTGTGTTTGTAGAAACAAGGATCTACAGATGCTGGTGAATACACAAAGGGACACAAAGTGCTGGTGTACGTCAGTGCGTCAGGCAGCATCTCCAGAGAACATGGATAGGCGACGTTCCGGGTCGAGACCCTTCCTCGGACTCTATTAAAAAGCTCTACATCATGGATGGCCCGCAACTCATTAAGGTGGGGGCAGAGGGGTCAAAGGTAAGGCCTCTGTTGAGGACCCAAAACGTTGCCTATCTACGTTGTCCAGAGATACTGCCCGAGCCACTGAGTTACTCCAGCACTTGAGTCCAGTTGCTGTGGCTCCTGTTTTAAGCGCAAGAGCACTTCATTGGCTGTGACGTTGGGTGAATGGATGTTGTGGTGATGAAGGCGATATTTAAAGGCAGGAATCTCTTGAAAACTGACCAGGTTATCATTGCTTTGCAGTGAAAGCACGAGCAAGGGGTACGACGGTTAAGGAAACAGAATGGAAGCCACCAAACACTGGGAAAAAGGGTAAGCCGGGAACAAAACACGCACAGTAGCAGGAATATGAGTTTATTTTGAAAATAGATACAAAATGCTGGAGTAACTCAGTCAGTCAGGCAGCATCTCTGGAGAAATGTCTCGATATTGTTTGGGTCGAGACCCTTCTTCAGGCTGAGTCGGGAGAGGAAAACTAGAGATATGAAAAGGTTCAGAACAAATCAGAGCCTAAAGAAAGATCCCGGCCCTCAACATCATCTATCCACGTCCTCCTGTTGCCTGACCCACTGAGTTACTTCAGCACTTTGTGTACTAACCTTGTAGATTTGAACTTTTTGCGAGAAGATAAATGGTGACAATGAAGGAACTCATTTGATAAAATCTCTTTCAATGCAGCTGTTACCGAGGGTGAATCGCGCTTCAGGTGTGGCATCGTGGAGAACGTTGAATTTGCCACCGCACTTGGTGGCAAAGTTTCCACCTCAAAAAAGATGAAGAAAGGTAAAACTTTAGACCATCTCTTCAGACTTTAGTGATGCAGGTGGAAACAGGCCCTTCGATCCAACTTGCCCACACCAGCCAACACACGTATCCCATCTCCACTAGTCTCGCCTGCCTGCATTTGGCCCATTTCCCTCTGAACTTGTCCTATCCATGTATCTGTCTAATTGTTTCTTAAACGTTGCAATAGTACCTGCCTTAAGTACCACCCCTGACAGTTTGTTCCATACAGTTATTAAAGATGGGATAGCAGCACATTTGGAAAGTGGTGAAATCATTGGACAAAGTCAGCATGGATTTATGAAAGGTAAATCATGTCTGACGAATCTTATTGAATTTTTTTGAGGATGTAACTAGTAGAGTGGATAAGGGAGAACCAGTGGATGTGTTGTATCTGGACTTTCAGAAGGCTTTCGACAAAGTCCCGCACAAGAGATTAGTATACAAACCTAAAGCACACGGTATTGGCGGTTCAGTATTGATGTGGATAGAGAATTGGTTGGCAGACGGGAAGCAAAGAGTATGAGTGAACGGGTCCTTTTCAGGATGGCAGGCAGTGACTAGTGGGATGCCGCAAGGCTCAGTGCTAGGACCCCAGCTATTTACAATATATAAATGATTTGGACGAGGGAATTGAATGCATCATCTCCAAGTTTGCGGATGACACGAAGCTGGGGGGCAGTGTTATCTGTGAGGAGAATGCTAGGAGGCTGCAAGGTGACTTGGATAGGCTGGGTGAGTGGGCAAATGCATGGCAGATGCGATATAATGTGGATAAATGTGAGGTTATCCACTTTGGTGGCAAAAACAGGAAAGTAGACTATAATTTGAATGGTGACCGATTAGGAAAAGGGGAGATGCAACGAGACCTGGGCGTCATGATACACCAGTCATTGAAAGTAGGCGTGCAGGTGCAGCAGGCAGTGAAGAAAGCGAATGGTATGTTAGCATTCATAGCAAAAGGGTTTGAGTATAGGAGCAGGGAGGTTCTACTGGAGTTGTACAGGGATTTGGTGAGACCACACCTAGAGTATTGCGTACAGTTTTGGTCTCCAAATCTGAGGAAAGACATTCTTGCCAAGAGGGAGTACAGAGAAGGTTCACCGGACTGATTCCTGGGATGTCAGGACTTTCATATGAAGAAAGACTGGATAGACGCGGCTTGTACTTGCTAGAATTTTGAAGATTGCGGGGGGATCTTATAGAAACTTACAAAATTCTAGATGCAGGCTAGATGCAGGAAGATTGTTCCCGATGTTGGGAAGTCCAGCACGAGGGGTTACAGTTTAAGGATAAGGGGGAAATCTTTTTGGACCGAGATGAGAAAAACATTTTTCACACAGAGAGTGGTGAATCTCTGGAATTCTCTGCCACAGAAGTTAGTTGAGGCCATTATTTAAGAGGGAGTTAGATGCGGCCCTTGTGGCTAAAGGGATCAGGGGGTATGGAGAGAAGGCAGGTACAGGATACTGAGTTGGATGATCAGCCATGATCATATTGAATTGCTCGAAGGGCCGAATGGCCTATTCCTGCAGCTATTTTCTATGTTTACAGCCACCACTCTGTGAAAAAGCTACCCCTCAGATTCCTATTAAATCTTTCCTCCCCTCATCTTAAACCTATGTCATCTGGTTCTCGATTTCCCCCTACTCTGGGCAAGGGACTCTGTGTGTCTACCCGATCTGTTCCTCTCATGATTTTATCCACCTCTATTGGATCACCCAGCAGTCCCAGCCTGCTTAATCTTTCCCTCTAGCTCAGACTCTCAAGTCCTGGCAACATCCTTGTAACACCCTCTGGAAAAAAAACATGCCCCGCACACCTCCTTTAAACTTTGCCCCTCTGTCCTTAAAGCTGCGTCCTCTAGTATTTGATTTTTCCATCCCAGGAAAACAATGCTGAGCATATTTTTCAGAACGTCTCCCGCAAGCTGTTGGGGTTTATCACACAGCCCTGTGGTTTCACCATTAGTCAACAATATCTTTGTCAAGGGCCTACCCAGTTGTTTGTGCACGTTCATACTGTTTCAACTATGCCTTAAAACTGAGAACTTTCACAATCTGATCTTCGGCTAGCTAAAATTTAAAAGACATTTGGACAGGTACATGGATAGGATAAGTTTGAAGGGATTTGGCCACATGCAGGCAGGTGGGACTAGTGTAGATGGGGCATCTTGGTCGTCATGGGCAAGTTGGGCTGAAGGGCTTGTTTTCTTGCTGTATGATTCTAACCAGCCCTGTTCACTTCCCTTTAGGATGTTGCATTTGTTCCCATCCCTTTAGGATGTTGCATTACAACCTCTGCTGCTTCATTTAATATTCTCGATCAAATAGGTAAAATTCTAGTCACAAACTTGACTGAGGAAAATGAACATGCATTAATTTTATTACCTTTAGATGGTGCTGGTGAAGCATGAGCGAATGCCATAATCTAATATGCGGGAATATTGCTTCAGAACTGTAGATTAAAGGGAACTAAACGCCTTATGCTTTCTCATGGCAGGGGAGGAGGCCATTTGGCCCATTGAGCCGTGCCAGCTCCCTGGGGCAAAATTCCCTAGTCCCATTCCACCTCTCGATCTCCTTGTAGCCTTGTGCCTAATTCTTATTCACGTCCTTTCAATTCCCCTTTGACTTTATTTCTCACCCACCTACACAAAAGAGCAATTCATAGTAAGTAGTTAACAGATCAGTATATCTTTGACAGGCACAAAGTGCTGGAGCAACTCAGCGGGTCAGGCAGCATCTCTGGAGAAAAGGAACAGGTGACATTTCGGGTCGGAACCCTTCTTCAGACTGAAAGTAGAGCGGCAGGGCAGACTACAGATGATCAAGGGCAGACTACAGATGATCAAGGAAGGGTGGAGCCCACAATGGCCCGTTGTTGGCTGGGGAAGAGGTGATAACGAAGGGATGCAAGGATGCGAACAGTGGAACTAGTAGGACGACTAAGGTGGGGGCGGGGTGGGTGAGAGAGGGAATGCAGGGGTTACTTGAAATTTGAGAAATCAATGTTCATACCGCTGGGCTGTAAGCTGCCCAAGCGAAATATGAGCTACTGTTCCTCCAATTTGCGTTTGGCCTCACTCTGACAGAGGAGGAGGCCCAGGAGAGAAAGGTCAGTGCGGGGATGGGAAGTGGAGTTAAAATGATTGCCAATGGAAAGAGGAAACTGGAGCACCTGGAGAAGGCCCACGCGGTCACAGGGAGAACGTACAAACTCCGCACAGACGGCAGCCGACCTCGGGATTGAACTCTGATCCCTGGAGTTGTAGGGCACTACCTGTCATGTCAGCATGCTGCTCTGGGCATTGAGCCGATTGGAAATGTAGGGCAAACATTTAGAATAGGTGATCAAAGTACAAGTGGAATGTGAGTAGGGGATCGTCAGATGGGGAATTGGGAATGAATACAGTTAGCACAATGTTTGTGAAGGCTTGTTGCGTTTGACGGCACTGGGCCTGTACTCGCTGCAGTTTAGAAGGATGAGGGGGGGACCTCATTGAAACTTACTGAATAGTGAAAGGCCTGGTTGGAATGGATGTGCAGAGGATGTTTCTGCTAGTGGGAGAGTCTAGTAGTCTAGGCCATAGCCTCAGAATAAAAGGATGTACTTTAAACAGGAGGTTAGGAGGAATTTCTCTAGTCAGAGGGTGGTGAATCTGTGGAATGCATTGCCACAGACGGCTGTGGAGGCCAAATGAATGGATATTTTTAAGGTGGAGATTGACAGATTCTTGATTAGTGATGGTGTCTGGGGTTATTGGTAGGCAGAAGAATGGGGCTGAGAGGGAAAGATAGATCAGCCATGATTGAATGGCAGAGTCGACTTGATGGGCCGAATGGCCTAATTCTACTCCTATAACTTATCGACATGAAATGGTCATTGAACATTAAGGATGCTGCTTTGAAGAATTTTTACCACCTTCATTTTAATTTATGTTGTGTCTTCAGTGCATTGGGGCACAACATTGCATTTAACGTTATAAATTGTACCCAACACAGTTTGTCACGGCCACAACAGGAGCAAAGACGTGCAAGTTTGTAGGTTAATTGGCTTCTGTGAAATGTAAATTGCCCCTAGTGTGTAAGATAGTGCTGGCGTACGGGGTCATGGCTGGTCGGCGTGGAGATAAGAGTCTGAAGAATGGTCCCCGACCCGAAAAGTCACTTATCCATGTTCTCCAGAAATGCTGCCTGACTTGCTGAGTTACTCCAGCACTTTATGTTCTTTATTGACTGTCTGCCTTACTGCTTGGCTGCAGAGTTAGATTTTAGCAGCTATTACAAAGAGGAGATAAAGAGGGGCCTTGGCAGCTGACGGCACACTACCCACAGTGAGTGGCATCCACAAATGCACCATTCAGACAACCTGTATCTCAGTTTACAGACATCATCTGACTTTACAACCATTTTGTGTGCAATCCTTGAAGTAATTGTGGTTTGCATGTCCAATATCTGCAGTTATTTTATTTTCCTTAGGTTGTACCAGTATACAGACCAGCATGAAGTCAGCATTCAGCACAAAGGCAAAGTCAACCCTGGTCATTTGTCCACTCTCAGTGCTCAGTAACTGGATCGTGAGTACATTATGGCCGATTGCTTTCTTCAATATCATCCTTTATTATCGTTGCAAAGCGTAAAGATCAAACTTGAAATGACTTGGTGGAAAAATAAATCTGTCTTTCAGGATCAGTTTGGCCAACACCTGTGCCCCGACGTGAAGCTGAAGATGTACCTTTATTACGGCTCTGAGAGAAATAAGGATACAGCGTTCCTTGCCGAGCAAGATGTGGTACTGACCACCTACAACACATTAACGGTGGATTACGGGGTAGGTACTCAGCAGCTGAACTCCATGTGGAAAATAGGGTCCCAGTGAGTTTAAGGAGAGTGTGGGAAATGGAGGCCGTGGCGAGTTTAAAGGGAGACGCATTCAGATGAGTCAGATGGGGAACCATTGGGATTGCCTACCCATCAGATGCCAGATTATCGGAGTTTTGCTGCAGATTGCAGTAAAAGCTTTGTGATCTGCCATTTATAATGCAGACGTGCTCTGGAACTGGTATTGAGGGGAGCACCAACCCGACGGCAAGACTGCATTGCTGGGCTGACTGGCCGGCTACTGATTGAATAGACCTGGTCAAGTTGGGCATGTGCCAGATGACAGAGCTTGTGGTGCAGTTGCAAGCTGAGATGGTGGTATTTGTGCCCATCGGGTAAGGAGAAGAGGCAGGTCAGGGAGTGGATGAGCACAGATGATGGTGGAGGCAGGGACGTGTAGTGTAAATTAGTTTGTGTGGTTGAAGATTGAGAGTTTCATTTTTGGAGCCATTACAGGCTTATTATCTTGTCTTGGCAAAAGGAGAGGCACTTTTGATCCTGTCCCTCTTCCCTCCTCACTTCCCCCAGCACGGTCAGTCAGAAGGAGGGTCCCGACCCGAAAAGTAATTCTCCCCCCTCCCACATGTTCTCCAGAGATGCTGCGGGGCCCACTGAGTTACTCCAGCACTGTGTGTCTTTTATTTTTACGGGGTTATTCCCTTTTCTTATCAATAGCAAGTGCAGCACAGTGGCTTAACTTGTAGAGCCGCTACCTCACAGTGACAGGAGACCCAGGTTCGATCCCGAACTCGGGTGCTGTGTGCGTGGAGTTTGCGCGATCTCCCTGTGACCTGCGGGTGCTCCAGTTTCCTCCCACATCCCAAAGATGTGCGGGGTTTGCTCTGTGAATTGGCACTCTGTAAATTCCCCCTGGTGTGTAGGGTGTGGATGAGAAAGTGGGATAACGTGGAACTAGTGTGAGCGGGGTGATCGATGGGCTGGGTGGGCCGAAGGGCCTGTTTCCATGCTGCATCTCTTAATTAAAATCAACTTGTTATCAGTCTGGTTGTGACCCGTGGTAATGCTAAACCAAAAGCCAGGTTGATTTCCCTGCCAGCCAAGGCTATAAGCATCACTGACACCGCTCTGCACCTCACCGGGTTTCTAATATCTAATGCAACCTGAATGATGTAATGGTAGGAAGTTTCAGCATCAGTAGTGTCGCATCTGTGGAAGTTTGCACAGCAAAAGGAATGGGAAATGATCTGTCAGAAACCATTTAGGCGTGTGTTGATAATTCCCGTGTGGGTTAAAATGATGAGTAGGCAAGGATGCAGTATTCCTGCAGAATTAATAATGCAAGAGAGATGTAATAGGAGTAGCCTCCCAGTATACAGTGCCTCAGCAGTCATGTGAGTAAGTATTAGAGGGTTGCGAAGAAGTTTCCGTCTGTCAGCACAGAGATTTTAATCCCAACACAGGATCGTTAGTTCCCCAGTAAATATTACTTCCAGTTTGGTTTGGAGATACAGCATGAAAGCAGGCCCTTGGGCCCACCAGGTCCGCGCCGACCACCAATCACCCCGTACACTAGCACTATCCTACACACTAGGGGCAATTTACAGGGTTTTTTTTTACCAAAGCCAATCAACCTACAAACCTGCATGTCTTTGGAGTGTGGGAAGAAGCCGGAGCACCCAGGGAAACCCCACACGGTCACAGGGAGAATGTACAAACTCCATACAGACTGCACCCGTAGTCGGGATCAAACCGGGCTCTCGGGCGTAAGGCAACAACTCTACTGCGCTGTGTCTCTAAAAAAAAATAATGACCTGAAACGTCACCCATCCTTTTTCTCCAGAGATGTTGTCTGACCCGCTGTGTTACTCCAGCCATTTATATCTGTCTTTGATATAAACCAGCATCTGCATTTCTTTTTTCTGCATCTGCAGTTCCTTATGTCAAGCCAAATTCTGGTGATTTGTTGCTCTTTATAGTAAATATTATAAATTTGCCCTGACAGAGTGGAAGCGCCAGCCCCTTGCATAAGGTGAAGTGGCTCCGTGTGGTACTGGATGAGGGGCATACTATCCGAAACCCCAATGCCCAGCAGACCAAAGCAGCCTTGACTCTAACTGCAGAGAGACGATGGGTGTTAACAGGTAGAGTTGGGGGTTGGGTACTGTGGAAGGGATTTGATCATTGACTGGGGAAAGGACTTGGGGCCTCACTGTGATCTTGCTATTAGTGCACTCTACTATTGAAGTGTGAATCGAACAGAAACATTGATGATCTTTCGACACAGACAGTTATGTAGGTTGTAAAGTAACAGTCTTGATCCTCAAAGTTGTACATTGGTATCTTACTAAATGACATTCCATTAACGTACATTGAAACTGTTCAATTAACTTTGTCGATGCCAGAAACGTAGTGACTCTTGTTTAGTTTAGTTTGGCTTAGTTTAGTTCAGTTTAGTTTAGAGATACACCGCTGAAACAGGCACTTAGCTCACCGATTCCGCGCCAACCAATTCCGTATTCAAACGTCACTAGGTTCCCACAGAATGAAGTGCTGCCCATGTTTATGACAAAATGGAAGAGCAGCCTAGTTCTTCCCACAGCTCACACAACAAGGTCCAATGTCCGCAATGGGGTAGAGGTGAATTGGGCAGTTCCCTAGCTTATGGAAGGACCGTTCAGAAGCCAGATAACAGAGGGCAAATAGCTATTTGTGAGTCTAGCTTTCATCCGTGTGTACGTTAAGCACAACAGGAGCAGGGAGAAAAAGGAATGATCGGGGTGGGACAAGTCTCTGATCAAATGGGCTGCTTTTCCGAGGCCGCGTGACGTGTAGAATGAGTCAATGGTTGGGGGTCTGGTAGTCTGTACGATATACTGTTATTAATACAATATAATTCTGCTGCAGGCACTCCAATTCAAAACTCCTTGAAGGATCTCTGGTCCATTCTTTCATTCCTGAAGTTGAAACCATTTACAGACAGACAGTGGTGGCACAGAACTATCCAACGCCCTGTGACCATGGGTGATCAACACGGCCTCAAGTAGGTACTTTTTGAAATGTCTGAAGAAGGGTCTCGACCCGAAACATCACCCATTTCTTCTCTCCAGAGATGCTGCCTGCCCCGCTGAGTTACTTCAGCATTTTGTGTCTACTTTTGAAATGGAGTTGTGTGTGATAGAAGGAAGGAAGGGGCGGCATGGTGGCGCAGGGGTAGAGTTGCTGTCTTGTGCCCGAGACCCCAGTTTGATCCTGACTACAGGTGCTGCCTGTATGGAGTTTGTACGTTCTCCCTGTGACCTTGTGGGTTTTCTCCTGGATCTCCAGTTTCCTCCCACACTCCAAAGACATACTTACAGGTTAATTGGCTTCTGTAAATTGTCCCTAGTGTGTAGGGTAGGACTAGTGTATGGGTGATCGCTGGAGAGCACGGACTCAGTAGGCCGAAGGGCCTGTTTTCACGATGCATCTCTAAACTCTGATGGGTAGAGGCTATTTTGAGACTGCAGATGTCTTTGGAGCAGATAACTGGCACAAAGGTCAACTGGAGTCTGAGACCGTAAAAGTGAATAAAGACTGGAAAGGGGGGTTGGTGAGTGTCAAAGGAAAGCCAACAAGGTTTCTAAAGAGAACAAGGCTGATGATCAAAAGATTTAGTGCTTGATTGCTGTAATGTGGCAAGCAGGATTGGGAAGGATTAATGAATGACAGGGCCTGGGAATAATTAGATGGAGCCAACTTTGATTAGGATGTGCTTTTACCTGTTGTTCTTTCTGTGACCATACTGCAATGTGAATGTTCAGGTGGTGGTTGATGGAGCAGTTTTATCATCATACCTTTCTCTGGAGTGCACTCTGACTTGGGAGCAGACCTATTGTGGGTGATACATTCCCATATTTATTATCCATCCTCCCTCACAGGGAGAATTGCAGATTAGACTTCTCAAAAACAAAATGTCACAACTAAGAGGAAAAAGAGAATTTCTGAGATGTTTAATTTTGCAGTGTTGGGAATTTTCTGTAGCATGGAACAGGCGAGGTGAATAAGGAGCAAGATTAGGCCAGTCATCTTGAAGCAGCTTCACCATTCCAAACGATCATGACTAACGTCATATAGCATAGAAACAGGCCCTTTGGCCCAACTTGTCCACACTAGCCTACGTGTCCCATCTACACTAGTCCCACCTGCCCGAGTTTGGCCCATATCCCTCTAAACCTGCCCTATCCATCATGTACTTGTCTAAATTTATCTTAAGCATTGTGATAGTACCTGCTTCAACTACCTATACTCTAGCAGCACGTTCCGTACACCCACCACCCTTTGAGTAAAAAAAAAGTACCCCTCTGGTTCCTATTAAATCTTCCCCCCCCCCTCACCTTAAACCAATGTCCTCTGGTTCTCGATTCCCCTACTCTGGGCAAGATACTGTGCATCTAACCGATCTATTCCTCTCATAATTTTGTACACCTCCATAAGATCACCCCTCCATCCTCTCCTACAGCTCGGGCCCTTGATTCTTGGCAACAGCCTCTTAAATCTTCTCTGCACACTTTCCCGCTTGACATCTTCCCTATAACATGGTGGCTAAAACTGAACACAGTACTCTAAATGCTTCCTCACCAACATGTTATATAACTACAACATGACCTCCCAACTTCTATACTCAATACTCTCTGATCAATTCTTGTCCTCTCCTGTTCTCTCCCCATGTTTAAATGCCTGTTGACCGTTTCCTTCACGGCATTCATATATTCCACATGGACATGGGTAGATAACTCCAAAGAGTTACTAGCATCCAAAAGAAGGATTTTTTTTTCTCATCTTTCCCCCCCCACCCCCTTTCTTCCCCTCTCTTCCCTGTGCCCAACCTGGATGCACACCCATTTCTCCCTTCCCCCTCCCCTGTCCCCTTCCACATATTCCTTCACTGACATTTTATGCATCTTCTCTCATTATCTCCTTATCGTACGCTTTTTGTCTTTTCATCCAAGGCCTTTGTACACCACCTGCAAATCCACACACCCCCTTCCCCCACCACCACCATCCCTCACCTGTATCCACCTATCACTTGCCAGGCTTTGTCCTGCCCCTACCTCTCTTCCAGCTTTCTCCCCTCTACTACAATCTGTCTGAATAAAGGTCTAGACCTGAAGCGTTACCTTTCCATGTTCTCCAAGGATGCTGCCTGACCCCCTGCATTACTCCAGCACTTTGTGTTCTCATTTGTAAACCTGCTTCTGCAGTTCCTTGTGTATCTTTCACATCTTCGTCTGAAATGGGCAAGAACCTATTTACTGGAGAACCTCCCCTCCGCATCCCTCTCTTCAATCTGGCTGAGGTTGTTCGTGAAACCACCTCCTTGCAGTCCCCAGTAGGTTTAGGTGCAAATTAATCAGCCTTCCTTCATGTGTCAACCTCTTTGTCCCAGTGAAGCTTCCATGCAATGTCTCCAGTGAAAGTATATTCTTCGAAATGGAGATTTCAACTGTAGACATCTCTAAGTAATTTCTCCATGTTCATTGGTATTACTTGAGACCGAGATGAGAAAGACTTTTTTCACACAGAGAGTGGTGAGTCTCTGGAACTCTCTGCCACAGAGGGTAGTTGAGGCCAGTTCATTGGCTATATTTAAGAGTGAGTTGGATGTGGCCCTTGTGGCTAGGGGGATCAGAGGGTATGGAGAGAAGGCAGGTACGGGATACTGAGTTGGATGATCAGCCATGATCATATTGAATGGCGGTGCAGGCTCGAAGGGCTGAATGGCCTACTCCTGCACCTAATTTCTATGTTTCTATGTTACTTAGCCAGAGGGTTGTGAATCTCACATTCATCGCTACATAGGGCTGTGGAGGCCATCAATGGATATTCTTAAGGCGGAGTTTGACAGATTCTTGATCAGTAAGGGTGTCGGAGATCAGTAAGGCAGCCTTATGGGGAGAAGGCAGGAGAATGGGGTTGAGAGGGAAAGATAGATCAGTCATGATTGAATTGCAGACTCGAAGGACTGAATGGCCTAATTCTGCTCCTAGAACTTCTGAATGTATTAACTTATGAACCTTACCATATGGACATAGGAAGGATTCATACTTCTTCAGAAGCTTGATAAACGTATATACAATTATGAGAGGCACAGACAGGGTAGACTGTCAGACCTTTTTCCCAGGGTGGAAATATCAAATACTGGAAGGCACAGCTTTACAATGAGAGAGGCAAAGCTTAAAGGAGATGTAGGGGACAAGTTTTGGGTATAGAGGGTGGTGGTTGCGTGGAACGCACTGCCTGGGGTAATGGTGGAGGCAGATACAATAGTGGCGTTTAAGAGGCTTTTAGATAAGCGCATGGATACGGCGGGATGTGGAGTACGTGCAGGCAGACGGTTTAACCTGGAATCATATTCCGCATGAACATTGTGGGCTGAAGTGCCTGTTCCGCGTTGCGCTGTTCAACGTTCTCCTGCGTATTTATTCCACAGACGGCTTCAAGCATTGATAAACAACATCACCTTACGAAGGACCAAAACCAGCAAAGTCAATGGCAGGCCTGTAATTGAGTTGCCGACACGTACCGTTTTTGTTCAACACATCACATTGTCCGACGAAGAGAAGCAAATTTATGAATCTGTAAAGAATGAAGGTCGGGCAATTATTGGCAGGTGAGCTACTTAAAGAAACCCAGAACACTTGTGGAATGGTTGTAGAATAATATTAACAAGCTACTGGCGGGTCACAGTGGGCCAGGCAGCATCCGCGGAGGGAAATGGACAGACGACGTTTCATAAGTTCATAAATTATAGGAGCAGAATTAGACCACTCGGCCCTATCAAGTCTACTCTGCTATTCCATCAAGGCTGATCTATCTTTCTCACTCAACTGCATTCTCCTGACTACTCCCCTTAACCCCCTTCAGGGTGATTGAACGTTGTCAGTCCATTTCCCTCCATAGATGCTGCCTGGTTCACTGAGTTCCTCCAGTAGACACAAGAAACTGCAGATGCTGGTTTACCAAAAAAAGACACAAAGTACTGGAGTATCTCGGGTCAGGCAGCATCTCTGGAGAACAGGGAACATTTTGCTCAGGATTCTGGCATCTGAATTCTCTTGTGTCTGGAGAATAATATAAGATAGAAAGTACTGGAGTAACTCAATGGGTCAGGCAGCATTTCTGGAGAACATGGACAGATGACGTTTCAGGTCAGAATTGTTCCTGAAACTTCACCGATCATGTTATAGACAATAGGTGCAAGGAGTAGGCCATACGGTCCTTCGAGCCAGCACCGCCATTCATGTGATCATGGCTGATCATCCCCAATCAGTACCACATTCCTGCCTTCTCCCCATAACCCCTGACCCCGCTATTTTTAAGAACCCTATCTAGCTCTCTTGAAAGTATTCAGAGAACCTGCCTCCATCGCCCTCTGAGGCAGAGAATTCCAGACTCACCACTCTCTGAGAAAAAGTGTTTCCTCGTCTCCGTTCTAAATAACCATGTAACAATTACAGCACGGAAACAGGCCCTCTCGGCCCTTCCAGTCCGTGCCGACCATTTGTTTTCCCCTAGTCCCATCTACCCGCACTCAGACCATACCCCTCCATTCCCTTCACGTCCATATACCTATCCACTTTACTCTTAAATGTTAAAATCGATCCTGCCTCCACCACTTCTGCTGGAAGCTGATTCCACACAGCCTCCACCCTCTGAGTAAAGAAGTTCCCCCAAAACTTCTGTCCCTTAATTCTCATGTCATGCCCTCTTGTTTGAATCTTCCTTACCCTCAATGGGAAAAACGTATCCACGTCAATTCTGTCTATCCCTTTCATCATTTTAAAGACCTCAATCAAGTCCCCCCTTAACCTTCTGCGCTCCAAAGAATAAAGACCTAACTTGTTCAACCTTTCTCTGTAACATAGTTGCTGGAACCCTGGAAACATTCTAGTAAATCTTCTCTGTACTCTCTCTATTTTGTTGACATCATTCCTATAACTAGGCGACCAAAATTGTACACCATACTCCAGAATTGGTCTTACCAATGCCTTGTACAATTTTAACATTACTTCCCTACTCCTATATTCAATGCTCTGATTTATAAAGGCCAGCACACCAAAGGCTTTCTTTACCACCCTATCTACATGCGATTCCACCTTCTGGGAACTATGCACAGTTATTCCTAGATCCCTCTGTTCCACAGCATTCCTCAATTCCCTACCATTTACCATGTACTTCCTATTTTGATTTATCCTGCCAAGATGTAGCACTTAACAACATTAAACTCCATCTGCCATCTTTCAGCCCACTTTTCCAAATGGCCCAAATCTCTCTGTAGACTTTGAAAATCTACTTCATTATCCACAACACCACCTATCTTAGTATCATCTGCATACTTACTTATCCAATTTTCCACCCCATCATCCAGATCATTGATGTACATGACAAACAACAGTGGACCCAACACAGATCCCTGAGGCACCCCACTGGTCACCGGCTTCCAACCTGACAAACAGCCATCCACCATTACTCTCTGGCATCTCCCATTCAGCCACTGTTGAATCCATCTTGCTACTCCGCCATTAACACGCAAAGATTGAACCTTCTTAACCAACCTTCCATGGGGACCCTTGTCAAAGGCCTTACTGAAATCCATATAGACAACATCCACTGCTTTACCCTCATCAATTTCCCTAGTTACCGCTTCAAAAAATTCAAGAAGGTTTGTCAAACATGACCTTCCAGGCACAAATCCATGTTGACTGTTCCTGATCAGACCCTGTTTATCCAGATGCTTATATATATTATCTCTAAGTATCCTTTCCATTAATTTGCCCATCACTGACGTCAAACTAATAGGTCTATAATTGCTAGGTTTATTCTTTGAACCCTTTTTAAACAATGGAACAACATGCGCAGTACGCCAATCCTCCGGCACTATTCCCGTTTCTAATGACATTTGAAATATTTCTGTCATAGCTCCTGCTATTTCTACACTAACTTCCCTCAATGTCCTAGGGAATATCCTGTCAGGACCTGGAGACTTATCCACTTTTATATTTTTCAAAAGTGTCAGTACTTCCTCCTCTTTGAATCTCTTAGTTTCCATAGCTACTCTAAATGGCTTGCCCCTTATTCTTAAACTGTGGGCCCTGGTTCTCCAGGGATGCTGCCTACCTGTTGATTTACTCCAGTACCTCGCGTCTTTTTTTGTAAAGTTCCTTGTTTCTCACTCTGAAGAATAATATTTTTGCTTAAAGTGTTTCTTTCCATGTATGAAGCTTTATAAAACGTTGATCTTTTATATTGCATTACAACCTTTAGCAGTAAATTAGCAAATTTACGGGAAGGTTGCTGTTTTTAATTGAATGCATGCCTATACCAAGCATATTTTCCAGATAGGCCTTGATATCCTAGTAGAAACATGGAACTACAGATGCTGGTTTACACAAACGATTAAAAATGCTGGAGTAACACAGTGGGTCAGGCAGCATCTCTGGAGAACGTCACAGTAGATAAGTTTTGTTTCAGATGGGGACCCTTCTTCGGAGCGGGGGGAGTGAAGGACACTGTTATTTCTCTGTGTGGTAGTCCAAATCAGACCATGTCATAGGAGCAGAACGAGGCCATTCAGCCCATCAAGTCTGCTCCGCCATTCAATCAAGGCTAATCTACTGTATTTTCTCCTCTCAACCCCATTTTCCTGCTGGGAGGGAGGAGAGGCAGGACAAAGTGTGAGAATAGAGCAAGGGTCTACACTCAATACTAAGGAGCACCAATGTTGAGGGTCTAGCTGGTGAACATCATACGCTTGATCCTGCTTCCCCACTCTCCCAGCTTGAACGAAGAAGGGTCCTGACCCGAAACGTCACCTATCCCAGGTTCTCCAGAGATGCTGCCTGACTTGCTGAGTTACTCCTGCACTTTGTGCCATTTTTTGATATCCAAATTATGGGAATTACATTTAGTGGACAGCAGTTCAGAGAGTAAAAGGCTGTCTTTCGCTTTTATTGCTCTGTGGTCGTACGGATTAGAACATAACTCATAGGAGCGGAACAGAGCAGGGCGGCGCAGTGGGAGAGTTGCTGTCTGACACCTGGGGTTGATCTTGACTACGGGTGCTGTCTGTATGGAGTTTGCACGTTCTCTCTGTGACTGGGTTTTCTTCAGGTGCTCCGGTTTCTTCCCGCATTCCACAGAATATGTAGGCTCTGTGTATGGGTGATCACTGGTCGGCATGGATTTGGAAGGCCGGAGGACCTGTTTCCATGCTGTATCCCTACACTAAACTAAACTAATTTAGACCAAAAGACTTGGGTACAAAATTAGGCCATTTGGCCCAACGAGTCTGCTCCGCTATTCAGTTATGGTTGATCAATTTTTCCCTCTCAACCCCTTTCTCCTGTCTTCCCCCCCTATAATCTTTGATGCCCTTCCTCATGAAGAACCTATCAATCTCAGCTTTAAACATGGAACATGGTGTGTGTTCAGTGACTTTAGACATTAGAGATACTACATGGAAACGGGCCCCTCACCCCACCAAATCCATGCCAACCAGCGACCATCCCGTATACTAGCACTATCCTATACATTAGGAACAATTTACAATGTACAGAATCCATTAAACCTACAAACCCCCACATCTTTGGAGTGTGGGAGGAGATCGGAGCACTCGGAGAAAACCCACAAGGAGAACGTGCAAATGTTGTACAGACAGCACCCGTAGTCGGGATCAAACCGGGGTCGCTGGCGCTGTAAGGCGGCAAATCTACCGCTGAGCCACAGTGCCGTTCTGGGGCAGCGCATTGTGACATCGGGTCCATTAAGCTATGTTGAGACTGATGAAATGGACAGGGAACAGTGGATAAAATTCAACTCAAAGGTGCTTTGAATTTTGGAAGAAAAAATGAGGAGAGGTTTAAAAGCAAAACGCAATGTTTCAGTCTTTCTCTGGAGTGTCAAAGGATAAGGGAAGATTTTATAGAAGTATATAGAGTTATGGGGAGGCATTAGTGATTGGGAAGTACACCTCTTAGCTCTCTGTACACACTGCTTTCAAATGTTTGTGTAGCCAGGGGTTAATGATTGCCTCCTTTCCAACATGTTTCAGATATTTTAGCGAAGGATCCGTTTTCACACATTATGCCGATGTCCTTGCGATCCTGGTCTGGTTGAGGCAGCTGTGTTGCCATCCGCGTCTGTTTGCAAACTCTTCAGCTGTCATGTCCTCCACAGGTAAGAGGGAGCAGATTCCTGACAGACTCCCACCAGTGCCTTTGTCTGAATGAAATGGGAGACTCCTTTAGGCGCCTCTTGTAGTCGAAGCCCAGGAGGCGGGTCAGGCTGCAACTGTCCGCCAAGGCCTACTGGATTTCAGAATATAAGGATGTTCCTTTAGGAAGAAGATGAGGAGGAATTTCTTTAGTCAGAGGGCTGTGGAGGCCACGTCAGTGGATATGTTTAAGGCAGAGATAGATAGATTCTTAATTAGTACGGGTGTCGGGGGTTATGGGGAGAAGGCAGGACAATGAGGTTGAGAGGGGAAGATAGATCAGCTATGATTGAATGATGGAGTAGACGTGATGGGCCGAATGGCCTAATTCTGTTCCTATCACTTACTAAACTTATCTCCTGGTTGCCAACCAGTTTAATTCTCCTTCCCATTCCCATACTGACCTTTCTGTGCAGAGCCTCCTCCATTGCCAGCGTGAGGCCACACGCAAACTGGAGGAACAGCATCTCCTATTCAGCTTGGCTAGTTTTCAACCCAACAGTATGAACATTCACTGCAGACCAAACATAGACACAAAATGACAGAGTAACTCAACGGATCAGGCAGCATCTCGGGAGAAAAGAAATAGGTAACTTTTTGGGTCGAGTCCCTTCTCCAGACTGAGTCAGTGAGGAGGGAAACTAGAGGTATAAAAAGGTTCAGTACAAATCAGAGCTGGCACCAATGGCCAAGGAGCTCACAATGGTCCATTGTTGACTGTGGAGGAGGTGATAGCAAAGGGATACAAACAGTGAAACTAGTGGGACAACTACCCAAGTTTCCCCTTATCTCCCTCCTACTCTTCCCTCCCCCAATTACACTTCCCTCTCACTCTTCCCTCCCCCCATTTTCCCTTCTCTCCCACTCCCCTCCTCGCCCCTATTTTCCTTTCTCCCTCTCTTCCCTCCCCCATTTCTCCTTTCCGCCCTCTCATTCTCCCCATCTTGCCCCTTTTCCTCGTAGACAGTGCCACTCCTGATGAACTGAGGGAGAAGTTGGTGAAGAAGATCAAACTGGTTTTGAACTGTGGCTCGGACGAAGAGTGTGCCATCTGCCTGGAATCACTGACATTGCCAGTAATCACACACTGTGCCCATGTTTACTGCAAACCCTGCATCTGCCACGTCATTCGCAATGAACAGGTTAGTGAAATGTAAAAGTTACATAAACTCGTCTGTTCTTTGAGGGTCTGGACGATTTCTATGAGAGCTTGTCATAGAATTCTCCTTCCCATTCCCATACTGACCTTTCTGTGCAGAGCCTCCTCCATTGCCAGCGTGAGGCCACACGCAAACTGGAGGAACAGCATCTCCTATTCAGCTTGGCTAGTTTTCAACCCTGATGGGACTAGGGGAAAACAAATGGTCGGCACGGACTGGAAGGGCCGAGAGGGCCTGTTTCCGTGCTGTAATTGTTATATGGTTATGGTTATATGGTTGTCATAGAGACACACAGCATGGAAACAGGCTCTTCAGCTCAGTTTGCCCACACAGGCCAACATATCCCATCTACACTAGCCCCACCTGCCTGCATTTGGCCCATATGGTGGACATCCGGTGGCGCTGTTGCTAGCTGCCTCCGCCCACGGTCTGGCTGTTTTTTAAAATGTTTAGAGTTTTTTAGGGTTTTTTCGGTATTTTATGTGGGGGGGAAGCGGGTAGGGTAAGGGAGAAACCGTCCTTCAGTTGCTACCTGGCGAGGATGCGGCTATTATCCGAGTCGCGTCCTTGCCCCCCCCTCGCGGCCTACCAGCTGGCCTACCATTCCTGCCAGGACCGGACCAGAGCTTCAGCAGCGGCGGTGAGGCGCTGGAAACATTGCGGAACGGGCGAGTCCTTCCTGGGATCGCTGCTTGGAGCTCCGGAGTGCTGGGCCGCTGCTCCAACATCGTGGAGCTGTGGGTGCGGAGCTCCCAACGCCGGCAGCCGTGACTTTAACATTTCGAAGTCCTGGGACCCTTTGCCGGGGGTCGCCAGCGCGAATCTCCGCCCAGTGCGGCCTGTGGACATCGGGAGCCGCAGACTCCGGTGGAAGGTGGCCGACGAGAGGTTCCCGGCGAGAGGGCCTAAACATCAGGCCGCCCGTAACGGCGACTACGGGGGGCTCGGGAGGCCCCGACCATGGGTGAACATTGGGGAACATCGGCAAGGAGGTTGACTGGACTTTGGTTCCTTCCCTCACAGTGGGGAACTTTGGTGCTGCTGTGGGGACGTCTGTTGTGGACTACTGTGTTCTGTTTTGTGTTTATTTTTGTTTTTTTTTGTATGACTGTAAGGGAAAAATAATTTTGTTGTCTCTTCATTGAAGACAATGACAATAAATTAAATCAAATATCCCTCTAAACCTGTCCTATCTATGTACCTGTTTATGTGTTTCTTAATGTTGCAATAGTACCTCCCTTAACTACCTCCTCCGGAAGCTTGCCCATACACCCACCACTCTTTGTGTGAAAAATTACCCCTCAGATTCCTATTAAATTTCCCCCCCCCCCCCTCACCTTAAATGTATGTCCTCTGGTTCTCAATTCTCCTACTGTGAGCAAGAGACTCTGTGCTTCTACCGATCTATTCCTCTCATGATTTTGTACACCTCTACAAGATCACCCCTTATCCTCCTGCTCTCCAAGGAAGCTCAACCTCTCAACCTCGCTGCTCAACCTTTCCCTTTAGCTCAGGCCCATGACATGTTTTAACATTGGTGTAAGAAATTGTATTGGATTTCTCTGACTGGTTGCTAAAACTTCAATGCAAATACTCTTCAATTATTTGTCAGAGTGAAAGCCAATTCATGTCACAGGAGCAGAATTAGGCCATTTGGCCCATCAAGTCTACTCTGCCATTCAATCATGGCTGATCTATCTTTCCTTCTCAATCCCAGTTTCCTGCTTCTCCCCCTAACCCTTGACACCCTTATTAATCAAGAATCTCAATCTCCGCCTTAAAAATACCCATTGACTTGATTTCCGCAGCCGTCTGTGATAATAAATTCCACAGATTCACCACCTTCTGATTGAAGAAATTCTTCCTCATTGCCTTTCTAAAGGTACTTCCTTTTATTCTGAGGCTGTGCTCTCTGGTCCTAGACTCTCCCACTAGTGGAAACATCCAATTTTTGTTTGGAAGTGTCTTGCTTGATGGTAACCAAAAGCAAGTGATTGTTGAATGACCCAATTATTTGTTAGTTGTTAATTGCTCGTTGTGTCTGCTCAGTGGATGTTTCTTGCTGTGCATGTCCCCACTAACCTCAACAATGAACTGTCATGGTTGCACTAAGGACCTCGTTTTTTTTTTGGGGGGGGGGGCGCTTATTAATTTATTAAATGTTTGTATATTCTTTAATAGTCGGGACAATGTTTTCACGCAGAGGGTGGTGGGTATATGGAACGAGCTGCCAGAGGAGGTAGTTTGGGCAGGTACTAAAATGACATTTAAAATATTTGAACAGGTACATGGATAAGAAAGGCTTAGAAGCATATGGGCCAAATCTGGGCAGGTGGGACTAGTGTAGATGGGGCATCTTGGTCAGCATGGGCAAGTTGGGCCGAAGGGCCTGTTTCCTTGCTGTATGCCTCTGACTCTATGGTAGTGTAGACTGCTACACAGTGGCACAGCGATAGAGTTGCTGCCTCACAGCACCAGAGACCCGGGTTTGATCCTGACTATGGGTGCTGTCTGTACGGAGTTTGTATGTTCTCCCTGTGACCATGTGGGTTTTCGCTGGATGCCCCGGTTTCCTCCCACACTCCAAAGAGGTACAGGTTTCTAGGTTAATTGGCATTGGTAACATTTGTAATTGTCCCTCGTGTGTAGGATAGTGCTAGTGTAAGGGTGTTCGCTGGTCAGCTCAGACTCGGTAGGCCCGAAAGGCCTGTTTCCGTGGCATATGACTGACTACCACTGGACAATGAATAAACTCAGTGTTCCACCTAATATAATTGGGTTCATTGGGCCAAAGGGTCTGTATCGTGAAGTTTAGTTTTGTTTAACAATACAGAGCAGAAACAGGCCCACCAAGTGATCCCTGTACACTAGCACTATCCTACACACACTAGGGACAATTTTACCAAGCCAATTAGGCTATAAACAAGATAGGCACAAAATGCTTGAGAAGGATCTCGACCAGAAACGTCACCATTCCTCCTCTCCGGAGGTGCAGCCTGACCCGCTGAATTACTCCAGCATTTTGTGTCTGACTTCTGTGTAAATCAGCAGTTCCTTCCTACACAGCCGGCAATCAATGCTGTATGGCTCTATCACTCAATATGTTACGTATGGACATTGTGTTTGCAGGCCAGTAATACTGCTGCAAGTAGGAACGTCATTGTTTTGTGCCTACGACAGTTAAACGTTCTTTGACCCTTTCTTCCCACTCGTCTCTGCTAGCCCTCAGCCAGGTGCCCCCTGTGTCGGGCGGAGATTCGTGTGGAACAGCTGGTGGAATGTCCTCCTGAGGAGACAGACTCAACACCGCTTGACAAGACCCAGCAGGCCTGGGTCTCCAGTTCAAAGGTGAGTCACAAGCCGTGCATTCCCATCCACCATGTGTGGGAGAGAGACACTGATGTTGGGGAGGGGAGCGATAGCGGACGTCATCTGTGGAATGTATGGGAGAGACGGCTGCTCCAAAGCTTGTGACCCATGTGGGAGCTCACATCTTTTATGAATTTGACAGTAAGCCATAGTTGAGATGTTGAGATATAATCCCAAAGTTGAGACCAGCTGGATCACCAAATTTGGACAATTCTGCGTGTCGCGACTTTAGGATTATACTTGAGCAACATAACTAGGCATTTGCAGTTGCCGTGGGAGGGGGAAGTGCAGAGGATTCCACTGCACAAGAGAATTTCAATCCAAAATATTTGAAGATAAAAAATGTCTGGAATTCCTTGTTTGATTTTCATTGCACTACCTTTAATACGGTTTACAGAAGTGGGTTTGTTATAGGGCGGCAGAGTGGTGCAGCGGTAGAGTTGCTGCCTCGCAGCGCCAGAGACCCGGGCTCGATCCTGACTACGGGTGCTGTCTGTACGGAGCTTGCATGTTCTCCCTGTGACCACATCGGTTTTCCACAGGTGCACCGGTTTTCTCCCACATCCCAAAGACGTGCAGATTGATAGGTTAATTGGTTTTGGTGAACATTGTAAATTGTCCCTCGTGGAGGATAGGATATTTAGGAAAGAGGTGGTAGCTGGTCAGCGCGGACTCAGTGGGCCGAAGGGCCTGTTTCCATGCTGCATCTGTAAAGTCGAAAGGAATGCTTTAATCACTTTGAGACTGGGAAGTCTGGTAAACCGAACTGAATTTTTAAAGGAGAACTGGACAACAAAATATGTAGGAATTAGTTATATTTATTGTGAAAGCATTGTATCTTGTGCCTTCCTGCACATCATGGCATCATCACATCATGGTGGGTATGGGCAACTTGGGCCGAAGAGCCTGTTTCCACACCATATGACTATGACTCTATCATGGCACCATATTTGGCAGACATTGTGTGCTGAAGGGCCTGTTCTTGTGCTGTACTCTTCTGTTCTTTGTTCTATATCAACAACATATAGTTCATTCCTTTGACCTGCTGTGGTAAAAAACAGGCAAGAAAAGTTATGGTGGTGTGTCGTAGAGTCGTGCAGCACAGGAACAGGCCTTTTGGCCCAATCTGCCCATTCCAATAAAGATGCCCCATCTGCACTAGTCCCACCTGCCTGCGCTTGACCAATATCTCAGTAAACCTTTCTTACCCATGTACCTGCCTTAACTACCTCCTCTGGCAGTTTGTTCCATACACCCACCATCGTCGGTGTGGAAAACGTTGACCATATTAATTTTTTCCCTTCTCATCTTAAACCTATATCCTCTGGTTCTTGATTCCCCTACTCTGGGTAAAACGCACTATGTATTCACCTTATCTATTCCCCTTATGATTGTATATGCCCCAGTAAGATCACCCCTCAACCTCCTGTGCTCAAAGGAATGTGTGGTTATCGGAATTTACTGAAGTTTCATCCAGTGTATCGGAGCTTCCCCAATCAATGCCGCAATATGTTCCTTTTGTATTGTGCAGCTAGTTTAGTTAACTTTAGAGATACAGGTGAGAAACAAGCCCTTCGGCCCAACGAGTCTGTGCCGACCAGCGATCTCTGCACAGTAACACGATCCTACACACACTTTACAACTTTACCAAACCAATTAACCTACAAACCTGTATGTCTTTGGAGTGAGGGGAGAAACTGAAGCACCCGTGGAAAACCCCCGCAGGTCACAGGGAAAATGTACAAACTCTGTACAGACAGCAGCCATAGTCAAGATTGAGCCCGGTCTGGCGCTGTGAGGCAGCAACTCTACCGCTGCACCGCTGTGCCATCTTATTTTGATGATCATGCTCCCTCTGCGAAACTCTGTGAACCGAGGCTTCTCTGATTTTAATTTTGCCTTTTAATTAATCTTGCTTCCTAAAAGCACAGGACTCCCGATTCTGTTTATTTTTCACGGCACTTGATAATTCTGTCCTCTTTGTAAATTGCCAAAAATGTATAAATTCAGGGGTCATGGAATTTTTTTTTTAGAATTACGCGAAGATCAAACTCTAGCAGGTGTACAGGCATATAATCTGAGTTGTATGTACATCCAGGAATTAGTTGAAGGGATGGGGACAATTGGAAGTACATGCTGCAAAATGAGGGACCGCTCTGAAAGCGGTCAGAAAGATATTTCAATACGTTGGTGTAACTTAGCTCTTTGCAATTATAGGTGGATGCCCTGATGCATTCCTTGATTGAACTTCGAAAACAGGACCCCACCATTAAGTGTTTGGTTGTGTCACAGTTCACAGCCTTCCTTACTCTTATAGAAACTCCTCTGAGGTAGGTGACATCTTGTACATTTACTTCTAGTTTTCTTCTCAAACAGGCTGTCTCCAATAGTTCGCGGAAACACGAGGAACTGCAGATGCCGGATTCTAGAGCAAATAACAAAGTGCTGGAGGAAACTCAGCGGGTTGGGCGGCACCTGTGGAAAAAAATGTAAGATGTTTTGAATCAAGGTGCTTCTTCGGACTGAAGACTGAATTTGAAGAAAGCACTCGACCCGAAATGTCACCTGTCTATTCCCTCCACAGATGCTGCCTGACCCGCAGAGTTCCTCCAGCACTTTTTTTTGTGCATGGGTTAATGTTTGATCACTTTGCTGCACTCCCCGTGTAGTAACTTATGATCTATGGGTAAGGAAACCCAAATGATGTGCCACATGTACTGTAGTTCTTCCAAAGCAATAAAGAGTCTTCATTCATTTAGATTAATTAATTTAATCTAAACTAATTGAGTTTAGTTTATTGTCACGTGTACCAAGGTACAGTGAAAAGCTTTGGTTGTGTGCTAATCGACCAGTGGAAAGACTATACATGATTACAATCGATATATAAGATCAAAGGAATAGTGTTTAATGCCTGATAAAGTCCAGTAAAGTCCGATTAAAAATAGTCTGAGGATTTCCAATGGGTAGCTAGTAGCTCAGGACCGCTCTCTAGTAGTTGGTTGAATAGTTCAGTTGCCTGACAACAACTGGGAAGGAACATCCCCTGAATCTGGAGGTGTGCGTTTTCACACTTTTGTACCTCTTGCCTGGTGGGAGAGGGGAGACGAGGGAGTGACCGGGGTGAGACTGGTCCTTGATTATACTTGTGGCCTTGCCAAGGCAGCGTGGGGTGTAAAAGGAAAGGGGGGTTTATTAATGTCATTTAGATTTAATTATACTTATTACTTCAGCTATTTAATCGGGCTGCAAACCCGTTGGAGTTGGATTATGCGTACACACCTGCTTTCATTCTTTCCAGACAAGAAGGCTTCAGCTTCTCCCGCTTGGATGGCTCGATGCCTCAGAAGCGACGGATAGTCGCCATCGAGTCCTTCCAGAGCAGCAGCCCGGGCTCACCAACCATCATGCTCCTGTCCCTAAAGGCTGGCGGCGTTGGGCTGAACCTCACGGCAGCTTCCCGCGTGTTCCTCATGGATCCTGTGAGTGGCCGGGAGTCCTTCACACCCATCTACCTCTAAACGTCATGCGGCCTCAACCATTTTACACAGTTTAACCCATGCAGTTCCCATTACTCGTGCTCTGTGTGAGATAACACTGTTTATCCCCGTTGGTGAACAGGTCCTGAATTTCTAGTCTATACACCCAGTTCACCTGGCTTCCTTCCCAAGTGGCTGCGAACAAAAATATTGAGTAGCTCATAGTACAGGGAGTCCTCTTTACCATTTAAAAATTACTGATAAAATTCAGAATGCAAACTTATCCAAGTCCAATACTCACACTTCTTGGAGCGAACTATAGGACATCAGTTTGGGTGTGGGGGGCGAGTTATTTGTGATTAAATCTAACTTCAATCAGACTTGTTTGTGTAAACTAGCTGGTTAGGTCTTGCCCCAAGATCCATTTACTCAACTTGATTGATTGAAAGATCCAGTATGGAAACAGGCCCTCCAGCCCAACAAATCACGCTGACCATCGACCACCCGTTCACACTACTTGTATGTTATCCCACTTTCGCATCCACTCCCTACACACCAGGGGTAATTTACATACGCCAATTAACCTACAAACCCTCGCGGTCAGGGGGAGAACGTGCACGCAGACAGCATCTGAAGACAGCATCAAACGCAGTCTCTGGTGCTGTGGGGCAACAGCTCGACCAGTTGAGCCCCCGTACTGCCCTTGGCTGTTAATCCTTGCGAAAAGATGAATTCCAAGGGCATGGATACACACCCTTTGACCCACCAAGCCGATTCTGATCATCAGCGATCCATTTTACACTAATTCTATAACAATCCCCATTCACATCTTCCCACACTAATTTTCCATGCTGACTTACACTTTAGGGCCATCTTACTGTGTGATGTGGGAGGAAACTAAAGCACCAGGCAGACACTGGCACAGTCACACGAAGAGTGGGCAACTCCACACAGACAGCCGCACAAGTTATAAGTTCTAGGAGCACAATTAAGCTATTTGCCCATCAAGTCTACTCTGCCATTCAATCATGGCTGATCTATCTTTCCCTCTCAACCCCATTCTCCTGCCTTCTCCCCATAACCCCTGACACCCGCACTAATCAACAACCATCTCGGGAAGTCAGGATTGAACCTGGATCTCTGGAGGTGTGAGGATTTGCATCCATTAAGTACTTTTGGGTGTCTGTGGGAAGCAGTCTTGACACAGGTTGTGCTTGCTGCTAGGGTTGGTAGTGAGTGTTCTTGCAGTAGCAGCAGTGCAGTAATTTATCGTTGCACTCCAGGCTTGGAATCCCGCTGCTGAGGACCAGTGCTTCGATAGATGCCACCGGCTGGGTCAGACGCGAGATGTAGTCATCACCAAGGTAAGTACAACTGCCCTTCCCAAGGTCAGAGGGAAAACGACGGCACTGCAGCCACTTGGGTAAATCTGCATAAAGCCCAAAGGAGCTGCACGTTTACATTCACTTCCCTGCGGATGCTGCCAATCCTGATGAGTGTTTTTGTCAATTCCTGAGATGTAGAGTTTTAGAGATACAGCACGGAAACAGGCCCATCACATCTGCTCCAATCAGCGATTACCCTGTACATTAACACTATCCTATATCTACACACTAGGGATAATTCACAATTTTACCGAAGCCAATTAACCTACAAACCTGTACGTCTTTGAAGTGTGGGAGAACCTCATGGTCACAGGGAGAACGTACAAACTCAGTACAGACAGCACCCGCTGACAGGATCAAACCCAGGTCTCTGCCGCTGTAAGGCAGCAACTCTTCCACACTTTATTTTTAGATTTCCAGCATCTGCAATTTTTTTTAAATCCAACTTTTGAAATCTGAATGTGTTGAAATCACACGGGAGGTCAGGCAGCATCTGTGCTGAAAAAATGATAATGTGTTAATGTGTTAAAATAGTTAATGTGTTTAGTTTAGAGATACAGCGCGGATCAAGCCTTTTGACTCCGAGTACACGCTGACCATCGATCACCCGTACACTAGTTCTGTTATCCCACTTTGTGGTCTCGCCAAGTATAATTATGTGCTTATAATAAGCGTATAATAATAATTATATCCTGTATCATTGCAGTGAAATACCTTTATTAGGAGCGGATTTGAGGACAAGAGCACAATGTACCATTGCCTTAATGATCTGCCACCCCTGTATATTGGGTTTCAGTGACGTGTGTACAAGAACCCTAGGTCCCTTTAACTTTCAAAGCTTGCAAATGTGCCATTATTTAGGGTGGCACAGTGACGCAGCGGCAGAGTTGCTGCCTCACAGCGCCAGAGTCCCAGGTTCGATCTTGACTAGGGGAGCTGTCTGTATGAAGTTTGTACGTTCTCCCCGTGACTTTTCTCCTGCTGCGCTGGTTTCCTCCCACATTCCAAAGACGTGCAGGTTTGTCGGTTCATTGTCCCTGGTGTGTAGGATATAACTATTGTACAGGGTGATCACTGGACGGCACAGGCCCGGTGGGCCGAAGGACCTGTTTCCACGCTGTATCTCCAAACTAAACTAAATAAAGTTTAAATGAAACTCTCATAGTGAATCAGATGAAGTAAACATAAAAGATTATTTCTGTACCTGTACATTGGGCAACTTTCTGCTAGTGACTGGGAAGGGGAGCAGAACATGAAGTTAATTTTGTTTATAAGCTCATCTCTCTTTATGCTGTTATGCCTTGGGAATTAAATTGTTCGTTCTATTAAAGCTGTTGAAGCTTTTCCACCAGTTAATGTCTTTGTAAAGAGTGCTGAGGAGGTTTACCGGAATGATGCTTGGATTAGGGGGTATTAGCTATAGGGGAGAGTTGAACAGACTTGGATTATTTTCTCGGGAACCCCAGAGGCTGCGGAGAGACCTGACAGAAGTATATACACTTATGAGAGGCGTAGATAGAGTAGACAGTCAAAATCCATTTCCCAGGATGGAAATATCGACTACGAGAGGGCATAGCTTTATGGTGAAAGGGGCAAAATTTAAAGTAGATGTGCGGGGCAAGTGGTGGGTGCCTGGAACGCACTGCCAGGGGTGGTTTAGTTTATTTTGTTTTAGAGATACAGCGTGGAAGCAGGCCCATGGAGTCCACACCGACCAGCGATCCCCGCACATTAACACTATCCTAGGGACAATTTACACATACACCAAGCCAATGAACCTACACACCTGTACATCTTTGGAGTGTGGGAGGAAACCGAAGATTGCCCACGTGATCACGGGGCGAACATACAAACGTCATACAGACAGCACCCGGAGTTGGGATCGAACCCGCGTCTCTACCGCTGCGCCACCATGGTCGCCCATTGAGGCAGATGTGATAGTGGTTTTAAGAGGCTTTGGGCACGTGGATATGCAGAGAATCGAGGGAGATGCATTATGTGCAGGCAGATAAGAGTTGGTCTTGGCATCATGTTTGGCCCATACATTGTGGGCTGAAGGGCCTGTTCTTGCGCTGTACTGTTCTATGTTCTTACGTTTTGTTTGTTTATATGCAGTTCATCGTGAAGGACTCTGTGGAGGAAAATATGATGAAAATTCAGAGCAAGAAGCAAGAACTTGTTGTGGGAGCTTTTGGATCCAAACAACAGCAGCAGATAAAGCAGAGTCGGATTGAGGAGATCAAGATCTTAATCAACATGTAATGACAGTGTCTGTTGGCTAAAATGTTTTATTTTATTTCCTTCCGTCAAAGAAAACGCAATAATTGAAATTTTAAGATTTTGGCAGTTTTGCAGCCTGAACAAATTTGAATGAGAAGGCAACTTTAATACAAAATGTATAATGAGTTCTGTAAGTTTAGAGTCTATAAAACAAATCCAGTTTAATATATGTGCCAGTTTCTTCTTCAGATAGATGAAATGCTGCAGTCAGAAGTGCCAAGCCTTGGATGTGACGTTAAAAACATAGAGATTAAAGTAATTTTTGTCAAGGGAAATCTAACATACAACCAGTATTTACTCTTGCATTTCTTCCTCGTTCAACAAATGTTGTTATTTTCACGATGTTCCTGTGCGTCTCCAGTGCCTGCCTGATGGCAGTGAGTTCACTGCGGGAGGATTGATGCACGTTTAACATGGGATGAGATCTGACCTAACTTTGGCAGAGGGCGGTGCAGTGGTAGAGTTGCTGCCTTATAGCGACAGACCCGGGTTAGAGTCTGACTACTGGTGCTGTCTGTACGGAGTTTGTCCGATTTCCCCGTGACCGCTTGGGTTTTCTCCACGTGCTCCAATTTCCTCACACATTCCAAGGACATGCAAGTTTGGATATTAATTGGTTTCTGTAAATTGTCCCTAGTGTGTAGGGTGTCTCAACTCATCCCTATGTTGTTGTACAGTGTACTTCAGCTAGTTTAGCTTATTAGCCCGCATACCGAGGTACAGTGAAAAGCTTTTGTTGTGCTAACCAGTCAGCGGAAAGACTATACATGATAACAACCTAATCATGTTATCTCCACCGTGTGCAGATAACATGATTCCTAAATTTGTCCGGTTTCATAAGAAACAGGACACTGGAGCAGAATTAGGTAATTCAGCCCATCGTTCTGCTCTTTCGTCCATGGCTGATCTATCTTTCCCTCTCAACCCCATTCCCCTGCCTTTTCCCCGTAACCTTTGACACCCATACTAATCAAGAACCTATCAATCTCTGCTTTAAAAATACGCAATGACGCAAAGGCTCCAACACCGTTTGTGCCGATGAATTCCACAGATTCACCACCCTCTGGCAACCTTCAGGTGGCATGGTAGCGCAGTGCCGGAGACCTGGGTTCGATTCCGACTCTGGGTGCTGTCTGTATGGAGTTTATACATTCTCCCCGTGACCGCGCGGGTTTTCCCCGGGTGCTCCGGTTTCCTTCCACATTCCAAGGACTTGCAGGTTTGGAGGTTAATTGGCTTCTGTAAATTGTCCCTGGTGTGTAGGATAGAACAAATGTATGGGGATTGGGAGCCAGAAGACATAGGTTTAAGGTGAAAGAGGAAAGATTTAATTGGAATCTAAGGAGTAACTTTTTCACACAAAGGGTGGTGGCTGTATTGAACGAGCTGCCAGAGGAGGTAGTTGAGGCAGCGACAAGTGCACCATTTAAGAAACAATTAAGGGCCTGTCCTACCAGCATCCGACTCCATGCGGTGAGCGCGCGGAGGTCGGGTGATCCCTGTACAGGGCCGTTCCCAACAGCATGCGCCTGCGTGCGAAGAGCGTGACCAAACCGGCAGTGGGGGCCGTGCGGATGTCGGGTGAGTGGCGCAAAGTGAGGCGAACTTGGAGCAAAGTCTTAAAGGTAAGTTCGCCAGGACAGAGAGCGACACAGAGAGGGGCACAGAGGCACCTACAGAGAGGGTCACGGAGGCACGACGTCGAGGTGGTGTGTAATGCGTCCGTTGCTGCGCGGAGTTTTTGAACGTGGTCAGTTTTTCGGAGCCCCGTGCGATGTCGGGACGAATTCCGCACGGCTCCGGCGATGGAAGTGGGACCGGCCCCGCGACGCCGGACGGCTCAAGCGACCACGTTAGGTCGCGCTCATCGCATGGAGTTGCATGCTGCTGGGACAGGCCCTTTAGGTACATAGGATGGGACAGGTTCAGAGGGATAAAAGGCTGAACACAAGCAGGTGGGACACGTGTAGATGGCCATTCTTGTCAGCATAGGCAAGTTGGGCCGAAGAGCCTGTTTCCGTGCTGTATGACTATGATAAGTAAGGTTTAGAGGGAAGGGTCATGACTCAAACATCACCCGTTCCTTCTCTCCAGAGATGCTCCTATCCTGCTGAGTTAAGCCTTTGGTCGACATGGATGAGTTGGGCCTGTTTTCCTGAATGTGGAGTGATGCAGCAGTGTGGTGCACTGACCAGCGAGTGTCACTTGCTGCAGGGAGGCAGAACCCCACAGCACTGCTGGCGCCAACTGTAAAAATAAAGAGGCCCAGTTACTCTTGTGTCTGTTGCAGACAGCAGCTTCCCCCCCTCCCCCACTGGCATCGTCATGAGCCTGCCATTCTGCGGGCCACAAATCTGTATCCATCGTGGCTCAGCCGCTGCGAGATGTTGACCCCTGCTCATCAGCTGCCGTGTTAAATAAAACCCAATGTTCACACATGCCTCGCTCCTTCACACGGGCCATTTATAACCAGGCACGATGCAACACAGCTCTGCTGTTTGTGGATCTGCTGCAGGTAGGAGGCGTGGCAGAAGGCTGGCCATAGCACATGGATCGAGTGGATGTGGAGAGGATGTTCCTACTAGTGGGAGAGTCTCGGACCAGACGCCATAGCCCCAGAAATTATAAGGACGTACCTTTAGAAAGGTGATGAGGAGGAATCACCATGTCAGAGGGTAGTGAATCTGGAATAGGTGACGTTTTGGGTCTGATGAAGGGTTCCGACCCAAAACGTCACCTATTCCTTTACTCCAGAGGTGTTGCCTGACCCACTGAGTTACTCCTGCACCTGCACTTTGTGTCCTTTTCGGTTTGTAGGTTAATTGTCCTTAGTGAAATAGTTCCTCGTGCAATTAGTGGATGAAAAGTGGGATAACAAAACGATGTGAAAGGGTGAGGGATGGTTGGCATGAACTCAATGGGCCGAAGAGCCTATTTCCATGTTGTATCTCTAAGCTGATAAACCCATGCAGCTGATAGAATAAGGCTGAGGTTTGGTGTGATACCATCTTTCAAGAAGACAAAACAAGAAACTACAGAGGCTGGTTCATGCACAAAAGGACACAAAGTATTGGAGCAACTCAGCGGGCCAGGCTGCATCGCTGGAAAACATGGGTAGGTATTGTTTCAGATCAGCACCCTTCTCTCTGAAGAAGGGTCTCAACCTGAAATGTTACCCTTCTATGTTCTTCAGGGATGCTGCCTGATGTGCTGAGTTACACCAGCACTTTGTGTAATTTTGTGTATGAACCAGCATCTGCAGTTCTTCATTCATCCGCTAACTGGTTAGCACGTAACAAGAGCTTTTCACAGTACCTCGGTACACGTGACAATGAACTAAACTGAATTTCACTAAGCTACACTGGGCATGAGGTCAGAGCAATAAAAGTTATGTAATTGTTGAGGAATTCATCCAGTGTCCTTGTGATATTATTGCACCTCCAGTTTGCTAAAAGGGAGCCTTTACCAACCTCTGGAGTGATCGGGGGAATTCTCAAATTCTCCATTGTTGGCAGGAATCAGCACATGGCAAGAACCTACTTTCAAAAGAAATCCAAAACCTAAATGACATGATGAGCAAAGTGTTTCTTCCATGTTTATACTGCAGCACGCTTCTTATAGCCACTGCTTAAAACCTTAAGTGCCATCGGGCCTGCGTGATTAGGTATCATGGATTAGAAAGGCCCCGACATAACATTGGTCCCTCAGGACTTCCATGACACTTTTAGCTGGTGAGTTGCTCTGTTCCAGCTGTTGCACAAGCATGTCTGAGTTTTGCTTAAGAGGCACAGCTTAGAAACAGGCCCTTCGGCCCACCGAGTCCACACTAACCATCGATCACCTGCACATTACTGTGTTATCCCACTTTCTCACCCACTCCCTACATACTAGAGGCAATTTGGTGGGACTGGGAACGGGCCTGAAGGCTTGTTGGTCAGCGTGGCCTGCCCAAAGGCTCGTCCGACAGCGAGGGAGCTGGAGACGTCGGGCACCAGGAGTGGGCCAGAAGGAGGATGAACTGGGGAAATGTCTCCAGCACTTTCGTGGTTGGCTGCAGGAGGCACCGCTGGGACGCAAAGATGGCCGGTCGAGGAGAGGGATGTTGGTTCATGGGAACTGCTCCAGTACATCGAGCGCACGGGCCCACTGGAATTTGGACTCAGTATAATGGTACCCAAAATGGCAGTGCCCACATGGGTCAATATGTAAAAATAATTTCATGCAACAAATAAAGGATTATTGAACCACCACTGAACAATCAAATGTTGGCGGCCTTGTCAGCTGGTGGAATGTAGGGGGCGACCTTCTCCCAGTTCCATGCGTTGGGTGTTCTCCATCAACCCATGGATGGGAGTGGTCATATTTCTTCGAAGAAAAAGGTATGAAACCTCAATTGCAGCAAGCAAGCCTTTCCGATCGTTTCACAACTGCAATTGAACCCTTTGCGAAACACTTCCAGGAACTAGAGTTACATCAGAGGTGCTATTTTAGGCGAGGCGTCATTTGTAAATCCACATGATTGACTTGAGTAGCAAATCACCGTGGCTGACATGCAAGGCACCAGGATGATTTATGGGACTGGGAGCTTAAGTAGTTCAAAAAGTCTGGCTGGTACATTACAATCAGTGGCATGTATTTAATTAAGTGCATAGGTCACGGGCTTTACATTTTTGAGTTTAGAGATAGTGGAAATAGGCCTTTCGGCCCATCACGTCCATGCCAATCAGCAAAGGCCCTGTGCACTGGCACTATCCTACACACTAGTGACAAATTATAGTTTTTACTGAAGCCAATTAACCTTTTAACCTTTGCTTTTGGAGTGTGGGAGGAGACCAGAGCACCCGGAGAAAACCCATACGGTCACGGGGAGAACATATAATCTCCATACAGACTGCCCCTGCAGTCAGGTTGAAACACAGGTCTCTGTCGCTGTAAGGCAATGCAACACCTTTCCCCAATATGTACAATCCTTGTTTTCAACACCAGTAGCATGTCCCTGTTACTCTGAATAGTTGATGAAAGCTCTATAGATAGTTGATGTCGTCTGTTCAAGACCCAGTTTGCTTTCTGACTGAATTTGTGGAAAATCTCACTCATTCAGCAACATCATTATAACAATAGCCTTGGGTCAGCAGAAGACTCTTGCCTATCCAGTTTGATCAGAAGGCTGAGAGTTTAAGTCTTAAATCAGAGACTTTGACACAAAATCCAAGTTGATGCTCCACTGTGGTGCTGAGCGAGTGTCTCATTGTCGACATTTGTTTAGGTAAGTTCAGTATTACCTTGCAGGTAGACTTTTGAGATGTTACAGCAAATGGTACTCCAACCAATGTTGATCAAAGCAAATAAACTGGGTTACATTGTCAAGAGGGAGATCAACGTGCACAACACAATAGGAAAGATGTTGTTAAACTGGAAAGAGTACAGACCAGATTTACAAGAATGTTGCCAGGACTGAGCTATAGGAGAGGTTGAGCAGGCCTGGACTTTATTCCTTGAAGTGCAGGAGAACGAGGGGTAATCTTATAGAGGTCATGAGAGGAAAAGATAAGGTAAATGCATGGAATATTTTACGCAGAGTAAGGGAATAGAGAACTAGAGGACATAGGCGTGAGGGGGAGGGGGGGGGGGGAAGATTTTATAGAAACGTGAGGGGCAACTTTAAAAAAAAACACACAAAGGGTGGTAGGTGTGTGGAACAAGCTGCCAGAGGATGTATTTGAGGCAGGTCTTATCTCAATATTTAAGAAATATTTACACAGGTACGTGGATTTGGGACAAATGCTGGCAGGTGGGACTAGTGTAATTGGGGCATGTTGGTTGGTATAGGCAAGTTGGGCCGCAAGGCCTGTTTTCATGCTGTATGATTATGATTCTAACATGGTCATGAATATATAATACCTGCTCCATTTGCTCAAGACAAGTTTATTTGTAAAGCACTTGGGATATCCTGAGATTGTGAAGGTGTTGTGTATTTGAAGCTGCAACACTGCTTGCTGCCCAAGCGTTCCATTTGTGCTTCGCCATTAGTTATACGCTGCCTCAACGCCACTTCTGAAAGAATCCAGATTTTCATTAATGTACCAACAATTGTATTATACCAACAACAACGAGTTTACAAGTTAGACATCATCCTGACCGCGGTCTACATCCTACCCCAGGCAGACATCCGTCCAGCATTGGAGGAGCTGCACACTGCGGTGAACAAGCACCAGACAGCCCCCGAATCGTTTACCATCATAGCTGGGGACTTCAACAAAGCCAACCTGAAATAATTGCTCCCAAACTACCACCAACATGTCTCCTGCAGCACCAGAGGACGAAACACCCTTGACCACTGCTACACAACCATCAAGGATGCCTGTCGCTCTATCCCTCACCCTCACTATGGGAAATCCGACCATTCAGCGGTGCAGCTTCTTCCTGCATACAGGCAGCAACTGAACAGCACACCCCCCGAGGTGAGGACTGTACAGTGCTGGTCTGGGGAGGCAGAGGAACAACTATAGGACTGCTTGGAGTCTTGGAAGAACCTGGAGATACGCTTTCTTCTGAAGACCCGTGCATTCAAAAAGGCCAAAGGGCTCTAAGCTGGAGAATGAGACAGATGGCAACTGTGGCAGGGCTTGAATGCCATCACCTCCTACAAGGCGAAACCAGGAGGCAGCTCAAGCGGCAGCGAAGCATCGCTCCCTGACAGGCTCAATGCGTTTGACGCACGCTATGATAGGGAGAACACTGATGTGCCTTCCCGAGCCCCCCATTCGCAATGATGGTATTACAGTCACAGTGGCCAACGTCAGAAGATCCTTCAGGGGGGTGAACCCTCAGAAAGCGCCTGGACCTGATGGTACACCCGGTCGAGTTCTCAAAACCTGTGCAGACCAACTGGCTGGGGTTTTTGCGGACATTTTCAACCTCTCACTACTGAGGTCTGAGTTTCCCACCTGCTTTAAGTGGGCGTCAATAATACTGGTGCCCAAGAAGAGTAAGGTGACGTGCCTCAATGACAATCGACAGTGGCACTAACGTCTCCAGACAAGAGTCAAGTCAAGAGAGTTTATTGTCATGTGTCCCAGACAGGACAATGAAATTCTTGCTTGCTGCAGCACAACAGAATATTAAATACAGAACAGTTCAGTGTGTCTATATACCATAGACCATATATATACACATAAATAAACAGATAAAGTGCAATAGGCTGTTATAGTTCAGAGTTTGTTTGGTTGTGTTTAATAATCTGATGACTGTGGGAAGTAGCTGTTCCTGAATCTGGATGTTGCAGATTTCAGGCTGTGGTGATGAAGTGCTTTGAGAGGTTGGTCATGGTGGATATCAACTCCAACCTCAACAGGAACCTCGACCCACTGCAGTTTGCCTGCCGTCACAACAGGTCAACGGAGGATGCAATCTCACTGGCTCTCCACTCCGCACTGGACCACTTGGACAACAAAAACACTTGCGTCAGGCTGTTGTTTATAGACTACAGCTTGGCGTTCAATACCATCGTCCCCCCCAAGCTGGTTACACGAGGAGGTGTGGTGTTGCGGAGCTCCCGTCCAAACGTAAAAACACGTGTGTTAATCATCTTTTTTGGAATTCGGAGGAGGTACAGCGGTACGTTTAAACATCCTTGAGTATCGCTGGGACGTTCCAGAGACTTGTTTTAAAGTTTCTGCGTGTTTTGGGACTGCAAGCAGTATTATCAGCTAACTGCGTAGCTCCCACAACTGTGGCTGGCGGCCTGCCAGGGAACTGTGGCGCACCAAAAAGGGGGATAAAACCTTTCTGGATTTTTACACGTGCGTCCGGAACAACCTCCCCTTACTGCCTCGTCGGTGCTAACCGGGCCGGTCTGGCTTTCGTGCAGTGGTCTGGTTTTCTGCATCTGCTACCGTCTCAGCCTCCTTCTGCGGCCTTGGAGCCTGGAGCTGACGAAGCCTCCTTTCTCTCGGCAAGACCGGCGGAGATAGGAGGCTTCCAACAACAAATAACATTTGGAATATTTTGGCATTTGGAATATTTTAGTGGACCAAGAAACCAAGAACCACGAACAAAGACTGCAAGCAAATCCATTTTGTTGCTGGAGGAGCAGCGAAGGCCAGCTGGGATTGTCTGCGAAGGTCAGCAGCTCGCCAGGGAATGCAGGAGAGCCGAGACAGCCGGGCGAAGAGGGATCTGGGGTATCGGGGCCTTCCTGGTGCTATGCAAAGCCGGCTGCGTGGGTGGTGAGGGGGAGGGTCAAAAGAAGGGGGGGGGTAAAAGAAAAAAAGCTGGTTACGGGAGCTCGTCAAGGCTGCGTGCTCAGCCCCCTGCTGTACTCACTCTATAATTATGACTGTGTAGCCGGACATAGTGCGAACTCCATCTTCAAGTTCGCCGACAACACCACCGTTGTGGGACGTATCACTGATGGTGATGAGTCAGAGTACAGATGTGAGATCAACCGATTGACCAAATGGTGCCAGCACAACAACCTGGCTCTAAATATCAGTAAAACCATGATTGTGGATTTTGGAAGAGGAAAGATGACCCACAATCCTGTTTATATCAATGGGACGATGGTGGAGAGAGTCAATAACATCATATTCCTGTGTGTGCATATTTCCGAAGATCTTTCCTGGACCCAGCACACTGATGCAATTACAAAGAAAGCACATCACCGCCTCTACTTCCTGAGAAGATTACGGAGAGTTGGTATGTCAAAGAGGATTCTCTTGAACTTCTACAGGTGCACAGTAGAGATCATACTGACTGGTTGCATCGTGGCTTGGTTCGGCAACTTGAGCATTTAGGAGAGGAAAAGACTGCAAAAAGTTGTGATCACTGCCCAGTCCATCACCGGCTCTGACCTCCCCACCATCGAGGGGATCTATCAGAGTCGATGCCTCAAAAAGGCAGCCAGCATCATCAAAGACTCACACCATCCTGGCCACACACTCATTTCACCACTGCCATTGGGAAGAAGGTACATGAGCCTGAAAACTGTGACGTCCAGGTTCAGAAACAGCTTCTTACCTACGGCCATCAGGCTATTAAGCACTACAACCTCAAATAAGCTCAGAACTATAATAGACTATTATTATTGCATTATTATTGTTTGTTTTTTTTGAGTGTGCACGCACGTGTGTGTGCGTTATATATACTGAACTTTTATTTTCTCTCGTTTATCATATTGTTTGCAGTGGACTATGTTTACATATTCTGTTGTGCTGCAGCAAGTAAGAATATCGTTGTTCTATCTGGGACACATGGCAATAAAGCACTCAGGCAGCATCTCCAGAGAAAATGAAATATCAATCCATCTTGTGACATTTTAAAAATGGCAGTGCATAAAATGGCTGGAATTTCACATACTGTACAAGAGTCAAAGCAAGGGGTAAAGATACTTTTATTGGAAAACATTTTCAAAGCATTAAGCTTATTTGGTAGTTAAAGTGCGACGTTACACTTCAGGATTGATGGTCAGTAGTATAATCACAGCACAAATGTCATAAAAGTTTGGGGTAGTCTTCGGTTCCTTGTTAAATTTGTAGGGTACACTGTGTACTGTGTGTGCACAGAAAGCTCACCTCTAGGTTTCTTTATATCATTAAGACTCAAAAGATACAATTGGTTTTGTCGTTTGAACAATGGGACACAGTACTTCCACGGAAAAGCTGATGGGGAAGGGACATAATTAAATTCCTTCATGCAACATGGCAGCTAATTCAAACATCAGTAAAATACTGGCGGAACAGTCAAATCCTGTGTCTATAAGAGTGCAGAGGTTTATCATTAAGTGTGTCTTACTAAATCAAGCAAACAGCAGTATTGTTCAGGAGGAATATTTCAGCAGGAGGCAGTGTTGTGATGCGCTGAGGATTTGGGAGAAGATTTGCTTCAGGAATTTAAAACTTGATCTTCTCGGGGCTTTTGTCACATTCTCGCTACAGTTCCGCAGCCGGCAAGTGACCAAACCAGATCAAGACAACCCATCTCAAACCATGTTACTAACAGGCCAAGTACAAACCAACCATGCACTGAACTCCAGCCTAGACGCTGAAGGCCTTCTCAATTCAGTTCTTGCTGGTCAGATACAGCCGGTGGTGTTCAGTCGAGCTGTTTAATTCAAGTACGTATCCAGCTTCTTCTGGATGTTCTGGAAAGAATCCACTCCCATGAAATCAGCTTGGCCCTGTTCCCAATTTCTCCGCCGCTCTTCCGAGGAGATCATTGGGGCAGTTGGGACAGGCGGACTGACAGAAAGCTGGGAGACTGCTTCACTCAACTTCTCCTCCTGCGGGATTAGAGGGAGATATTAAGTACACAACGTCAACCTTCCAAAGAGACTTTGGAAAAATTGTGACTGCGTTAAATGATTAACCAAGCCCCCTGCACAAAACTTACAACAGCGGGAAGCATCGGGTAATTTATGCTTAAACGATCTCCGATCAACAAAGTAGCTTTGTACTGATAGTTATCAAGATGTAAACAAAAACCACAAAAATAATCATCCATGCACACAATAATCCTTTAACAAAAAAACAGATAGCCTTCAGTAATCAAGGTAGCAAGAACTTGCCGAGAGAGAGAGAGAACAAAAACAAAATAATTGTAACCGACAACCAAACCAAAATTCAATCAGAATCGATAAGAGGGACAGGGACCTTTGAAGATTAGCATACCTTCCTACAGAATGGCAAGCCACAAGTGAAAGCCAGTGAATACACCAGACATGACTGCTGTAAGGTTGCCAGACATATTTGTAAAGACAGAGAAAGAGAGTCAATGTGGGAAGTTCACATCAGTTTTACTACAAACAAACAATGACTCCACATCTCAACCAGGTTCCACATGGACCGCGCCTCAGACTATGAACACCAACATGCAGGTGAGGTTTGGGAGTCAATGCACGATGGGGGTCCCGACCTTTGAAGGGTGGAAGGATTTGAGTGAGATTGCTGCCTCTCACTCAGGTCTGAGCTGTGATGGGGAGGGGATGTGATGGGCAAATGTACGAGAGAAGTTTTGAAACCCAATTTTGCCAGCAGCAGGGTGGTAAATTATTTTGGGAAACTTAAGAAGGGCATTCAATACTCTCCCGGGACTACAAATAATAGTTATGGGGAGAGTAGGAAAGTGGGGTTGAGAGGGAAAGATAGATCAGCCATGATTACTCAGTGGAGTACTCAATGGGTCGAATGGCCTAATTCTGCTCTTTCGACATAAATTTATCAGCACCCAATGAAGATCAACCCTCATTTTAAATGAGTGGGTCAGGAGGGGAGAAAGAGGGGATGTAGCAATAAACCTTTCCTCATAGATTTGGAGTCTAAGATAAGAGGACATGGGTTTCAATGTAGAGGAGTAGGAGTTCTGAAGAATCTTTTCACCAGAGATTGGTTGCAATCTAAAACTCATTATCTAGAGCAACTATAACACGTATGAAGCATTGGGCCCAGCACTTGTAGTCACGAAGACTCAGCAGCCTCAGTGTGTCTGCTGGCAAATGGGGTTCGTACAGATGGGTTGGCATGGACATGGTGGACTGAAGGGCCTGTTTCTGGGCTGTGTGGCCCTCTGAAGCTTGAGAGGCATTGAGAGATGGGAGGCTGGTGAGGGGTGGGTGATGGAGGAGCGGAGGTCAAAGTCTACAGATCATCTTAACAGCTTGCTTCATTACACAAGCTGCTAGTTAGAGTGAGTTAGAGTGAGCCATGTTCCAATTTGTGTTGCCGTTCATTCGCATCTTACAATGCAAACCGGAGATCAAGAAGCAGGCAGAAACCGAACAGGAGATTATGTTTCATGTTCAACTAGATGAGAACTGGGTTCCAAACCATTAATTATACAATTTAGACCGCCTAACGCCTAAGAATTTATTCCCGATCTCCCAATCTACCTTGTTGCAGCCCTTGCACTCTTTCCTTTATCTGCACTTTCTCTAACTGTACACTACATTATACATGGTTGATTGTTTTCACATGTGGATGTTCTATCTGGATAACAGGCAGTACAAAGTTTGTCACCACTCTACACATGACAGCAATAAACCAGTACTAGTAATAATTAGTAAAATTAATCGTTAACTGCTCACTCACCATTTAACTAATACTCATGTATTGATGTTTATTCATTCAACTAAGCTTATATAAATGTGCATTCACTTAAATGTACTGCAACACCTTAAATGAAGTGTTGCTACTTCCAAAATAAAGGAAACGCTGCAACTCACACTGCTAGAGACACTAGGAACTGCAGGTGCTGGAATCTTAAGCAAAACACAAAATGCTGGAGTAACACAACATGTCAGGTGGCATCTGTGGAGCAAATGGATGGATGACGTTTCGGGTAATGACCCTTCTTCTGACTGATTGTGGTAAGGGGGAGAAAGCTGTGAGCTCTGAAGAGTCTGAAGAAGGGTCTCGAGCTGAAATGCCACTTATCCATTTCCTCCACAGATGCTGCCCGACCACCAGAGTTACTCCAGCACTGTTTAACTCGCACTGTTACACAGGGTTAAATCTTTTTATCTGCTTGCCCACATGTTTGTTGATCTCCGGATTGTTAAATGAGCCATTACTTTGCCAGCATGCTGAGATCCAGAGTTATATCTGGAACCTACCTCCTGTTTGACAGGACTGATGCTCTTTGAGATTCCATATTCCATAAGCATTGGCAGAATAGATGTGGAGTAGATGTCCCACCACATGCTGATGAATTCCGAGTGAACAACCGGAGCAGAGTCGTGAGCGGTTCTCGTCACACATTTTGTCTTTGTGTCATAAGTGTAGTTCCAGGGTTTGATGTTACCAAGGAAGTGGACCACTTTGGCATCGGCACCGTATCTGTGCACATTCAGACAAGGCATTAATCAGCTTTACTTCATTTCAACAGTTCACGTTATGAAATTGAACAATTCCTCAGGGATAAATAAAGCGTGTAGTAATTCGAAGACTTTCCCTGCAAGACGTTAGTGGTGGCGCAGCGGTAGAGTTGCTGCCTCACATTGCCAGAGACCCCGGTACGATCTGACTTTGGGTGCTGTCTGCATGGAGTCAGCACGTTCTCTCTGTGACCACTTGGATATTCTCCCAGTGTTCCCGTTTCCTCCCACATTCCAAAAACTTGCAAAACATTGAAACATAGAAAATAGGTGCAGGAGTAGGCCATTCGGCCCTTCGAGCCTGCACCGCCATTCAATATGATCATGGCAGATCATCCAACTCAGTATCCCGTACCTGCCTTCTCTCCATACCCCTGATCCCTTTAGCCACAAGGGCCACATCTAACTCCCTCTTAAATATAGCCAATGAACTAGCCCCAACTACCTTCTGTGGCAGGAAATTCCACAGATTCACCACTCTCTGTGTGAAAAATGTTTTTCTCATCTTGGTCCTAAAAGACTTCCACCTTATCCTTAAACTGTGACCCCGTGTTCTGGGCTTCCCCAACATCGGGAACAATCTTCCTGCATCTAGCCTGTCCAACCCCATAAGAATTTTGAAAGTTTCTACAAGATCCCCCCTCAATCTTCTAAATTCTAGCGAGTACAAGCCGAGTCTATCCAGTCTTTCTTCATATGAAAGTCCTGACATCCCAGGAATCAGTCTGGTGAACCTTCTCTGTACTCCCTCTTGGCAAGAATGTCTTTCCTCAGATTAGGAGACCAAAACTGTACGCAATACTCCAGGTAAAGTTTGTAGGTTAATTGGCTTCTGTAAATTATCCCTAGTGTGTTGGATAGAACTAGTGTATGGGTGATCGCTGGTAAGCGTTGACTCAGTGGGCCGAATGGCCAGTTTCCATGCTGCATCTCTTAATACTAAAACTAGGAGAATGTTACCATTTAATACAGTAAGACCCTGCTGAGTACAGGAGCTTCATGTAATGCAGCTGTTTTAATCCCATATCTGGAGTGGTGGACGCAGACTGTTCCATCAAGGCACAACCCTCTCCACTATCCAAAGCATCTACACAATGAGCTGCCTCAAGAACATGGCATCTATCATCATGATGACCATCACCCAGCACTCTTCTTGCTGCTACCATCCGGCGGGTGGTGCCGAAGCTGGAAGTCACACACCGCCACGTTTTGGCAAGGTCAATTTACTCGCGAGACTGTTCACAGAGCAGTGTAATAACGCTCAGTAAATAGGGTGATCAATTTACGTACCCATCTGTTCAACAGCTTGCCCACGCACTGTTATCCGATTCTTAAAAGTACTTCCCATAAGCTGAAGATAGACACAAAAAGCTAAAGTAACTCAGCAGGACAGGCAGCATCTCTGGAGAGAAGGAATGGATGACGTTTTGGTCGAGACACTTCTTCATACTAAGATGCATTCATGATCTTCCAATCTACCTCTTGCATTGTTTTTACCTGCAGATTCTCTAATGCTGTAACTTTATATTCTGCACTCGATATTTCCTTTTGGAGTACCTGTTATACTCTTCCATGCTGTGGTCTACACGAACAAAGCTTTTCACTGAATCTCAGTACACCTGACAATAATAAACCAAGTACCACATTTGGAGCAGTTCTGTTCACCACATTACAGGAAGGATGTGGAGGTTTTGGAGCGATGCAGAAGTACACTAGGATGTTGCCTGGATTAGAGAGTGTTAGCGAAGAGGAGAGTTTGGACAAACGTGGATTGGATTTATCAGAGTCACTGCCTCAGGAGGGCAGCCAGCATCACCACACCACCCTGGCCACACACTCATTTCACTTCTGCCATTGGGATGAAGACAGAAGCCTGCAAACTGTAACATTCAGGAACAGCTTTTCCCTACAGCCCAAGCTATTAAACAGTTCAGTATGTATGTGTATGTAAATATATATATATATATATATATATATATATATATATATATATATATATATATATATATATATATATATATATATATATATATATATATATAATATATATATATATATATATATATGTGTATGCACATATATATATATAAAATATAGATATAATTGTTTTGTTAATTACATTGATTATAGAGTACTATGTTTACATATTCTGTTGTGCCGTTGCAAGTAAGTATTTTATTGTTCTATCTGGGCCATAAGACAATAAAATACTCTTGACTCTTGTTTTTTTCTGGAGTGCTGGAGCGTGAGGGGTGACTCGGTAGAAGTGAATAAAATTATGAGAGGCACAGAAAGCGTAGTCTTTTTCCCCCAGGGTGGAAATGTCAAATATTAGAGGGTGTAATGTCAAGGCAAGAGAGGGAAGGTTTGAAGGAGATTTGCAAAGTAACGTGTTTTCCGTTAAACACAGCGAGTGGTAGATGCCTGGAACGCCTTGCCTGGGGAAGTGGTGGAAAGAGATACGATAGTAATACTCGAGAGGCATTTGGACAGTCACAATGACGGAAGGGTACAGAGGGACACGGATGCTGTGCAGAGTTTAAATTGGCATTGTGGCCAGCACAGAAAAGGTGGGCCGAAGGGCGTGTTCCTGCCCTGTACTAGTTCCCTCCCCTGGAGATCTCAGGGGCAGGGTAGTGTTCCATCAAGCAGGGCCTAGAAAGCCAAAGGGAGGCTTTTGTTCACTTTTATCCAGGGAAGACTTCATTCATGGTTTGGGCTTTAAATAACCCTGCTATTCTTAATCATGTTCTCTCAGCAGATAACCAGCAGCTGTTGCCTTCAACCTCAACCCTGGATCACACCGGCAAGGAATGGAAATTTCACTTTGGCTCCGAGCTGTGCCAAAATGTACAAGAAACAAGTTTATTCATGGATAACCCCTCGAGATGGACAGTCATCTCGCTTTCGAGGGGGTCCAACATAGAACATACAGTACAAGACATAACATACATAGAGGCTCTCATTGACACACCTACACACACACCAATCCCAAAACCCCTCCATCCCCACTTGTTATAGTTTATGACTATTGTTAACTTTACATATCCAATAATAATAAGTTATGTGTTACAGCGTAATGTTGATGCATAATACCATATACCACCTATCATACATCGTACGTTAGGTGATACGTTGGACCCCCTCGTTTTCGAGGGGGTCCAACATTATCACATGATATATTATTTCATAGTATTGTGATATAATACAATATGACCTTGTTACACTATGCAATACTATAATACATAAGTGTAATGGCAATGCATATACAGTAGCTATGCCAAATGATCACACACAGAGCAAGCTATATAAAGGAGCTCGAAGGAGCTATATAAAGGAGCTCTAATACTAGAAACAGGTACACGGTTTTATAAGGAAGGGTAAAAGTGTATTTTTAAATAGACAAAACGAGCTAATAGTTCTTATGGTACTAGGCAGAGTGTTCCAGTCAGAAGGAGCTTTGAATTTAAATGCATGTCTCCCAATTTCTTAGTTAGTTCTTAATGAAAAAGAAGGGTTGCCTAATATGTCTTAGTGAATATGAGGGTGTGTATGGTAATAGGTCTTGTTTTAACTAAGAAGGGTAATTGAAATGGATGCATTTAAAGATGAACTGGAACCAGTGGTAGCATCTTCGAGCGAGAGGGGATAACCAGTTTAGAGTTTCGTACATAGAACAGTGGTGAGTTAGATATGGACACCTTAAAATAAATCTGCAGAGACTATTATAAACTACATTGAGGGGTTGAAGATGAGTATCAAATGTATTCTGATAGACAATATCAGCATAATCCAGTGTTGGTAATAGTAGTTGAGAGACAATTCTTTTTCTCATCTGAAAGGTGAAACAATTTATATGGCGGTAAAGAATAGCTGTGTAAAGAATAGATTACAGCTACGTTTTTTAGTAATCGTCTCACTATGCTGCGTAAATGAAAGCGTTGGGTCGAGCCAAACACCAAGATATTTGAAGTTCAATACTTGTTCTAATGGTGATCCTTCATTAAATGATATAGTCAGATCTACAGAATTACCAAGGCCTTGTCTGGCACCAAATAACATACTGCATGAATTATATTTAAAATTAGTTTGTTAAATAATAGCCATTTCTGAACAGAAGTAAGATCTGATTGAAGGGATCTTTCAATTTCAGACTTGTTAGTACTAGATGTATATAGCACTGCATCATCAGCATATAGTTGTGTTTGACAGTCAGAACAAATATTAGGGAGGTCGTTTATGAAAATAGAGAAAAGGAGTGGTCCCAAAGACGAACCTTGCGGGACCCCCTTCTCAACAATTAAGGAATTGGATTGACTTCCATTAAAGGTAACACATTGGCGTCTGTTATGAAGGTATGAGTTAAACCACAGTAGATTGTTTTGAGAAAGACCAATTGAGTAAAGTTTATCAAGCAGTAGGTAGTGATCAACAACATCAAAGGCCTTGGTTAAATCCAGAAAGATGGCACCGGTGAGTTTACCATCCTCAGAAGCAGTGAACACATCGCTGGTGAGTTTTAACAGAGCTGTAGTTGTGGAGTGATTAGGTCTGAACCCAGACTGGCATGGAGATAGAATGTTGAAAGTTGAGACATAATGTGATAGCTGGTTAAACACTAGTTTCTCAAGGATTTTAGCCACCGAGTTGATAATTGAGATGGGGCGGTAATTGTTAATATCGTGTGGGTCGCTTCCCTTATGCAGTGGAGTAACATTGGCCCACTTCCATGCGGAAGGGAGGGTACGTTGAGAAGGACAAATTAAACAGGTCGCAAAGTGGGTACATTAAAATATTAGCCCCTAACTTAATGAATACCAGCTGGTCCAGATCCACAATCATCCTTTAATTCATTAATAGCATGTTGAACGTCAACAGGTTTTATTTCTTGAAAAGACAAAGAGCTTCTACGTGTAGAGGTAGCTGGAAAGTCACATATAATAGATGTCAATAGATACAGTAGAGCTACATACAGTGGAGAAGTGATGGTTGAAAGCATTGGATATAACAACCGGGTCCTGAATGATGTCATTGTTGATCCGAATCTGAGTGCTGATATTTTGATTTGATTTATTAAGAACATTATTTAGTCTTTTCCAGAACTTTTTTGGATTATGCATGTCTTCAGAAAGATGTTTTTTTAAAATGACTTGATTTAGCATTACGTGTTCTTGTCATACACCGATTCCTTCAGGACATATATTTTTCCCAATCAGCAGGGTCCTTTGTTTCCCTGAAAGTCTTCCAGACTTTATCCCACTCATTAAAAAGATTGATCAAATCAGCACTAATCCATGGTAAATGTTTTCCCTTGACTTTTATTTCTCTCCAGGGGGCATGCTTATCGATAACAAGGCATTAAACCTGTGCCTGACGAGGAGATATTCTCAGTTTGTCACTGAATGTCCTCCCATTACAGGTGTGCATGCCTTCCGTCCATACATTCATGCCTGATATACATACATCACTGCAAAGCCCATTCTCTACTGTATCTTCCATTATGTATGAAATCACGGGGGGGGGGGGGGGGGGGTAGATGGGGGACACACGTCCCTCCCATGTTTTGAGAGGTGGGGGACAATCTCCCCCCACCCCATGTTTTGTAATCCGGATTTTGAAATTCGGTGAAAAAAAAATCTATTAAAATCTCCGCCTTCCGCGAGACTGTGGGGGTGTCACTGTTAAGCGCTTGTTAAATGTCTCTATTAACATCGTATTAACACGATGTGTCACCAATTGTGTTTTGACGTTCAAGTATTACTGAAGGTGTTCACGGAGAATTTCTTAAAGCCGTCTGATGCAGGTACAATTACCATTTGAACTAATTGGATGCTTTGTGGATCGGAAAGATTTAAGCGGGTATCGGATTTAAACGGGTCAGGTCATTAAGGGCTCTGGTCGAATGGGTTTCCTGGCTCGCTTGCAGGTAAGTCCCTCATTCACGGTCACTCACGTTATTTAGTATTTTTTTCCCGTCTCTCTCTCTCTCTCTCCCCCTCCAAGGTTCTTCTGTTTGTCGTTATTTGCTTCAGTTTTATTTGTTTATTTATCACATTGTTGCTTTTGAAGGATTCAAGTGGGTATCAGACGCTATCTAAGGGCTGAATCGGCCCGTTCGCGGGGCCTTTCATCGCCCGGCGCAGCTTAAAATCAAACTTGCGCCGAGGCGATCGAGGCTCCTGATGTTGAAGCCTCCACCGGCCGATTATAAGCAGCGCGGGGCGATGAAAGGCCCCGCGAAAGGGCAGATTCAAGCCCCACGATTCGGGGCGGATGAAACTGCTGCTGCTGGAGTTCGGAGTCGGTCACCAACAAGATCAGCTCCTGATGTTACCGTCCACAGGGCCCATGACCGAAGCAGTGCGTGCGTGTGTGTATGTGTGAGTGGCCACCAAGAAATTATGTCCCCCACAAATTGTGCCCCCCCCCCCACCCATGTTTTTATAGCAATTTCCACCGTGGTCTGAACTGTGGGGGGCAGGTTAAGAGTGACACCGATGGGCATCGAGTTGGATGCAGATAAGACCAGTGACTTCTCCTGCAGTGCATGGGTGAACCAGATGTTGCTACAATCTGGTAGTTCTATGGTTGCTATTAAATGAGATTACCATTATTTTAAAAATTGCAGATTTATGAATCATAGGAATTTAGTTTAGTTTAGAGAAATAACGTGGGAACAGGCCCTTCGTCCACTTAGTTCTATGTTATCCCAGTTTTGCATCCTGCACACTGGGGACAATTTATAGAAACCAATTAACCTACAAACCTGCACGTCTTTGGAATGGGGAGAATGTATAAACTCCTTACAGATAGCTCCCATAGTCAGGGTCAAACCTGGTTGTCCGGTGGTGTAAGGCGGGAACTCGACCACTGTGCTGCCCATTTAAAACTCCAAGCTGTCATAATGGGACTTGAACTCGCATCTTTGGATCAGAACCTTATGCTACTATTCATGCAAGTTAACCACTGCACCACTGAAGGTCCTTCCACCCACTTCATGCATCTTTGTCTCATTGACAACGAGTACTTCATCTAAAACCTTGTTTGTGTCTCACATATGTTATCCATCCTGATCCTCAAACCCTGCCTGACAATAATAGACAATAGGCGCAGGAGCAGGCCATTCGGCCCTTCGAGCCAGCACCGCCATTCAATGTGATCATGGCTGATCATCCCCAATCAGTACCCCGTTCCTGCCTTCTCCCCATATCCCCTGACTCCGCTGACTTGAACTAGTTGGACCATTTACACATGCTCTTAAAACATAGAGCATAGAACAGTACAGCACAGGAATGGAGCCTTTGGCCTACAACGTTTGTGCCGGACATGATGCCAAGTTAAACTGATCTCAGCCGCCTGCACATGATCTATATCCCTATCCATGTGCCCATCTAAAAGCCTCTTGAACGCCACTATTGTATCTGCCTCCACTACCATCCCTGGCAAGGTGTTGCCCCACTCATCTCCATTAAAAATGTCCCCCCTCCCACCCTCCAGTGTTGGACATTTCCACTCTGGGTAAAAGATTCTGACTGTCCACCCTATCTATGCCTCTCATTATTTTATATACAAATACTATGGTGATGAACCTGTATTAGGTTTAAATTTATGATTGTACAGTGAAAAGCTTTGTTCTACATGCTATTCGATCAAATCAGAACACTATACATACATATAATCATCCAAACTTAAGTACATTAGGTAGAGGGAAAGGAAAGATACAGAATGCAGGAGAGAAATCTCACCATAATAGAGCAATTGGACTTGTTGGAGTCAAGGGAGTTTAATTGTCATGTGTATCGAAAATAGAATAAAATTCTTACTTGTAGAAACAAGGAACAGCTGGTTTACCAAGGAAAGGCACAAAGTGCTGGCTGGAGTAACTCAGGCAGCACCCCTCAAGGACCCTTCCTCAGACGGACCCTATCCATGTTTTCCAGGGATGCTGCTTGACCCGCTAAGTTACTCCAAATTCTTACATGCACTAGCATAAGAGATCAGTAAACCTAGATATCATAATAAACAAAAAAAGTAATACATTGAAAGCCCCAATATTAGTGCTAATAGGGGAAAAGTCCTGAGTGCAACCAAGACAGTTTGTAGTTTAGATAGTGTCTGTAGTGCTCAAGAACCTGATGGTTCATGAAGATGCTGTTCCCGAATCTGGAGGTTCATGTCCATAAGTTCTAGGAGCAGAATTAGGCCATTCAGCCCATCAAGTCTGCTCCCCCATTCAATCATGGCTGATCTATCTTTCCCTCCCAACTGCATTCTCCCCATAACCCGACACCCATACCAATCAGGAATCTCTCAATCTGTGCCGTATAAATATCCATTGGCTCTGCCTCCACAGCAGTCTGTGGTAATGAATTCCACAGATTCACCACCCTTACGGGTGGTCCGGTCACGATTTTCAGACTCCTGTATCTTCTTCCCGATGGCAGGACTGAAAGGAGAGCGTGGCCAGGGAGGTATGGGTCCATGATGACGGCGGCTGCCAATTTGGAGAGCGATGGCCATGAATTGGGAAGGGAGGTTGATGAATCGATGAGTAATCAAGTGGGTAAAACAGACAATGGGATTAGTGTCGATGCCTACTGGTCTGCATGGACACGGAAAGCTGAAGGGACTGTTCCTGTGATGCATTACTGAAATTTGCTGTAGTCAATAGAAACTGCTGCATTAGAGCCATCTTCCTTACATGGGACCCATGCCAACTTTGAATTAGGCCCAGAAATACTATGAACCGGCAATTAAAAAGACTGCCTGCTTTTGTTAATGGGTATGTTCTTACACTGGCCAAATAGCAGATACCTTTTAACAGTAAATTTTTGAGCAGTGTTCCTCCTCCAGCCACGATGTCAGAGGAAGATGGAGCACTAATGAGTCTCAACTCGGAGCGCAGGCTGAAATTCTGAACCCTTTGGGACCGGCCTAAGTTAATGTAATAGTAGATACCGTAACCTGCACTGCACCTTGCCAGGAACCTGTATAAATCACAGGCGATGCCCCGCTCAATCTTCATCCCAGCTACTACAATGCAAAACACAGGCCAACATTTCATTGTGGCACTGAGGTGGAGCTGCACTGTTAGTGGTGCAGTCTTTCATTTGAGACGCTAAGCCAAGACCCAGCTTGCTCTCTCGAACAGATATTAATGATGTCAAGACAGTTTTGAAAAGGGTCTTGGCTAAAACTTATCCCTCAACCATGGCAGAGAAATTATATCCTTGGGCCTTCAAAAGGGCTTCGATAAACTATCCCATGACAATGCTAATTTGGAATTGTATCCATAGGAGGTGCTGCCTCAAAAAGGCAGCCTGTATCAAAGACCCACTGCACCCTGGCCCACACTCATTTCATTCCTACTATCAGGAAAGTGGTATAGGAGTCTAAAAACCATGACTACCAGGTTCAAGAACAGCTTCTTCCCAACAGCCAGCAGGTCTGGAACACTGCACAACACCAAACCTCAACTATGAACTTCTATGGACTGGTCTTGGTTGCACTAAGGACTTTGTTTTATTTTATATACTCGCACTGAGGTTATAAATTTATTGCCATTTTTTGCTTCTTATATGTCTATGCAAATTATGTCTGCAGGCCTGCTATGCTGCTGAAAGTAAGAATTTAATTGTTTTGTTTGTCCATACATATGACAATTAAATACTCTTGACTATTAAAAACCACAAAGCAAAAGGAATGTGTAAAGTGTTACATTATTAAGTAGGAAAACAGTGGTGTTTCAGAAGGTTCATTTCAAGGAACATGAATGATACTCATGCTACATCAAGGATTTCGACTTAGTAATGGATGACTGTTGCAAACTTTAGGGATTATTTTAAAATGGAGGCAATAAATGGAGTTAGACGCTTAACACAATGCAACAAATCAGAAAACCGGGCCGTTCCATGGCAAACAATGACGGCAATATGTACTTAAGAAATGACAAGGAAAGGAATGAAACAGAAGAGCAAAGTGATCAGGAGATACAGATGAACATCTCACTCACAATGGCACATCAGCATTCGACTTATTGAATTCACGAGTAGTGCACAAAAATGCTGAAAATACACAACAGGCGAGTCAGCACTCCTGGAGAGAGAAACAATTGAATGTTTCAACTGCCTTGGTTTCTCTCTATTGATGCTGACTGACCTGTGGAATATTTCCAGCATTTCCTGGCTTTATTATTGATGCGATAAATGTTTCCACTTGCAGAAGAATTCAAAACTATACACAGATATAGGAGTCTGTAAACTGTAATGTCCAGGTTCAGGATCAGCTTCTTCCCAATGACCAGACTATTGAACACGACAAACTTCAAGTAAACTCCAAACTTCGAACTAGCTGGGTTGCACTAGGGACTTTGGGCTCCGTTTAGCTTTTGAACTATATTGGGATTTTATTAATTGAACTTCCTTTCCGTTTGTTTATTATACGTATTATCTATTGAGTCCCATGTTTACAACCTGTTGTGCTGCTGCGAGTAAGAATTTAATTGCTCTGTTTCGGGACATATCACAATTGAACACTCTCGACTAAAAAGGCTGCAATAAAGAGAAAATGTCATCCAACAGGGCTCAAGTTAGTTGTGTATGTGGAGACCGCAACAGTTCGTACTTCATATCAGGGTGGCACGGTGGCGCAGCTGTAGAGTTGCTGCCTTACAGCGCCGGAGACCCAGGTTCGCTCCTGACTACGGGCGCTCTCTGTACAGACTTTGTACATTCTCCCCATGACCGCGTGGGTTTTTTCTGAGATATTCGGTTTCCTCCCACACTCAAAAGATGTACAGGATTGCAGGTAAATTGGTTTGGTAAATGTAAAAAAAAAGTGTCCCTAATGCGTGTAGGATAGTGTTAATGTCTGGGGATCACTGGTCAGCGGGGACCCGGTGGGCCGAAGGACCTGTTTCCGCGCTGTATCTCCAAACTAAACTAAAGAACAACAACTTTTCAAAGATCCCAGGCCTGAACTGTTAAATCTACTTCCCTCCAATTTCCTGCGGCATCAAAAAAGGAAATGAAGGTTCTTCAGTCTGAAAATGATAAGAATGTGGAACTTGCTAACAGATAGTAATCGAGCCAAGTACCTCACATGATTTCACCAGAGAAAGGAAATTGGCCAAAGCTTGAGGGAAAATAGAAAACAGGGAAAACCGAAAATGCAAGAGTTGATGACGCAGCCCAGTCCATCGTGCAAACCAGCCTCCCCCCCCCCAACCATAGATTTCACCTACACTCCACACGCTCAGAATGTAGCCAACATCTCTCCTCTGTGCGCCACCTGGTCTCGCACCCATTTCTCCCCTCACCCTCCATTCTCTCATCTAGCTTCACAATTTACAACTCTTCAATTCTTTTGTCTCGCACTTTCCTGCCTTTTCATTTCTGGCCTTTGTCCACCCATTTGCCTATCAAAAAAGATCTCCCGGACGCCAAACATTTTAATTTACTTTCCCACACTGACCTTTCTGGCCTGGGCCTCCTCCACTGTCAGAGTGAGGCCACACTCAAATTGGAGGAACAGCACCTCATATTTCGCTTAAGCAGCCTACAGTCCAGCGAGTTGATTTCTCCAATGTCAAGTAACCTTGCATTCCCTCTCTTCCCCCCCACTTGTCATCCTACCAATTCCACTGTTCGTATCCTTGTATTCTTTTGTTATCACCTCTTCTCCAGCCAACAATGGGTCATGATGGTCTCCACCCTTCCTTGGGCATTTGTTGCTGGCCCCCAATTTCCTCTGACCTTTTTTTTACCTCCAGATCAACCCCCTCTACTTTCAGCCTGAAGGAAGGTCCCAACCCGAAACATCGTCAATCCTTTTTCCCCAGAGATGCTGTCTGACCCGCTGAGCGACTCCAGTACTTTGTGTCTATCCTCATTCCATTCAAAGTATTGATTGGCGATACAGATGCTCGAGTCACCCAGGAGATGTGAAAGGCACTATATAAATAAAACACTTAAAACAAAATCATTATCTCAAGCTAGATAATGAACTGCGATAAGATTATTTTGTAGCACGAGCTGGCAGCCAGGGGTTTGTGCTCATTGTAAAAGATGGATGGAACATAGAACAGTACAGCACAGGAACAGGCCCTTCAGCCCTCGATGCCTGTGCGGAACATAATGCCAAGTTAAACTGATCTCATCTGCCTGTACGTATCCTTTTATTCCCTGCACTTCCACGTGACTATCTAAAAGCCTCTGAAACACAACTGTGATATCTGTCTCCACCTCCATCCCTCCACTACCATCACTGGCAGTGTTCCAGGTCCGTGTAAATAAAACTTGACCCACACATCTCCATTAAACTTTCTCCCTCTCATCTTATAGCTATGCCCTCTAGTGTTGAACATTTCCACCATGGGAAAATGATTCTGTCTACCCTATCTATGTTTCCCATAATCCAAGTCTGGGATTGACTCTCCCTGTCCCCGTCACTAAAACCCTCTAATCCAGGCATAATTCTGGTAAACCTGCTCTGCACCCTCTCCAAAGCCTCCGCATCCTTCCCGTAATGGGGCGGCCAGAACTGCATGCAATACTCCAAATACAACCCAACCAAAGTCCTATAGAGCTGCATCGTGACGCCCCTGGCTCGTAAATTCAATGCCCCTAGCAATGAAGGCAAGCATACCATACGCCTTCTTAACCATCATAGAAGTCTGGAACGTTTTGAAGAGAGCATCCTGCTAGTACTTACTGTTTGAATGCAGGAAGGTAGGAATAAATGGCGATACTGCTCAGATTGTAAATGAAGGGAAGGTGCTTATTGATGTCCGCTGTTGGCCAGCTACTGAAGAAGCTGTTCAGTAAACCCTGGTCCCCACCTAGATCAAAGGAAAAGAAACTTCAAAATGGAAAATGGTGTCTGGCATTTTAACAACCATTACATTCACGCGGCAGCAGCAATGTTCTAAATGCTCCAATGCTTCCGATTGAATTATTTATCGTGCAAAGAGAGATCGAGTCTTTGTCAGAGTCGTGCAGCACAGAAAAGAGCCCCTCACATTCATGCTGACCCCTTTGTGCCCATCGATACTTAACTCAGGTCACCTTTACCCAGTGGAGTTTACAATAATGAGGGGTGCGCTCATGAAAAGGTAACTGGGTATTGACGGAATTATTAATGTCAACTGATAAAATTGATTAAAAACAACAAAGTGCTGGAGGAACTCACTGGGTCAGGCAGCATCTGTGGAGGGAATGGACAGGCGACATTTTGGCTCAGGACCCTTCTTCAAACAAAATTGATGTGTATACTAATGTATTCATGCTGGGGACCGAGAAGGGAGGCGAGGGGAGAGCTGAAGAGTCCAAACCTGAAGCGTCACCGATCCATTTTCTCCAGTGATGCTGCCTGATCCGCTGAGTTACTCCAGCACTCTGTGTATTAACCAGCACCTGCAGTTCACTGTTTCTACTAAAAAAAAAACATCTCTTGGTCTGAGGAAGGCATCTGAGCAGTCTGCAGCCAGTTAGTTCTTCCAAAGCCAAAAGAATGTCCTCCCTCCAAAGCAGAGAAGACAGCATGATTTCGACACTTTTACACTGAAGTCTTTATTTTAACATGTTGGTGCAGATTGCAACGAGTATTACATAAATAATTAGATCAATGAATACACTCCAAACGCCAGGAGCAGGGTCAGGCTCATTAGAGGATTGTGCGTGTAATGCTATCACCTCCAGGACCTACAAGTTATAATTTAGAGGCAATAACTTACAAATTAAAGTTAGAAATCTTTGGCCAAAACGGATGCTAATAATCGACAGCATACCAGAGAATTAGAGGTGATAATTTTATGGGGTCAACACGAATCCGTACTAGAGCTGGAAAGAGCGCAGGGAAGATTTAAGAGGATTTTGCCAAGACTCCAGGTCCTGAGCTATAGGGAGAGATTGGCTGGGTAGAACATCATTCCTTGGAACACAGGAAGCCGAGGGGTGATCTTCGAGGTGGATTAATCACCAGAGGAATACTGCAATTAAAGTCCGAGATGAGGAAGAAGCCGGAACTGACAGTGCAGAGACCTCAAGAGGGATGCAAATCTAGATTGCAAACCAACAAAATGGGGTTCGGCCCGATACGTTGCCTATTTCCTTCGCTCCATAGATGCTGCCTCACCTGCTGAGTTTCTCCAGCATTTTTGTCTACCTTCGATTTTCCAGCATCTGCAGTTCTTTCTTGAACAAAAAAAAACTCTTCACTGTGCCTCGGTACATGTGACAAGAAGAAAACTAAACTAAACTATGGAGGAAATTGCAGAGAACTGTACAGACACAGTCTGGTGTTCAAAGTCAGCTTTAATCATCAGTCATGGTGGTACAGTACAATACGTTGTTAGCTCATCTCTACCACCGGTGTAACTACGTAATATGGGAAGTGAATATTAATATAAACTGTACAGTAAGGTGGAGCTAGTGTTAGTACATTACTCTGATTGGTGCACATGCACGAACCAATCTACACAACTCAAAAGCCAGGATGAGATTTCCAAGAAGAAGGCATTAATGTGTTGGAAACACAAGGGGTTCTCATAGTTCCTGATAGGACAGAAGGGTAGTCAGCGCCTTGAGTTTCAGTGTTCTCCCATCAGTCGCATTCTCCGACATATCTTCCTGCAGCCTCTTCTGATAGAACCATTCTCTCAAGCGGGTCCTGAGCTGCTACCTAACTCATTGAAGACACTATCTTTAAATCAGACTTTATCTTGCCCCAAATGTTATTCCCTTTGTCATGTATCTTTACACCATGGATGGCTCGATTGTAATCATGTATTGTCTTTCCGCTGACTAGTTAGCACGCAACAAAATCTTTTCACTGTACCTTGGTACATGTGACAATAAACTAAACTAACCTAACCAGCTAACAAAATATCCAACTAATCAATTAACAAAATAACCACTCCCGTGCCCATTAAGACCTGAAGAAGGGTCCCGGCCTACAACTTCAGTGCCCTTTCTCTCCACAGATGTTGCCTGACCTGTGAATTCCTCCAGCACTTTATTGTTTAGCTCAGGATCAACACTTGTTTAGGGCGTCAACAGTCAAACAGAGTGTTGAGTAAGGGTACACAAAAAGCTGGAGAAACTCAGCGGGTGCAGCAGCATCTAAGGAGCGAAGGAGATAGGCAACGTTTCGGGCCGAAACCCTTCTTCAATCTCATCTTCCAGCATCTGCAGTTCCTTCTCGAACAGAATGTTGAGTAAAGTTGCCGAACAGGCTTTCCTGCAGTAGACACATTCATCAAGAAAACTGTTCAGCAATTTCCAGCCACTTCCTGAAATTCAGTAAAGCCGACAGTTTAAGTGAGCCAACAAATAACTGCCACCCTGCAAACGACTCAAGTCAAATAATGTAAGCGTTTCCCACAATATAATCACCTTGGTGTCTGTTCTCCCAATTAATATGCTGCACTTCACATGGCTGCAGTGGTGACGCTAAGAGACTTAGCAGTCCAGAAGTTCAAAGGGTAGGGGGTCATAGTGTTGGTGGGCCGGATATGCCTTCGTCACGTCCGAATCCCATGTCAATTATGAGGGGTGTATAGTAAAGAGTCAGAACCTTTGCCCCGCTAGGGCAGAAATGTCCAATGCCAGTTTAGTTAGGACCTGAAATGTCACCTATCCATTTTCTCCAGAAATGCTGCCTGACCCACTGGATTACTCCAGCACTTTGTGTCCATCTTCGGTATAAAGCAGCATCTGCAGTTCCTTTCTACACGCCAGTTCAGTTTAGTTTATCGTCACGTGTACCCTGGGTACAGTGAAAAGTATTTTTTTTGTTACGAGCTATCCAGTCAGCGGAAAAACTATACAAGATTACGATCAAGCCATCTACAATGTGCAAATACAGGATAAGGGGAATAATGATTAGTGCAAGATAAAGTCCAGTAAAGTCCGATTAACGAGAGCCCGAGGGTTTCCAATGAGGGTAGCTCAGGATGGCTATCTAGTTGGTGATAGAATGAGAGGGGGGGGGGGGGAAACATTTAACGTTGATACGCGGGGCCTCGCATGGGTGCTTGGAACAGAATGCCAGGAGTGGTGGTGGAAGCAGATACTATAGTGAAGTTTAAGAGGCTTTTGGATAGGCACATGGAAGTGCAGGGAATAGAGGGATATGGATAGGTAAATCATTTTATTTTGGGATCATGCTCGGCACAAACATTGTGGGCCGAATGGCCCGTTGATACGCTGTGCTGTTCTATAGCTGCAGCTCGCTAGCCTTTACAGAAGAGAGCCAAGGGTCAATTACTCAAGTGTGCTTGGAAGTCACATCCAGGCTAGACAGACAAGGATGACAAATTCCAGGCCCAACCTCATCCACAACATAAAGGTCCAGAACAAGCAGACAGATGCAAGAGTGACAGAAATCCTTCCTCAAGCACATTCTTCTTAATAATATGTGACACGTACTCGATTTCGAAATTTGTACAAACTGTAATCACATTTGGTGGGCGTGACAAAAAACAGATTTTACTCTCCTGGTATTCAAGATGCTATCACCCGAAGATGAAAATAGATCAGGAGCAGAGCTTCAAAGATAGGAACACATTTTTGCAGAAGTTTTTCAAACGACAGGACAATAGTTAACAACCAGGAATAACCAGGTCAGAACACAAGGAACTGCAGATGCAGAAATCTTGAGCAAATAAACAATGTGCTGGAGGAACTCAGCAGGTCAAGCAGCATCTGTGGAGGGAATGGACAGGTAATATTTCAGGTCAGAACAATCAGTATGAAGAAGTGTCCCGACCCAAAGTGTGTTATGTTCATTTCTCTTGGTACCTCACTTGGTAACCCCTAAATTCCCTCTCTCCAGCCCACCCCCACCATAGTTGCCCTGCCAGTTTCACTGTTCGTATCACCTCTTCCACAGCCAACAATGGATCATTGTGGGCTCCACCTTTCCTAAGTCATCGCTGCCGGCTGATTTGTTTGTACCTATTCATACCTCTAGTTTCCCTCTCCCCTAACTTTCATTCTAAAGCTATTAAGGGTATCGACCCAAAACGTCACCTATTCCTTTTCTCCAGTGATGCTGCCTGACCCACTGAGTTGCTCCAGCATTTTGTGTCTATCTTCGGTGTAAACCAGCATCTGCAGTTCCTTCCAACACAATAGTTTTACTGGTCTGTGTGCAAAGAGAGAATTTCACTGTACCTTGGTACACGTGATAATATAGTATCATTAAACATGGACCTTGACGTGGGTGGGAGCTTATAATTAAGAGAGTTGCGGCACTGAGACTAGTTCCTCTGAAGGATGAGAACAAACGGCTTGTGAGGGATATGGGCCAAATGCAGGCAGGTGGCACTAGTGTAGCTGGGATTGTTGGCTGGTGATGTCAAGTTGGGCCGAAGGGCCATTTTCCACGCTGTATGACTATGAAAAGCTGGAGGAACTGAGAGGCAGACATGCATCTGCCCTGGAAAGAGAAACCAGTCATTGCGTCAAGGCAGGGACCCTTCCTCAGAGCTAGGAGAGTGTTATCAAAGCACTGCTGGTGGGATGGGAGATGGGGGTGGCAGGGGCAGAAAGAGTGAGGTGCAAGACAAATGGGACCAGGTTGGGTTTATTTAATCCTTAAGGACAGCAAAGTTGACTATTTCTTGTAGCTACAGGATAAAGGAAGGGCCTTCAGTTTAAAAATGTTACTAAAATTGAGAGATTAGAAAAACATTTCCCATGAGTTGAGCTATTAGATCCTTGAGAACTGTGTCACAAAAGGATGATCGAAGCTGAGACAACGGCTAAAAGGAGAAGTAGGTAAATACTTTATTTAAGTTTTAATCAGTACTCGAGCATTTGTCCAATAGTATGTAGTGGAGGCAACTTCTCTGGATGCTTTCAAGAGAGAGCTAGATAGGGCTCTTAAAAATAGTGGAGTCAGGGGATATGGGGAGAATCAGCCATGATCACATTGAATGGCGGTGCTGGCTCGAAGGGCCGAATGGCCTACTCCTGCTCCTATTGTCCGGTTCAGTGGTTTTGCATGGAAACAGGCCCTTCAGCCCATCTAGTCCGGGCCAACTCGGGATCACCCATACACTAGCTCTATCCTACACACTGGGGACAATTTATGGAAGCCAATTTGCACCTCTTTGGAATGTGGGAGGAACCAGTGAAAACCCACTCGATCACATGGAGAACATGCAAACTCTGCACAGACAGCACCAATGGTCAGGATTAAACCTGGGTCTCTGGCACTGTAAGGCAGCAACTCTACTGCTGTGCCACTGTACCTCCCCAGTGGACCAAATGATTTTTTTCTACGTGACTTTAAAGCAGTAAAGTGATCACGTGGGAATTGTCTCCTGCGCTGATGAATTGATCATTAATAATTCACTTGGCACTTTAATTAGATCTGTCAGTTCTAGTCAGACCAGTCCCCTCACAAAGGTCCATGCAGTATGTGACCTACTGAAAGGAGCTAAGGTGACGGAGACCCATTTTACAGACAGCAAAGCAAATAATGTAATCAGTCTCTCACTATCTCCTCTCCTACTCACTCCATTATTCCCCCCCCCTCTCCCATCACAACACTCTCCCACTCTCTACGTAACTGCATATTTGAAACAGATATTCAGAACCAAAACCCCTGTAAATGGAAAACCTGATCAAACCAAGAGGTAGCAGGTAGAAAATACCAGATCAAAAAGAGTCGAGGAAGACCAGAGTTTTAAGAGAGAGGAAATAAATGGTTTTGAGCCTAGTGTGAATTAGCAATACAGCTGGACTGCTAACTTTACCCAGGGGTTCGAGCAGATGAGAGAAATAGCAGGAACTGAAGGATAAACTTTTGTTTATTGCACATGAGCAATGTCTTTCAAAATGTTCAAGGCATTTCACAGCTAATCACCATGTTTGTTCAAGATCAAAAGCTTGAATGGGGGGGGGGGGGGGGGGGGGGGGAGAAAGATTTAATAGGAACCTGAGGGGTACACTTTTTTTTTACACAAAGGATGGTGGGTGCATGGAACGAGCCGCCTAAGGAGGCAGTTGAGGTAGGTACTGTTGCAAAGTTTAAGAAACGTTTAGACAAGTACATGGACCGGATAGGTTTAGAAGGATGCGAGCCAAACACAGACAAGTGTAGATGGGCAAGTTAGGTCAAAGGACCTAGTTCCATGCTGTACAACTACAGCTTTAAGTGTGCACCACCAGACTCAGAAACACCAGTCTTCCCAGAAACAAACACAATTTTAGACACGAGTGTAAAAGAACACATGAGTAACTCAGCAGGTGAGGCAGCTTCTATAGAGCGAAGGAATAGACAACGTTTTTTGTCTACCTTCAGATTTTCCAGCATCTGCAGTTGTTTCTTAAACATCGTTCTGGAGTAACTCAGCGGGTCAGGCAAAATCTCTGGAGAACATGAATAAGTGACATTTTGGATTGGAACAAACTTTTCCTCTCTTTTATCAGGCTTCTGAACGATTTGTCCATAGGCTAAAGGGCCTGTCCCACCAGCATGCGACTGCATGCGGCGAGCGCGACCAAACGTGGTGGCTTGAGGTGTACGGCCTAGCGGGGCCGGTCCCACTTCCAACTGCGGTGCCGTATGGAGCTGGTCCCGACATCATACTCACCAATCAGCTGGGCAGGAGGCGGGCCGACTGAATCTGGACGTCACACGGCGTCGGGCGGCGTCATCGCGCAACGGCACGCCGGGCGGTGATGTCATCACGCAACGCCACGCGCTAGGCGTACGCCGTCAAGACGCTGCATACGGCGTCCAGACGCTGCGTACGCCCGTCGAGGCACTGCCTACGGCCTCAATGTGGCTGCGGGCCGACAGGCCGTTGAACAGTTTTTCGGAGCACCGGGACCAGCCCCACACAACTCCATACGGGAACAGTGGGAACAGGCCCCGCGAGGCCGTATGGCTCAAGCGACCACGTTAGGTCACGCTCGCCGCATGCAGTCGCATGCTGGTGGGACAGGCCCTTAAGGCACTGTCCTGTCCACCTCGACCCCATTGTGAACATTGGACTTTTTCTGTGGAGCTGGTCCACTACAATGCTGCGAACTATACTCCGCACTTTGTACCTTCCCTCCTTGCTCTATCTATTATACTCAGGTTTGACTTGATTGCATCTATGCATAGCATGTCTGATCTGTTTGGATGGGTGGCACAGGGTTCCCTACCCCCCCCCAGGTGCTCCGGATTCCTCCCACACTCGTGCAGGTTTATAGGTTAATTTGGCTTCGGTAAAAGTCGTAAATTGTCCATAGTGTATAGCATAGTGCATTGGATATAGAAATGCCTGTTTCTGCATGATATCTCTACCCTAAACTAAAAAGCATGCAAAATGAAACTTTTTACTGTACCTCAGTACACGTCACGATAATAAGCTTAAACCTAATATGGTCTCTTCCATACAGACAAGCCAAGCACATACTGGGGGACCATTTGCAGAACACTTCAGTTCATTCCACAAGAGCAACCTTGACCTTCCAGTTGTCAGTGACATTCATTTTGCACCCCCACCCAATCCTAGGCGTGACCTCTTATAACATTCCAATAATGTCCATAGCAACACGACGACCTGCTCTTCCATCTCTGTGTACACCGTTAGTATCTCTCCCCTCTCTTCTCCCCCTCCCTCCCTCTCGTGTTTTATTGTCATTTTTACTGAAACATTTAAATTCTTACTTGCTGCAGCTCTCGCTTAAGTGATATTTCAGTTTTAATTTATTCCTTCATTTCCTGTCTGACCTCTTTCTCGCTGCCAGTATTTAAAGCAATTGACAACTTTAGTCAGCACTTTTTAACGAGGATGTTGCCTTTACGAGGATGTTGCCAGGACTCGAGGGCCTGAGCTAAAGAGAAGAGGTTGAGCAGGCTTGGTCTCTATCCCTTGAAGTGCAGGAGGATGAGACGTGATCTAATAGAGGCGTACAAAATCATGAGAGGAATAGATTGGGTAAACACACTTGCCGAGAGTAGACTCCTGCCCAGAGTAGGAGACTCAAGAACCAGAGGACATAGGTTTAAGGTGAAGGGGGAAAGATTTAGTAGGAACCCGAGGGATAACTTTACTGCAGCATGTGACTTGCTGAGAAGAGGTTTAATTTATCACGAAGACTCATTGATCTGAAATATTAAGCATTTCAGAGTGATTTCAGGCATTTTCAATTTTTGTTTCAGATTTCCAGCATCTGCAGTTTTTTGTTGTTTCAGTTAATGTGTAGTGATGATTGCCTCCTTTGCCACACCATCCCATAAACAGCAAATAGCTGAATAGATGAATGTTGACCAAGAAAATTGGCCATTAACCTGTCCCTCACTCTAAGGTACATTGGGACCATTGTTCCTTGCCTGATCAGGCAGCCATTACACCCTGGTGAGGGGGAGGAGTGGGGGTGGAGTGTAGAACGCAGTTGTTCATAAGAGCTCAAAGTGTACCCATTTCATTTTAAAAAACCATTGCTCACTGAAGGGTGAGTGCATACAGGCTTTTGCACCAATATAGAGGAATCAATAACTAGAGGACATAGGCGAGAGAAGTAAGAATTAATAGGGACCCAGGGGACAACGTTTTTTCCAGTGTGTATATGGTACGAGCTTCTCGAGGAAGTGGCGAGGCAGGTACAATAACTACATTTAAACGGCATTTGGACAGGTAATATGGATAGAAAAAGGTTTGAGGGATACAAATCAAAGTGGGGGAAATGAGATCAGCTAAAGTGGGCATTTGGTCAGCATGGAAGAGTTGGGCTGAAGGGCCTGTTTCTCTGCTGTAAGAGACTATGATTCGATGAAGGAAGCAACACATTTCAACCAAAAAACTGCCCATAATTTATTCTATTCCACTTACCACCTTCCTTCCTATTCAGATTCTGAATAGTAACTGCTCGTGTTTCACTTATTACCTTGCAGCCTCCAACACTACCTCATTCCCTCACTTGTCTCCATTTGCCCTTTTCTCTCTTTCCCAACGTTTAAAGAACAAAGTACAGTACAGCAACAGGCCCTTCAACCCGCAATGCCTGTGCCAAACATGTGAAGGTCTCTGTGACCGCGTGGGTTTTCTCCGGCTGCTCTGGCTTCCTCCCACACTCCACAGAAACGTGCAGGTTTGTAGGTTATTTGGCTTCTGAAAATTGTCCAGAGTCTGAAGGATGGAAATAGTGCATGGGGTTTGCTGGTTGGTGCGAACTCGGTGGGCCAATGGCTCTGTTTACACGCTGTATCTCTAAACTAAAGTGCAGATTAAAAAAAAATTCAAGGGCCAAGTTATTCCGATGATTTGGAAGAGTAGAACAATTTGCAATCCAAATGGCGACGGATGTGTTAAGAGTCTCCCAGCAGTTGCCCTTGCTCATCTGACCAGTGTGATCAATTGTCCTTGTTTAAACCTCCATCCTCCTCTACACAATTACTTCAGCATTTGACCTTGAACGGAAGTCCTGCATTGCCCCGGAACTAGCGCCATCAATCTGTCCAATACACTATTGCAAGAATGCAACAATGATTTGCCTGGACTGCCCCAGGCAGGGAGAGCCTGCAATCAATAGGAAATCAATGTGTGCCATGGACAGGTGTGAGATTCCGTCTACAGATTTACACATTCTTCTGACCGTGGCATCAGCAGGCAACCCGTTTCTCCCCAGGCTGGAAAGTTGCAACACTAACTCCCCCTCCAATTCCCACACTGACCTTCCTGTCCTGGGCCTCCTCCACTGTCTGAGTACAAATTGGAGGAACAAACTGTCTAGATTAGCTCACTGTCATATACAGTTGTGCGCGATGTGGGCATGTGAGAAATTCAATTCAATCTTTAATTGTCATTGTGCAGTGTACAATACAGAGACAACGAAATGCAGTTGGTGTCTCCGAAAGAATTGATGGCAGATGACTGTCTGGCTGTCAGAGAGAGACAGAGGGTGTGGGGATGGAGGTGGATGAGGAAACTGGAAGAGATGGGGCAGGACAAAGCCTGGCAGGCAATAGGTTGGTACAACTGCAGGGGGTGGGGCAGGTTTAAAAAATAGGCAGATGGTGGACAAGGGCCAGAAATGGAAAGGCAAAGAGTGAGACAAAAGGATTGAAGTGTTGCAAATTGTGATGGTAGAGTAAGGAATGTGGGTGGAAGGGGAGAAATGGGCGCAAGTCCAGGTGGGTCACGGGAGCGGGGGGGGGGGGGGGGGGAAGAAAGGAGGAGGGGGAAGAGTTGCATATAGTTACCTAAAATTGGAGATTTCCAAAATGGTGACTTTGGGCTAATAAGACTGGCATTGACTTGATAGGCTGAATGGCCTCTTATGCTGCAGGGAAACATTATATGTACAGGTTCCCCTCCAGGATGCACACCATCGCAGCTTAGAAACATAAACACTGGCCATTTACCATCACTGGTTGCAGGTCCTGCAACTCCATGTCAAATGGCACTGTGGGAATGCCTGAAATGCCCACTGGGCTGAAGCTCAGTCGTCATTAGCAGCTGCGATTAAAACACATTGAAAAAGGCGCCGAGGTTCATCGCCAAAAGACCCTGGGAATCCTAACAACATGCATGTAGCAAGATCTGTACACAATTTTATTTTGTAGTTCAAAGAGACATCTTTGGTGCAGTTACACCTGGCTCCAAGCCAGCTGTTCAACATGCCTGCTTCAGCTGCACTTCAGAAAGGGAAGCCACTTGGCAGTTAAGGTCGATCAAAGCGGAAATGATTTCTACTTATCTGCAATATTACATCCACAGAAAAATACACAACTTCCTTCAGGTACCACTTAGTTAGCTCAGTTTGTGCAATGCTGGTCACGGTAGCCGGCTATAATGTGCACAAAATGCGGGAGTAACTCAGCGGGTCAGGCAGCATCTCTGGAGAAAATGGGTGACGTTTTGGGTCGAGACCCTTCTTCACACTGGGTTCAGCAGTCTGAAGAAGGGGTCTCAATCCAAAATGGCATCTATTCCTTTGACCCTCGCTGAGTTACTCCAGCATTTTCTGTCTAACTTCAGTGTTAACCTGCATCCGCCGGTCCTTCCTACGCACAGCTATAATGTACAGCTGGCTCCTCTGGTGATACTGTGTACAGACAATGCATCTAACGTTGGTCAGGCTGCTGCAGCAGTCCGAAGCACCATTTTGAAGCACAATGCAGCGCAACAGAACACAATTAAAAAAACGATCCGCAGTGTAGAGATCGTTGCACAAGACATTAGTATGTGGAGGAGAAAAGGGAGTCACTCAAGCAGAAATTTGGCAGCCTGAAGTGCACCATTTTATCTGGTTTATCCCAGTCAGGACTGCTCAGGCTGCACTGCACACAAATCACAATTTATGGTACACCACGCTAATTATAGAATCTCCACTTTCAGAGTGGAAGGCTTATTTAGAGTTGGGTCTATGCAGAGAGTGCACAGAAAACAAACGAGAGAATCTTGCTTAATAGCCCCAGTGGCGGGGCAGCAGCCCATTGAATAAATCCGTCATTGTCACACAATCATTGTTGACATGAAACACGACAATAACCAGAACCACTGGTCCTCAGAGGAATGCCTTTGGTATCCACTGGAATCACTGCTCTCTTAGAAAGGTCAGTCGGTGGCAAAATCCAGCCAGCCACGCTAGAGTTGTTCCAAATTGCAGATTTTTCCTTCTGAGAGAGACATTGTTGTCTCTTGGCTCTGCCACCCCAATTAAAAAGGCTCATTTTGTTTTCACATAGTCTTTCAAGCTATTTTTCCACTGCAGAGTTGATGCCACAGACTCGGACACTTCAGCAAGCTCCAATTAGATAGAATTTTTCAAATTCTCCAAGGTAGAAACAAAAGGTTTTTTGTCAACATCCATCGAAGAGCATGAGAATGCTGAGAAGATTCCAGAACGCCACATTTATGGTGTAACTTTACTTTAGACTTTAGAGATCATTTCAGTGTGGAAACAGGCTGCTCGGCCCACCGAGTCTGCTCTGACCAGCAATCACCCTGTGCACTAGCACTATCCTACACGCTAGGGACAATTTACAATTTCACCGAAAGACATTTAATCTACGAACCTGTACTACGGGTGCTGTCTGTATGGAGTTTGTATGTTCTCCCTGTGACTGTGTGGGAGGAAACCAGAGTACCCGGAGAAAACCCACACAGTCACAGGGAGAACATACAAACTCCATACAGACAGCACCCGTAGTCGGGATTGAACATGGGTCTCTGGCACGGTGAGGCAGCAACTGTGCCTCTGTGCTACTGTGCCACTCTTGAACAGATGTTGACCATCACCCTTGGCGCAACATTTAACAGGGTAAACTATAGAATCAGGGCCAGTATCTTGGTTTAGTTTAGAGATGCTGCATGGAAACAGGTCCTTTGGTCTGAGTCTACCTGCACTATCAGTCACCTACTTGCACAAGTTGTTTGTTATCTCACTTTCTCATCCCCCTCCCTATACACAATAGGCAACTTTACAAGAGGAAGTAAATGTAGTTCCATGCATTGCATAAATCAACGTCCACAGCCTTTGCGTAGGCCGAGAAGATATCATGCATCGCTGATAATTTGGGCAATAACCAATAATCAACAAAGTTGCCTCAAAACAGAAGGAGAAAGTGCTGGAGATGGGCATATATTGCTGGAATAACTCAGCAGGACAGGCAGCATCTCTGGAGAAAAGGAATGGGTGACGTTTCGAGTCGAGACGCTTCTTCAGCCGCAGCCTGACCCGTTGAGTTCCCTCCAACGTTTTGTATCCATCTTCGGTACAAACCAGTGTCGGCAGTTCCTTCCTACAGAGGATCTGCTCATCAAGCCAGTCAGCATTTGAATTGCTTAGACACATCCAATGGACAATCCAATGGACAACACTGGAGAATATATAAACTGATTGCCAATGACTTGTACAACACTGGCTAAATGTCTTCCCACATTAATGTTTCATCAATCCCAACTGATAATTTCATTCTTAGCCTCGACTATTGAAACATTTACATGTCAAAGTGTTGGAATGCAATTTAAGAAGGCTTGGGTCACTCCGATAAAGGTCTCCAGCTGCCAGCTGAGACTTGCATTGAACGTGTTAACTTATCTCCCTATTTAAATACATAGTTCAAATTAAAGAGTAGTGATTCCACTTCACAGTATTGTCAAGCACGAGAACACAGCAAATTACATCCGTATTATGTCATGCCTTCCACTTAAAGATGATTCTCAAAGCAAAATATAAAAACCATTGAACTGAAACATTATGTGTAGGAAAGAACTGCAGATGTTGGTTTAATTTGGTTAAAATGCTGGAGTAACTCAGCCAACAGGCAGCATCTCTGAGGAGAAGGAATGGGTGACGTTTTGGGTCAAGACCCTTCTTCAGACTGATGTCAGGGGAGTGGGCGGGACAGAAATAGAATGTAGTCGGAGACAGTTAGACTGGTGGGAGAACTGGGAACAGGGAGGGGATGGAGAGAGAGGGAAAGCAAGGGATATTTGAAGTTAAAGAAGTCATGTTCATACCGCTGGGGTGTAAGCTACCCAAGCAAAATATGAGGTGCTGTTCCTCCAATTTGCGCTGGGCCTCACTCTGACAGAAAGGTCAGATTGGTAATGGGATGGGGAGTTAAAGTGCTGAACAACTGGTAGCTTATACCCCAGCAGTATGAACAATGACCTCATAACTTCAAATAGCCCTTGCTTTCCCTCTCTCTCCATCCCCTCCCCAGTTCAGCCACCGGTCTTACTGACTCCAACTACATTCCATCTCTGCCCAGCCCACTCTCCTGACATCAGTCTGAAGAAGGGTCTCGACCCGAAACGTCACCCTTTCCTTCGCTCCAGAGATGCTGCCTGTCCCACTGTGTTACTCCAGCATTGTGTCTACCTTCAAACTAAAATATTACTAAGATTCACTCTCCACAGCTGCTGCCTGACCTGCTGTGTGTTTCCAACATTTGTTACATTATTAAAGATTCTTCTTATGCTTCTAACTAGGATTGTGTGTAGGTCTTAGACTATCTGTTTAGTTTAGTTTGGAAAGAGTTCAGTTTAGAGGGACAGCACTGAAAATTGTTGCTTCGACCCACTACGTCTACACTGACCATCGATCACCCATTCACACTAGTTCTATGTTATTCCATTTTTTCATCCACTCTTTACACACTCAGGGCAATTTACAGTGGGCCAATTAACCTCAACACCCAATGCTTCTTTGGGATTTGGGAGGAAACCGGAGCAACCCCACGTGGTCACAGGAAGAACATGCAAACTCAGCACAGACAGCACCAGAGGTCAGAATCGAATCCAAGTCTCTGCCACCTCGAGCAATACAGATCCAGGATCAGCGGCATCTGTGGAAGATGTACAGTTCCAAGGGGAGGAAAAAGAGGAATAAATGGAGTGGAAAAGGGGAGATAGAAAAGCACAAGATAAAACAAAACAGCACAAGATAAAGGTAAAGACACTCCTGCCATTTGTTGTCAAAGGGGATATTTTCATGTTCCTACTTTAAGCATCTGATCACTAACCAAGTATTTATATATTTTTGACAACACTATAAAGGCCAATTGCATGTTTCCTTATTTGGAGAAGGGAGTTCAATATAACCCAAAAAGATCTAGTCATCTTCCTTTATATAGTCAGAGCTGCAGGAGGAACAGTTTGGAGCATTTGATGGGTTGATTCAGAGATGTATTTATAGTTAGTCCTCGCACTGCTATTTACTCAGGTATTCCCTGCCTCTCCGTCATCAGCTCAATTGTGCGAGAGAACAGGCCATGAAGCTTTGGGGCCTGTGTCACCACTCTGCTGCTTAGCCTGTAGGTCAAGTACACACACACACAGAAAGCTACTAGCTGCAAGGAGCCTCCTCAAATGTTAGCCCATTGCAAGTGCGATTCTTAGAGTTAACTGGAAGAATTCATTGCCATCAATTGGCTTCCTAATTATGGTCACGGAATTGAAACTTTATATAGAAGCTTTTATCAATGACGTGCACCAGGGGAGGGGGAGGGGGAGGGGAGCAGAGCATGATGGCGCTGCGGTAGAGTTGCTGCCTTTCAACGCCAGAGACCCATGTTCGATCCTGTCCGTACAGAGTTTGTACGCTCTCCCAGTGACCGCGTGGGTTTTACTCCAGGTGCTCCAGCCTCCTCCCACATTCCAAAGACGTACAGGTTTTGTAGGTTCATTTGGCTTTGGTAAAATCGTAAAGTGTCCCTAGTGCGTAGGATAGCACTGGTGTACAGGGTGGTTGCTGCTCAGTATGTTTTTACATATCTGTTGTGTTGCTGTAAGTAAGAATTCAGTTGTTTTGTTTCGGGATATCTGAAAATAAAACACACTTGACCTCTACCAGCTGTGTTACTGGTCTTACAGGAAGGCCAGTGTTTGAAATGTTATGGCCTAGAGATTCCTATTCTACTGCCGATTACTATTCCGTCTACTGGCATTAACCTTTGCATGCACTCCCTTCACACCCAAGGGCGATTTACAGATGCCAATTAACTTATAAATCTTTGGAATGTGGGAGGAAACCAGAGCACCCGGAGGAAACCTACGTGGTCACAGGAAGAATGCACAAACTTCAATCTCTGGCACTGGGAGGCATCAGCTCCACCAGCTGCACTGCTGCTCTTGCAGGGATTAGTGTTCCCAGGTTGAAATACTATGTGCTGAAAATTCCTGTTCAACTGTCCAATGGCATTAAACAGGGTGGTGTGTCACTTTAATAGAAACATAGAAAATAGGTGCAGGAGTAGGTCATTTGGCCCTTCGAGCCTGCACCGCCATTGATGATCATGGCTGATCATCCAACTCAGTATCCTGTACCTGCCTTCTCTCCATACCCCCTGATCCCCTTAGCCACAAGGGCCACAACTAACTCCCTCTTAAATATAGCCAATGAACTGGCCTCAACTACCTTCTGTGGCAGAGAATTCCAGAGATTCGCCACTCTCTGTGTGAAAACTGTTTTTCTCATCTTGGTCCTAAAAGACTTCCCCCTTATCCATAAACCGTGACCCCTTGTTCTGGACTTCCCGAACATCGGGAACAATCTTCCTGCATCCAGCCTGTCCAACCCCTTAAGAATAGTATTATTTCTACAAGTTCTTGTAAAGATAGCAGATGTTTTCTTATGCAAGATTCGCAGACGAATGCGGGCTTTCTTGTGTAACACTACGCAGTGTCAGAGTTGGCATGTGCTATTGTACTAGACTACAGCACAATCACACACCTACTACAGCATGGTGCCACAGCGGTAGATTTGCTGACTTACAGCGCCAGAGACCCGGGTTTGATCCGGACTACGGGTGATGTCTGTCTGGAGTTTGCACATTCTCCCCGTGACCTAGGTGGGTTTTCCCCAGAGATCTTCGGTTTCCTCCCACATTCTAAAGACGTACAGGTTTGTATAGGTATAAATGTAAATTGGCCCTAGTGTGTAGGAAAAATGCTAGTGCATGTGGATCGCTGCTCGCCGTAGATTCAATGGGATGAAGGGCCAGTTTCCATGCTGCATCTCTAAACCAAACTAAACTGCCAACTGTGAATATGGGAGCTAGCCCTATATACAATGTCAAATGCACTCTTCTAATTGCTGGAAAGTGCTGCTGCCTTTAATAGGCAAACAGTTGCTGGCTGCCTGTGTTACGCCAACGCGTGGTCCAAGTCAGAAGACAAGAAAGGGTGCAGGGAAGATTTGCGAAGATGTTGTCAGGGCTCGAGGGTCTGAGCAATAGGGAGAGGTTGAATAGGCTGGGATTCTATTCCCTGGAGTGCAAAAGGATGAGGGATGATCTTATAGAAGTGTACAAAATCAAGAGAGGAATAGATCGGGTAAATGAACTGCTCCACAAAGGTTGCAGGGAGACTGGTCAGGGTGCTGGAGGACAATGGCCACTTGGTGCAAGGGGGTGACGGAGACCCTCGGAGTGACAGGCAGGAGCTCCTGGCTAGAGGATGTCAGGAGGGGTCTTTGCTGGAAGACAGAGGAGATTAGTTTACAAAAGGATAAAATATGCTGGAGTAACGCAGTGGGTTAGGCAGTATCACCGGAGAATCTGGATAGGTGATGTTTCAGGTCGAGATCCTTCTTCAGACTGTGTATTAACCTGCATTTGCAGTTCCTTGTTTCTACATTTTGACTGTTCCACTGTGAAATCTCAACGTTTTCTTCCTCTCTTCAACAGGATTTCTGCAACTTCCGCTCCTCCTTTGAGTCTGAAGAAGGGTCCAACCTGAAACCCAGAGATGCTGCCTACCCCACTGACTTACTCCAGCATTTAGGTGTACTTTTGGTTTAACCTCATCATGTTCTGCAGGGACATTGTGGGCTGATGGACCAGTTCCTGTGCCGTGTTCAATGCTCTGATATTTTATTACAGGTTAGGCTGCTCGTTGGGAATGTTTGCAGGGTAGGAACTTCAAATCTCTGCTTCCTTTTCCTATCTGGCCAAGAGAAAGATTTATTGCATTGTTTAGGGAGACTGCAGCCTCGCTAATGTAGCTGCGTGCAGCAGGTTGCATGACTGTTGAGATCAACAGCCCAGCCTTGAACATTCCCAAGCAAGGAGTTGAAAGCGACAGGTGCGGCACGGTGGCGCAGAGGTAGAGTTGTTACCTTCCAGCGCCAGAGACACTGGTTTGATTCTGACCACGGGTGCAGACTGTGTGGAGTTTGTACGTTCTCCTTGTGACTGAGTGGGTTTCCTCCCACACTCCAAAGACGTACAGGTTTGTTGGTTAATTGGCTTTGGTAAAAAAATGTAGATTGTCCCTGATGTGTAGGATAGTGCTATTGTATGGGATGATCACTGGTCGGAGCGGACCCGGTGGGCCTAAGGTCCTGTTAAAAACGCTGCCTCTCTTCCTCTACTTCTTCCTGCGTATGGCTTGCACAGCCTAAAGTTGTAGGACTTTATCTCTAAAGTCTAAAGATAAAGCGTTACAGGCATGGGTGCAAGTCTGTATTTCAGCTTCCAAGAGATAACAGACATTAAGGAAGATTGTTTAACATTGCTCCCTTGGGAAGACCAACTACGAGCATGGTTGCCTTTAAAATCTGGATGGATAAAGTCTTGGGTACCATGTTCCTCTGTCCCTCCTTCAACATGGAGACGCTTTGGGTGACCTCTGGGACCATCTCCACATCATGCAGGGGACAAGTGCTAGTAACAGACAAATCTTCACACAAAGCCAGCTTTACCCAAGAGAAAATGTGACTGAAGATGCATAGTCTTGTGTGCAGCCAGCAAGCAGAGTCCGATGGTCTGGCCAGCAGCATAATCAAGGACGAGTTGCACCCCGGCCACTCCCTCTTCCACAAGGTAAAAGGTATAGAAGTGTGAAAATGCACACCTCCAGATTCAGGGCCAGTTTCTTCCCAGCTGTTATCAGCCAACTGAATCATCCTAACACCAACTAGAGAGCAGTGCTAAACTACTATCTACCTCATTGGTGACCCTTGGACTACCTTTGATCAGACTTTACCTTGCACTAAAGGTTATTCCCTTATCATGTATCTATACACTGTAATTGACTCGATTGTAATCATGTATTGTCTTTCCGTCGACTGGTTAGCATGCTTCCAAAGCTTTTCAATGTACCTCGCTACACGTGACAATAAACTAATGAAGGGTCTCGACCCATAATGTCACATGCCTTTTCTCCAGAGATGCAGCCTGACCACTAAATTCCACCAGCATTGTGTCTATAAGTAGAGTTGGCAGTGGAAGCTGTAACGCTGTCACCACAAGAATGTCGTCTGACCGCTGTTTTATGAAAAAACATCGCAGCTTCAGGTGAAACCAGTTCAATAAAGCCAATGAGATTGAAAAATCACACTGAAGGCAAACATTGTATGGTACACAATTGCTGAGTTAATTTGTGGGGTGGGGATAAAGAGGAGCTTTATGCCACGACAATGTTTCAAGCACGCACTGAAATCCTGTCGCAAAATCAGAAATCAAATTTACAATACAATACTTTATTAGCCATGTATGTTTTGCAACATACGAGAAATTTCATTTGCCAAGTCAGTCATACAAATAAAAAGCACCATTTCTCAACCAACATTAGACAGCATGGAGGTGGGTGTGATTTTGCCCTGTTACCCTGATTAAGGCCATTTGTAAATTCCACAATACTTATTTTTTACATTGAAAGGAGGAGTTTCAAGGTCTACAAACACTGCTTCCTTAGGTTTTCCCGAATCAACTTTAATCCTGAATGACAGCCTGCGTTACGCCAACGTGTGGCCCAAGTCAGAAGACAAGAACGAGTGCACGGAAGATTCACGAAGATGTTGTCAGAACTCGAGGGTCTGAACTACAGGGAGAGGTTGAGTAGGCCGGGACTCTATTCCCTGGAGTGCAGAAGGATGAGGGGTGATCTTATAGAAGTGTACAAAATCATGAGAGGAATAGATTGTGTAAACAAACAGAGTCTCTTGCCCAGAGTAGTGGAATTGACAACCAGAGAGCAGAGGTTTAAGGTGAGGGAGTAGGGGTGGGGGAGAAAGACTTTATACAAAGTGGAGGGGTAGGTTTTTCATACAAAGGGCAGTGGGTATATGGAACGAGCTGCCAGAGGAGGTAGTTGAGGCAGGAACTATCACATTGTTTCAGAAGCAATTAGACAGGTAAATGGATAGGACAGGTTTAGAGGGATATGGGCCAAGCACAGGCAAGTGGGACTAGTGCAGATGGGACATGTTGGCCGGTGTGGGCAAGTTGGGCCGAAGGGCCCGTTTCCACACTGCATGACTCTGTGAAAGCACTTGCCAACCCGACAGGACCGTGCAATAACATTGGCTGTTATTTCGTCAACTTTTCTGCAGAGGGCTCAAACATACCGTCAAAGCTGCCATTTTCTGTGGATGACCGAAGAAGTTCTTGGTAGGTTTCCATGGAAGGGCGATAAACAAACACTCCAGTGTTGAAGCAATCTGGCCAGCCCGGATCTGGAGCTGCAGACAATTCCTCCCTCTCAAACAGCTCGTCAATGTTGCACAATACCTGTTAAACAATATCAGAAGCGTGTGGATATATACTCAGTATTTATTGTCCGTCCCAATAGAAAGAGAGAATAATATTCATAGGGCAGACAAAGTAACTCAGCCGGACAGGCAGCATCTCTGGAGAAAAGGCACAGGTGACGTTACAGGTCGAGACCCTTCTGCAGACGGATCTGAAGGGTCTCGACCAAAGACGCGAGACCGAAAAAGAGTCTCGACCCAAAATGTCACCTATTCCTTTTCTCCAGAGACGATGCCTGTCCCGCTGAGTTACTCCAGCGTTTTTGTCTATCTTCAGTGTAATCCAGCATCTGCAGTTCCTTCCGACACAATGTGATCCGGATACAGATGGGAGTAGGGATAATCGTCCATCTCTATTACTTAAAACAGTACTATACAGGAGTAGGCCCTTCAGCCCACAATGACTATGCTAAACATGCCAAATTAAACTAATTTCCTCTGCATACACATGATCCATATCCATCCACTCCTGACAATCCTTTCTTTCCAATTTGACAGATTATGACAAGGAAGTGGGTCAGGCAATAAATTCAATATGATTTGTGCAAAGCCATTGTTATGGATTTACATCACTTATTGCACAAATGGTCGCTTTGTGGTCCCAGGGGCTTTACAAGGGCAAATGCCTCACATTTAGATCAAGGGATTAATCCCCACGATAGCAGAAGTGTGAGGATCCTAAACCCACCACAAGGAATGAGTAACAATTCAGATTAACAAGTAACCAAGTCGAGAAAAGGAATTGCAATATGTGACTTCCGATAATGCGTAATCTGATTGATCAGAAACCTTGATGGCTCAGCATCTGAATCACTGGAGGCTTGGTTAACTTGCTCCCTTTCAACACTGGGACATGTTGTATATTATTGTATCGTGTGACATCTTAAAACAAGCAGCTAATTAAAAGAATGTTGAACGATTCATTGTTTTAACATCCAATACTCTGGAAAATCTGAAAGTCCAGCAGCAAAAAAACTAAACGTGCCAGATTAAGAGATTGTTAGTGTGCTGTTTAATGTGGCTGGGATAGGTCAGTTGGAGGATGAGTTCAGTTGGAGGTAACGTGATGAACAAACTGATGAAAACAACTCGCTTCCCCATTTATAGCTGCATCATCACTGCCCAGGACTCTGGCTCGAAGCCAAACACCAGAAGCCAACACACTGAAGTTGACACTCAGATGGCATTATGTTCCTGCTCTACTAATAGAATCATCCGCAGAGCTCAAAGCAGTTATTTCCCATACTTGTGTGGGAAGGAACTGCAGATGCTGCTTTTTTACTGAAGATAAACACAAAGTGCTGGAGTAACTCAACAGATCAGGCAGCGTGTGTGGAGAAAAAGGATGGGTGACGTTTTGGGCCGGGACTTCCTCAGACGGAGATTCTGAGGATCTATCATCTGAGGAAGGGTTCCGAACCAAAACATCACCCATCCTTTTTCACCAGAGATGCCGAACATCCCGCTGAGATACTCCAGCACTTTCATGTCCAACATGCAAATGTGGGATTGTTCGTCTCAGATCAGATCTTGTCTTCGAGTTACAGCAAAGGAATCACTCCATAGAGAACAAGGGGTAATTGGAACATTATACTGGGACACACAACATAGATCTGTACAGCATAGGAACAGGCCTCAACCGATGATGTACTGCAATGCAGATAACTGTATCCTGTTGCCCATTGCCCGGCCTCTGCTAATCCCACATGGCCAGAAACCAACAGATAGCTGGTATAGAAGTGAGAGGGATTGGGAGTCAACCCTGGACATTGATGGTTGGGAGCAGGATCCAATACGAAGGCCTCTTGTAATGATCAACAAGAACCCCACCCTCTTCCAGCCTTGCAGGTTTCCTGAACCTCTCTGGAGAACAGACATTTCTTGGGTGACTTTTTCATCTTATTACAGAAAAAAATCCTTGGGTGCACATCAGACAATTCTGCTTTAGATGCTCATTTATTTTTTAGCTTCAGGGTAATCACAGTACTCCAACTGCTAGACTACCATAGCATTGGATATCCAGCTCACATGTGCTGTTTATTACATTACTGCTGCACAAAATTGTTTGAAGACAATTTATTTAATTTGGCATCATGATTGGCATTGGCACAGTGGGCTGAAGAGCCTGTACTTGTGCTGTATTGAAGTCTATTCTCTGTCGCTAACGATTTAGATGAGAATGTAAGTGGTGATTACAAAGTCTATGGATAACTAAAATTGGTGGCATGGTGTAGCTGTGAAGCTGGTGGTGGTCCCTGGTTACAGCAAGATATAGATAAACTGGGAAAGTGGAGAAATAGAGTAGCAGATGGAATTTAGCTCAGACAATCTTCAGTGTGAAGAAGGGTCTCAACCCGAAACTTCATCTATTCCTTTTTTCCAGAAATGCTGCCTGACCCAGAGTTACTCCAGCATTTTATGTCTAGCTATAGTCTTTGTGGAGCTAGATAGGGCTCTTAAAGATAGCAGAGTCAGGAGATATGGGGAGAAGGCAGGGAACGGGGTACTGATTGGGGATGATCAGCCATGATCACATTGAATGGCGGTGCTGGCTCAAAGGGCCGAATGGCCTACTCCTGCACCAATTGTCTATTGACTGGTTAGCACACAACCAGCAGCTTTTCACAGTACCTCAGTACACGTGACAATAAACTAACGTTTTTTTTTAAATCGCATACTAAATGGCTGTGTTTGACAAGATACTCAACCCAAACACTTGAAGATCTAGGGCTTACCAGTGTGTCTGCGTCCATAAATATACATTTGGAGTACTGGGTGAGAGCCCAGCAGTGCAGCTTTGTGAAGGTCACACCTAGTTCAGGCCTCTTGATCATGGCAAGATGCGCCGAATCCTTGCTGTCTAGCACGTCCACTAAAAGAACCTCATCGAAGATCCTTTCCAACGCAAATCTAAAAAGAGGGAGACGAGCGTTAAAAAAAAAAAAAAGCACCCGCGTCAAATTTCAGATGTCTATTGAGCTTCCAGAAGTAATTGGTATTGATTCTAACTCAACTCATTTCAATTAACCCACAATCCAAGTCCACAAAAGGACACAAACATCTGTATAATTTGGATAGGCGACCTTCAGTTTCAGTTTAGTTTATTGTCACGTGTACTGAGGTACAGTGAAAAACATTTGTTGCGTGCTAACCAGTCAGCAGAAAGGCAATATGCGATTACAATCGGGCCATTTACAGTGCATGGATGCATGATCAGGGAATAACGTTTAGTGCAAGGTAAAGCCAGTAAATTCCGATGAAAGATAGTCCGATGGTCACCAATGGGGTAGCTAGCAGTTCAGGACTTCTCTTAGTTGTGGTAGGATGAATCAGTTGCCTGATAACAGCTGGGAAGAAACTGTCCCTGAATCTGGAGGCAAGTGTTTTCACACTTCCTTACCTTTTGCCTTATGGAAGAGGGGGGGGGGGGGGAGGAGGAGGGGGAGCGGCCAGTGCGTAACTCACCCTGGAATATGCCGCTGGCCTTGCCGAGGAAGTGTGAGGTATAAATGGAGACAATGGAAGGGAGTTTGGTTTGTGTGATGGTCTGGGTTGCGACCACAATTTGCTGCAATTTCTTCGGATCGGGCCCTTTTTTCAAACCAATTGTAGTGGGGGGGGGCGGAGGGGGGGTGGCGTTAAAGAGAAGTGGAACGGATGAAGTCTGATCTGAAGAAGGGTCTCGACCCAAATCGTCACCAATTCCTTTTCTCCCAAGATGCCTTACATCATAGAAGATGGCCATTCATCTATTGAGATGGTCATCGAGCAACTGAACCATCCCATCGCCAACTAGAAGGCGGTCCTGAGCTCCCATCTACCTCATTGGAGACCCTCGGACTAGCTTTAGTACAGCTTTAGACTGCACTTGCTCTAAACATTATTCCTCTTATCCTTTATCTGTACACTGTAGACTGCAAGAGTATAATCATGTATAGTCACTCCACTGACTGGAGAGCACACAGAGTGGTGGGAGTGGAGACAAAGATAATGTTTGTCACAATAGGTGCACCTGGAAAAATACATTTGGGGAAATGGGTCAAACTGCATTACTCTACAGTGCTGACGTGAACTCAGCAAGCTGAATGGGTTCGTCCAGTACCATAATGATTTGTGACATCCTGATCTATGGCACGGCTGACAAAACCATGACGCTTGCTAAACCCATGCCAGTGGCTTTTCATACAACATTAAGCCAGCTGGAATTAAGGCCAGAAATAAAAAGTCACAGCCAAACCCCAAGGTGAAAGTGACAAAGGACAAGACCAGATACAGAAGCTTTCCAAAGCCAAATCAATGCAGTAAATATTTGATCCATGTCAGAATGTACGGGAGACTAGCGGCTTCAGTTTAGAGATACAGCATGGGAACAGGCCCTTTGGTCCACCGGGTCCGCACTGACCATCGATCACCCGCTCACACTGGTCTTATGTTATCCCACTTTCTCATCCCGCCCGACACACTCGGAGTAATTCACAGAGGCCCATTAACCTACAAACCCGTACCAGTTTGGGATGCGGGGACGAAAGTGGAGCCACATGGTCACATGGAGAACCCGAGTATTAATGAAGGATGCTGAATAGCAGTGGTCACAATCCTAATGTGGTGGCTATGGCTTAATGAGCCTGCTACACTGCACAGAACAACTATACTGCCATCTTATGAGTCAATTTCTGACTAGCTGTCCCAATACAAGATAACCAAAGACAACGGAACTATCCTATTAACAACGAGAAAGCAGTCATGATCCATTATCTTCCTCATTGGAGATATGAGTCTTTAATCAGACTTTTCCTTGCATGAAACATTCCCTTTATCATGTACAGTGGCTTGCAAAAGTTTTCATACCCCTTGAACTTTTCCACATTTTGTCACGTTACAACCACAAACGTAATGTATTTTATTGGGATTTTATGTGATAGACCAACACAAAGTGGTGCATAATTGTGAAGTGGAAGGAAAATGATACATGGTTTTCCAATTTTTTTACAAATTAAAAAAACTGAAAACTGTGGCGTGCAAAAGTATTCAGACCCCTTTACTCTGATACCCCTAAATAAAATCCAGTGCAACCAATTGCCTTCAGAAGTCACCTAATTAGTAAATAGAGTCCACTTGTGTGTAATCTAATCTCAGTTATAAATACAGCTGTTCTGTGAAGGTTAGAGAACAAAAGCGAACAAACAGCATCATGAAGCCCAAGGAACACATCAGACAGGTCAGGCATAAAGTTGTGGAGAAGTTTAAAGCAGGGTTAGGTAATAAAAAAATATCCCAAGCTTTGAACATCTCACCGAAAATGGAAAGAGTATGGCACAACTGCAAACCTACCAAGACATGGCCGTCCACCTAAACTGACATCCCGGGCAAGGAGAGCATTGATCAGAGAAGCAGCCAAGAGGCCCATGGTAACTCTGGAGGAGCTGCAGAGATCCACAGCTCAGGTGGGAGAATCTGTTCACAGGACAACTATAAGTCGTGCACTCCATAAATCGGGCCTTTATGGAAGAGTTGCAAGAAGATAGCCATTGTTGAAACAAAGCCATAAGAAGTCCCGTTTGCAGTTTGTCACAAGCCATGTGGGGGACACAGCAAACATGTGGAGAGGAAGGTGCTCTGGTCTGATGAGACCAAAATTTAAGTTTTTGGCCTAAATGCAAAACGCTATGTGTGGCGGAAAAACTAACACTGCACATCACCCCTGAACACACATCCCCACTGTGAAACATGGTGGTGGCAGCATTCATGCTGTGGGATGCTTTTCTTTCAGCAGGGACAAGGAAGCTGGTCAGAGTTGATGGGAAGATGGATGGACCCAAATACAGGGCAATCTTGGAAGAATACCTGTTAGAGTCTGCAAAAGGACTTGAGACTGGGGCGGAGGTTTCACCTTCCAGCAGGACAACGACCCTAAACATACAGCCAGAGCTACAATGGAATGGTTTTATCGAAGCATATTCATGTGTTAGAATGGCCCAGTCAAAAAGTCCAGAACCTAAATCAATTGAGGAATCTCTGGCAAGACTTGAAAATTGCTGGTTCAAAGATTGCTCTCCCATCCAATCTGACTGAGCTTGAGCTATTTTGCAAAGAAGAAATGGGCAAAAAATTTCAGTCCCTAGATGTGCCAAAAGCTGGTAGAGACATACCCGAAAAGACTTGCAGTTGTAATTGCAGCAAAAGATGGTTTTACAAAGTATTGACACGGGGGGCAGAATACTTTTGCACGCCACACTTTTCAGTTTTTTATTTGTAATAAAATTTGGAAACCATGTATCATTGTCCTTCCACTTCACAATTATGCACCACTTTGTGTTGGTCTATCACATAAAATCCCAATAAAATACATTTACGTTTGTGGTTGTAACGTGACAAAATGTGGAAAAGTTCAAGGGGTATGAAACTTTTGCAAGCCACTGTATATGTACACTGTGGATGGCCTGATTGGGATCATGTATAGTTTTTGCACTGAAGATAAACACAAAATGCTGAACTCAGCAGGTCAAGCAGCATCTCTGGAGAAAAGGACTAGGTGGCATTTAAGGGGAGAACCCTTCTTCAGATACGCTCCGAAGAAAGGTTGCGACCCAAAATGTCACCTATTCCCTTTCTCCAGCGATGCTGCATCACCTGCTAAGTGACTCCAGCACCTTGGGTCTGTTACCAGAAGAAACCAGCACCCGCATATCCTTCCTACACATATAGTCTTTCCATTACTACAAGTCAAGCAACAACTATTCTCCACTGTTGACATAAGGAAATGCAGATAAAGTGCTGGAGTAATTCAGCAGGTCAGGCATCCTCTCTGAAGAACATGGATACGTGATTTTATGGGTCTGGACCCTTCTTCAACGTTATGCTGTGTAGGGAGGAACTGCAGATGCTGGATTGAATGAAAGATAAGACACAAAATCAAAAAAAGGACGGGTTGCACTTGAACCCGCGGGGGACAAATATCCTGGCAGGGAGATTTGCAAAGGCTACTGGGGAGACTTTAAACTAGAAAGGCTGGGGGGAGGGACTCGGGTAGAGGGGGCTAGGGGACAGGGTGTGGGGCAAGAGGCAGAGAAGGGAAGCACTCGGACCCAAAATGTAGGCGAGAAAGATGAAAAAGATAATAGACAGAGAATAAGGGATTGTGGATTTCTAAAATGTGTATATATTTTAATGCTAGGAGCATTGTAAGTAAGGAGGTGTGAACTTTAGAGCCTGGATTGACACCCTGGAAATATGATGTTGTGGCAATCAGTGAAACTGGTTGCAGGTGGGCTGTGATTGGAAAACTAAATATTCCAGGATTTCGTTGCTTCAGGTGTGATAGAATTGGAGGGACCAGAGGGGGAGGTGTTGCATTGCTTGTCAGAGAATGATATTACAGCAGTGTTTTGGCAGGATAGATTAGAGGGCTCGTCTAGGGAGGCCTATTTGGGTGGAACTGAGAAGTGGGAATGGTGTAGCAACACTTTTAGGGGTGTATTTGTATAGACCGCCAAATGGGGAGCGAGAATGGAAGAGCCAATGTAAGGCGATAGCAGATATTAGTTAGTAAGGCACAAGGTAAGTGATTTGTTAGGGAGAATTCACTTTTCCCAAAAATAGACTGGGAAACACATTCTGTAAATGGGCTGGATGGTTTGGAGTTTGTAAAATGTGTGCAGGATAGTTTTTTTTTGCAGCAGTACTTGAGGTATCGACCAGAGAAAGGGGCAGTGGCTGGACCTCCTGTTAGGAAATGAGGGCAAGGTCAGGGTGACGGAGGTAATGCGTTGGTGGTAGCACTTCGGGACCAGTGATCACAATACCATTAGTTTCAATATAATTATGGAGAGAGTCAGAAACCTGGACCTAGGGTGGACATTTTTGATTGGAGAAAGGCTAACTTTGAGGGAATGCGTAAGGATTTTAAAGGAGTGAAATTGGGACACTTTGTTTCATGGGAAGGATGTAGAAGAGAATTGGAAGGACATTTTAAAGGGGGAAATTGTAAGAGTACAGAATCTTTATGTCCCTGTTAGGTTGAAAGAAAATAGTAAAAATTGGAAAAAGAAAAAGAGCCATGGCTTTCAAGGGAAAAGGGAAATTGGACACTTGTTTCGAAAAATAAAAGAGAGATATCTACAATAATTATAGGAGGCATGGAGTAAATGAGGTGCTAGAGAAGTATAAAGAATGTAAAAAGAATCTTAAGAAAGAAATTAGGAAGGGGTAAAAGAAGGGTTTCTACAGCTATATTTAATAGCAAATGATAACGAGGGATAAATATTATTTTTGAAAATAAAATGGACCATTAAGAGAACAGAAATGGACAGCTATCTGCAGAGCCAAAAGAGATGGGGGAGATATTGAACAATTTATTTTCTTCGGTATTCATCAAGGAGAAGGATATTGAACTCTGTGAGTTAAGGGAAAAAAAAAGTAGAGTAGCTATGGAAACTATGAGATTCAAAGAGGAGGAAGTACTGACACTTTTGAAAAATATTAAAAGTGGATAAGTCTCCAGGTCTGACAGGATATTCCCTAGGACATTGAGGGAAGTTTGTGTAGAAATAGCAGGAGCTATGACAGAAATATATTTCAAATGTCATTTAGAAACGGAATTAGTGCCGGAGGATTGGCGTACTACTGCGCATGTTGTTCCAATTGTTTAAAAGGGTTCAAAGAATAATCCTAAGCAATTATTGACCTATTAGTTTGACGTCAGTGTGGGCAAATTAATGGAAAGGATACTTAGAGATAATATATATAAGCATCTGGATAAACTGGGTCTGATCAGGAACTGTCAACATGGATTTGTGCTGGAAAGGTCATGTTGACAAACCTTCTTGAATTTTTTGAAGCGGTGTACTAGGGAAATTGATGAGGGTTTTAAAGCAGTGGATGTTGTCTATATGGATTTCAGTAAAAGGCCTTTGACAAGGTTCCCCATGGAAGGTTGGTTAAGAAGGTTCAATCTTTGGGTGTTAATGGCGGAGTAGCAAGTAGCAGTAGCAAGAGGATTCAAACAGTGGCTGAATGGGAATGCCAGAGAGTAATGGTGGATGGCTGTTTGTCAGGTTGGAAGCCGGGACCATGGGGTGCCTCAGGGATCTGTGATTGGGTCCACTGTTGTTTGTTCATGTACATCAATGATCTGGATGATGGGGTGGAAAATTGGATAAGTAAGTATGCAGATGATACTAAGATAGGTGGTGTTGTGGATAATGAAGTAGATTTTCAAAGTCTACATAGAGATTTGGGCCATTTGGAAAAGTGGGCTGAAAGATGGCAGATGGAGTTTAATGCTGTTAAGTGTGAAGTGCTACATCTTGGCAGGACAAATCAAAATTAGGACGTACATGGTAAATGGTAGGGAATTGAGGAATGCTGTGGAACAGAGGAATCTAGAATAACTGTGCATAAGTTCCCTGAAGGTGGAAAATCGCATGTAGATAGGGTGGTAAAGAAAGCCTTTGGTGTGCTGCCTTTATAAATCAGAGCATTGAATATAGGAGTAGGGAAAGTAATGTTTGTTTTTAAAAATTGTAACAAGGCATTGGAAAACCAATTCTGGAGTATGGTGTACAATTTTGGTTCGCCTCCCTTTATAGGAAGGATGTCAACAAATAGAGAGAGTTACAGAGGAGAATTTACTAGAATGTTGCCAGGGTTCCAGCAACTATGTTACAGAGAAAGGTTGAACAAGTTAGGTCTTTTATTCTTTGGAGCGCAGAAGGTTAAGGGGGGACTTGATTGACGTCTTTAAAATGATGAAAGGGATATTGACAGAGTTGACGTGGATACGTTTTTACCCATTGAGGGTAGGGAAGATTCAAACAAGAGGGCATGACATGAGAGAATTTAAGGGACAGAAGTTTAGGTGGAGGGATGGTAACGTGAGGGGAAAGTCTTTTACTCAGAGGGTGGTGGCTGTGTAGAATAAGCTTCCAGCATAAGTGGTGGAGGCAGGATCGATTTTAACATTTAAAAGTAAAGTGGATAGGTATATGGACGTGAAGGGAATGGAGGGGTATGGTCTGAGTGCAGGTAGATGGGACTAGGGGAAATCAAATGGTCGGCACGGACTGGAAGGGCCGAGAGGGCCTGTTTCCGTGCTGTAATTGTTATATGGTTATATGGTTAAAATGCTGGAGTAACTCAACGGGACAGGCAGAATCTTTGGAGAGAAGGAATGGGTCAGTTAAAATTCCTTTCTTCTCTCCAGAGATGCTGCCTGTCCCGCTGAGTTACTCCAGCATTGATGTGTCTATCCAATGTTATTCTACTGGTGCAATTATTCTTGTGCATTGTCAGAGTTATACTGCACTGGAACAGACCCTTGGGCTCAACCTGTCCATTCCGACCAGGATGCCCATCTAGGAAAGTCCCACTTTGCCTGCTTCTGACCCAAATTACTCTATACTTTTCTTAGCCAACAACTAAAAATATAGAGTAGCATTGTTCAACGTCCAGTGTGGTAGCTTCTATCAGCAATGCAGGGCAGAATTCAAACACATCCACATTGTAGCTTTTGTGCATAATGAAGTGCATTTTTAATGTATTTGGAGTTTGGAGTTTCTTGATTAGTAAGGGCATCAAAGGTCACGAGGAGAAGGCAGGAGAATGGGGTTGAGAGGGGAAAAATTGATCACCCATGATTGAATGATAGAGTAGACGCGATAGACTGAAAGGCCAAGTCTGCTCCCATGTTTTATGGTTCCCCACCAAAAATAAAGAATACATGCCGAGTATAGAAATGTTCATCTCAACAACCTGATCTCAGCACAAGATGATTTCCTTCACACATGTTAAATAAGTAGATTTTATACGATTGTCATGGCTGACAGTCTCCTCCAACGGTATGCAAATATGAAAGGTCAACTTATCCCCAAGATTGGCCTAATGCAAGAATTATACACTCCACCCTAACTTGAAGAAGTTCCAACCAACTGAATTATTGAGACATTCGCCATTTACTTTTAGACCTTGCTGCAAAGGTTTATATTTTGACTGGCAGACAATCATTCAGGTCGGAAGATAGACACAAAATGCGGGACAGGCAGCTTCTCTGGAGAGAAGGAATGGGTGGCGTTTCGGGTCGAGCCCCTTCTTCAGACAGGTCTGAACCAGCATCTGCAGTTCCTTCCTACACTAATCATTCAGGTCCCTTTGGGATTGAGAGAATGTACTTAATTGCCCACAGTGGGACAACTTAAAATGCTTCTCGTGCCATGCATAGCGAGAAGATAATGTAAGATTTTTGTAAGATAATGAGAGAGCATTCTACTCAACACATTTAGATCTAACCACAGAGGTAGATTGCGAGAAGAAGGGGAGGCTATGAGAAAGTATAGGAGGCCAATTCAAATTCTCCCAAAGGCAATCAGTGGTAAATAACCGCAGGTAGTTAAAACTGTTGGGTCAATTGTTTAATTATACAAGGTCTTCAGACGATCTCAGCTTTAAAAAAAAATTAGATAAATAATGGGAATTGTTCAGTATGCAGAAATAAAGAACTACAGATGCTGATATTCCACTTGGGTAGTTTACAACGGTGTGATTGTTGAATTCTCCAATTTTAATTAACCCTCCCCCCTCCCCACTTACTCCCCCACTTCTTGTCATGTGCCCCACCTGGATTCCACCCCATTCCTTTCCGCCCCCCCCCCCACAATCCCACACTACTTTCCCCCCCCCCCCCCCCCCCCCCCCCCCCCCCCCCCCCCCCCCCCCCTCGACAACACAATCCGCAATTTTTTTAAACAATCTTATATCTTGTATATGATCTGTTCTTGTATCTGGCCTTTGGTTCGACCATTTGCCTGTCAATTTATCCCCCCCCCCCCCCCCCCCCCCCCCCCCCCCCCCCCCGCCCGCCCATACAATCAGTCTAAAGAAGGGTTTCAACCTAAAACAGCACCTATCCATGTTCTCCAGAAATGCTGCCTGACCCGCTGAGTTACTCCAGCACTGCGTCCTTTTCATTAGTTCATGTGATAGGAGCAGAATTAAGCCATCAAGTCTACTCCATCATGCCCAATCATTGGCGATCTATCATTCCCTCTCAACCCCATTCTCCTGCCTTCTCCCCGTAACCCTGACACTGGTACTAATCAAGAATCTATCAATCTCTGCATTGAAAAAAATCCTTTGACTTATCCTCCACAACCATCTGTGGCAATTAATTCTAAAGATTCATCACCCTGTAACAAAATAAATTCCTCCTCATCACCTTCTTAATGGTACGTCATTTTATTCTGAGGCTATGGACTCTGGTCCTAGACTGTCCCACTAGTGGAAACATCCTCTCCACACCCACTCTATCCAGGCCTTTCATTACTCGGGAATAGTTCAGTGCTTCAAGTAAGTAGAGATAAATTAGAGTATAATGAACCATCCAATTCAATTTAAAAATACCTCATATTGTTGGACACTTGGGGAGTGATAAGAATCACCAGATTTCGTGTTGTTTTGTGATCCCGCAATGAGGTTCCAAGCACCAAGGCTCCTTTTGCGTACAGGTCATTAGTTGCTAGCGTCACGAAGGCTTGAGCTGCAGGACAAAAGATAACATTAATATTAAAGTTGGAAAGGGTGCAGAGAAGGTTTACGAGGATGTTGCTGTGACTCAAGGGGCTAAGCTACAGAGGGAGGTTGAGCAGGCCGAGACTATTCCTTGGAGCGCAGGTTGAAGAGTGATCTTATAGAGGTGTACAAAATCATGAGAGAAATAGATCGAGTAAATGCACAGAGTCTCTTGCCCAGAGTAGGGGAATCAAGAACATAGTTTTGTTGAGGAGGGGAAGATTTTATAGGGACCCGAGGGGTCATTTTAAAATATACATAAACACAAACAGATTGTATGGCGAACTGCAGGAGTGGGGCCCCGTTGTGTGGGGCTGCTCTGCCTGCAGTCCGTCCTTTCACCCTTTTTAATTTTAATTTTTAGTCCTGTTACATCAAAATGTTTGTTGGAGGTCTTCTTTTATGTGGTGGGTGGGGGGAGGGGAAGGGGGAAGCTTTATTTCTGCGGTTTTCCTCCGAATCGCATCTTCGTCCTCTTGTGCGGCCTACCGTCGGGACTGGAGCGGCGTTTCCTGCCGGGACAGGCCGGGACTACAGCTTCGGCGGCGGCACAGCGCTGGGACACCATCACGGAGCGGGCGATGCATTACCGGGTCGCTGTGCGGTAAGCTCCGGAGTGCTTTGACCGCCGACTCCCAACTTCGCGGACGTCCAGCTGGATTAAAAAATCACCGCGGAGCCTGGGGTGCGAGGACTTCGGGTGCAGGGAGGGAAAGGCTGCTCCAGATATTTCCATGCTGCTGAGGCCTATTTCACCCGACGCCGGTGTTCCATCTTCCCGGCAGGAGGGCCTATAACATCAGGCGACTGGCTGCGGAGGCCTCAAATAGGCCCCGACCTCGGGTGGACTAGGAGGAGGAGGGGAACTGGACTTTTTAGTGCCTTCCCACAGTGGAAAGTGTTGATTTTGCTGTTGGGGGGACGTTCATGTTAAATCCTATAGTGTAGTGTGTCTTTTTTTCCTTCTTTTCTATTTTATATGTATGTCTGGTAATCTATTTTTTTTCTCTGTAAAGCACTTTGGCTTCAACATGATTTGATTTAAAAGGCTATATAAATAAAAATTACTTACTTACAAAAGGTGGCGGGTATATAGAAAGAGCTGCCAACGGGGTAATTCAGGCAGGTACTATCACAACATTTAAGAAAAATTTTATTGAAGGACTCGATAGGAGTAGAATTAGGCTATTCGGCCTATGACCTATGACCCTCTCATACAGTGTGCACACACTGAAGACAATTGGCAATAGCATGATCTGTGAAAGGAATAAAGTGGTTCCTGGCTGGTCAGTGGCGGCAGACTTCACTCTTACTCAAGGCCCTTCTTCTCAACACAAGGCTCATACAACCCATGCCATTATTTTGTTATTTACTGTCAGAAGGACAAGTCCCTTGATCTCACCGAACTGTACACCCCAGCGCCAATCCAGAATATTTTAGTTGCTCTCAAATTTCCGCACATGGAATAGCAGAGTTTAATGTGAAGGAGTACTGCGTGCCTGCCTGGTGCTTAGTCATAGAGTTACACAGCTCGGAGATCCAACCTGCCGCATGCACGCTGACCGTCAAGCCACAAGAAAAACTTGGCTTTGTGAAGAATCCGCCCACTGTCCACTTTGGCAGTGTGTTGGCCTTCATAGAATGCATCAGCCAATGGTTATCATCAACCGCTACTCATTTTAACGCTCTAGTTTATGATGAAGATGCTTCACAGCAGCTCCTGCTGCAAGCAATTTACTACAGGTCCACCACCGTTTTTCTGACAACTGGTAGTCTGGCACTTCCATTAATCTGGACAAATGACTGAAATCCTCCTTGGATATCCCCCTGAAAATGTGGCGTCTATGCCGGGTGAGGCGGCCGGGACATAGGCGACATCAGGACTTCCGCTGCTGATTGGCAGGTTGAATTTGCCCCCTGTGCGGGGGCTCTGGAACTCTGTTCCCATAGGCGACTTCACAAGCCAGTATCTCTCTCCCCCTCCCCCCCCCTCAAAAACCTTCTTCCCCCCCCCCCCCCGAGACCGTGACCTCTATTGGTCTGGAAAAATAATAGATCATAATACGGATAATACTGCAAGGCTTTGGAATCAGTGGTGGACCTGTAATAAAATGCTTCCACCATCTCCCACAGGGTCTTAATGGTGCAAACTCTCAAGAGTTAATACGTATAAGCATACACTTCCACTCTTTATCAAATCCTATCATAAGTGTAAGATGCTTCAGAAAACCTCATGAGTCACACAGCAAAAGCTAGTCTTGTGCATTGAATGATCAAACACAATTTGAAGCAAATCATGTTGGGAGATATTCAGCCTGATTGAAAAAAATATCTTCAGGCAAGCGTTTGGTCAAAGTTTCAAAAGGAGAATTCCGGAGAAAGGAGAAAGTTTCAAAGGGAAATTCCAGAACTTTAAGCTCAAGACAGCTGAAAGCACAGCTGCCACTTACAGAAAGGCACAATCCAGGCGAGCGCAAGAGGTCAAAATAAGAGGGCAGTGGATATGGTGGCTGTACAGCAGCAGGAGATTGGAAGGCAAACCCAGGCAGGATTAGAAAGCTCAAACAATGAGACTGTTGGATCGAGAGTCAATTGTGGAACAAATGGCACTGAAAACTGGCTCTGGTGTGGAGCAAATCTGAGGGGAAAGTACAACGATGGGGTGAGATAGATAAACAAAAAAAACAAAAAACAAAATCAGCAGCGCCAGAATCCTGGGTTCAATCCTGACTACTGGTGCTGTCTGTACGGAGATTGTACGTTCTCCCCGTGACCAGGTGGGTTTTTCCTGGGTGCTCCGGTTTCCTCCCACACTAGAGACTTACAGGCTTGCAGGATAATTGGTTTTGATTAAGATTGTAAATTTTCCCTGGTGTTAGCATTGGGGTTGACTACTTGTTGGCGTGGACTTGATGGGCTAAAGGGCCCATTTCCACCCTGTATCTCTAAACTAAACACAAATAAATGAAGTTAGTGCAATAATGTGCTTGATATTTTGAATATGCCCTTTTCCAAATATCCAGCTTATTCTGATCCCTGTTCACAGGTATTGTGTGCAGTTCTGGCCGCCATTGTACAGCCAGGATACAATACAATAATACTTTATTAGCCAAGTATGTTTTGCAACATACAAAGAATTTCATTTGCCAAGTCAGTTTAGAGGGGGTGCACATGAGATTCACCAGGTGGATAGACAGATGAAGCTGGGAGTAACTCAGTGGGCCAGGCAGCATCTCTGGAGAGAAAAAAAAAAAATAGTTGACATTTTGGGCCGAGACCCTTGGTGGTGGTTGCCTGGTTTACAGTATTAACTACAAGTAGAGGTTGGACAAACGTTTGAATTTCTCTGAAGCGATGGAGGCCGAGAGGTGTCCTGCGAGAAGTGATGAGAGGTATAGACAGGGTCAATTGTCAATCTTTTCTACCCCTTGGTGCATATCTCAAATATGAGTGGGCATAGCTTTAAGGTTGAGAGGGGGATACAGTTTACTGGAGACTAAACAGCGTCGTAGATGCCTGGAATGCGCAGCGTTGGAAAATGGTGGAAGCGTGTAAGTAGCAATGTTTAACAGGAAATGAGTTTAGTTTTAGAGATACAGCATGGAAATGGGCCCTTCGGCCGACCAAGACTGTGCCAACATGCAATATGCATACACCAGCACTATCCTACACACTAGGAACAATTTACAATTTTACAGAAGCCAATTAACCTACAAACCTGCACTTCTTTGGAATGAGGGACGAAACTGGAGCACCCTGAGAAAACCCACACGGTCACAGGGAGAACGCACAAACTCCATACAGATAGTACCCCTAGTCAGGATTGAACGCGGGTCTCTGCGCTGTAAGGCAGCAATTCTACCGCTGTGCCACCACGTCACCCGGAATTTAGACAGACATCAACAGGCATGGAATGGAGAGATACAGATCATGAGGAGGTAGATGTGGTCAGCATGGGCATAGGCCAGAGGGCCTGTTCCTGACCTGTTCTATGGTTGTGGTAGAACCTCAATCCACACCCACTGTAAATTCAGCACCATTACCACAATAACAATCTCGGAATACGGCAGGATAGGACAGTCAGCTCTGAAAATCACTAGTCTATACCTCTGCAGGACCTTCATGCATGTACACAACGGAAACATTGCCAACACAGCTCTGAAAATGTCAATGAACAATGGAACAGAAGGGTTCCAGATTCCCACAACATGGAAAAATGGTTTTCTTCAAATTAAATGTAGATACTTTCTCCATCCATTCCGTTAAATCCTCCAATCTTTTATTTAATTAAAGAGAGCTTGCTTTGATCACACCCCAATCTTCTAAACTCTTGGGCACCACTTTAGAGATACAGCGCAGAAACAGGCCCTTCTACCCACGAGTCAACGCCAACCAGCGATCACCCCGTACACCAGCACAACTCTACACACTTGGGATTGTTTACAAATGTTTTACTAAAGTCAGTGAACCTACAGACCTGTACGTCTTTGGAATGTGGGAGGAAACAGGTGCACCCAGGGAAAATGCACACGGACACAGGGAGAACGTACAAACAGCACCTGCTGTCAGGATCAACGCGGTTCTCTGGTGCCCCAAGGCAGCAACTCTGCCACTGTGTCATCTTTCTCAAACAGAGTCTCTGCGTCCTGCGACTCCGAATAAAACTTCCAAGACAAGGCAGGTACTGTTCAATCTGAGCTTTCTCTTACTTTCGATGAGCATTACAGACTTGGATTGAATGCTATCCTTGTCAGATAGTATTGGTGGCGCAACGATAGAGTTGCTGCCTTACAGGGCCAGAGACATGGGTTCGATCCCGACTACAGGTGCTGTCTGTACGGAATTTGTATGTCTCCCTGTGACCATGTGGGTTTTCTCCAGGTGCTCCGGTTTCCTCCTACACTCCAAAGGCTTATAGGCCAATTGGCTTTGGTAAAAATTGTAAGTTGCCCCTAGTGTGTAGGATAGTGCTAGTGTACGGGACTCAGTGGGCTGAAGAGCCTGTTTCTGCGCTGTATTGCTAAACTAAACTGTTGCCCGTGCAAGGCTCGTTAACAGCTGGTGCATCTCTTCCTCATCGATGGAAATAAAAAGCTTGAAACCTTAAACTGGAAACACTGCGTGATACAGCAGAACATTATGTTTTTCCAATAAAACAACACTCACTGTTTAAGTGGCAACAGGTTTGATTTCCGCTGTTAATATTTCCATGCATTAGGCTGCATTGAGACAACTCAGCATTTAAGGTCATAAGGGATAAGAGCAGAATTAGCCCATTCGGCCCATCAAGTCTACTCTACCATTCAACCATGGCTGACCCATCTCTCCCTCCCAACCCCATTTTCATGCCTTCTCCCCATAACCCGACACCCGCACTAATCAAGAATCTATCTGTCTCTGCCTTAATAACATCCATAGACTTGGCCTCCACAGCCTTCTGTTGCAAATAATTCCACAGATTTAACTCGTATATCAAGAACAAGAGGGTAACTAGAGAAACTGCGGGTGGCCTTAGGTAGCAAAGGGGTTCCGAGTGTGGAACCAGGCAATGTCCTGAATGAATACTTCTTATCTGTATTCATCAAGGAGAAGGACTCGGAAGATAACAAATTCACCAAGTGTGCAAATAATCTGGGGCAGGTCACAGTTAAGAAGGTGGTGTTAGATACCATGGAATGCACAAGGGCAGATAAATCCCCAGGGCTGGATGACATCTAGCCCAGGTTGCCATGGGAAGCAGCAGCGAAGATAGCTGGGGTCCTGATGGAGATTGCAGTATTGACTTTAAACATACAGAGTGGAAACAGGCCCTTCAGCCCACCGAGTCCACTTTGACCAGCAATCGCCCCATACATGAGCACTATCCTACACACTAAGAACAATTTACAATTTATAAAAGCCAAGTAACCTACAAACCTGGACGTCTTTGGAGTGTGGGAGGAAACCAGAGAAAACTGACATGGTCACAGGAAGAACGTACAAACTCTGTACAGACAGCACCCGAGGGCAGAATCGAACCCGGGTCTCTGGTACTAAGGCAACAACTCTACAGCTGCACCACTGTGCCCTACGTTTCCTTAGCCACATGCAAGGCACCGGATGACGGGAGGACAGCTAATGTTGTTCGCTTATGGATGAAAAGCAGCAGGGACAATCCTGGTAACTGCAGGCCAGTGAGCCTTATGGGAATAGTCCCCATGTCTTTGTGCTGGGGAAAATGTGCCTCACTCACTTCAGCGAGATTTAAGGAGGTCACCAAGAAGATTGATGACGGCAAGGGAGCAGACGTTGTCTGTAGGGACATTAGTACAGCATTTGACAAGGTCATCCATAGTGTATCACCTGGCATGGTCATCATGGCTACGAGGCATCAGCACTAACCGCTGCATTACCATTCCATACTTACCTGGTTGTGATCCCCAAACTAACTAAATCAGCAAGCACACACCATTTTTGGACTATAGCTGACACAACACCATCTGCAGTACCTTTTGATGTTTCAACCATCACACCAAATATAACCAGCTTCGGGTAGCCTCAATGAGAAACCTTGAATTATTAATTAGATACGAAGCTACAATTGACTATTCACAGTAGTGTGATACAGAGGCTAAACAACATTGCAAATTAGTCTAACGAAGGGTTCCAATCCGAAATGTCACCTAAATGCCTTCCAGAGATACTGCCAATTTGTTGAGTTGCCCCGGCACTTTGTGCAATGTTTAGTGACTTCTCCTGTGTACATGGGTTCAGGGATTCAGGGTTTTGACACCAAGCGGCATCTCGACAACAGGAAGTGGTAAGGCTGAACGATGTTAAAAATATTAAATAGATTCCTGGGCTAGATTACACTTATATTTAGTCTCAAAGCATTGTTTTTTCTCCAGTAGATTGATACAGAAAGGCAAGCCCAGGTTTGCCTCAGGTTGCTGTGTATTGAGACAATGATCGGTGACTCTGAAATGCGTCTACCAATTGATGAGCGAGGAAGCCCAGATTAATCTCAGTAAGAGGTATTGAGACAATGTCCAAAGCCTTTGAGGTATGCGGTGACTAATGCCTTCGATATGTAACTGCCTTAACCACATGATAAGATGCCTTTGATGCGACTGATGATTGACAAGAGACAAACTCAGACACATCCTGGAGTCATGTGTATTTACAGTAACTCTGACCATGACTAATGTCTTTGGAATGTGCTTAGGTGACAAAAGAACAGTATACAATACCATGTAATTCTGTGTTCAGGGAAGTGGAGAGAGAGGAAAGCCAAGTGTCCGTGTTGCTCACTTGGCTGGGGTTTTCCTTGCCACTTCCATCAGCCGATAATTAGTAAAGTTTGAATTGGCCTACCAAACCGTATTGTGAGTTGTCTGTTTATTAAGAAGTTAACCTGTTTAATTATGTTAACTTTTTCAGAAGGTTGAACCAAGGCATCATTGTCATTGACTGAGACACTTCTGTGACCCCAGAGAGATCCCCAATTCCTTGATCCCAAAGTTTATTTTGAAGTAAACTGGTACAATCTATTCCACTTACATTCCTTCCTCTAGCTTCACAATTTGCAACACTTCAACCCTTTTGACTCACGCCTTATGTCTTTATCTAATCATTTGCCTATCAAATAACCCTCCTCACCTGAGTCGGCCTTTTATCTGCCAGGATTTGTCCTGCCCCTCATCTCTTCCAGCTATCTTTCCGCCACCCCCTTCTTCACACAATCAGCCTGAAGAAGTCTCAACGGCAAATATAGTCTGTCCACGTTCTCCAGAGTGGATACTGTCTGATCCACTGAGGTACTCCAGCACTCCAGTGTCTTCTTTTGTAAACTAGTATCTGTAATTGTATGTTTCTACATAATCTATTCCAGAGCAAAAATGTTGCATCTCACCAACATTCACAATTAAGATGAAAATTATATCTACATTTTCCAAGGCAAGAGAAGGCATACTAATCACCATCAGGAAAAAGTCAAGCTTGGAGCAGAAAGTAACCAAAAACATTAAATCCCATTTAAAAACAGTTCCAAAAGCAAAAAAAAGAGAAAATGCAATATTGCTAGCATATTAATTTGTTCATGCAATTCAATACTATCACACTTTAGGTAAACATTATGTGTAATAATTTTTAAAATCAATTCAATTCTCTTTTGGGAAAAAAACAGCACTTGGGTTACTTATGCCACAGTTTAAAATTTGATTAATGTTTTTGTTAAATCTACTAAAACCACTTATTGTCAGTGATAGCCCAGTCAACATATCCACATATACACCCCCCCCCCCCCGCCTTACTTCAAATTAACCACGTGTAGCTTCAAGGACGTTCAGGCTACCCTGCAATAATACAGTGCAGCTTAAACAATGCACAATGAAGTCTCTGTGGTAGAGCAATAGACAAACGCAAGGTCAAATGTACACCAATGTAAATGAAGGACCCAGAATGAGAGCAACATCCTGGTCAAATTCCATGGGCTTATCTGAAGAGAAACACAGGGCTCGAAATTAACGGTTGCCCGGGTGCCATTGACCACCCAAAGTGCCGCCGGGTAACCTAAACGCCGAGTAATTTTGCCCGGCTTGGCACTGCAGATACTGGTTTATACTGAAGATAGACACAAAAAACTGGAGGAACTCCGTGGGTCAGGCAGCATCGCTGGAGAAAAGGAACGCGACTTTAATCGTGTCGGCGACGGCTGTATTGCGGGGAAAAGATAGTAGGTGCAGGGTAACGAAGGGTCGGAGCGAATGACGGACCCCGCACAGCGGCTCCACCTCCCACACCCCGCCCACCCTGATAGCGGCCGCTGCTAGCAAATTCGCCAACGGCACTTTCAAAACAAACCCTCCCCCCCACCCCCGACTCTCAGTCTGAAGGAGGGTTTCGACAAAAGAATAAATCAGGGAAGGTACTACATCCGTGGATAACAAGGGAAATCAGGGATAGTATCAAAACAAAAGATGAAGCATACAAATTAGCAGAAAAAGCAGCCTACCAGAGGACTGGGAGAAATTCAGAGTCCAGCAGAGGAGGACAAAGGGATTAATTAGGAAAGGGAAAATAGATTATGAATGAAAACTGGCAGGGAACATAAAAACTGACTGCACAAGTTTTTATAGATATGTGAAGAGAAAAATATTATTTAAAACAAATGTAGGTCCCTTGCAGTCAGAAACAGGTGAATTGATCATGGGGATCAAGGACATGGCAGACCACTTGAATAACTACTTTGGTTCTGTCTTCACTAAGGAAGACATAAATAATCTGCGAGAAATAGTAGGGGATCGCGGGTCAAATGAGATGGAACTGAGTGAAATCCAGGTTAGCCGGGAAGTGGTGTTAGGTAAATTGAATGGATTAAAGGCCGATAAATCCCCAGGGCCAGATAGGCTGAATCCCAGAGTACTTAAGGAAGTAGCCCCAGAAATAGTGGATGCATTAGTGATAATTTTTCAAAACTCTTTAGATTCTAGAGTAGTTCCTGAGGATTGGAGGGTAGCTAATGTAACCCCACTTTTTAAAAAGGAAGGGAGAGAGAAAACAGGGAATTACAGACCAGTTTGTCCAACATCAGTAGTGGGAAAACTGCTAGAGTCAGTTACTAAAGATGGGATAGCACATTTGGAAAATTGTGAAATCATTGGACAAAGTCAGCATGGATTTAGGAAAGGTAAATCGTGTCTGACGAATCTTATAGAATTTTTCGAGGATGTAACTAGTAGAGTGGATAAGGGAGAACCATGGGAGATAAGTGGATGTGTTATATCTTGACTTTTGAAGGCTTTCGACAAGGTCCCACATAATGGATTAGTATGCAAACTTAAAGCACACGGTATTGGGGGTTCAGGATTGATGTGGATAGAGAACTGGCTGGCAGACAGGAAGCAAAGAGTAGGAGTAAACGGGTCCATTTCAGAAAGGCAGGCAGTGACTAGTGGGGTACCGCAAGACTCAGTGCTGGGACCCAGCTATTTACAATATATATTAATGATTTGGACGAGGGAAATGAATGCAACATCTCTACGTTTGCGGATGACACGAAGCTGGGGGGCAGTGTTAGCTGTGAGGAGGATGCTAGGAGGCTGCAAGGTGACTTGGATAGGCTGGGTGAGTGGGTAAATGCATGGCAGATGTAGTATAATGTGGATAAATGTGAGGTTATTCACTTTGGTGGCAAAAACAGGAAAGTAGACTATAATTTGAATGGTGGCCGATTAGGAAAAGGGGAGATGCAGCGAGACCTGGGTGTCATGATACAACAGTCATTGAAAGTAGGCATGCAGGTGCAGCAGGCAGTGAAGAAAGTATGTTAGCATTCATAGCAAAAGGATTTGAGTATAGGAACAGGGAAGCTCCACTGTAGTTGTACAGGGTCTTGTTGAGAACACACCTGGAGTATTGCGTACTGTTTTGGTCTCCTAATCAGAGCAAAGGCATTCGTGCCATAGAGGGTGTACAGAGAAGGTTCACCAGACCGATTCCTGGGACGTCAGGGCTTTCATATGAAGAAAGACTGGATAGACTCGGCTTGTACTAGCTAGAATTCAGAAGATTGAGGGGGGATCTTATAGAAACTTACAAAATTCTTGAGAGGTTGGACAGGCTAGATGCAGGAAGATTGTTCCCGATGTTGGGGAAGTCCAGAACAAGGGGTCACAGTTTAAGGATAAGGGGGAAGTCTTTAAGGACCGAGATGAGAAAAACATTTTTCACACAGTGGAGAATCTCTGGAATTCTCTGCCACAGAAGGTAGTTGAGGCCAGTTCATTGGCTATATTTAAGAGGACGTTAGATGTGGCCCTTGTGGCTAAAGGGATCAGGGGGTATGGAGAGAAGGCAGGTACGGGATACTGAGTTGGATGATCAGCCATGATCATATTGAATGGCGGTGCAGGCTCGAAGGGCCGAATGGCCTACTCCTGCATCTATTTTCTATGTTTCTATGACCTGAAACATCACCTCAATGCTGTTTGCGCCGATGAGTTACTCCAGCATTTTGCATCTATTTTCCGTGTAAACCAGCATCTGCAGTTCCTTCCTAAGCACGTGCACCCTTTAGCTTGTTTCCACTATGGCTCTACCTACTCCAGCAGGAACATGAAGGACTCAATGACGTTGAATGCTCTTCTAATTTGAGCACTAACTAGTGGAGGTTACTGTGGAAGTTATATGTTTTTCAAGAAGGCATCGAGAACATCCTCAAATCATTTTCTCGGTCTACTTGGTGACCCCCTCGCCATGAGAGAGCTCAGACTAGGGCGAGGGGTCAAGCACGTAAATCATGTGGTCTGTCCATCAAACCTGGCTTAAGGTTTGTAGCAAGGTGGGGGGGGGGGGGGGTCTGAGACAGACCAGTGACATGAACACAGCGCGTAGACAAGTGGACAAAGTAGATCCAATGTACTGGGTGATGTTTCAGATCGAGACCCTTCTATTGAAGACTAGTGAAAATTAAAAAATATATAACCGATTCAAGATAACAAAAATCCCCCCCCTTCCACCCACCCTCTTTCTTCCCCCCCACCCCTCTCCCCCCCGAGCCCAACCTAGACTCGCACCCACTTCTCCCGCCTACCAATCCTTCCTCTAGCCTATGGGACAAACACAGGAAAGTGGGATTAGTATAGAGGGAACACGTTGGTCGATGTGGGCAAGTTGGGCTGAAGGGCCTGTTTCCGATCTGTAAGACTGTGAATTAGAATCTGCCAACCATTTACAAATGAACTGATGGCTGAGTATTTGCAGGAAGATTTCAAATATTGCTCAGTAGTTTACTCCTGAAAGATACCTCAATTGACAATTCAGTTATTTGATGCAAGTGATAAATCTAGAATTCTGAGATATTCAGCTCCCCAAAACATTCCACTGATCTTCTGATTACAATCCCATGTCAATGATCACATTCTACCCTCAAAATGATTGGTGATAATAGTCACTCAACTCACTGACACACAGAACCACAGGTAAAAATGTGATGATTTAGAAAATTGACAATACCCCACCCCAAACAATTGCTTCAACAATGATTCAATGAGTCCATGATACATTCTTGTCACATGTACTGAGGCACAGTGGGATGCCTCGTTTTGCATACAACCCGGTAAAGCAGACCCCACCAAAGCATTACACAAGTGTCGCCAAATTAGGTGCTGACAAAGTTACAAAGGTTCACCAGACTGTCCCATCTCCAAAGACTCGTAGAATAAAGGGGAGGTCATTTAAGACTGAGGAGAGAAAAAACTTTTTCACCCAGAGCAGGGCTCGAAATTAGCGGTTGCCCGGGTGCCAATGACCACTCAAAGCGCCGCCGGGCAACCTAAACACCGAGTCATTTTGCCCGGCTTAGCAACCAGATACTGGTTTGTACCGAAGATAGATACAAAAAACTGGAGTAACTCTGCGGGTCAGGCAGCATCTCTGGAGAAAAGGAACACGACGTTTCGTGTCAGCGACGGCTGTGCGGGGCAAAGATACTAGGGCCGGAGCGAATGACGGGTCCCGAACAGCGGCAGCAGCGGCCGCGACAACGGCTCCATCTCATCCTCCTCCCGCCCCTGCCCGCCCTGATAAGGGCCCCTGCTTGTAAATCCGCTAACGGCGCTTTCAAAACAAACCCTCCCGCACTCCGAGGCCGGGCGGAGGGAGGGATGGGAGGCCTGGGCCCCACACCTTGCTGTTGGCTGGCGGTGGAGGGAGGCGGTGGCGAGGAGTTTCCAACGGCCAAGGCAGTGGGGCGATGTTGTCCGAGAAGCGCTGACCTTTCTTCCTCCCCACCTCGCCCCCCCCCCCCTCTATCTCTTGTACGTCCCCTCCACCCCCTTATCCTGGGACCCCTCCACCCCGCACTGATCCCCATTCCCGCCTCTATTCAGTCCTCACTGACATCCTCTGTGCTCCCCTCCCCATCTACCCCCCCACCCCCATCTATTCATCCTGCGCTGATCACCCTATCCACCTCGAATTGATTCTCCTGCCACCCGCCCCCCCACCACCCATCCAACACTGGTTCCCCAATTTATCCTGAACTTACCCCTTTCCCATCCATCCTGCACTTCTCCTCCATCCATCCTGTACTGATCCCCTATCCATCCTGTACTAATCCACGCATTCATCCCATACTGACCCACCCTCCATTTACCCTGCACCTTCCCCCCATTCATCCTGCACAGACCTTCCGATCCACACTGTATTGACGCCCCCCCCATTCGTCCTGCGCTGATCTCCCCCCCCCACCACCCATCCTGTACTGATCCTCCCATTCAAGAAGAATAGGGGGAACAGTCTGAAGAAGGGTCTCGTCCCTAAAAGTTGCCTATTTCCTTCGCTCCATAGATGCTGCCTCACCCGCTGAGTTTCTCTAGCACTTTTGTCTACCCCCATCCATCCCGTACTGAACCCCCCCCCATTTAACACCACTGACATCCCCGGTGCTCTCCCCTCACAATTTTACCTACTCCAACCAACACGTACTAATTCACCTGCCTCAATCCATCCATTCTGCACCGACTGCCTTCTAACCCCCACCCCTGCCATCTATCCACCCCACACAGATTCACACACATCCCCCTCCCTGACCCTATTGTGCTGGAAATATCTTCAGAGCGAACATTGACTATGTTTGATAACGGAATACAATCAAATGTGTTTTAATTCCCAATGTTATTATTTGTTTTAATCCATAAAAATTGATTAATTAAATTGTTAACTCGTGAAACATTAAAACTGCAGTGTTCGATTGTCACTGCTGCCGTTGACACGTTATTACAAAATTCATTTTAATGGCAAATCAATGCTCTTAATATAGAGTATCAGTACTGTAGTTATTTAATGAGCAACATTCACAACTATACGTGTGCATATATGTTACCATGGTCCAGGATTTATTGACACAGGTTGATCATACGCTGAATAATCCAACAAGATTTTTGTTTGGAAGTGGAAAGAATTAATAGAAATTGCATTCATTGCAATGTGTAAAAAGAGTTGAGATACTGTATTATAATTTTGCTGCATGTCATCGTGGTATATATCATGTATTGATTGATGAATATGTTTAGTTTGTGACTTTATTTGAAGCAGAAATAATATGTGAACGCTTCATTGAGCATAATTCCGACTGGTAACTACGCACTTCGTCCGAGCACATTATCGCACGCGTCATGCAAGCCATCTTAAATGACCACCTAAACTGTCATTTGGCAACCTAAAAGGCTGCCAAGGTTGCCCGGCTGGCAACAGGGAAAAAATGTTACGCGAGAGCCCTGCAGAGAGTTGTGAATTTTTGGAATTCCCTGCCAGAGAGGGCAGTGGAGGCCAAGTCACTGGATGGATTTAAGAGAGAGTTAGATAGAGCTCTAGGGGCTAGTGGAGTCGAGGGATAAGGGGAGAAGGCAGGCACGGGTTATTGATATGGGACGATCAGCCATGATCACAATGAGTGGCGGTGCTGGCTCGAAGGGCCGAATGGCCTCCTCCTGCACCTATTTTCCATGTTTCTATGTACAGGTCTGTAGGTTAATTGGCTTAGTGAAATTGTAAATTGTCCCCAGTGTGTGTAGAGTAGTGTTAAGGCCCTGTCCCACTTTCCCAAGTTACTCACAAACTCTCCCGAGTGTTCCCCTTGATTCGAACTCGGAGAATTACGGTAATAGCCGTTCGTAGGTATTCGGGGCTATTTTTTTAACTCGTGGACATTTTTCAACATGTTGAAAAAACGTCCCGACTTACCCGATGCCCCGAGTTCCTACGGCTGGCATTACGAGACGCTACGAAACAGCTACGGACTCCTATGAGCTCGCTACCAACATTACCAGAGTTCGAATCAAGTAGAAAACGCGGGAGAGTTCGTGAGTAACTCGGGAAAGTGGGACAGGACCTTTAGTGTGTGGGGATCGCTGGTCAGCACAGACTCGGTGGGTGGAAGGACCCGTTTTGTGCAGTAACTCTAAACTAAACTGCTGCCTGCAGCTGCACGTGGCAACAGGCAGTACCCGCTGGGTCCCCCGTCAATCTCGGCGCCCTCCAGCCCGAGCCTGGTCCTTGTGTTGCACAGCTTTAGCTTAGAAATACAACGTGGAAACAGGCACTTATATGCCAGGGGATTGCAGACAGCTGCAGGTCAAATAAGGTTGTTGTAGTAGAGGATTTTAGCTTTCCCAATATAGACTGGGAAAATCATAGTGTGAAGGGTTTAGATGGGGTGCAATTCCTCAAAAGTGTTCAGGAGAGTTTTCTTAAGCAGTATGTGGAGACACGTGAGAGAGCAACGCTGGATCCAGTACTGGGAAATTGGGAAGGGCAAGTAAATGAAGTGTGTGTGGAGGAGCCTTTTGGGAGCAGTGACCACAGTTCGATTAGGTTTAAGATAGTTATGGATAGGGACGGAGAGGGTCCACGTGTTAAAATGCTCAACTAGGGTAAGGCCAACTTTGAGGGTATGAGAGAAGGTCTCGCTCGTTGACTGGAGCAGGATATTAGAGGGGAAAGGAACATCGGCCAAGTGGGATGTTTTTAAAAGTGTGCTGATGAAAGCTCAGGATATGTATGTACCTGTTATAGTGAAGGGCAAAGCAGGCAAACGTAAGGAAGCTTGGCTGACGAAGGGAATTGAGGCGGTCAAAAACAAGTAGGATGCATGGGACAGGCATAGGCAGCTGGGATCAAGTGCATCCCTGGAGGAGTTTTGGGAACTAAGGAGTAAACTAACACAAGGAAATCAGAAGGGCAAAAAGGGGGCAGGAAATAGCTCTGACAGGTAACATTAAAGACAATCCCAAATTGTTTAATTAATACATACTGGGTAAAAGGGTAACTAGTGAGTGGGTCCTCTCAGGAATCAAAGCGGTCACCTCTGTGTGGAGCCACAGGAGATGGGCAAGTACTAAATGAGTATTTCTCCTCTGTATTTACCAAGGAGAACAACAGTAGGATGGAGGAAATTGAGGCAGTCACTGGAAGTGTCTTGAGAGCAGTCAGGGTTACTGTCAAAGAAGTACTGAAGATACTGTCGTGTTTGAAGGTAGACAAATCTCCAGGGCCTGATCAGATATATCCGAGGACATTGTGGAAAACTAGAGGGGAAATTGCGGCAGCCTTGGTTGAATTTACGAGTCGTCCTCAAATACAGGAGAGGTGCCGGAAGGCTGGAGGGTGGCAAATGTTGTGCCTCTTTTCAAGAAGGGCTGCAGGGAAAATGCTGGGAACTATAGGCCAGTGAGCTTAACATCTGTAGTTGGAAAGCTACTAGAGAGTAGTCCGAGGGATAGATTATTCAGGCAGTTGAATGGGCAAGGGCTGATTAGGGATAGTCAGCATGGTTTTGTGCGTGGGAGGTTGTGTCGCACAAATCTGATTAATATTTTTGAAGACATGACCAAAAAGGTCGACGAGGGCAGAGCTGTAGATGTGGTGCACATGGATTTTAGTAAGGCATTCGTCAAGGTTCCGCATGGTAGGCTGCTCTAGAAGGTTACACCGCATGAGATCCAAGGAGAGATAGCTGAATGGATAGCAAATTGGTTCCATGGAAGGAAGCAGAGAGAATGGAGCAGCTGGGCTTGTATACTCTGGAATTTCAAAGGATGAGACGGGATCTTATTGAAACATATAAGATTATTAAGGGTTTGGACACGCCTAGAGGCAGGAAATATGTTCCTGATGTTGGGGGAGTCCAGAACCAGGGGCCACAGTTTAAGAATAAGTGGTAAGCCATTTAGAACGGAGACGAGGAAATACTTTTTCCTCACGGTGAGTTGTGAGTCTGTGGAATTCTCTTCCTCAGAGGGCGGTGGAGGCCGGTTCTCTGGATACTTTCAAGAGGGAGCTAGATAGGGCTCTTAAAGATAGCAGAGTCAGGGGTTATGGTGAGAAGGAAGGAACGGGGTACTGATTGGGGACGATCAGCCATGATCACATTGAATGGGCTCGAAGGGCCGAATGGCCTACTCATGCACCTTTTGTCTATCATCTATTATCTATTGTCAGAGGATGATGGTGGAAGGTTGCTTCTCAGACTGGAGGTCCGTGACGAGTGGTGTGCCTCAGGGCTCGGTGCTGGACCCATTACTGTGTCATCTACATCAATGATTTGGATGAGAACATACAGGGCGAGATTAGCAAGTTTGCTGATGATACAAAAGTGAGTGGTTTTGCAGATAGCGAAGATGGTTGTGAAAGATTGCAGCAGGATCTGGGTCGATTGGCCAGGTGGGCAGAGGAACGGTTGATGGAATTTAATGCAGAGAAGTGTGAGGTGCTGCATTTTGGGACGTCGAACAAGGGCAGGACCTACACAGTGAATAGTAGGCCTCTGGGTAGTGTTGTGGAGCAGAGGGATCTAGAGTACAAGTGTATGGTTCCTTGAAGGTCGAGTCGTAAGTAGATAAGCAGGTCAAAAAGGCTTTTGGCACTTTGACCTTCATCAGTCAAACTATTGAGTATAGAAGTCGGGAGGTCATGTTGCAGTTGTATAAGACGCTGGTGAGACCACATTTAGAATATTGTGTTCAGTTCTGGGCAACATGTTATAAGAAAGGCATTGTGAAGCTTGAAAGGGTTCAGAAAAGATTTACGAGGATGTTGCCAGGACTAGAGGGCGTGAGCTATAGGGAGAGGTTGAGTAGGCTGGGTCTCTATTCCATGGAGCGCAGGAGGATGATGGGGGATCTTATAGAGGTGTACAAAATCATGAGAGGAATAGATCAGGTAGATGCACAGAGTCTCTTGCCCAGAGTAGGGGAATCAAGGACCAGAGGACACAGGTTCAAGGTGAAGGGAAAAGATTTAATAGAAATCCAAGGGGTAGCTTTTTCACACAAAGGGTGGTGGGCGTATGGAACAAGCTGCCAGAGGAGACAGTTGAGGCTGGGACTATCCCATCATTTAAGAAACAGTTAGACAGGTATATGGATAGGACAGGTTTGGAGGGATATGGACCAAGCGCAGGCAAGTGGGACTAGTGTAGCTGGGACATTGTCGACAAGTTGAGCCAAAGAGCCAGTTTCCACACGGTATCACTCTATGATTCTATGACTTAGGCCCACTGAGTCCGCGCAAACCAGTAATCACCCGTACACTACACACTCGGGACAATTTACTATTTTTAAAGAAACCTATTAACCTGTAAGCCTTTGGAGTGTGGAGCACCCTGAGAAAACCCACGCAGTCACAGGGAGAACGTACAAACTCTGGACATACAGCACTCGAGGTCAGGATCAAGCCCGGGTCTCCGGCGCTGTAAGACAGCAACTCTACCGCTGTGCCACCCCTAGTGTCAGCAATAGCTTAAAGATAATCAAATGCAAACAAATTATGGGTTTGGCCAGCAAGCCCAAGCTCAAGCCCAAGATCGTACAAACCCCGTCAGGAGGTCAGGATCGAACTTGGGTCTCCGGCGCTGAGAGGCATCAACTCTACCATTGCAACACTGTGCCGCCCTAACCAACATGCTCTATTAAGCCCCTGTCCCACTTAGGAAACCTGAACAGAAACCTCTGGAGACTTTGTGCCCCACCCAAGGTTTCCGTGCGGTTCCCAGAGGTTTTTGTCCTCCGGCAACCACCTTCAACTAGCATCGCAACTGGCTTCAACTAAATAAATTACCGATTTTTAAAAAGGAAACCACTTTCGACCATTAGGGAGACTGACAAAAACCTCCAGGAACCCTTGGGTGGGGCGCAAATTCTCCACAGGTTTCCGTTCAGGTTTCCTAAGTGGGACAGGGGCATTACACAACAACACCTGCAGTATCGTCATAGCGGAAATTTGCCTTTACAGAATTCACTAATCACTACACAAACACTTGAGATATGGAATCAAATTCACTCTTGCGGAATTTTTGAGAAAAGGCGTAAATAAATCAATACAATTTTTGTTTCCAATGTGCCTCTCTTGACACATGTACAGATGATGCATTGTACTGCAGAAAAACCATGATATGGACTGTTTTCTCCCTGCCTGTTCTGCTTGAAAGTGATGAAGATTCTGCTTGTATTACCACCCCCCACATTCCTTCCATCTTCCGAGATAATTTATTTCCTCCTCACTTCCTCTCTAATCTTTCCAGCAATTATTTTCTATCTATGTCCATTCGTGTTTGACCCTCTCCCCCCCCCACCCACCCCCAAATTCCCTCCTAAGGAAAAAAAAAATCTTCCCATCTACACCTTCACAATTTGAAATACCAAGTGTTTTCTCCCTCTATTCCCAAATTGAACATCCTCAGCCGATCTTTATTCATTGCTACAATTTTACGGTCCAGGGAACTGCCTCATAAATCTCTTCTGTCACCCCTTTGCTGCAAACACATCTTTCCTGCAATCTGCTAATCCAAGCTGCACAAGGCACTTGTGGTAAAACAGTTCCAGCATTACCTCCCTATTCTTAAACACTTTTAACATTTGAGGCCGAAAATGGAGGAGCCACCTCAGCCATTTATTTACTGCACAGCAAGCTGTCACAAACAGCTTCAAAGGTGACCAGGTCATCGTTTCTATGAAACAGGGGGGGGGGGGGGGGCGATTGTTACCAGGACAGCAAGCATAATGGCATGGCATTCACTTTAGACTTTTAGAGATACAGCATGGAAACAGGCTCTTCTGCCCACTGGATCCGCGTCAACCAGCGATCACCCCGTACACTAGTACTAACATGCACACTGGGGTCGGGACAATTTACAGACGCCAATTAACCTACCAACCTGTATGTTTTTGTAGTATGGGTGGATGCCGGAGCACCCGGAGAAAACCCACACAGACAGCACCCGCAGTCCGGATCAAATCCGGGTCCCTGGCGCAGTAAGGCAGCAACTCTACCATTGTGCCACCCCTAGTGTTAGCAATAGGTTAAGGAACGCACAACAAATCATGGGTTTGATCAGAAAACCTGTGCAGTCGCAGGGAAAACATACAAACTCCGCACAGACAGCACTCGTAGTCAGGACTGAACTCGGGTCTCTGGCGCTGTCAGGCAGCAACTTTATCGCTGTGGCACCCCACGATGGCAATAGGTCAAGGGTGATCAAATGCACAATAATTAATGGGTTTGGTCAGGCCACCGAGAAAGGAGGGAGAGAGACAGAGAGACTCAGAGTGCGACTGAGGGTTGTAGGCATGCATCTCCAGTGGAAAGGAATGCAGAAAGGGATCAGCCTTTAATCTGGAGAGCAGGTGACGTGACAAGACATTGAAAGAGGGTTCAAAGGGCAAGTCTGTTAAGGAATGTAGGAGGAAGATTCTGAGATCCATGTGGCATAAGAGGAATAGATAGTGTAATTGCACAGTCTTTAACCTAGAGCAAGGGAATCAAGAACCAGGGGACCCAGGTTTTAGGTGAGGGGGGAAAGATTTAATAGGAACCTGGGGGCTCTTATTTTTTTAAAAAAAAAAGCACAAAGGGTAGCAGATTATATGGAACAACTGCTGGAGGAGGTAGTTGAGGCAGGGACTATCACAATGTTTAAAAAACATTTGGACAGGTACATGTGTAAGAAGGAACTGCAGATGCTGGTTTAAACTGAAGATAGACACAAAAAGCTGGAATAACTCAGCAGGGACAGGCAGTATCTCTGAAGAGAAGTAATGGGTGACATTTTGAGACGAGACCTAAAACGTCATCCATTCCTTCTCTCCAGAGATGCTGCCTGTCCCGCTGAGTTACTCCAGCTTTTTGTGTCCATGGACAGGTACCTGGATCGGGTAGGTTTAGTGGGATACGGGCCAAACGCAAGCGGGTGGGACTAGTGTAGACGATCACTTCGGTCGGCGTGGTCAAGTTGGACCAATGGGGCTGTTTCCACGCTGTATGACTCTAAGCAAATGCACAAACCCTTAAGTTGCTGGAGATAAAAACAAAAAAAAATGCTGGAAGAACTCGGCAGATTAGGCAGTATCTGTGCAAAGAGAAACAGCGAACACTTCAGGCAAAAGATTCTTCATCACAACTGGGAAAGAGTGAAAATGGACACAAGGAGCGGGTTGGGCAGCATCTCTGGAGAAAAGGGATGGGTGACGTTTCAGGTTGAAACCCTTCCTCAGACAAAAAATAAGAGTGAAACAAGGTTCGCTTTAAAAGACAGAAAGGCTAAGAGATGGATTAACAGGACAAAGGAGGAAGGACAGGGTTGTTATGGGGATGAGATGCACGAGTCATCCAATTGATACCTCCGGTGGCAACAGTGAGGAACTCATACCCTTGTCCATTCATGTGAAGCAACACTCTCCCCATCAAGTATACTACACAACATGGTTTCCTAAACTTTGGAAAAACCAAATGCATATTGGGTGATCACTCTGCAGAGGCAACTCTGAAACTACCCGACTCCAAATCTCCTCAAGGTATTCCTACTTTGAAAAAGTGCTCCCAGTTTCCCAACGTTTAGGAAACATTTAGACAGGTACATGGATAGGGCAGGTTTAGGAGGAATACGGGCCAAACGCTGGCTGGTGGGACTAGTGTAAATGGGAAATATTGGCTGGTGTGAGCATGTTGGGCGGAAGGGCCCGTTTCCATGCTGTATGACAGATTTTCCGTCACCTCTCCATGTTTTCCATTGATACTGCCCGACCTGCTGAGCTACTCCAGCATTTTTGTGTCTCTCTTGTTTGTAAACCAGCATCTGCAGTTCCTTGGTTCTGCAAAAAAAATAAAATGTTTGCTTTAACTGGCCAACTGATGACAAAATTAACTCATTATCAAAGTTAGTGATGCAAGTGCAAGCCCCCTTCAATAGAGAACTGCGCCGGCTACTGGCGGTGAACACAAGCGGAGAAAGAATTTTTTTGTAAGCCTGTGCAAAGAAAAACAGAACATTGGTGAGCTAAAAAAAGTTTTATTTCTTAAATAGTCTGCTCAAACATTTTTAAACGCTGCTGAGACTGATGCACTTGAAATGATATTTAAATCCACCGTTTGATAGGAATTGTGATAACACAGGCAGGATTTGCATGGTTTACAATAATGCGTTGGCCAAAGTTAGGGGGAAAGTCTTTGCAGAAGCTGGTTCTGGGAGTTTGTTACACGGGACTATATTCGAGGAACATTTTTCGAACAGTGCAATGTTTGCAAATCACGCGAGGGATGAAAATGAAGGAAATAAAAACAAGCCAGTCAAACTCAGGCTTAAATGCAGTCTTGAAAATAGATTGGAGGGCGCGCAGTGATCCCACAGTGGGCCAGCCAGGCCTGCTGATATTTCAGTGCAACCCAGGTCAATTTCAACCGGAAGAGAAGAGAGAGCGGAAAGAGAATTTGGTTTTAAAAAGCAAAGTGAAAAAAACGAAAGAAAATAGCAGCAGGGCGACGGATTAGGTGAGAATGCAAACTGCAGCTCTCTTGCACGTAGGAAGCATAGACCAAAAAACGGGCTGTCGCAGACTGCAACTGCTCACCAGCCGCTGCAAGGTGAATTGCAGACAGATTTATCTGCACATTAAAACTGAGCAAGAATGCAAACCGTGTCCCTTCCTCCTCTCCCCCTTTCCCCACCACAAGCCGAGCAGCGAGCACTCACCCTGAGACATGCTGGCACGGTGCGATCACGGCGGCGGGGAGAGCGGGGTCGCGCCGGCCCGCTGTGTCCTCTCTGTCCGCTTGGCAGGGGAGCCGCAAGCTCTCACTCTGTCCTATATACAGCGGCGGAGACGCGTCACGCCGCCGGAGGCTGCCCTGTGTGTGTGTGTGTGTGAGTGAGAGAGCGTCAGTGTCAGTCCGAGTCAGCTGAGTGTGGATATGGCAGGGAGGAAGGTGTGTGCATGACAGAGATCTCTCTGCTCTGTGTGAAAGAGGTAGTTGTGTGTGAGAGGTTGTCTGTGTATGAATGTGTGTGAGAGAGCTGTTGTGTGTGAGAGAGCTTGTCTGTGTGAGAGAGGTTGTGTGTGAGAGAGGTTTTGTGTGTGTGTGTGTGTGTGAGAGCTTGTGTCTGTGTGTGAGAGAGCTTGTGTGTGTGTGAGAGAGAGAGAGAGCTTGTGTGTGTGTGTGAGAGAGAGAGAGCTTCTGTGTGTGAGAGAAAGAGCTTGTGTGTGTGTGAGAGAGAGCTTGTGTGTGTGTGTGTGTGAGAGGTTGTTGTGTGTGAGAGAGGTGTGTGTGTGAGAGGTAAGAGGTTGTGTGAGAGAGGCAGGTGTGTGTATGAATGTGTGAAAGATCTCTGTGAGAGAGAGGTGGTGTATGTGAGAGGTAGTGTATGTGAGGTACATGTGTGTGAGAGAGGTGTGTGTGGAGAGGTAGTTGTGTGTGTGAGAGAGGTGAGTGTGACGACTATATATGAAAGAGGTAGCTGTGTGTGAGGGAGACAGCTGTGTGTGAGGGAGACAATTGTGTGTGCATGAGGTAGTTGTGTAAATGTGTGTGTGCAAGAGGCAGCTGTGTGTGTATGAGAGAGATATGCAGCTGTGTGAAAGGTAGTGTGCCTGAGGGGCAATTGTGTGTGCATGAGGCAGCTGTGCGTGTGTGTGAGGTATTGTCAATGTTCAACTGTGTGTTTTTTCTATACAGGCACAGTGCTCATTATTTGATGATACAAACAGCATTATTTGAGGTGTGACAAAAATGCTGGAGAAACTCAGCGGATTAGGCAGCATCTGTGAGAGAAGGAATTGGCGGCGTCGAGATCCTTCTTCAGGCTGACTATTTGAGATGTGCCGGGTAGCAGCTTGAAGTGGGCAATGTCTGGGTCGCACGGTTCTTTGAAGATGAATGCCAACACCTGTACATGTGTGTGCGTGTGTTCCATGTATACACGTGTGTGTGCTCAGTGCACGTTTGTGTGTGCCCAATGTGTGTGTGTGTGTGTGCCCATTACCCGTGTGTGTGTGTGCGCGTGTGCCCAATGCGTGTGTATGGGGTTGAGTTACTGTTGGCAAACTTCTCCAGGTGCACAGTAGAGAGCATGCTGACTGGTTGCATCGTGGCTTGGTTCGGCAACTTGAACGTCCAGGAGCGGAAAAGGATGCAGAAAGTTGTAACCCCTGCCCAGTCCATCATCGACTCTGACCTCCCCACCATCGAAGGGATCTTTGGCAGTCGCTGCCTCAAAAAGGCTGCCAGCATCATCAAGGACCCACACCATCCTGGCCACACACTCATCTCTCTGCTACCATCAGGCAGAAGGTACAGGAGCCCGAGATCTGTTACATCCAGGTTCAGTAACAGCTTCTTTCCCACAGCCATCAGGCTATTAAACTCGCCAACAAACAGACTCTGAACTGTAACAGCCTATTGCACTTTATCTGCTTATTTATGTGTATATTGAACTGAACTGTTCTGTATTTTTGCTTGCTATATTCTGTTGTGCTGCAGCAAGCAAGAATTTCATTGTCCTATCTGGGACACATGACAAGAAACTCTCTTGACTCTTGACTTGTGGGCCGGGGTTTACCTTGTGCCAATTTATCACAGAAACAAGTTTGTCTGTTCGGACTCTGTACACCAGCTGGGCTTAGTAACGATGGACACACCCTGGGAATGTGTGAATTACCCCAGGCTCGCTCCTCACCAGGGTGGTGATCTCTGAGGAAGAACAAAGCAAAACTCCGACATGGGAATAGGCAGAGCTGAGGCATCCTGGGAACAGAGGCCTCTGAAGCAGGTTACTTGCACACAAGGGATTGTGGGATTTGAAGTGCCTTTGTCACCGATTCCTGTTCCAACTGCTCGACACAAAGTGTTGGAGAAACTCAGCGGGTCAGGCAGCATCTCCGGAGAAAAGGAATAGGTGGCGTTTTGGGTCGAGATCCTTCTTCAGACTGAGTCAGGGGAGAGGGAACCGAGAGATATGAGAAGGTACATAGAACAAATGAATGAAAGATATGCAAAAGGACAGATCAAAGCCAGCAACGATGATCAAAGAAAGCTGGAGACCACAATTGTTGGCTGTGGGGAAAGTGATAACGAGTAATATAATCTGAAACTCAGCAAATACAACAACTATGGTGGCGGAGGACAAAGAGAGAGGGGATGTAAGAGTTACTTGAAGTTAGAGAAATTAATATCACACCGCTGGTGCTGTTCCTCCAATTTGCATTTGGCCTCACTCTGACAGTGGAGGAGGCCCAGGACAGGAAGGTCAATGTGGGAATGGGAAGGGGAGTTAAAGTGTTTGGTAACTGGAAAATTGGTGTAAAGCAGCATCTGCAGTTCCTTCCTGCTCAAGACACAATGTGTGTAGGATGGAACTGCAGATAATGGTTTACACCAAAGATAGACGCAAAATGGGGGCGGGGGAAGAGGGAAGGATGGGAGGTGGGGGGATGAAGGGAGAGGGGGGAGGAAGTTGGGGGTGGGAGGGAGAAGGGGGAGAGGAGGTAAGGGGTGAGGGAAAAGGGTGGAGGGGAGGGGAGGGGGAGGGATGGGTGATATCCATGTGATCTCAATTGCTGAGTTCATTGGACACAGTAAAGACCATGGGGCAGTCAACATCCCAACTGTTGTACTGAAGATCTGCTCCCTATAAAAAGCTGAACTCCTAGCCGAACTGTTCCAGTTGTTACAACCCAACTATGTGGAAAATTGCTCGGGTATGTTCTATCATAAAAAGCAGGAGGAATCCAGTCGATCTAATTATCACCTGCACCTTGTGTCTACCCTCTGGGAAATGTTGAGAGTGTTATTAAAATGAACTTGCTCACCATAGCAACAGAAAAGTAGGTGCAGGAGTAGGTGCAAGAGCAGGAATAGGCCATTTGGCCCTTCGAGGCAGCACCGCCATTCAATATGATCATGGCTGATCATCCAACTCAGTATCCTGTACCTGCCTTCTCTCCATACCCCCTGATCCCTTCAGCCACAAGGACCACATCCAACTCCCTCTTAAATATGGCCAACGAACTGGCCTCAACTACCTTCTGTGGCAGAGAATTCCACCGATTCACCACTCTCTGTGTGAAAAACGATTTTCTCATCTCGGTCCTAAAAGACTTCCCCCTTATCCTTAAACTGTGACCCCTTGTCCTGGACTTCCCCACATCGGGAACAATCTTCCTGCATCTAGCCTGTCCAACCCCTTAAGAATTTTGTAAGTCTCTATGAGATCACCCCTCAACCTTCTAAATTCCAGCGAGTACAAGCCGAGTCTATCCAGTCTTTCTTCATATGGAAGTCGTGCCATCCCAGGAATCAGCCTGGTGAACCTTCTCTGTACTCCCTCTATGGCAAGAATGTCTTTCCTCAGATTAGGAGACCAAAACTGTACGCAATACTCCAGGTGTGGCCTCACCAAGACCCTGTACAACTGCAGTAGAACCTCCCCGCTCTTGTACTCAAATCCTTTTGCTATCAATGCCAACATACCATTTGCTTTCTTCACAGCCTGCTGCACCTGCATGCCTACTTTCAATGACTAGTGTACCATGACACCCAGGTCTCGCTGCATCTCCCCTTTTCCTAATCGGTCACCATTCAAATAATAGTCTACCTTCCTGTTTTTGCCACCAAAGTGGATAACCTCACATTTATCCACATTATACTGCATCTGCCATGCATTTGCCCACTCACCCAGTCTATCCAAATCATCCTGCAGCGTCCTAGCATCCTCCTCACAGCTAACACTGCCCCCCATCTTCGTGTCATCGGCAAACTTCGAGATGTTGCATTTAATTCCCTCGTCCAAATCATTAATGTATATTGTAAATAGCTGGGGTCCCAGCACTGAGCCTTGACCACTAGTCACTGCCTGCCATCCTGAAAAGGACCCATTCACTCCTACTCTTTGCTTCCTGTCTGCCAGCCGGTTCTCTATCCACATCAATACTGAACCACCAATACCGTGTGCTTTAAGTTTGTATACCAATCTCTTGTGTGGGACCTTGTCGAAAGCCTTCTGAAAGTCCAGATATAACACATCTACTGCTTCTCCCTTATCCACTCTACTAGTTACATCCTCAAAAAATTCAATAAGATTCATCAGACATGATTTACCCTTCGTAAATCCATGCTGACTTCGTCCAATGATTTCACCACTTTCCAAATGCGCTGCTATCCCATCTTTAATAATTGACTCTAGCAGTTTCCCCACTACCGATATTAGACTAACTGGTCTGTAATTCCCCGTTTTCTCTCTCCCTCCTTTTTTAAAAAGTGGGGTTACATTAGCTACCCTCCAATCCTCAGGAACTACTCCAGAATCTAAAGAGTTTTGAAAAATTATCACTAAGACATCTGCTATTTCTGGGGCTACTTCCTTAAGTACCCTGGGATGCAGCCTATCTGGCCCTGGGGATTTATCAGCCTTTAATCCATTCAATTTACCTAACACCACTTTCCGGCTAACCTGGATTTCACTCATTTCCTCCATCTCATTTGACCCGCGATCCCCTGCTATTTCCGGCAAATTATTTATGTCTTCCTTAGTGAAGACAGAACCAAAGTAGTTATTCAATTGGTCTGCCATGTCCTTGTTCCCCATGATCAATTCACCCATTTCTGACTGCAAGGGACCTACATTTGTTTTAACTAATCTTTTGTGCTTCACATATCGATAAAAACTTTTGCAGTCAGTTTTTATGTTTCCTGCCAGTTTTCTTTCATACTCCATTTTCCCTTTCCTAATTAAGCCCTTTGTCCTTCTCTGTGGGTCTCTGAATTTCTCCCAGTCCTCTGGTAGGCTGCTTTTTCTGGCTAATTTGTACGCTTCATCTTTTTCTTTGATACTATCCCTGATTTCCCTCGTTATCCACGGATGCGCCACCTTCCCTGATTTATTCTTTTGCCATACTGGGATGAACAATTGTTGTAGTTCATCCATGCAGTCTTTAAATGCCTTCCATTGCATATCCACCGTCAACCCTTCAAGAATCAATTGCCAGTCGATCTTGGCCAATTCACGTCTCATACCCTCAAAGTTACCTTTCTTTAAGTTCAGTACCCGTGTTTCTGAACTTACAATGTCACTCTCCATCCTAATGAAGAACTCAACCATATTATGGTCACTCTTGCCCAAGGGGCCACGTACAACAAGGCTGCTAACTAACCCTTCCTCATTACTCAATATCCAGTCTAGAATAGCCTGCTCTCTCGTTGGTTCCTCCACATGTTGGTTTAGAAAACTATCCCGCATACATTCCAAGAAATCCTCTTCCTCAGCACCCCTGCCAATTTGATTCACCCAATCTATATGTAGATTGAAGTCACCCATTATAACGGTTTTACCTTCGTTGCACGCATTTCTAATTTCCTGTTTGATGCCATCCCCAACTCCACTACTACTGTTAGGTGGCCTGTACACAACACCCACTAGCGTTTTCTGCCCCTTAGTGTTTCGCAGCTCCACCCATATCGATTCCACATCCTCCAAGTTAATGTCATTCCTTTCTATTGCGTTAATCTCCTCTCTAACCAGCAACGCTACCCCACCTCCTTTTCCTCTCTGTCTATCCTTCCTGAATATTGAATATCCCTGGATGTTCAGCTCCCAGCCTTGGTCACCCTGGAGCCATGTCTTTGTGATCCCAACTATATCATAATTATTAATAGCTATCTGCACATTCAACTCATCCACCTTATTACGAATGCTCCTCGCATTGAGACACAAAGCCTTCGGGCTTGTTTTTACAACACTCTTGGCCCTTTTACAATTATGTTGAAAAGTGGCCCTTTTAGATTTTTGCCCTGGATTTGTTTTCCTGCCACTTTTCACCTTGCTACCTATTGCTCCTATCCTCATTTTACACCACTCTGTCTCTCTGCTCACACATTTAAGAAACCCTCCACTTCTTATTCTCTGTTTGTTATTTTTTTCTTCTTTCCTCCCTACGTGTTGCGTCTGACTGCTTCTCTTCTCTGCCTCCTGCCTCACAAACAGAGTACTTGCCTTCTCTATTTGAGTCCCTCCCTCCAACCGATCTAGTTTAAAGTCTCCCCAGTAGCCTTTGCAAATCTCCCCGCCAGGATATATCATCTCAATCCTAAATGGCTACCCCCTATTCTTAAACTGTGACCCCGGTTCTGGAGTCCCCCAACATCGGAATTTTTTTTCCTGCATCTAGCATGTCCAATCCTTTAAGAATTTTATATGTTTCTATAAGTTTTCTCTCATCCTTTTAAATTCAAGTGAATATAAGCCCAGTCGACCCCTTTTTTCATCATATGTCAGTCCCGCCATCCCGAGAATTAACCTGGTGAACCTACCCTGCACTCTCTCAATAACAATAATGTCCTTCCTTAAATTAGGAGAACAAAGTTGCACACAATGCTCCAGCAGCGGTCTCACCAGGCCCCTGTACAACTGAAGTAGGACCTCCTTGCTCCGAAACTCAAATCCTCTCGCAATGAAGGCCAACATGCCATTAGCTTTTTTCACTGCCTGCTACATCCTGCATGCTTACTTTCAGTGACTGATGTACAAGCACACCCAGACCTTATTGCACCTCCACTTTTCCTAATCTGACACCATTCAGATAATAATCTGCCTTCCTGTTCTTGCTACCAAAGTGGATAACCTCATACTTATTCACAGAAAATTCCAGAAGATTAGTCAAGCATGAATTCCCCTTCATAAATCCATGCTGACTTTGACCGATCCTGTCACTGCTTTCCAAATGCACTGCTATAACATCTTTAACAATCGACTCGAGCATCTTCCCCTCTACCGATGTAAGGCTAACTGGTCTATAATTTCCCGTTTTCTCTCTCCCTCCTTTCTTAAAAAGTGGGGTTACATTGGCTGCCCTCCTGTGTACAGGTACTGATCCAGAGTCGAGAGAAAATTGGAAAATAATCACCAATGCATCCACGATTTCTAGGGCCCCCTCCTTCTGTACCCTGGGATGCAGACCATCAGGCCTTGGGGATTTATCTGCCTTCAGTCCCAACAATTTACCTAACACCATTTCCTGCCTAATGTGGATTCCCTTTAGTGCCTCTCTCCCACTAGATTCTTGGTCCCTAGCATTTCTAGGAGATTGTTTGTGTCTTCCTTAGTGAAGACAGAACCAAAGTACTTGTTTAACTGTTCTGCCATTTCCTGTTTCCCAATATAAATTCACCTGTCTCTGATCGTAAGGGACCTACATTTGTCTTCACTAATCTTTTCCTTTTTACATATCTAAATAAGCTTTGAGTCAGTTTATATATTCCTCACAAGCTTTCTTTCATGCTCTTCCCACCCCCCTCCCCCTCTTAATTAACCCCTTTGTCCTCTTCTGTTGAGATACATTTCTCCCAGTCCTCTGGTTTGCTTTTTCCTCTGACCAATTTATATGCCTTTTCCTTGGATTTAATATTATCCTTGACTTCCCTCGTTAGCCACGGTTGAGCCGCCTTCCCAGTTTTATTTTTTTGTCAGACAGGGATGAACAATCTTTGGAGTTCATCCATGCTGTCTTTAAATCTTTGCCATTTCATCTCCACCGCCAATCCTTTAAGTATAATTTGCCAGTCTATCCTAGCCAATTCCCGTCTCATACCTTCTAAGTCGCCTTTCTTTGAGTTCAGGACCCTAGTCTGTGAATTGACTGTCACTTTCCATCCTAATGCAGAATTTCACCACATTATGGTCACTGTTGCACAAGGGCTTTGCACAACAAGATCGCTAACTAATCCTTCCTCATTGCACAATACCCAGTCTAGGATGGCCTGTCCTCTAGTCGGTTCTTCTACATATTGGTTTAAAAAACCATCCCGTATACAATTCCAGGAAATCCTCCTCCTCAGCGCTACTACCAATTTGGTTGGCCCAATCTATAAGCAGATTAAAGTCACCCATGATAACTGCTGTACCTTTGCTACACGCATCCCTAATTTCCTGCTTGATGCTATTCCCAACCTCCCTACTGCTGTTTGCTCGTCTGTATACAACTCCAACAAGCGTTTTCTGCCCTTGGCTATTTTGCAGTTCTACCCAAACCGATTCTATAGCATCCAAGCTAATGTCTCTCCTTGCTATTGCATTAAACTCCTCTTTAACCAGCAATGCCACCCACCTCCTCTTCCTTTCTGTCTGAGTAGCAAATACCCCTACTTGTTTAGCTCCCAGTCTTGGTCACCCTGGAGCCATGTCTCCGTAATTCCAACTATATCATATTCCTTAACTACTAACTGCACATTCAATTTAACCACCTTATTACAAAATTACCACCAATAACACGCTCACCATTTCCCAGAGGATGGACACAAGATGCTGGAGTAACTCAATGGGTCAGGCAGCATTCTGGAGCTACAAGATACCGGTGTAACTCAATGGGTCGGGCAGATACTTACCTGGCAGGGGAGAAACCTTGATCACTAAGGAGGTTCTCCCAGGACGATCGCTTCTCGGCCTTTTGGCTAAGATCAAGTGTAGTATCTGCTCTTTTTGTAAAAGAGACTATCTTCTTTATCAGAACAGTTCTGGCGGTTCCTTGGGGACAAGGGCCGTGGATTGCGGAGCGAAATCGTTGACGAGGAGTCGGTCGGCTGCAGGCTTAGAGGTGGATCCATGCTGGTTGGGAAACCAACCTAACACCTTATTCAGCCACAATGTCAGCAGGAGCAGGAGTGCAGGGTATTCGGAATACCCTGCGAATAAGTGTCAAGGACCTCAGCAAGGGGACCCCCTTCTCACGAGACCTGTTCGTGAAGAAGGTCTTGCTAGAGGCCTGCAAATTTGAGGCCAAGGACATCTACTGCCTCCAGGATTTTCCGGGTAACGGATATTTTGACGTTACCTTCAAGTATCCAACGGGATGGCAGAAGGTGATGGAAGTCTTCCGGGAGAGGGGAAATGAAGCTCCTCTGTCGCTGCTGAAAGTGCAGCCGCTCTTCACCCTCCCCACCCAGAAGGAAAGGTTCATTACGGTGCACATGTTTAACCCACATGTGCCCGTAGTGGATGTCCTCACCTTCCTTGCTCGCTACGTTGAGGGAACAGGAGACTGTGTGGATGTGAAGGACATGCACGGGATTTGGACCAGCAAGCGGCAAGTCAAGGTAAAGCTGAGGGTGGACAAGGATGGAGAAATTGTCCACCCCCCCTCGGTTTTCGCGATTGGAGGAAACCGAGGATACTTGAGCTATGTAGGGCAACCCAGGCTGTGCAGGAAATGCAACAATGCACTGCAGTTGTCTGCAAAAACTGCAAGATGGAGGGCCATGAGACAAAGGACTGTCAGGCCATCAAGAACTGCAACCTGTGCGGGGAGGCAGGCCACCTTTACAGGGCTTGCCCTAAAAAGAGCCTGCACCTACGCACAGGCAACAAGAGGAGCTGCTGCCAGCACCCCAAAGGGGGGTGAGGCACCCCCCACCACTGCCAAGACCCCAGCAGAAAGAGGGAACATGGATGAGGACAGCCCCACCACCTTGAGGCCCCCAAGTGCCAGAAGGAGACGCCCAGCATCCTGCCCAGGAGGGAGAGTCGATGGAGGAGGGGGAACAGCAGGAGAAATGGACAATGGTGACGTATAAGAAGAGGGGTCAGCCCAAAGAGCCAAGGCCGGAAAGGAGTGGTAAGTCCAAAAGAAAATCACAAAAAAGGTGTCTTTCTCTTACAGAAGGCAGCAACCTCTCCTCCTCGTCGGAGGATGAGGCGACCGGGAAGTCCCAACGAGGGAGGCAGAGGAAGAAAACAGGGGAGGAAAAGGAGACCGAGAGCAGAGAAGTGGCCGAGGGGCTCCAGCCCCAGGACATCGGGAGCAGTGCAGTGGTTGAGGGGCTCCAGCCCCTGGAGACAGGAATCATCACAACGGCAAGTGGACCCCAGCTCCAGGGGACTGGGAGCAGTGCAATGGCCGATGGGCCCCAGCTCCGGGCGACCGGGAGCAGCGCAGAGGCCATTGGGCCCCAGCTCCGGGCGACCGGGAGCAGCGCAGAGGCCATTGGGCCCCAGCTACAGAAGACAAAGGAAGCGGCATGCCCAAAAGGGGGTGGAACGAGAAGGCCCCCCGCAACGACAACTTTGGTTACGCCACCTGATACTCACCTCACCGCTGGATTCCTGAGCCCAGGAAAGCTGAGGCAATTCACCGAAGCGGTGGGAATGATGGGACATGGAAATGGTCAGTGACTCTAAAGACAATGGAGCTCAAACTGGCATCTTTAAACGTGCGCAGTATAAAGAGCACTGCGCGATGTGTTAATGCCTTACAGTACCTGGCCAAGGTCAAGGCAGATGTGACTTTTCTTCAGGAGTGCGGGCTGCCACACCTCCGCTGCTATCGGAGGTGGTCGCGATGGTGGCCCCACGGACTGTCGGTGTGGTCGGGGGGAAATGACTGTCGTGCTTCCGGCCTGGGGATTTTGCTGCGGGGAGGGAACTTCGCCATCACTGAGGTCAGGGAGGTGGTTGGAGGACGTCTCCTCGTGGTGGATGTTATGTACCGTGGCTCTCCGCTCCGGCTGATAAATGTGTATGCCTCACCCACGCAGAGCGAGCGGCTGGCCGTTCTCCAGCAGCTCCCAGTGCTGCTGGCCACGTCCCGGCAGCTCGTTCTGGCCGGTGACTTCAACTGCATCATTGATGCGGCTGGGCGATCCGGTAGTGCCGACAACAGACTGGACAGCACGTCCAAGTTCCTGATGGAGATGGTAAAAGACACAAAGCTGCGCGATGCCTTCAGCGACCCTGCAGGCGGGTCCCAGCCGCAGTTCACTTGGTCGAGATCGGACGGTTTAGCCCGATCCCGGATAGACTTCGTCTTCACGACGAAGGCCGTCACGGTGAGACACACTGACCTCACGCCAGTGTTCTTCTCCGACCACTGCCTACTTCAGGCTTCCTGTCACCTACGGGAGGACCGGAAGGCAGGCAGAGGGACGTGGAAGTTAAACATGAAGCTGTTGACCCCAGAGAATGTCGAGGAGCTAAAGAGGGATTACGCATGTTGGAGAACGGTGAAGCCCCTCTTTGACTCCCCCACACTCTGGTGGGAAGCAACCAAGGAGAACATTAAGAGGTTCTTCATAATTAAAGGGGTTCAGAGAGCAAGACAGAGGGAATTGTGCCAACTCCAGACAGATTTGCAGCAACTGCTCCTTCTGCAGTCGAGCGGGGTGGATGTGAGGGAGGAACTTAAAGAGTTGAATGACCGGCAAGCTCAGCTCTTCACCTCTGAATCCTCCAAGATCATCTTCCGATCCAGGGTCCGCCATGTGGAGCAGGATGAGACGTGCTCACGTTTCTTCTTCCATAAGGTTCACAGGGGGAGCTCTGTGATGAACAGCCTTAGGGAGGAGGACGGCATGGTAGCATCCTCACAGACAGACGTGCTGAGGATCTGCAAATCCTTTTACACAGATTTGTATGACCAAAAGACCACAGACAGTACCTCCTCCCAGAACTTCCTGTCCTCAATCACGGAGGTCTTGGAGGACAGCAAGCGGGAGAGTCTGGACCAACCACTAACCCTAGAGGAGCTGACTGGCTCCATCCGTTCCTTTGACTCGAATAAAACTCCCGGAAGCGATGGCTTACCGGCCGAGTTGTATTTGGCTCTGTGGGACTGGATGGGCCCGGACCTGCTAGAAGTGTACAACGACAAGCTTCTAGCTGGCAGCATGTCAGACTCCATGAGGAAGGGCAACATCACCCTAATCTACAAGCAGAAGGGGGAGATGAAGGACATAAAGAATTGGAGACCCATAACACTCTTGAATGTAGACTACAAGATCCTGTCCAAGGCCATCGCCAACCGGGTCAAGTCTGCTCTGGGACAGGTGATCCACCCGGACCAAACCTGTGCTGTACCTGGCAGGAAAATCTCAGACAGCCTAGCGCTGCTGAGAGATACCATCGCCTACGTGCAGGACAGACGGGTGGATGCCTGCCTAGTCAGCTTGGACCAGGAGAAGGCCTTCGACAGGATTTCGCACACGTACATGAGGGACGTGCTCTCCAAAATGGGTTTTGGGGAGGGAATCAGGAATTGGATCAAACTGCTCTACACCAACATCCGTAGTGCAGTCCAAATCAATGGGTGGGAATCAGACAGTTTCCCTGTAAGGTCTGGAGTTAGGCAGGGTTGCCCTCTCTCCCCTGTCTTGTTTGTCTGCTGTATTGAACCTTTTGCTGAATCCATCAGGAAGGATGCTGGCATAAGAGGAGTGACATTGCCAGGCAGTGGGGGCATTCAAGTAAAGACCTCCCTGTACATGGACGATGTTGCTGTCTTCTGCTCGGATCCAGGGTCGGTTCGCAGACTGATTAGTATCTGCGACCAGTTTGAGTCAGCCACAGGAGCCAGGGTGAACCGCAGGAAGAGCGAGGCCATGCTCTTTGGCAACTGGCCCGACAGATCTTCCGTCCCCTTCACCATCAAGCCTGACTTCTTGAAGGTGCTGGGGATCTGGTTCGGGGGGGCTGAGGCATGTAACAAAAATTGGCTGGAGCGGATAGCCAGGGTGGGGAGGAAGCTGGAGCTGTGGAGGCAATGCTCCCTCTCCATAACGGGAAAGAATTTGGTCATCAGGTGTGAGGTGCTCTCGGGGCTGCTGTACTTGGCACAAGTGTGGCCTGTCCCTCCCTCATACGCCACAGGGATCACCCGGGCCATCTTCCAGTTCATCTGGGGGTCGAGGATGGACCGGGTGCGACGGGCCACAATGTACAAGTCGGCAGACAACGGGGGTAAAAGCGTGCCCAACGTCGCCCTCATTCTGATGGCCACCTTCGTGTGTGGCTGCATCAGGCGGAGTGTAGAGCCAAGGCACGTGGGCACCAAGTGTCACTACCTGCTGAGGTTCTACCTGTCCCCGGTGTTGAGAAGGATGGGCCTGGCGCAGGTGCCACGCAATGTGCCAGTCAGCTGGACATTGCCGCCCCATCTGTCGTCGGTGGAAGGGTTCTTCCGGACCAACACCTTTTACCCGATGGACATGTGGTCGGCACAGAATGTCCTGCAGGCACTGCAGGGAAAGGACTCTATGGACCCGGTGGCGTGGTTCCCTGAGCAGACTGCCCAGCTTGTCTGGCAAAATGCCTCATCGCCAGAACTCACCAACAAGCACCAAGACCTGGCTTGGCTGGCGGTGAGGGGAGCCCTCCCAGTCAGATCCTTCCTGCACTATCGGAAATTCACTGCCAGCGCACGCTGTCCTCGAGACGGCTGCTATGGCGAGGAGACGGTTGCCCACCTCTTTACAGAGTGTGGGTTTGCTAAAAGAGTCTGGAGAAAAATGCAAGGGTCCCTGGTACGCTTTATCCAGAACAGCTCCGTCACAGAGGACTCTGTGATTTATGGACTGTTCCCAGGGACACATTCAGAGGCTGACATCGAGTGCTGCTGGAGGGTCATCAACTCGGTAAAAGACACCCTTTGGTCTGCCCGAGCATTGTTCACCACCCAGCAGAGCGAGATGTCCGTCAGGGAATGTTGCCGACTGGCCCGCTGCAGACTGCAGGAGTACGTGCTGAGGGACGCACTGAAGCTCGGTGCAGCCAACGCCAAGGCTCGGTGGGGGAGGGCCACAGTCTAACGCCCTTCCGCTGCTGGACATGGGGGGCACGGTATGGTGGAGACGCCCCTCAAAATAAGGGAAGGTATCCCACGCCACTGTAGCACGAGTGGGGGACTGATTTGTGGAAATTTGGGGGAAAGAAATGTCTAAACTGTATTGATCTATTGTACAGCCTCCGAAAATGTCGGATGGATTTTCCGCAAGGTTAATGTATTGTATATATTTATCATTCGATTAAAGTATATTTTGAAATTAAAAAAAAAAAAAAAAAAAAATCTCAGAAACATCGCATCTCCAGAGATGCTGCCTGACCCGCTGAGTTACTCCAGCATCTTGTGTCTCTTAGGTATATACCAGCATCTGCAGTTCCTTCCCTCACCATTTCCCAGCTTGGATTTCACTAGGGCTAGTTGTCTCTGGACCTTGGTCCAAACATGAAGCAAAGGTCTGACTTCTAGAGGTAAAGTGTGAGTGATTGTCATGGAGTAATACAGCAGTGAAACGGACAGCCTGGTGGTAGCAGTGAGGAGAGGGATGGCCCGGATGGTGGGGACCCTTGTATCTCCTTTCCCAGAATGATTCCTAGTTTAGGGAGTATTGGCTGCAAGGAGAGGTGAGACAGATTTGAATTGTTTTCTCTGGAACGCCTGAGGTTGAGGGGAGACATGATAGAAGTACATAACATTCTGAGAGGTATAGAGAGGGTGGACAGTCAGAAACCTTCTTCCCCAGGGTGGAAATATCAAAGCCTAGAAGGTCAAAGACGAGAATATCAAAGAATAGACCTTATAGTCTCTTGAAGACTAGGTGTGAGGGGCAAAGTTCAAAAGAGATGCAGGGCGATTTTTGTTTACAAAACACAAAGCGGTGGAGTTACTTAGCAGGTCATGCAGCATCTCTGCCAACATGGATTGGTGACCTTTCTGGTTGGGAGCCTTCCTCAGACAATGATATCACAATCTTTTTTTATGCAGAGGGTGGTGGGTGCCTGGAACATGCTGCCTGGGATGGTTGTGGAGGCACATATGATTTTACTTTTAAAGGGTTCATATACAGTCACATGGATATGCAGAGAATGGAGGAATATGGATCATGTGCAGGCAGAGGAGATTAGTTTATCCTGGCATCGTGTTCGCATAGACATTGTGGTCCTGTGCTGTACTGTTCTATGTTGTATGTTCTACCTGTGCAAGAACACAGCAGACAGAAGCTGGCCACGCCACCCCTCAAGCGTGCTCTGCCTCTCATCGCCGATCCATGCCATCTAGAGAAAGTTGCCTGACCGGCTGAGTTACTTCAGCACTTTGTGTCTTTTTCTGTAAACCAACATCATGGCTTCTTAGACTTATATTAAAGCGTATTGTGTTTTTTTTTGTTGTAAATGAGCATCTGCAGTTCCTTGTGTCGCCAACCATATTGAAGAGAGTGCCTGTGTGAGTGTAGGGTGATATCTGGGCTGGCGGTAACTGTGGTGGTCCCATGGTGAAACTGATTGCCTCCTCTCATTGACGATACTCCCCATGATAAATGGTTTCTGCTGCCAGAGGTCCATACTCTAGACTGAATCAGCAACCAAAGGAGATGAAGGGGAGGTTCCACATCTCTAAAGCGCAGAATCAAACATTGCTACCTGTACCACAATGACCTTTATTGTTGCCGGGATAAAGTGTAACATGACTGACTGCCCTTGTTGGCTTCACTCACAACCTTTGCACTGGTGCTCTGTCATTATCAAACAAGTTGGACAATAAAGCATTGTTCCTTTATTCTGTAAATGAGGTGATGTTTCAACGATCCGTCAACACTTGCAAGGACAAAACAAAAAACAAATATATTGTTGGTTTCTTCTGTTGATTTTAGCAGTGAGTAATTGTGACTGACTATTTTCTAAGCAAGAAACCGTGGGGCGAAAGGTGAACTGAAAAGGATTCTTCATTGAAAAAACAGATGGACTAACTTGGATTATTTTCTCTGAAATGTTGGATGCTGAGTGATAGGACTATATAAAAATTATGAGAGGCAAAGATAGGGTAGACAATCAGATTTTTCTTCCCGGAGTGAAAATATCAAAGGCTAGAGGTCAGAGCTTTAAGGTGAAAGGGATAAAGTTTAAAGGAGACGTGTGGGGTAATATTTTTTTGAAGGGAGGGTGGTAGGTGTCTGGAACATGCTGCCGGGGGTGGCAGTGGAGTTTAAAAGGCTTAAGATAAGCATATGGATTTGCAGGGAATGGAGGGATTTGGATCATGTGCAAGCAGAGGAAATTAATTTATCTGGGCACCATGCTTGACACGTTGTGGGCTGAAGGGCCTGCTCCTGTGCTGAGCTGTGTGCAATGTTCAAAGAATGCCCAACATTTTTTTTTAAGAAGAATACCATGTAACCATATAACCATATAACAATTACAGCACGGAAACAGGCCCTCTCGGCCCTTCCAGTCCGTGCCAACCATTTGTTTTCCCCTAGTCCCATCTACCTGCACTCAGACCATACCCCTCCATTCCCTTCACGTCCATATACCTATCCACTTTACTCTTAAATGTTAAAATCGATCCTGCCTCCACCACTTCTGCTGGAAGCTCATTCCACACAGCCACCACCCTCTGAGTAAAGAAGTTCCCCCTCACGTTACCCCGAAACCTCTGTCCCTTAATTCTCATGTCATGCCCTCTTGTTTGAATCTTCCCTACCCTCAATGGGAAAAACGTATCCACGTCAACTCTGTCTATCCCTTTCATCATTTTAAAGACCTCAATCAAGTCCCCCCTTAACCTTCTGCGCTCCAAAGAATAAAGACCTAATACATGTAATAAATGTATTACCTAGTAAAGACCTAATACAGAATAAATACATGTAATCAATTATTGTAATAATATATACAATACAAAACAATACCAAAACAAACCCACCACTATTATACAAAATCATCCAATTATCTAAAACAAATATTTTTAAATGTTACACTCTTATACAACCATATTACGATGATTAAGGTTTATTTAAATAGGGACAGATACAAAAACATAGATACACTTGAAACAGTCATCTGATGTATGCATCATAGTGTTTTTAGCCAAAGCTAATTCGCAACACTTGTCCTTAGTAGGGCTTTTGGTTAAAAATGATAATACAGATTAACATTATTAAAAATAGGAAAATGGAAATGGAAATGAGATTAAAAAAATGGAAAAGAGAAAAAGACATACAGAGAGAGCACAGTGTAAAAACTAAATATGAGAACAAGATTGTTGTTGAATTAGCCACAATTTTGTGTTTCTTTTGAATGTGACATATGTAGGGATACATTTCAAGTGGTCTGGCAGTGAGTTCCATAATTTTGTCCCTTTTACTGAAAAGGCAGTTTGAGCAAAAGATGTTCTGCAGAAGGGGATACTACAGTTGCCTTTTGACGCTGCTCGGGTGGTGGATCTGGTACCACTTTGCAGTCTTGATATTGTTTTACACAGCAGCCGGGGAGCAGCGCCATTTAGGCACCTGAAGACCAATTTAACTAAATGTAAGGAAATAAAGTTAGCAAAACTTAGGATCTTATATTTGCTTAGAATTTGACAGTGATGATACCTTATTCTTTTTTTGTCCAGGACTTTCAAGGCTCGGTTATAGAGACACTCTACGGCCTTAATTGATGACTGTTGAGCCTGGGACCATGTGGTTAAACCATAAGATATATGTGAGAGAATCATAGAGTTCATGAAAAGAAAAGCACAGTTAAAAGTCAAACAGTTTCTTATAATCATAAAACAGCCCAAGTTTGCCTTAATGGTTTTACACATTTTCTTAATATGACTTTAAAGTTCAACTGATTGTCTATAATTACACCAATGCTTGTCAATGGTGCATTCCAACCAACCCCCCCCCCCCCCCCCCCCCCCCCCCGGTGCCCGGTGGTCCCAGAAATCCACCAGAACACCAGCGGACAGCACATAGTCCCTCTCTAGTAACCCCGGAAGGAATGTCCAACACCAGGGGGCGTAGCTATAAGGTGAGAGGTGGTAAGTTTAATGGAGATGTATGGGGCCATTTTTTAACACAGGCAATAGTGGGGTCCTGGAACGTATTTCCAGGGGTGGTGGTGGAGGCAGATACGATGTTGCCATTTAAGGGCTTTTTAGATAGGCACATGGAAGTGAGGGGATTAGAGGGATATGGATCCTGTCCAGGTAGATAAGAACAGTTTTACCTGGCATCATATTTGGCCCAAACATTGTAATTCGAAGGGCCTGTTCCTGTGCTGTAATGTTATATGTCATTATAGAACTATATAACATAGAAACAGGCCCCTCAGCCCAACTCATTCATGCTGAACAAGTTGCCTACTTGAGTTAGCCCCATTTGCCTGTGTTTGGTCTAAATGCCTTTAAACTGCGTTTATCCATTTGTTGCAGGAGGTTTGGAAAATTAGCATCCTACACTTGTCTGGAGCTGGATAAATGATATTTGGACACAATTACAAATGGAGGCAACAAAGAACTGCGGATCCTGGCACCCTGAGCAAAACACAAAGTGCCAGAATAACTTGATAGGTCAGGCAGCATCTGTGGAGAGAAATGGACAGGCAACGTTTCGGTTTGGGACCCTTCTTCAGACTCCAGAAGGTTTCTGAAGAAGGATCCAGACCCACAGTGGCGCAGCGGTAGAGTTGCTGCCTTACAGCGGCAGAGCCCCGAGTTCGATCCAGACTAAGAGTGCTGTCTGTATAGAATTTGTACGTTCTCCCTGTACATGTGGGTTTTCTCCTGGTGCTCCTAAGACGTACAGGTTTGTAGGTTAATGGGCTTTGGCAAAATTGTCCCTAGTGTGTAGTGTGTGCTAGTGTTTAAAGGGGGATCGCTGATGGCGCAGACTTGGTGGGACGACGAGCCTGTTTCCACACTGTATCTCTAAAGGAAACTAAAAAAACAAAACCCAAAGTGTCACCTGTCTACTCCGTCCACTGATGCTGCCTGACCCACTCAGTTCTTCCAGCACTGAGCTTTGTTACAAATTGTATGAGACGGACTGTGAATGCACTTCCGTAATGACGGCATCAAGGATCCTTGCTCCCACCCCCACCTCCCCCCAGATCATCTAACGATGGCCACCATGGACATGTGCAGACACTTCCTACAGAACTGTAGGTCATCCATTCACCTCCTGCTAAATTCAGTATATTTTAATTTTAACACACATTCCTAGAACAATGGAAGTTAGGTCACAGGTTTACAATTCTGCAGATGTTTGAGTCTCTGATCTAGCGTTTTGGAGGGAGAGGTAGAGTGGAAGGCTGACATCTGGGGTGGGTATTGCAAATGGGTATAGTGTACCACATCCAGTGCCTTTATCCAAAAACACAGCGGAGCCTGAGGTTGGAAGAGGAATAAGTCAGGTTACTTCACGCCTCAGTGCAAGCATCATATGGAGAATGAACATGCAGTACTATTTGCAGTTCCATCTGAAGTGCAGTGATAAATAGCTAAGGTTGATTCATTACTTGGGCTATCAAACTCGCACCAGTTTATTAGCAATGCTGTCCTAATGTTAGAAGTGAATGGAGCCAGGTGCTGTTTAGCGGCAATTGATTTTTTTTTCTCTCAGAATTGTTATTGCTCGATTCCAATTAGTGATATCAAGCAAGGAACAACGGTCTTGGCATTGAACGTGGGCTATAAGGTTGTGAGTAATACTACAGTAAATCATCGTTATTACGGACATCTTTATAATGGACGTTGGTTATAGTGGACGGAACTACTGACCTTCACCACGAGGCCGGGCTGCCGACACTGACCCCAGCCCCCACCACCCCCTCGGCTGCTTCCAGGCCGGACCTACTGCCGCCACCGCCGACCTTTACCTGCACTCCGGCTGCCCGCGGGCCGCGACCATTGACTGCCGATCCTCACCTCTTCCCTGGCCGCCAGCAGGCTGGGACCATCAACCCACCTGGTCCAGTTCCAGACTGAGAGTCTGAAGAAGGGACTCGACCCAAATCGTTACCTATCCACGTTCTCCAGAAAGGATTACTGACCTGCTGGTTCTTTATTGTGAATAATGCACAGCACAGTTAAATATTGTTACACAACCCACGAATGCACAGTTGCCATATTTTAGTGCCATTTGCAAGGAAAAGCCCAGAGTCCGATCCACCTGCTGGAAGTATTGGAGCGCCCCTGATCCAGGTAAGCCCAGGTAAGCTCCTTCTGTCCACTCGACGTCCCTCTCCTTGCCCGATCTCTTCTGTGTCCCAGGGAGGAAGGGCTTCCTGCAGCCGATAGACAATAGACAATAGGTGCAGGAGTTGGTCATTCGGCCCTTCAAGCCAGCACCGCCATTCATTGTGATCATGGCAGATCATTCACAATCAGTACCCCGTTCCTGCCTTTTCTCCATATCGCCTGACTCCACTATCTTTAAGAGCTCTATCCAACATTTTTCCTCATCTCTGTTCTAAATGGCTTACCCCTTATTCGTAAACTGTGGCCCCTGGTTCTGGACTCCCCCAACATGGGGAACATGTTTCCTGCATCTACCTTGTCCAAACCCTTAATAATCTTATATGTTTCAATGATATCCTCTCATCCTTCTAAATTCCAGTGTATTCAAGCCCAGCTGCTCCATTCTATCAACATATGACAGTCCCGCCATCCCGGGAATTAACTTTGTGAACCTACGCTGCACTCCCTCAATAGCAAGAATGTCCTTCCTCAATTTCGGAGACCAAAACTGCACACAATACTCCAGGAGTGGTCTCACTGGGGCCCTGTATAACTGCAGAAGCACCTCTTTGCTCTTATACTCTTGAAGGTGCTGGAGGCAATACCCCATTCCCTCTCCTACCGGCCAACTCCTTGTGTCCGGAGCCTCCCGCCTCGACTCTGTGCTTCCTCCTGCCTGGCCCTTCTCCACAGCGGTGAACCAGGCCTCACCACACGTGGCCACGGATGGTCTTTGCTCTCGACGGCTGCTGGATCTGTTGTGGATCGACCCCGTGGCACCTTGTAGGAGCATCCCGTCAGAGCATTGTCCTCCAGCACTTTGTGTCCTTTAATCAGCATCTGCAGTTCCTTGTTCTACTACTTATACAATGATAATCCCTCACTCGGATAAAGCAGACAATCGGCAATAACGGACACCATTCCCCTCTCCAATGGTCCATTATAACAAGGGTTTACTGTACTTTCTGAAGGAGCAATGGTTTACAAAAGGAAAAAAAATGATTGTTTTTTATAAAATATGGAATTTTATCTTCATGTATTACTATTTGTGCATATCTTGAATTGATATAAAACAGTGATCACTGAAATGTTGCATACGTGGAAACTACTTATTTCAGAACCTTCTGACAGCTAACATGCTATTGCTTCCGATTAAGTAATTGTTAAGTAATTTTGGCTTGGTTTACTAGTCTTAGTTTTGTTTAATGATACAGTGTGGAATCGGGCTCTTTGGCCCACCGACCAGCGATCACCTTTACACTAGTTCTACCCTACACACTAGGGACACTTTACAGAAGCCAATTAATATATAAACTTGGACGTCTTTGGAATGTGGGAGGAAACCGGAGCACAATGGCTGGTTAATGACTGCACCAACTCCATACAGACAGCACCCGTAGTCAGGAATGAACCTGGTCTCCGGTGCTGTCAATTCTGCAATTGTACCGCTACGCCATTGTGCCGGGCCCAAAGACCCGAGTTCAAATCCTCTCCTGACAGCTGTGGGCTTTACATTCATTTGTCAAAAAAGCCTCAAAGAGCTCATCGTTATAAAGATGACCATAAAATGATCGGAATTTAGTCAAATCTCAGCTGCTTCACCAATGTCCTTCAGGGAAAATAATCTGGCATTCTTTCCTACTGTGACCTATATATCATTTGCTATGGAGAGGGTATGGTTTTCCCCCCCTATCAGGCAAATGGTATAGAAGTGCACACCACCAGATTCAGGGACAGTTTCTTCCCAGCTGTTATCAGGCAACTGAATCAACCCACTACAACCAGAAAGCAATGCTGAACTACTATCTACTTCTTTGGTGACCCTCGGACTATCCTTGATCGGAATTTTGTGTCTATCCTTGGTCGTACTTTGCTGGTTTTACCTTGCACTAAACGTTATTCCCTTATCATGTACACTGAACATGGATCGATTGTAAACATTGTGTTGTCTTTCTGCTGACTGGTTAGCACGGAGGAAAAGCTTTTCACTCGACTCGGTACAGGTGACAATGAACTAAACTTAACTCTTTTCAGAGTGTGTATTTGCGGAGCGGGTCGGGAGAATGATGCACGGGTCTCACTCAAGGTTCATCCCGAGCAGCTGCATAACGGAGGACTCCCTGATTTATGGACTGTTCCCAGGGACACACTTGTGGACGCTCTTTGGCCTCCCAGCAGAGCGAGACCTCCATCGGACAATGTTGCCGACTGGCCCGCTCCAAACTGCAGGAGTACGTGCTGAGGGACGCACTGATGCTCGGTGCAGCCAATGCCAAGGCTCTGTGGGGGAGGACCACAGTCTGGAGTCCTTCTGCAGCTGGACATTGAGGGATAGAATTTGGTGGGGTCATCCCTCAAACAAGGGAAAGGATATCACCCCAGTGGCCACATTAGTGGCAAAAGTGTTTTCACAAGCTCACAAGTTATAGGAGTATAATTAGGCCATTTGCCCATCGCGTCTACTCCGCCATTCAATCATGGCTGATCTCTGCCTCCTAATCCCATTTTCCTGCCTTCTCCCCATAACCTTTGACATTCAAATCAAGAATGTGTCTATCTCAGCTTTAAAAATATCCACTGGATATTTTATGTCAAGACAGATGCAAACACTAATGAGTATAGACACTAAAACTACGTGATGATTTTTACACAGTTTTTGTAAGATAATTTTTTTTAAAGATTAAAAAAAAATTAAAACAAATTTGTGATTCCAGACCAGGCATTGTAGCTGACTCGTAAATTCCTTTGAAATTATCTAGAAAGTCATTTTGAGAAGGTAATAAACGCTGGACATGTTAGCGATGTCTTCATCCCAAACCAAAACAAACTTTAAAATAAAGGGTATTACAATGGGGGGGGGGGGGGGGGGGGGGGGGGGTGGAGGGGGGCGGCATGGCATGGTGGCATAGTGGTAGAGTTGCTGCCTTACGGCACTAGAGGCCTCAGTTCGATCCTGACTACAGGTGCTGTCTGTATGGAGTTTGTACGCTCTCCATGTGAGCCTTCTCTGGGAGCTCTGGTTTCCTCCCACACTCTAAACACGTACAGGTTTGTAGGTTAACTGACATTGGTAACAATTGAGAATTGTCCCTAGTGCGTAGGATAGTGCTGGTGTACAGGAATTACAGGTTGGCGCGGACTCATTGGGCTGAAGGGCCTGTTTCCGCGTTGTATCTAAACTCAACTAAACTAAATGATGATGTACCAGTGATGATGTACCATGATGTGCCAGTGAATGTCCTGTGTTTGTTAATACCCACCACTCAAATCTGTTGTGGACAAGACCCAAAGAGTGCAGGGCACCGGAAAGGTCACAGTTGGACAGGGAAGATGTGAGCATGTGATCCGCTTGACAGCACCCGCAGTGAGTTGGAGGAAGTGGTCATGAGGGCCATGTTAAAACTTAGAGGGGAACGATTGGTCAAGTCCCCTGGAAATAAGCTGTTGTTGGAAGGCAATCAACTCTTTGGTCTGCCCCTAACGTGTTGGAGTCCCAGCACAGTGAGATATCCATCAAGGAATTGAGATATCCACTGAATTACCCACTGAATGTGTAGCCCACTTTTTTAGTTTAGTTTAGAGAAACGGGACCTTTGTCCCACCGAGTTTGCGCCGACCAGCGATTCCTGCCCACTAACACTAGCCTACACAGACTAGGGACAATTTACAGTTTTAGCCAAGCCAATTAACCTACAAACCTGCACGTCTTTGGAAAGTGGGAGGAAACCGGAGCACCCGCGCGGTCACGGGGAGAACGTCCAAACTCCGCACAGACAGCACCTATAGTCAGGATCGAACTACTGTCTCTGGCACTGTAAGGCAGCAACTCTACCGCTGCACCACTGTGCCACTTGACCTAGCCATGTTAGGCAAGCAATATCCAATCCTATTTTGATTGCAAATCTCCATATATTAGTGTCCCAGGTACACGGAGAGCCCAGAACATAAATGGAAGCTACCAATTTTACTTCGGAGGCACGTGAGTGACTACGTGAATAGAAGCCCGTACAGCCGTTGGTGCGTCATGACGTCAGACGTTGGTGCAGTCGGCCGGTTGGAGCAGCAGCGCTCCTCCGAGCGGTAAGTTTAAACGGAGGTAAGGTTTTTTAAATTTTTTTACCACAGGTCATTTTCTGCGACGGTTTGGAGTTCTTGGAGATATGTTGCAGAAAGTGAAGAAGGTGTCGGCGAGGCGCTCCGGGGGTAGAAAGGAAAGTGACCAGGAGAGTGTTGAGGATGGAGGCCCGTCTGGTACACCTGGTCCGGTGCTGGCTACACAGCCAGTGGTTGCGGACCCACTGCCGGGGGGCAGTGGAGGCTTGCACAGTAGGGCGGAAGGCCACTGGCAAGTCTCTGTGGCCCGTAGATGAGTCGGGCCTGGAGGTTATACCCTCCATAGGAGAGTCCGTTTGCTCACGGCTCTCCCACGTCGAGATTTTATTACAAAAGAATGCTCGACAGGGACCAGTTCCGTGAGGAGGAGTGGTGCCCAAGCCAGGCTGATGGAGAGCTTGTGCTAGCAGCACCTGTTTCAGGGCTGCAGAACTATCCTGCCTGTGAGGAGGATGTTCTATCAGTGCAGTTTGCTGACACTGATTCTATGCTGGGGGAGAGCAGTAAAGAAGTTCGGTTGGAGGTAATTCCAAACATTGCTGGGAAGTTTGCTCAGCCTAGAGAGGCAGGAGAGGCGATTGATGGGGAATTGGCTGAAGCCATTCAGTATATGCTCTCCCACCAGTTACAGGAGCTAGCTATGGATGAAGCAGCAAAAAAAAAAAAAAAAAACTATAAAGCTCCTGTTAATTGTGATCTCCTGAAGGTACCGGTGGTTAATCACCAAATTTGGTCACAGATGGGTATGCCTGCTAGGGCTCAGGAGATGAAGTTCCAAAAAGTGCTTAAACTGTTGTCAGCAGGTATTACAGCTGTGGGGAAAGTGATTGATCCAAGCAATGTGGTTGAAGCACACCAGGACGGACTGGGATTCCTTTGTAATGTGTTTTTTGAAATCAATAATATCAGGAGGGCCGCTATTAGGCCAGTGCTTAATCCGAATTTGGCAAGTTTGTGCAAACCAACCAGTGTACCACCACAAAATCTGTTGTTTGGAGGTAACCTTGCGAAAAGGGTCAAAGAATGTCATGAAGATGTTAAAACTATGGCCCCCATTAAGCCGGCTGGTAAGCAGGGCAAAAGGTTTTCTCCGTATTGGAAAGGAACTAATGTGGATGCAGGAGAAGGAACGAGCCGTTCAGGTCTTCAATTTCGGAACTGGCAGGCTGCCAGCATGAAGGGGAAGGTGCCTTTCTCCACAAGAGGACGAGGACAACAAGGTCCGCAAGGAAACATGCAGGTAAGGAATATAACATTGACAGACGATGAATTAACTAATGTTCCTGTTCAAATTGGGGAAGGTTAAAATTGTTTCTCAAACAATGGCAGCAGTTGACATCAGATTTGTTCATACTTAGTAGTATTGAAGGGGTGAAAATTGAATTTTACTCTAAGGACAGTCTACCGAATCAACATTTTCCTAGTCGTAAACTTATTTTTTCAGATGAGGAAAATGTGCTTATTCAAGCAGAGATTCAGTCGTTACATAAGAAAGGGGTAATTGAGCCTTCTGTCTATCAAAGTCAACAATTTCTGTCAAGTATATTTCCCAGATCTAAAAAGACTGGGGGATGTAGAATTATTCTGGATTTATCGAGTTTGCACAAATTTGTTTGTTATAGGCATTTCAAAATGGAGACCTTTACCACGGGCAAACATCTAGTGTCCAAAGGGTATTATATGGCAACCATTGATTTAAAGAATGCGTATTACTCAGTGTCTATTCATGGTGATGATAGAAGATATTTGAAATTTATTTGGATGACTGAGCTGTGGCAATTCAGGGCATTGCCGGATGGATTAACTTCAGCTCCTAGATTATTTACTAAATTGGTAAAACCTGTGTTAGCATTACTTAGAGCTCAGGGGCATGTGGTAATGGCCTATTTAGATGATATTCTGATTGTTGGAAAGACTCATGCTGAAACTCAATCATCAGTTTCAGTTGTTAAAATCACTTTTGAACAAATGGGATTTGTTATTCACCCAGATAAATCTAAATTATCACCAGTCCAAATTATTGATTATCTGGGATTTACCATTAATTCCAATCACATGTTGGTAACTTTGCCCAGGGATAAATTGAATCAGTTAATTGAGGACTGTGTTAATCTCGTTGGAGAACAACGGCCTTCGATTAGACAAGTAGCCAGGTTAATTGGGAAGTTTGTTGCAGCATTTCCAGCTGTGCAGTATGGTCCTCTGCATTATCAACAATTACAACGATCAAAGGAACAGGCACTGAGAATATAAAGGGGCCATTTTGATAGGCCTATGCAGTTGTCGGCTGGGGCGATTGCTGACATACAACGGTGGATAGTACATGTTTCAAAAAGTTTAGGAAGGTTTTGGTGGAACCACCGTCACTGATATTACAGACTGATGTAAGTGCACTGGGTTGGGATGCAACAGATATGTCTTCTAGGAGGCAGATGGAATGTGGATGAGACATCGCTTCTTCAATTAAGAGGGATTAATTATTTAGAGTTGTTGGGCACTTGGTATGGGCTCAAAGCTTATTGTTCTACAAGCAGGGACTTGCATGTGCAGGTCCAGATTGACAACACCACAGCAGTGGCATATGTAAACCACATGGGTGGAGTTAAGTCACAGTCTTGTGATAGACTGGCTAACCAGATTTGGAGCTGGTGTATTGACCAAAATATCTGGCTTTCAGCACTTTGTTTGCCAGGAAGATTCAACACTGTAGCTGACACTAGGTCACGTCAGTTTAATAACAACATTGAATGGATGTTAAATCAGGATGTATTTAACCAAAGATTGTTCAGTATGGATTGCCAGATATTGACTTGTTTGCATCTCGATTAAATCATCAGTTACCTAGATATGTTTCATGGGAACCAGATTTTGAGGCAGTAGCAGTGGATGCGTTTTCGCTGCATTGGGGAGGAATGTTTGTGTATGTATTTCCTCCATTCTGTCTCATCAGCAGATGTTTGCAAAAGATCAAGGAGGACTCCGCTTCAGGGGTATTGGTAGTGCCAGATTGGCCTACACAAGCATGGTTTCCTGTTGTATTACAAATGGCTAGGGAGCCTTACATGATTATTCCCAAGAATAAAAATCTACTGGTAAATCCAGTCACTGGGGATCAACATCCTTTACATGATCGTATTGATCTGTTAATTTGCAGATTTTAAGGAGGCCATACCTGGGGAGAGGACTGTCTCATCGGACTGTGGATGTTCTCACGTTGGCCTGCAGGGATAGTACACAGCAGCAATATATCACCTATATAAGGAAGTGGGAGCAATTCTGCCTACAGCAGAATATTGTATATCACACTGCAGGGATCACGGATGTATTGGAGTTTGTCAACTCTTTATTTCGGCCAAAAATTAAGTTACAGTGCGATTAATTCAGCCAGAAGTGCTCTGTCTTCTTATTTACCTATGAATGCAGAATTGCATACAGTAGGGACACATCCGTTAGTTTCACGATTCATGAAGGGAGTTTTCAATTCTAATCCTCCTAAACCCAGGTATGCCGGTATTTGGAATGTGGGTAAGGTTCTTATGGTTCTTCGCCAGTGGGCTCCGGTTACAAGCCTATCTATAGCCAAATTAACTATGAAGGTGGTCATGCTTATGGCGTTGGTTTCAGCTCAACGTGTACAAACGTTGCAAAACCTACGGCTAGATAGAATGCATGTGTCGGCAGATGCCATTATATTTTATGTCTATGATTTGCTTAAACATAATAGAAGAGGCATGACAGGATGTAAGATTGTGTTTTCAGCATACCCCGCAGATGATCGCTTGTGTGTAGTCTCACATTTATCTCGTTACATTGAGATTACTAAACCTCTGAGAGGAACAGAGTTGGCTTTGTTTATTAGTCACAAAAAAACACACAGTAAGGTGTCGGTGCAAACTATTTCAAGGTGGCTAAAGCAGGTCCTGGCAAGTGCTGGAATTGATACTGATAAATTCAAATCTCATTCCACCAGGGCGGCATCAACTTCCGCGGCAAGGGCGATGGACTTGCCAATAGACCATATCCTCGCGGCCGCAGGATGGTCCAGTGAGCTAATTTTTCAGAGGTTTTATCACAAGCCGATTTCAAGGCTCGGGGTGTTTGCTTATTCTGGTTTCAGTACTGTTATAGTTTCCCCTGAGTTAGAGGGGTTTCTTATGATTTTGTTTGTAAATAAACTGTTGTTCGTTTAACAAATGTTATTATTGATGCATGATTGATTGCTAACGACTTTGAGTCAATCCAGGCAGTGTGAACGTCGGATTTGGGTCTGTGGCGTGAATTCACAGTGGTTTGAAGTCTTCACGTAGTCACTCACGTGACTCCGAAGTAAAATAGTAAGATTAAACGAGAACTTACCAGTTTGAAGTTTGATCTTTATTTTATGAGGAGTTGAGGGACTACGTGCCCTCCGCTCCCACCCTCATAGATCTCATCTGGTAGTTCTAGTTTTATCATCTTACCGTTATACTTCGGTCATTGTTAGCTGTGAATTCATTCCGCTGCTTTGAAGATTGACGCACCAACGGCTGTACAGGCTTCTATTCACGTAGTCCCTCAACTCGACTCCTCATAAAATAAAGATCAAACTTCAAACTGGTAAGTTCTCGATTGATCTTACTATTCCATGCAATAACGTAATAACTAGAGCCAGGATGCTAGGTGCTAAAAAACTCTGAAATAAGCAGCCAAAAAGGCATAACAAAATTACAAAAAAGGCCTGAAAAAGACATTTATTGACAAAAAAAGGCATAAAAGCATATAGTTCCACTACCAGAATATGGTTAAGAATGATAATATAATGGTATTCTACATTAAATGACCAAAGTTGCCTGGTTGCCCATAATAGGAAGATTAAATGAGAACTTACCAGTTTGAAGTTTGATCTTTATTTTATGAGGAGTTACGATGAGGGATTACGTGAAGAAGCCCACCAGCCCGCATACGCGTGAACCTTCAAAGCAGCGGTGTGAAATCACAGAAACCCAGTTGCTGAACTGATTATAGGAAGATTCGAGAAAACTAGAACTACCAGCTGACTTTATGAGAAGGCTGGGAGCGGAGGGCACGTAATCCCTCATCATAACTCCTCATAAAATAAAGATCAAACTTCAAACTGGTAAGTTCTCGTTTAATCTTCCTATTTTACTTCGGAGTCACGTGAATGACTACATGAAGATTTCAAAGCTCTGTGATTTCATGCCGTGAACACGAGTCCATGCCACACACTGCATTAGTTGACCAGAAATGATTGAAAAGATAAAGCATTCAGACATGACATAGGATTTAAAACATGCTGATGCAAATAATAATAATAATAGCGATCCCCACATCCGGGAAAGCAAATTATTGAACAGAACTTAAAATTGAGTTGGAAAATGAACCCGGCCTGGCAATCGGTTTATTATAAAAGGTTTGGAAAGCCTGCTCATTCGACCATCCTGCTCTTGCTCGGATGTGGTCCAGCGGAACCCCCATGAACCTTGCAGCCCTGATGGAGTGAGATTTAAAATATCAGAGTTCACTCCTGCACAAGCCAATACATGTCTTAACCATTTGGAGATGGTCTGCACTGAAACCCTCTTGTGTGGTTTTGTGTGGCTAATGAACATTGCCAGCTCAGTGCCTCTAAAGTTCTTTGTAGCCTTAAAATATTGATGAATATGTGTGACAACACACAATGTATGGTCCATAAGATATGCCAGAATTCCAGCTTTTGACCTAACAACCCCGGTCTGCTATGTTTAATTAGCTCATTACATAGAACGTTATTTTGTAGTTAGATATAACCATTCTGTCCAGCCGTAGTTTATGCAATGACTGGACACGTTGTGCTGAAACTAGCGCCATGAGCATAACTACCTTATATGTGAGCCAGGCCAACGATAAGGATGTAGCTGGAGCCCACTGGTGAAGCACAAAGTTAACATCCCATACTTCCGTGTACCTGGGCCTGGGAGGGTTTGCATTAAAGATACTCTCCATGAATCTGGATATCAGAGGGTGAGACCCGACAGAGTGGTGTCCCGATCCCAGCAGCAAATATGCTGACAAGGCACCTTTGGCACAGTCAATGGCACTATAACTTAAACTTTGTCAATGAATAATTTTGAAAGAAACTCCAAAACGTCAGTTATTAGAATTTAAACAAAACACTTCACATCTCCTGATGTAGGAAATGTACTGCTTCTTGGTGCTATCTCTGCAAGTTGCAGTGATCATGTCCATGGTTCGGTCTGACAACCCGACCCTCAGGACAGGTGTTTTTAGAGTCTGCAAATCAATAAATTGATTTGATATGCAGAGGGTGGGCTTCCCGAGTCACGGGATGAACCCGCACATGTCTGTGTTTCAGAAATAACCATATAAGGTTCTATTATCATTCCCAACATCAGCGGGAACCATGGCTGCGTAGGCCAGTCATGCACTATCAAAATCCTGGTGGATTTTTGCTGGATTTTTTGCAAGACCCGTCTGATGCGGCAAATTGGAGGAAAGGCATAAAAGCACATTCCTCCCAAGTGTAGCGAGAATGCATCCATCGCCACTGCCCCTCCGGTGTTCCATACCGAGCAACAATGTCGGTAAATACTTTATAATCCAACATCCATTCTGTGTTGTCATTGAGTTTGCGTGGCCCGGTGTCCGCCACCATGTTAAACCTACCCGGCAAGTAGGTAGCTGAAATCCAAATGCTTTTCACCATATACCAGTGCCAAATAACGTTAGCTAAATTATCTCAGGATACTGACTTGATTCCATCCATGTGATTAATATATGCCACCGCTGTAGTGTTGTCAATCTGTAGTTAAAACATGCAGACTACGGAAGTCGGTAGATGGTTAGCCATGCTAGTATGGCTAGCACTAACTACACTAATACTAAATGTCGTTTTTTCCTTCTTTGTGCACAGTACTAATTTCATAACCTATCCTCTTTCCTTCTCTATTATAATCTATCATTATTATTTTCAGTTTGAATGGAGTTACAAATTGGATCAAAGGAGATATACACATGAGAGACATTCAAGGGTCTTAAAATTCATCTATTCGGAGTTTGGGTGTAAGGTTGGGTCTGTCAAACTGAACCATTGGCTCTATTATAGACCCCCATAGACAAAAGATGCAAGATTTTAAAATAATAAGGGGAATGAGGGATTAACGTTTTCTAGCTGGAACGTTAAAGGTATTAATGAGCCAATTAAGAGAGGTAAAGTACTAGCACATTTAAAAGCAATTAAAGCTGATGTGATTTTTATTCAAGAAACACATTTAAAAAAGATGCCGAGCATAGGCTGAAAGCTAAATGGATAGATAAAATGTATCATTCTTCTTTTACACACAAATCCAGAGGCGTAGCAATATTATTTTGTAAAGGCACTTTATTTAAACATACATCAACTATAACTGACAATGGTGGTAGATACATTATTGTAATAGGAGAATTAAATGCACAAAAATGATTTTTGTCAATGTATATGAACCAAATCCCATTCCAGTGACTTATTAAATGCATTTATGGATACAAGTAATATTAAAGATGTTTGGAGAGTAGAAAATCCAACTGGACAAAAATATTCATTTTATTCACCTGTACATAAAACCTATTCAAGAATAGATTATTTTTTGGTTTACGCTAAACTTATCTCACTTACTTATAATGCAAAATACCATAATATTACAATCTCAGATCACGCACCTTTAACATTTATGATTAAAATAAATGGTAAAACGGAAAAACAGGGACAATGGAGATTTAACCCACAAATTTTAAAAGACAAAGTAACTCAGGAATATATTATAGAACAGATCAAGATTTTCTTTGAAATAAATGATAAACCGGAAATATCTTCTTCCCTATTATGGGAAACTTTTAAAGCATATGCCCGTGGAATTATGATTTCTTCTCAAGCATTTTATAATAAAGAGAATCGGAGGGAACAACAGGAATTGGAAAAGGAGATTAAACAATTAGACACAGAGAATGCTGCTAATCCATCCATAATAAAACATAACAAAATCGCTGCACTGAAATATAAATTAAATAAAATATACTCAGATCAAGTTGTAAAACTCTATCAATACACTAAACAATTACAATTTGAATTTGGAGATAAACCTCAAAAATTATTGGCTCGTCAATTACGGAAGATGGAGGGAGAAAAAATAATCCATAGGATTAAATCATACAATGGCGAACCATTAGTACAACCTAAAGATATTAATGAGAGATTGTTGCAATATTATAAAAAATTATATTCAGCTTAAACAACATAAAACAGGATAGGAATAGAAGCATTTAAAAAAAAATGTATTCTGAATGGGTTGGATTCACAAAATAGAGAATCACTAAATACTGAAATATCAGTAAAAGAAATCGAAGAATCTATCAGATCATTAAAAAATGGTAAAACACCGGGACCAGATGGTATTGGTTTGGAATTTTATAAAACATTTTATGACCTGATTGCACCACGTTTGAAGATACTCTATGAATACATTTATACCCACCATAAACATTAAATGAATCTATTATAACACTTATACCTAAAATAGACAAAGATCTGGATGACCCAGGATCATTTAGAGCTATAGATCTTTTAAATACTGATCAAAAGGAATAAACGGAATAATGGATGATGAATTATGTATAACAAATCATGGATATATCTCCAACGATGGATAACTTTTTAATACTCCAGGCACTTCCTTATTTTCGATATTTTACCTCTATATTATTTTTCTTACTTATTAAAAAAAATGTATAGAAATATAAAGTCTTAAATGTTAATATTAACAATATTACAAATGTATGTAAGAAGTATTTTCTATTAATATGTATTTACAACTAATAAAAAATATTCATCAAAAATACTGATCAAAAGATACTAACCAAAATATTAGCACAAAGGCTAAGCACAGTTATTAATAATTTATTCACCCGGTCAAACAGGATTTATACCAAAATGATATTCCTCATATAACCTGAGAGGATTATTCCATATTATATATTCGAAAAGAGGTATTAATAAAGACCTAGTAATTATATCGTTAGATGTGGAGAAAGCCTTTGACCAGGTGGATTGGTCTTACTTGTTTTCGGTTATGGAAATTTATAAGTTGGGAGAGAAGTTTATTACTTGGGTTAAATTATTATACACTAATTCAACAGCCAGAATACTAACAAATCAAATGCTATCAACTAAATGTAATTTATTCCGAGGCTGCAGACAAGGTTGTCCTTTATCCCCGCTATTGTTTGCACTTGCAATAGAACCATTAGCTCAACGTGTGAGATTACATTCTGAAATATATGGGTATGACACCAGAGATACTGAAAATAAAATCTCCTTATATGCGGATGATGTATTACTCTATATTACAAAGCCGGAAATTAGTATCCCAAATTTACTAAAATTAATTACTGAATTTGGATTATTTTCAGGATATAGTATTAAATGGAATAAAAGTGAACATGCCAATAATGGTAAATAACATACATATACTACAACAATTTCCTTTTAAGATAGCAAATGAAAAAATCAAATATCTTGGAATTTATGTAACAAAAAGATTCGATTCTTTATTTAAATCCAATTTTCCACTTTTATTGAATAAATTAAATAAGAATATTTTATATTGGAAAACATTACCTATTTCAATGCTGGGTAGAATTAATGCAATAAAAATGATTTTTCTCCCGCAATTACTATATCTCTTCCAATTGATTCCGATATATCTTCCTAAAAAATTCTTTAAGATGGTTGATTCTATAGTCACCAACTTTATCTGGGATTATAAGAGCCATAGAATAAATTAAAAACATTTATGTAAATCAAAAATAAATGGAGGTCTAGCACTGCCAAACTTTATGTTTTATTACTGGGAAGTTAATATTAAAAATATGAATTTTTGGATAGTAGAGACAGATAAACAACCAATCTGGTTAAAAATTGAAAAAGAAGATTGTTCGCCTTTTGAAATTAGTTCGATTTTATTCGCTAATATTAAACTAGGTAAGAAAATTTATAGTTAAAATCCTATAATAGAAAGTGGGATACGTATCTGGAAAAAAATAAAGAAAACATTAAAATTGAAATGTATACCACTAGCCCTAACCATTGTAAATAACGTTACATTTAAACCTTCAATCATGGACAAAGGTTTTTTACAATGGAAAAACTATGGAATTAATAAGATGGGCGATTTCTATAGGGAAAACTCCTTCATGTCATTTCAAGATTTACAACAAATTTATGGATTACATTCAAAAGATTACTTTAAATATTTACTTAAAAAATATTTAACAAATAAATATTTAACAAATAATAATTAGAGACTGTGTAAAAGCAAACACACAAGAAATCAGAAATAGAAAGACAGAAATTTTAGATGAATGTCTAAATAAGCACCCGAACACAGAAAAATTTATATCATATATTTATAACATTTTATTGGGAAACGATGTTCCAATGACAGAAATATATAGACAATCATGGGAAAACGAATTAGGTCAATTAATCAGACTAGAAGTATGGGATGAAAGTTTACAACATATACACCATTGTTCATTAAATGCTAGACACTCTCTTGTACAATTTAAAATATTACATAGATTACATTATTCAAAATCCAAATTACATAGTATTTTTTTCAAACGTATCTGCCATATGTGATATATGTCAACACTTAGAAGCTAAGTTAGCGCATTCATTTACAAATTGTATAAAAATTGCTAAATTTTGGACAGAAATATTTAAGATAATTTCAAATGTTGTTAATATGAATCTGATCCCCGACTCAAAATTAATAATATTGGGAATATTAGAAACAGATCAATTAATAACAATGAATCAAAGAATTTTTATTGATTACAATTGGGAAAAAATTAATATTGAAATTCTGGAAAGGTCCTACATCCCCCACAACCAAAATGTGGATTACAGGAATGTCGGAGACACTTCATCTGGAAAGATTAAGGCTTCTCCTACTGGACAAGTTGGATCTTTTCAGAGGGATATGGTCTCCATTTATTGAATATTTAAAGGGTCAAAATGGGTCGATGCGAGAGCCTAACTGAAGCCTGAATAAAGGAATGGATGAAGAATCATATATAACAAATCATGGATATATCTCCAATGATGGATAACGTGTTTAACACTCCACTCATTTCTTTTTTTTTTGATTTTCTACTTTAACTTTATTTTTCTCTATCTTTTCCTATCTGCAATAAAAAATGTATAGAAATACAAATAAGACATAATTGTTAATATTAATAATATTACGAATGTATGTGAGAAGTATATTCTATTAATATGTACTTACGGCTAATAAAAATATTTAACAAATAAAACATGCAGAGTATGCATATTCCCACAATACGATTGTAACCCATAAAAATGCCCCCAGCGTCTCCAGGTAGTTGATACCATGTCACTGAAGAATTTGATAACTCATGCACATCCCATCTGCCACCGCAACTAGGGATGGTATAAGTAGCTCCTCATCCTAGAGCACACGCATTAGTTTGTAATATAACTGGAGTTTTATTGGCCAAATGTTACTGGAGAAATGCCGAATATTGGTCGTCCACCATTGTAATTCTGATATAGCTTCAGCTGGTAATAGCATAGGTTTGTTAAAATGACCTAAATGGTATTTGAGTGCTTGCTCCTTTGCACGTTGTAAATTCTGATAATGCAAAGGACCAAATTGTGCAGCTGGAAAAACAGCCACTAATTTGCCAATTACATTAATCACCTGTTGAATAGATGGCTGTTTCATAATAACAAGGTTGCTACAGGCTTCTATTGATTCTAATCTCTTGCCCCAGGGCAAAGTCACAGACATATTAATAGAGTTAATGGTAAACCCCAAATAGTTAATAACTCTAGTTGGTATCAACATGGATTTAACTGGATGGATGAAAAACCCCAACTTCGTAAATATGAGTTTAGTGGCAGAAAACAGCCAATTTACCCCGTTTCAGTGTTTTCCCTCTGATGAGAAAATCATCCAAATATGTCATGACGATGTGTTTTTGAGCTCTAAGTGGCCCAAGCACCAGCTTTAACAATTTGGTAAGTAACCTGGGACTGAACAACGCTTTAAACTGCCAAAGTTGCTCTCATCCAGCTAAATTTCAAATATCTCTGGTGATTCCTGTGAATGGGCACTGAATAGTATGCATCTTTGAGATCTATGCATGCTATAAAGCATCCTTTGGAAATCAGTTGTTTTGCAGGAACAAAGTTTTCCATTTTGAAATGTCCATACTGCACGTAAGAGGTAGTTGTGTTAAATCAAGGATTATCCGACATCCTCCATCTTTCTTTTTTGGAGGCACAGGGTGTCGTCGCCGGAATGGTGAAGCTTTGCTCGTCGTGGGTGCTTTAATTAACCCGACAGCTTTTACTTCCTCAACTAGATCTTTAACGTGTTTGGATATCTGCTTATATATCCAAACCTTTTTGTTTGGAAAATTCAACTTGGAACCCTTGTATTCTGTGCAGTATAAACTAATCTGATGTTATCTATTGACATTCGTGCAAAAATCAAGTGTAATCTATCACCAACTTGTAACTGGTCCACACACCCCGTGTTTCGGAAAGAACCAGACCCACCTACCTCCATGGTTACCGGTGGTCTTATGGCAAGCCCAAAGGCCCCTGAAGCGGGTTCTATTTCCGTCCTCGAGATTTGGAGGGTAAGACTGCTGGGGTACGTGGATTGCGAATTTTCCCTGAGGCCCAGCTTGGGCCTTGGCCTAAAAGACCTCTGCCCTGAGAATCAGCTTTCGAGCTGCCACCAGCTTCAGTGAACCACTTACTGCTGAAGGAAGGCTTAGGGGTGTTGGCGCCGAAACTGTGAAGCTTTGCTCGTCGTTGGTACTTTGATTAGTCCGACAGCTTCATCATCCAGGTCTTTTACCTGTTTGGGTATGTATTCCCCGAAGAGAAGATTCAGCGGCTGGACATTGCTGGCCTTACATAAGCCTGCAAATTTGGGATTCAAGGCAGTTCTGATGGCATTCTTCTGAAAGCAGTTCATTTCAAAGTGTGCATTGCACATCAACGCAAGGGCCCGCCATCCACAGAACTGGCAAATGCTGTGATGCCAGAGGCCAGTCATTTTAAAAATTTGTTGGAGTTTTATTTCCTGGGTTTTGACGCCCCCTCCAATGTCTCCCCAGATAGCGCTGTTCACTGCCGGCACTTTCAGGAATGTACAATTTACAGGTGTATGGCATTCTGCAGATGATGTGACGTGAGGTAGCTGATGCTGGAAGCCAACTCTGCTTGCAGCAGCTGCTTTGTTTGCGAGGGTATCGCAAACCTTGATGCCATGACAGACAATTCGTGAACCTCACGCATGTATTCCACTATGGTCCACGGACATACTTCCGAATTTGGAGTCAGTCATACACTTACCCCTGGCACTCCCCTCCATAGAGAGGGAGATTGTTAAGCAGCCCTGAAACAGGCGCTGCCGCAGGTCCCCGAGGAGACCTGCGCTGATATGGCACCGTTTCACGGAGCATATCATGATGGAGCATCCTCTGTGGGATGAACGCCCGAGGACGCTATCCATGCTCCATCTGGGATCAACGCCCGAGGACGCTACCCATGTTTGTTTGAGGGGAACCCTCCTGGCCTGATTCGTCCGAGTCCACAAGCCTCTCAGACTCCGTTTGGCTGTACACCCTTTCGAGGTTGCTATAGTCTGAAGTCGCTGACCGCACTGTCAGCGACTCGGGTAGCGAACCTGCCGGCCGCCAGCCACCCACCCTCCCGCGGTCCTCCGTAGCCAGTTTCCCTGCGGCCCATCTGGATTTCGCCCTGGATATCCTTATCCGCAGGAAACTCTGTAAAAGAGGACTTCCGGTGGTGCTATGGAGGGCTAGAAAGTAACGCCAGCCAGCTCCGTGTAAAAAACAAGGGAAAAACCGAGGAGAAAAGACCTACCTGTTGCCTGCTGTTTCTGCACCGGCTGCCGTGAGTGACGTCACCAGGCGTGCGACTCGTAATGTCAACACAGTGCAGCCCACCCGTGGATAAATCCAAACTCCGGTACACAAGGCTGAAAACGGCAGAACAAGAACAAGGTCGGACTGGAGCCTCGGGCTCAGGTAGGACACTTTCCCTAGGAGATGTGTCGAAAAAAATCGAAGAAAAAAAATTGGAAATTGAAGAACTTAGTTTTTTTTGTACAAGAAATGGCAGAGTTAAAGAAAGAAATAAAGTTGGAATTAAAAACTGAACTGGCAAAAATGAATTTTAAGGAAGAAATAGAAAAAATCAAGGAGATGAAAGAGTTAAAGTCTGAAATCAATATCTCAGCTACGGAATTATCTGACACATTGCGAAAGGAAATTGCAGGAATATTGGCGGATCAAGTTGCAAATATAGTGGAAGAGATGAATGATAAAATCCAAAATAAGATGGAAACAGAGCTGGAACCTGTGGAGGAAGAACTCAAGGAGCAGTCGACAGCCATAAAGAATCTTGAAGATCTAGCCGAAACAAGTGCTCAGACTATGAAAACGCTCCACAAAGAAAATCAACGTCTATCTGATAAACTGGGCAAAATAACTGATAAATGTACCGAGTTGGAAGGACGCCAGAGAAGACAGAACCTAAGGATCGTGGGTATTCGAGAAGGGAGAGAAAAGAATCAAGATACCCGAGAGTTTACTGCAAACTTATTGCAAAAGGTTTTATCTCTGGAACAAAAGCCTTTATTAGCCTGAGCACACAGAGTAATGAGACGTTATACAAAGCAAGACGCCCCTCCAAGACAAATGATAGTAAAAGTCCAGTATGATCATGTCCTGGAGGAGATGATGAACAAAATTGTAAAAAGTAGAAATCTTACATACGAAGAAGATTCGATCAGCATTTATCGAGACTACCCAGCAGAGGTCTCCAAGAAACAAAATGCGTTCAAGGAGACCAAAAGAATTTTGAAGGAAGTGAAGAATTTGAAGTACAGTCTGAGGTACCCTGAGAGTCACCTACAACCAGGAAGAACATTATTTCAAAAACCCAGCGGATGCAATGAACTTTGCCCAGGGGATTAAGGAACGAGAGGAAGACTGAATTAAATCTTCAAAGATGAACTATATCAACAAATAAATTGTATTTTCAGGATTGGAGTGGACTATGGACTTGTGGCACCTAAAGAAGATGGAGAAGGATGCTGATTGGAGACTCGGATTGGAGATACGGATTGGAGACTCTCCTATGGATACTAACAATTAGAATAATAACACTACTAATATTAATAACTAACAAATACTAAAATTTATACAGCGGTATTATTATTAATTAAAGCTGATAACTACCAATTAATAATTAACAACTAATTATAGCTGATTTACTTAGAATTAGGTAAACAGTAAATATAATCACATAGAATATAAGGTTTGACTTCATTTATCCCCCCTGGCACTTTTTAAAAAATTATTATTTTTTATTTTCCTCCCCTTTTTTTAAAATTTTTCTTTTATTATATCTTTTAATATGTATTAAGTATAGATATTATCATATACTTGACTGATGGACCCTGTACACATCAGAGTTTAATATTGCCAGTTAAAATTTTTTGTGGAATAACAGTTTTAAGGAACCATGGAGATGGATAAGTTTGTAACATCAACTACGGAAGTCGGTAGATTGCTAGCCATGGTAGTATGGCTAACACTAACTACACTAATATTAGATGTAGTTTTTTCTCTCTTTGTGCACCCTATTAATCTCTTAATGTATCCTTTTTTAAAAATATTATTCTTTGTTATTATTGTTTTATATTTGAGTGGAGTTATAAATTAATACAAAGGATGTATATATACGTGAGAGATACCCAAGGGTCTTGAAATTCATCTATTCGGAGTTCGGGTGTAAGGTCGGGTATGTCGAGCTGAACCATTTGCTCTATTATATACCTCCTTAGATAAAAATGCAAGACTTAAAAACGAATATGGGGAATGGAGGAATAACGTTTTGTAGCTGGAATGTTAAAGGTATTAACGAACCAATCAAGAGAGGTAAAGTATTAGCACATTTAAAAGCACTTAAAGTAGACGTGGCGTTTATCCAAGAGACACATCTAAAAAAAGATGCAGAGCATAGATTAAAGGCTAAATGGATTGACAAAGCATATCATTCTTCTTTTGCACAAATCTAGAGGTGTAGCAATATTAATTTGTAAAGGCATTTCATTTAAACACGCTTCAACTATAACTGATATTGATGGTAGATATATTATTGTAATAGGAGAATTATACACACAAAAATGATTTTTGTCAATGTATACGGCCCAAATTTTGACAGCCCACTGTTTTTTTAAGAAAATATTTAATACTATCCCAGAATTACCACAACACAACCTGAGCATTGGAGGAGATTTAAATTGTACACTAGATCCTTATTTAGACAGATCATCAAGACAACGGAAAATTAAATCGCATTCCAGTGATCTAATAAATGCATATACAGATACCAGTAATATTAAAGACTTCCGGTGGTGCTATGGAGGACTAGAAGGCAACGCCAGCCACCTCCGTGAAGAAACGAGAAAAAAACGGGGAGAAAACGGGGAAAAAACCTACCTGCTGCTCCTGCTGCTTCTGCATCTGCTGCTTCTACACCGGCTGCCGTGAGTGACGTCATCAGGCGTGCGACTGTAATGTCAACACAGCGCAGCCCACCAGAGAGATCCAGACTTCGAATTTTTAAAAAAATGGCTGAACCCGAGCCCGACTGAAGCCTTGGCCTCAGGTAGGACACAGTCCCTAGAAGATGTGTCTAAAATATAGGGAAAAAAAAATCGGAATTGGAAGAACTCAAAAAATTTTTGTGCAAGAAATGGCAGAATTAAAGAAAGAAAGGAAGTCTGAATTAAAGATGGAATTGGAGAAAATGAACTTTATGGAAGAAATGAATAAAATCAAGATTGAGATGAAGGAGTTAAAATCTGAAATTAATCTCTCAACTACGGATTTATCAGAAATGCTCCGAAAGGAAATTACAGAAGTAGTGACTGAAAAATTTGCAAGTATAATGGAAGAGTTGCATGAAAAAATTGAAAAAAAGGTGGAAAAGGAAATGGAACCAGTGCTGGAAGAAATTAAGCTACAATCAACATCCATAAAAGACCTTGAAGAATTAGTCCAAACAAATACTCAGACTACGAAAACACTCGTCAAAGAAAGTCAACGATTATCCGACTTACTGGGCAAAGTTACTGATAAGTGTACTGAGCTGGAAGGACGCCAGAGAAGGCAGAACCTAAGGATCGTGGGTATTCGAGAAGGGAGAGAAAAGAATCAAGATACCCGAGAGTTTACTGCAAACTTACTACAAAAGGTTTTATCTCTGGAAGAAAAGCCTTTGCTAGCCCGAGCACACAGAGTAATGAGACGTTATACAAAGCATGATGCTCCTCCAAGACAAATGATAGTAAAAGTCCAGTATGATTATGTTTTGGAAGATATGATGAATAAAGTTATAAAAAGTAGAAATCTTAAATATGAAGAAGATTCGATCAGTATCTACCGAGACTATCCAGCAGACGTCTCTAAGAAACGGAATGCGTTTAAAGAAACCAAAAGAATTCTGAGGGAAGTGAAGAATCTGAAGTACACTTTGAGATACCCAGCAACACTGAGAGTCACCTACAATCAGGAAGAACATTATTTTAAAAATCCAGAGGACGCATTGAGATTTGCCCAAAGGATTAAGGAGCGAGAAGAAGACTGAATGTAACCTTCAAAGATGAATTAAAGGAACAATTAAACCGTATTTTCAAGATTGGTTGAAGACTCCAATAGACTATGGACTTGTTTCATCTAAAGAAGACGGAGAAGGAGGCGGATGGGAAAATCGAGGAGATTTGGATTGAAGACTTTTCCATGGATACTAATAATTAGAATACTAACACTACTAGTTTAATAATTAACATATATAAACATATATTAAATTTAATACACTGGTATCATTAATAATTAGTTAATAATTGCTAATTATTGATTAATAATTAATCATAGCCGACGAACTTAGAATTAACTAAATAGTAAATATAAATATACAAATATAAACTTTGACTTCATTTATCTCCCCTGGTATTTTTTATTTCTTTTTTACTTTTTATTTTTTCCATAAATTGGGTCTTTTTTCATTATTTTTTTTAATTTTAATTTTTTTTCTCTCTTTTTATTATATATTTTTATTATTATAGTTTACTAATAGGCATTACGTATATATATATTACTATATACTTGACTATGAACTTTTTACACATCATAGTTTAGTACCCCTGGTTTAAATAATAATTTCTTTTTTTTGGAATATTAATTTTAGTGAATCATGGAGATGGACAACATTTAACATTCACTACGGAAGTCCTTAGATTGCTAGCCATGTTAGTATGGCTAACACTAACTACACTTATACTAGATGTAGTTTTTTCTTTCTTTGTGCACTCTACTAATCTCTTAATCTATCCCTTTTTTAATACTATTTCTGATTATTACTATTATTATTTTACATTTGAGTGGAATTATAAATTAATGCAAAGGAGATATATATGTGAGAGAAAATCAAGGGTTTTTGAAATTCGTCTATTCAAAGTTCAGGTGCTAGGTCTGGTATGTCGAACTGTACCATTTGCTCTATTAAACATCCCTTTAGATAAAAGATGCAAGACTTACATACGAATATGGGGAATGGAGGAATAACGTTTTGTAGTTGGAATGTTAAAGGTATTAACGAACCAATTAAGAGGGGTAAGGTATTAGCACATTTAAAAGCACTTAAAATAGACATTGCATTTATCCAAGAGACACATCTAAAAAAAGAGGCAGAACATAGATGAAAGGCCAAATGGATTGATAAAGTATATCACTCTTCTTTTACACACAAATCTAGAGGTGTAGCAATATTAATTCGTAAAGGCACTGCATTTAAACATACTTCAATAATAACTGATAGTGACGGTAGATATATTATTATAATAGGAGAATTATACACACAAAAAATGATTTTTGTCAATGTATATGGCCCAAATTTTGATAGTCTGCTGTTTAAAAAAAAAAAAATTTAATACCATCCCTGAATTATCAGAATACAATCTAATAATTGGAGATTTAAACTGCACACTAGATCCTTATTTGGATAGATCATCAAAACAATGGAAACTTAAATCGCATTCCAGTGAGTTAATAAATGCATATATAGACACCAGTAATATTAAAGATGTTTGGAGATTGCAAAATCCAACAGGACGAGAATACTCATTTTACTCACCCGTGCATAAAACTTATTCAAGAATAGATTATTTTCTGGTAGATTTAAGACTCATTCCACTTATGTATAATTCAAAATATCATAATATTAACTTTTAAGATGAAAATAACTGGTAAAATGGAAAAACAAGGTCAATGGAGATTTAATCCACAAATTTTAAAGGACAAAATAACTCAAGAATATATTACAAAACAGATCAAGGTTTTCTTTGAAACAAACGATACACCAGTAATATCTTCATCCCTCTTATGGGAAACTTTTAAAGCGTATGTTCGGGGAATTATGATATCTTCTCAAGCATTTTATAATAAAGAGAATCGGAAGGTACAACAGGCATTGGAAAGAGAGATTAAACAGTTAGATACAGAGAACACTGTTAACCCAACTATGATAAAACATAATAAAATCTTTGCATTGAAATATAAATTAAATAAAATACAGTCAGACCAAGTTGTAAAACTATACCAATATACTAAACAAATACAATTTGAATTTTGTGACAAACCACATAAACTATTGGCTCGTCAGTTAAGAAAATTGGAAGGAGAAAAATTAATTTATAGGATTAAATCAGATAAAGGGGAATTACTAGTACAAACTAAGGATATAAATGAGAGATTTTTGTAATATTATAAAAATTTATATACAGCTAAAATAAAAGAAAATCGAATAGGAGTAGAAACATTTTTAAAAAATTGTAATCTAAAAGGACAGGATTTAGAAGATAGGGAAATATTAAACGTTGAAAATTAAACGTTGAAGTAAGGTTAAAAATCGAGCGCGGGGCTTGCTTTTCCAGAGGCCCACAGGAGCCGTTGGAGGAAGTGAAGGAGGGGGAGGAGCGACACCCGACCGGTAAGGTTAAAAATCTAGCGCGGGGCTTGCTTTTCCAGAGGCCCACAGGAGCCGTTGGAGGAAGTGAAGGAGGGGGAGGAGCGACACCCGACCGGTAAGGTTAAAAATCTAGCGCGGGGCTTGTTTTTCCAGAGGCCCACAGGAGCCGTTGGAGGAAGTGAAGGAGGGGGAGGAGCGACACCCGACCGGTAAGGTTAAAAATCTAGCGCGGGGCTTGTTTTTCCAGAGGCCCACAGGAGCCGTTGGAGGAAGTGAAGGAGGGGGAGGAGCGACACCCGACCGGTAAGGTTAAAAATCTAGCGCGGGGCTTGTTTTTCCAGAGGCTTACCGAAATCCATAACGTTCCATTTGGAGAAGTGGGTTTTTTTTTGAGGAAGCCGCTGATTGGTGGAAGAGGACCCGAGGAAGCAGCTGATTGGGTGCAACCCCGGGTTTACTATTTTACATTTCTGCCTTCTGGGAGTGAGGGATTCTGGGAGTTAGGGATTCAGTATTTAGTAGTAAAGTTTAAAGGATAAGTTTTTGTGTTTTTTTTTAGTAATTTGGGAGTAAGGTATGGCAGTAGAGATTGGCCCCGTGGTTTGTTCAGCCTGCAACATGTGGGAGATCAGGGAGATGGTCGGTGTCCCTGGTGACTACGTTTGCAGGAAGTGTGTCCAGCTGCAGCTCCTGGCAGACCGCATTGAACGATTGGAACTGCGGCTGGATTCATACTGGAGCATCTACGATGCGGAGAAAGTCGTGGATAGCACGTACAGTGAGTTGGTCACACCGCAGGCAAAAGGTAGGAGGACAAGAAGGAAACGGGTGGCCAATAGCCAGCAAAGCAGTAGGCAGGTAGTGCAGGAGTCCCTGCGGTCATCTCCCTCCTAAACAGGTATACCATTTTGGATACTGTTGAGGGAGATGGCTCATCAGGGGAATGCAGCAGCAGCCAGGTTCATGGCACCATGGGTGGCTCTGCAGCACATGAGGGGGGAAAAAAGAGGGGAAGGGCAATAGTAATAGGGGATTCAATTGTCAGGGGAATAGATAGGCGTTTCTGCGGCCGCAAACGAGACTCCAGGATGGTATGTTGCCTCCCTGGTGCAAAGGTCAGGGATGTCACTGAACGGCTGCAGAACATTCTGGAGGGGGAGGGTGAACAGCCAGTTGTCGTGGTGCATGTTGGCACCAACGATATAGGTAAAAAAAGGGATGAGGTCCTACAAGGTGAATTTAGGGAGCTAGGAGATAAACTTAAATGTAGGACCTCAAAGGTAGTAATCTCCGGATTACTACCAGTACCACGGGCCAGTCAGAGTAGAAATAGGAGGATAATGCAAATGAATACGTGGCTTGAAAAGTGGTGCAAGGGGGAGGGATTCAAATTTTTAGGGCACTGGGACCAGTTCTGGGGGAGGTGGGACCGGTACAAACAGGACGGTTTGCACCTGGAATGGAATGGAACCAATGTTCTTGGGGGAGTGTTTGCTGGTGCTGTCGGGGAGGATTTAAACTAATGTGGCAGGGGGATGGGTACAAGAGCAGAGAGGCAGGAGGGTGTAAAATGAGGGTAGAAGCATTAGGTAGCAAGGTGAAAGGTAAAAGTGGCAGGCAGACAAAGCCAGGGCAAAAATCAAAAAGGGCCACTTTTCAGCAAAATTGTATAAGGGGTAAATGCGTTGTAAAGACAAGCCTGAAGGCTTTGTGTCTCAATGCAAGGAGTATTCGTAATAAGGTGGACGAGTTGAACGTGCAGATAGATATTAATGATTATGATATAGTTGGGATCACGGAGACATGGCTCCAGGGTGACGTAGGCTGGGAGCTGAACATCCAGGGATATTCAATATTCAGGAGGGATAGAGAGAAAGGAAAAGGAGGTGGGGTAGCGTTGCTGGTTAGAGAGGAGATTAAAGCAATGGAAAGGAAGGACATTAGCTTGGAGGATGTGGAATCGGTATGGGTAGAGCTACAAAACACTAAGGGGCAGAAAACGCTGGTGGGTGTTGTGTACAGGCCACCTAACAGTAGCAGAGAAGTTGGGGATGGTATCAAACGGGAAATTAGAAATGCGTGCGACAAAGGCAAAACAGTTATAATGGGTGACTTCAATCTACATATAGATTGGGTTAATCAAATTGGCAGGGGTGCTGAGGAAGAGGATTTTTTGGAATGTATGTGGGATAGTTATCTAAATCAACATGTACAGGAACCAACGAGAGAGCAGGCTATTTTAGACTGGGTTTTGAGTAATGAGGAAGGGGTAATTAGCCGTCTTGTTGTACGTGCCCCCTTGGGCAAGAGTGACCATAATATGGTTGAGTTCTTCATTAGGATGGAGAGTGACATTGTTAATTCAGAAAACAATGGTTCTGAACTTAAAGAAAGGTAACTTTGAGGGTATGAGACGCGAATTGGCCAAGATTGACTGGCAATTAATTCTAAAAGGGTTGACGGTGGATATACAATGGAAGACATTTAAAGACTGCATGGATGAACTACAAAAATTGTTCATCCAGTTTGGCAAAAGAATAAATCGGGGAAGGTAGTGCATCCGTGGATAACAAGGGAAATCAGGGATAGTATCAAAGCAAAGGATGATGCGTACAAAGTAGCCAGAAAAAGCAGCATACCAGAGGACTGGGAGAAATTCAGAGACCAGCAGAGGAGGACAAAGGGCTTAATTAGGAAAGGAAAAATAGATTATGAAAGAAAACTGGCAGGGAACATAAAAACTGACTGCAAAAGTTTTTATAGATATGTGAAGAGAAAGAGGTTAGTTAAAACAAATGTAGGTCCCTTGCAGTCAGAAACAGGTGAGTTGATCATGGGGAACAAGGATATGGCGGACCAATTGAATAACTACTTTGGTTCCGTCTTCACTAAGGAAGACATAAATAATCTGCCTGAAATAGCAGGGGACTGTGGGTCAAAGGAGGAATTGAGTGAAATCCAGGTCAGTCGGGAAGTGGTGTTGGGTAAATTGAATAGATTAAAGGCCGATAAATCCCCAGGGCCAGATAGGCTGCATCCCAGAGTACTTAAGGAAGTAGCTCAGGAAATAGTGGATGCATTAGTGATAATCTTTCAAAACTCTTTAGATTCTGGAGTAGTTCCTGAGGATTGGCGGGTAGCAAATGTAACCCCTCTTTTTAAGAAGGGAGGGAGAGAGAAAACGGGGAATTACAGACCAGTTAGTCTAACATCGGTAGTGGGGAAACTGCTAGAGTCAGTTATTAAAGATGGGATAGCAGCACATTTGGAAAGTGGTGAAATCATTGGACAAAGTCAGCATGGATTTACAAAAGGTAAATCATGTCTGACGAATCTTGTGGAATTTTTCGAGGATGTAACTAGTAGCGTGGATAAGGGAGAACCAGTGGATGTGGTATATCTGGACTTCCAGAAGGCTTTCGACAAGGTCCCACATAAGAGATTAGTATACAAACTTAAAGCATACGGTATTAGGGGTTCAGTATTGATGTGGATAGAGAACTGGCTGGCAAACAGGAAGCAAAGAGTAGGAGTAAACGGGTCCTTTTCACAATGGCAGGCAGTAACTAGTGGGGTACCGCAGGGCTCAGTGCTGGGACCCCAGCTATTTACAATATATATTAATGATCTGGATGAGGGAATTGAAGGCAATATCTCCAAGTTTGCGGATGACACTAAGCTGGGGGGCAGTGTTCGCTGTGAGGAGGATGCTAGGAGACTGCAGGGTGACTTGGATAGGCTGGGTGAGTGGGCAAATGTTTGGCAGATGCAGTATAATGTGGATAAATGTGAGGTTATCCACTTTGGTGGCAAAAACAGGAAAGCGGACTATTATTTAAATGGTGGCCGATTGGGAAAAGGGGAGATGCAGCGAGACCTGGGTGTCATGGTACACCAGTCATTGAAAGTAGGCATGCAGGTGCAGCAGGCAGTGAAAAAAAAGCAAATGGTATGTTAGCTTTCATAGCAAAAGGATTTGAGTACAGGAGCAGGGAGGTTCTACTTCAGTTGTACAGGGTCTTGGTGAGACCACACCTAGAGTATTGCGTGCAGTTTTGGTCTCCAAATCTGAGGAAGGACATTATTGCCATAGAGGGAGTGCAGAGAAGGTTCACCAGACTGATTCCTGGGATGTCAGGACTGTCTTATGAAGAAAGACTGGATAGACTCGGTTTATACTCTCTGGAATTTAGGAGATTAAGAGGGGATCTTATAGAAACTTACAAAATTCTTAAGGGGTTGGACAGGCTAGATGCAGGAAGATTGTTCCCGATGTTGGGGAAGTCCAGGACAAGGGGTCACCGCTTAAGGATAAGGGGAAATCCTTTAAGACCGAGATGAGAAAGACTTTCTTCACACAGAGAGTGGTGAGTCTCTGGAACTCTCTGCCACAGAGGGTAGTTGAGGCCAGTTCATTGGCTATATTTAAGAGTGAGTTGGATGTGGCCCTTGTGGCTAAGGGGATCAGAGGGTATGGAGAGAAGGCAGGTACGGGATACTGAGTTGGATGATCAGCCATGATCATATTGAATGGCGGTGCAGGCTCGAAGGGCTGAATGGCCTACTCCTGCACCTAATTTCTATGTTTCTATGTTTCTATGAAATAACTACTAAAGAAATTGAAGAAACTATTAGATCATTAAAAAATGGTAAAACTCCAGGACCAGATGGTATTGGAGCAGAATTTTGTAAAATATTTTATGATATGATAGCTCCACGTTTGAAGACACTATATGAACACACTTATGCACAACAGAAATTACCAGAAACATTCAATGAATCTATTATAACCCTTATACCTAAATTAGATAAAAATCTTGATGATCCAGGGTCATATAGAGCTATATCTCTTTTAAATACTGATCAAAAAATATCAACAAAAATATTAGCACAGTGATTAATAAACTAATTCACTTAGATCAAACAGGATTTATACCAAAACGATATTCCTCAAATAATCTGAGAAGATTATTTAATATTATATATTTGAAAAGAAACATTAATAAGGATTTATCAATTATTTCGTTGGATGCAGAGAAAGCTTTTGATCAGATTGAATGGTCTTATTTATTTTCGGTTATGGAATTTTTTCAGTTGTGGAGAAGTTTATAACATGGGTTAAATTACTATATACCAGACCAACAGCTAGAATATTAATAAACCAAGTGTTAACAACTAAATTTAACTTATTCCGAGGCTGCAGACAAGGTTGCCCTCTATCTCCACTACTGTTTGCACTTGCAATAGAACCACTAGCAAAATCTGTGAGATTGCATCCTGATATATATGGGTATGAAACTAAAGAAACTGAAAATAAAATTTCTTTATACGCAGATGATGTATTACTTTATATCACAAAACCAGAAATTAGTATCCCTAACTTGTTAGATTTAATAACACAATTTGGATCGTTTTCAGGATATAGAATTAATTGGAATAAAAGTGAACTCATGCCAATAATGGGAAATAACTTACATATATTACAACAATACCCTTTTAAGATTGCAAATGAAAAAAAATTAAATATCTTGGAATTTATGTAACAAAAAGATATGATTCTTTATTTAAATCTAATTTCCCACCCTTATTGAATAAATTACTTAAGAATATTCAATATTGGAAAACATTACCTATTTCAATGTTAGGTAAGATTAATGCGATAAAAATGATTTCTCTTCCACAATTACTATACTTGTTTCAAATGATCCCGATATATCTTCCTAAAATTTTTTTTAAGAAAGTGGACTCTATGGTTACTAATTTTATTTGGGATTATAAGAACCATAGATTAAAAAAAAAGCATTTATGTAAATCAAAAATGAATGGAGGTTTTGCATTGCCTAATTTTATGTTTTATTATTGGGCAGTTAATATAAAAAATATGAATTTCTGGTTGGAAGAACTAGATTAACAACCAAACTGGTTAAAAATGGAAAAAGAAGACTGTTTACCTTTTGAAATTAGCTCGATTTTTTTTGCTAATACTACAATACATAAGAAAACTTATAGAGGAAACCCAATAATCGAAAGTGGAATACGTATTTGGAAACAATGAAAAAAAAACATTAAAATTACAGAATACACCACTAGCTCTTCCAATTGTAAACAATATTTCTTTTAAACCTTCATTGATGGATAAAGGTTTCTTAAAATGGAAGAACTATGGAATAAATAAGATTGGTGATCTCTACAAGGAAAGTTTATTTCTCTCATTTCAGGAATTACAACAAAACTATGGATTACATTCCAAAGAATATTTTAGATATCTACAAATTAGAGATTATGTTAAATCAAATACATTAGATTTTAGGAATAGAAAGAAAGAAATTTTAGACGAATGTCTAAATAAATATCCGAATACAGAAAAATTAATATCATATATCTATAATATCTTACTGGAAAATGATTTACCAAATACGGATAAATATAGACAAGCATGGGAAAACGAATTAGGTCAAGTAATTAGTAGAGAAGTATGGAATGAAAGTTTACAACATATACACCACTGTTCATTAAATGCCAGACACTCCTTGATACAATTTAAAGTTATACATAGATTACATCTCTCAAAATCCAAATTAAATAGAATTTTCTCAAATGTTTCCGCGATATGTGATAAATGTCAACAATTAGAAGCTAATTTAACGTATTCATTCACAAAATGTATAAAAAATAATAATTTTTGGATAGAAAGTTTTAAGATAATCTCAATTGTAGTTAATGCAAATTTAATTTCAGATTCAAAATTAATCATATTGGGAATACTAGAAACGAATCAGATATTAACAACACAACAAATAATTTTTATTGGTTATAGTGTAATAATTGGTAAAAAATTAATACTAAGATTTTGGAAAGGTCCTATTTCCCTACAATCAAAATGTGGATTACAGAAATGTCGGAGACACTTCACCTGGCATGATTAAGACTTGTCCTGATGAACAGGCTGGATCAATTCAGAGGAATATGGTCTCCATTTATTGAATACTTAAAGGGTCAAGATGGTCCGGTTCGAGGCCGTGACTGAAGCCTGAATGAAGGGATAGATGAAGAATTATATACGATAGATCATGAATATATCTCCAATGAAGAATATCTTGTTTAATACTCCATTCATTTAATTTATCTCTTTTTTTAATCTCTTTTTCTCTTTATTACCTATCTCTATTTCCTACTGTTATAAAATTAAAAAAATATATAGAAGTATAAATAAGATTGACTGTAAAATTTTAAAATATTAAGAATGTATGTGACGATAATATTTTCTTTTTTTTCTTTGATCTTATATTATTTTTTCTTAATATGTAATTACTTCTAATAAAAATATTTTACAAAAGATGTTTGGAGAATGCAAAACATGGCTGGACGAGAATATTCATTTTACTCACCTGTGCATAAAACTTATTTAAGAATAGATTATGTTTTGGTAGATTTAAAACTTATCCCATTCACTTATAATTCAAAATATCATAATATTATAATTTCATATCACGCACCCTTTAACTTTTATGATTAAAATAACTGGTAAAACAGAAAACAGGGACAATGGAGATTTAACCCACAAATTTTAAAAGACAAAATAACTCAAGAATACATCACAAAACAGATTACGATTTTCTTTAAAATAGATGATAAGCCAGAAATACCTTTGTCCCTTTTATGGGAAACTTTTAAAGCGTATGTTCGGGAAATTATGATATCCTCTCAAGCATTTTATAATAAAGAGAATCGGAGGGAACAACAGGCATTGGAAAAGGAGATCAAACAATTAGACACAGAAAACGCTGCTAACCCAACCATGATAAAACATAATAAAATCTCTGCATTGAAATATAAATTAAATTAAATACAGTCAGACCAAGTTATAAAACTCTACCAATATACTAAACAAATACAATTTGAATTCGGAGATAAACCACAAAAATCATTGGCTTGTCAATTACGAAAATTGGAGGGAGAAAAATTAATCCATAGGATTAAATCAGACAAAGGTGAATTACTAGTACAAACTAAAGAAATAAATGAGAGATTTTTGCAATATTAGAAAAATTTATATTCAGCCAAAATGACAGAAAACTGGACAGGAATAGAAACATTTTTAAAAAATTGTAATCTAAAAGGACTGGATTTAGAAAATAGAGAATCACTAAACGCTGAAATAACTACTAAAGAAATCGAAGAATCTATTAGGTCATTAAAAAATGGTAAAACTCCAGGACCGGATGGTATTGGTTCGGAATTTTATAAAACATTCTATGATCTGATAGCACCACATTTGAAGACACTTTTTTTTTTTTTTTTTTTTTTTAAAATTTATTTATTATAGAAACAAAATAACAACCAGTTACATTATATTTCAGTAGTAAAAAATACATAGTCCTAATAACTGATTCATACTAATAATATTATTTATACTGTATTATCCTTAGTTATAGATTTCAGAGTTATGTATTTTATATAATTAAAGATACATAATACTACTAATACATTCACAATATTAGCATTATACTCGTTACTATTAGTAATTATCATTTTATTTCTAATTTTATTAAGTATAAGACCAAATTTTATGATATTATTGATACAAAAAGTTAGTAAATCTTATATAATTCTTATTATTTCTTCCTAATGTTAACAATATTTATTTTATCGCTAAATTTAAAAATTATTGTACCATTAAAAGCATATAATTTTATATAATTAAAAATATAAAATACTAGGAAATGCTAATAATACTAACAATGTTCTTATAAATCTAATGATATTTATATTCATTCTAATATTAAGCTAGTGTGTTTCTATATTATTTTTTTATTTTTTATTTAGATATAAGAAAATAGAGAAATTAGGAAATAGAATAAAGAATAAGAAGAGGTTTGATGGAGAATAAAATATTCGTCAATAATCCGTCCTTATAGATATATTCATGATTTATTATACGTATCTCTTCATCCACTCAAATGTCCAGGCCTCACTAAGACACTTTATGAATATATTTATGTACAACAGAAATGACCAGAAACATTAAATGAATCTATTATAACGCTTATACCTAAAATTAGATAAAGATCTGGAAGACCCGGCCTCATATAGAGCAATAGCTCTATTAAACACTGATCAGAAAATATTAACTAAAATAGAAACATAGAAACATAGAAATTAGGTGCAGGAGTAGGCCATTCAGCCCTTCGAGCCTGCACCGCCATTCAATATGATCATGGCTGATCATCCAACTCAGTATCCCGTACCTGCCTTCTCTCCATACCCTCTGATCCCCTTAGCCACAAGGGCCACATCCAACTCACTCTTAAATATAGCCAATGAACTGGCCTCAACTACCCTCTGTGGCAGAGAGTTCCAGAGACTCACCACTCTCTGTGTGAAAAAAGTCTTTTCATCTCGGTCTTAAAGGATTTCCCCCTTATCCTAAAGCTGTGACCCCTTGTCCTGGACTTCCCCAACATCGGGAACAATCTTCCTGCATCTAGCCTGTCCAACCCCTTAAGAAATTTTGTAAGTTTCTATAAGATCCCTCTCAATCTCCTAAATTCCAGAGAGTATAAAACCAAGTCTATCCATTCTTTCTTCATAAGACAGTCCTGACATCCCAGGAATCAGTTGGTGAACCTTCTCTGCACTCCCTCTATGGCAATAATGTCCTTCCTCAGATTTGGAGACAAAACTGTACGCAATACTCCAGGTGTGGTCTCACCAAGACCCTGTACAACTGAAGTAGAACCTCCCTGCTCCTGTACTCAAATCTTTTTGCTATGAAAGCTAACATACCATTCGGTTTTTTCACTGCCTGCTGCACCTGCATGCCTACTTTCAATGACTGGTGTCCCATGACACCCAGTCTCGCTGCATCTCCCCCTTTTCCTAATCGGCCACCATTTAAATAATAGTCTGCTTTCCTGTTTTTGCCACCAAAGTGGATAACCTCACATTTATCCACATTATACTGCATCTGCCAAACATTTGCCCCCTCACCCAGCCTATCCAAGTCACCTTGCAGTCTCCTAGCATCCTCCTCACAGCGAACACTGCCCCCCAGCTTAGTGTCATCCGCAAACTTGGAGATATTGCCTTCAATTCCCTCATCCAGATCATTAATATATATTGTAAATAGCTGGGGTCCCAGCACTGAGCCCTGCGTACCCCACTAGTCACTGCCTGCCATTGTGAAAAGGACCCGTTTTTACTCCTACTCTTGCTTCCTGTTTGCCAGCCAGTTCTCTATCCACATCAATACTAGCACAAAGACTAAATACAGTGATTAATAAAGTAATTCATTCAGATCAAACAGGATTTATACCAAAACGATACTCCTCATATAACCTGAGACGATTATTCAATATTATATACTCGAAAAGAAATATTAATAAAGATCTAGCAATTATTTCATTAGACGCAGAGAAAGCTTTTGATCAGGTTGAATGGTCTTATTTATTTTCGGTTATGGAAACTTTTCAATTGGGAGAAAAGTTTATAACATGGGTTAAACTACTATGTACTAATCCAACATCTAGAATATTAACAAATCAAATGTTATCAACTAAATTTAATTTATCCAGAGGCTGTAGACAAGGTTGTCCTCTATCCCCACTACTGTTCGCACTGGCTATTGAACCATTGGCACAATCCGTCAGATTACATCCTGAAATATACGGGTATGAAACCAAAGAAACTGAAAATCAAATCTCTTTATATGCAGATGATGTATTACTTTATATTACAAAGCCTGAAACTAGTATCCCTAACATTAGATTTAATAACTCAATTTGGCTTGTTTTCAGGATATAGAATTAATTGGAATAACATAGAAAAAACATAGAAACATAGAAACATAGAAATTAGGTGCAGGAGTAGGCCATTCAGCCCTTCGAGCCTGCACCGCAATTCAATATGATCATGGCTGATCATCCAACTCAGTATCCCGTACCTGCCTTCTCTCCATACCCTCTGATCCCCTTAGCCACAAGGGCCACATCCAACTCACTCTTAAATATAGCCAATGAACTGGCCTCAACTACCCTCTGTGGCAGAGAGTTCCAGAGACTCACCACTCTCTGTGTGAAGAAAGTCTTTCTCATCTCGGTCTTAAAGGATTTCCCCCTTATCCTTAAGCTGTGACCCCTTGTCCTGGACTTCCCCAACATCGGGAACAATCTTCCTGCATCTAGCCTGTCCAACCCCTTAAGAATTTTGTAAGTTTCTATAAGATCCCCTCTTAATCTCCTAAATTCCAGAGAGTATAAACCGAGTCTATCCAGTCTTTCTTCATAAGACAGTCCTGACATCCATGGAAATCAGTCTGGTGAACCTTCTCTGCACTCCCTCTATGGCAATAATGTCCTTCCTCAGATTTGGAGACCAAAACTGCACGCAAATACTCCAGGTGTGGTCTCACCAAGACCCTGTACAACTGAAGTAGAACCTCCCTGCTCCTGTACTCAAATCCTTTTGCTATGAAAGCTAACATACCATTCGCTTTTTTCACTGCCTGCTGCACCTGCATGCCTACTTTCAATGACTGGTGTACCATGACACCCAGGTCTCGCTGCATCTCCCCTTTTCCTAATCGGCCACCATTTAAATAATAGTCTGCTTTCTGTTTTTTGCCACCAAAGTGGATAACCTCACATTTATCCAACATTATACTGCATCTGCCAAACATTTGCCCACTCACCCAGCCTATCCAAGTCACCCTGCAGTCTCCTAGCATCCTCCTCACAGCGAACACTGCCCCCCAGCTTAGTGTCATCCGCAAAACTTGGAGATATTGCCTTCAATCCATCATCCAGATTCATTAATATATATTGTAAATAGCTGGGGTCCCAGCACTGAGCCCCTGCGGTACCCCACTAGTTACATGCCTGCCATTGTGAAAAGGACCCGTTTATCCTACTCTTTGCTTCCTGTTTGCCAGCCAGTTCTCTATCCACATCAATACTGAACCCCTAATACCGTATGCTTTAAGTTTGTATACTAATCTCTTATGTGGGACCTTTGTCGAAAGCCTTCTGGAAGTCCAGATATACCACATCCACTGGTTCTCCCTTATCCACGCTACTAGTTACATCCTCGAAAAAAAATTCCACAAGATTCGTCAGACATGATTTACCTTTTGTAAATCCATGCTGACTTTGTCCAATGATTTTAAACACCACTTTCCAAATGTGCTGCTATCCCATCTTTAAATAACTGACTCTAGCAGTTTCCCCACTACCGATGTTAGACTAACTGGTCTGTAATTCCCCGTTTTCTCTCTCCCTCCCTTCTTAAAAAGAGGGGTTACATTTGCTACCCAGCCAATCCTCAGGAACTACTCCAGAATCTAAAGAGTTTTGAAAGATTATCACTAATGCATCCACTATTTCCTGAGCTACTTCCTTAAGTACTCTGGGATGCAGCCTATCTGGCCCTGGGGATTTATCGGCCTTTAATCTATTCAATTTACCCAACACCACTTCCCGACTGACCTGGATTTCACTCAATTCCTCCTTTGACCCACAGTCCCCTGCTATTTCAGGCAGATTATTTCATGTCTTCCTTAGTGAAGACGGAACCAAAGTAAGTTATTCAATTGGTCCGCCATATCCTTGTTCCCCATGATCAACTCACCTGTTTCTGACTGCAAGGGACCTACATTTGTTTTAACTAACCTCTTTCTCTTTCACATATCTATAAAAACTTTTGCAGTCAGTTTTTATGTTCCCTGCCAGTTTTCTTTCATAATCTATTTTTCCTTTCCTAATTAAGCCCTTTGTCCTCCTCTGCTGGTCTCTGAATTTCTCCCAGTCCTCTGGTATGCTGCTTTTTCTGGCTACTTTTGTACGCATCATCCTTTGCTTTGATACTATCCCTGATTTCCCTTGTTATCCACGGATGCACTACTTCCCCGATTTATTCTTTTGCCAAAACTGGGATGAACAATTTTTTGTAGTTCATCCATGCAGTCTTTAAATGTCTTCCATTGTATATCCACCGTCAACCCTTTTAGAATTAATTGCCAGTCAATCTTGGCCAATTCACGTCTCATACCCTCAAAGTTTACCTTTCTTTAAGTTCAGAACCATTGTTTCCTGAATTAACAATGTCACTCTCCATCCTAATGAAGAACTCAACCATATTATGGTCACTCTTGCCCAAGGGGCACGTACAACAAGACGGCTAATTACCCCTTCCTCATTACTCAAAACCCAGTCTAAAATAGCCTGCTCTCTCGTTGGTTCCTGTACATGTTGATTTAGATAACATCCCACATACATTCCAAAAAAATCCTCTTCCTCAGCACCCCTGCCAATTTGATTAACCCAATCTATATGTAGATTGAAGTCACCCATTATAACTGTTTTTTCGCCTTTGTCGCACGCATTTCTAATTTCCTGTTTGATACCATCCCCAACTTCTCTGCTACTGTTAGGTGGCCTGTACACAACACCCACCAGCGTTTTTCTGCCCTTAGTGTTTTGTAGCTCTACCCATACCGATTCCACATCCTCCAAGCTAATGTCCTTCCTTTCCATTGCTTTAATCTCCTCTCTAACCAGCAACGCTACCCCCGACCTCCTTTTCCTTTCTCTCTATCCCTCCTGAATATTGAATATCCCTGGATGTTCAGCTCCCAGCCTACGTCACCCTGGAGCCATGTCTCCGTGATCCCAACTATATCATAATCATTAATATCTATCTGCAACGTTCAACTCGTCCACCTTATTACGAATACTCCTTGCATTGAGACACAAAGCCTTCAGGCTTGTCTTTACAACGCATTTACACCTTATACAATTTTGCTGAAAAGTGGCCCTTTTTGATTTTTGCCCTGGCTTTGTCTGCCTGCCACTTTTACCTTTCACCTTGCTACCTAATGCTTCTACCCTCATTTTACACCCTCCTGCCTCTCTGCTCTTGTACCCATCCCCCTGCCACATTAGTTTAAATCCTCCCCGACAGCACTAGCAAACACTCCCCCAAGAACATTGGTTCCATTCCATTCCAGGTGCAAACCGTCCTGTTTGTACCGGTCCCACCTCCCCCAGAACTGGTCCCAGTGCCCTAAAAATTTGAATCCCTCCCCCTTGCACCACTTTTCAAGCCACGTATTCATTTGCATTATCCTCCTATTTCTACTCTGACCTGGCCCGTGGGTACTGGTAGTAATCCGGAGATTACTACCTTTGAGGTCCTACTTTTAAGTTTATCTCCTAGCTCCCTAAATTCACCTTGTAGGACCTCATCCCTTTTTTTTACCTCGTTGGTGCCAACATGCACCACGACAACTGGCTGTTCACCCTCCCCCTCCAGAATGTTCTGCAGGCCGTTCAGTGTGTTACATCCCTGACCTTTGCACCAGGGAGGCAACATACCATCCTGGAGTCTCGTTGCGGCCGCAGAAACGCCTATCTTAATTCCCCTGACAATTGAATCCCTATTACTATTGCCCTTCCCCTCTTTTTTCCCCCCTCATGTGCTGCAGAGCCACCCATGGTGCCATGAACCTGGCTGCTGCTGCATTCCCCTGATGAGCCATCTCCCTCAACAGTATCCAAAATGGTATACCTGTTTAGGAGGGAGATGACCGCAGGGACTCCTGCACTACCTGCCTACTGCTTTGCTGGCTATTGGCCACCCGTTCCCTTCTTTGTCCTCCTACCTTTTGCCTGCGGTGTGACCAACTCACTGTACGTGCTATCCACGACTTTCTCCGCATCGTGGATGCTCCAGTATGAATCCAGCCGCAGTTCCAATCGTTCAATGCGATCTGCCAGGAGCTGCAGCTGGACACACTTCCTGCAAACGTAGTCACCAGGGACACCGACCATCTCCCTGATCTCCCCCATGTTGGCAGGCTGAACAAACCATGGGGCCAATCTCTACTGCCATACCTTACTCCCAAATTACTAAAAAAAACACAAAAACTTATCCTTTAAACTTTACTACTAAATACTAAATCCCTAACTCCAGAATCCCTCACTCCCAGAAGGCAGAAATGTAAAATAGTAAACCCGGGGTTGCACCCAATCAGCTGCTTCCTCGGGTCCTCTTCCACCAATCAGCGGCTTCCTCAAAAAAAAAAAAAAACCAAAAAAAAAACCCACTTCTCCAAATGGAACGTTATGGATTTCGTAAGCCTCTGAAAAAACAAGCCCGCGCTAGATTTTTATCCTTACCGGTCGGGTGTCGCTCCTCCCCCTCCTTCACTTCCTCCAACGGCTCCTGTGGGCCTCTGAAAAGACAAGCCCCGCGCTCGATTTTTATCCTTACATCCGGTCGGAGTGTCGCTCCTCCTCCCTCCTTCACTTCCTCCAACGGCTCCTGTGGGCCCTCTGAAAAAACAAGCCCCCGCGCTCGATTTTTATCCTTACCGGTCGGGTGTCGCTCCTCCCCTCCTTCACTTCCTCCCAACGGCTCCTGTGGGCCTCTGAAAAAAACAAGCCCCGCGCTCGATTTTTATCCTTACCGGTCGGGTGTCGCTCCTCCCCCTCCTTCACTTCTCCAACGGCTCCTGTGGGCCTCTGAAAAAACAAGCCCCGCGCTCGATTTTATCCTTACCGGTCGGGTGTCGCTCCTCCCCCTCCTTCACTTCCTCCAACGGCTCCTGTGGGCCTCTGAAAAAACAAGCCCCCGCGCTCGATTTTTATCCTTACCGGTCGGGTGTGTCGCTCCTCCCCCTCCTTCACTTCCTCCAACGGCTCCTGTGGCCTCTTGAAAAAAAACAAGCCCCCCGCGCGCTCGATTTTTATCCTTACCGGTCGGGTGTCGCTCCTCCCCCCCTCCTTCACTTCCTCCAACGGCTCCTGTGGGCCTCTGAAAAAACAAGCCCCGCACTCGATTTTTTATCCTTACCGGTCGGGTGTCGCTCCTCCCCCTCCTTCACTTCCTCCAACGGCTCCTGTGGGCCTCTTGGCATAAAAGTGAACTTATGCAATAATGGGAAATAACCCACATATACTACAACAATTTCCTTTTAAGATAGCAAATGAAAAAATCAAATATCTTGGAATTTATGTAACAAAAATATATGACTCTTTATTTAAATCTAATTTCCCACCACTACTGAATAAACTACTTAAGAATATCCTATATTGGAAAACATTACCTATTTCAATGCTAGGTAGAATTAATGCGATAAAAATGATTTTTCTTCCGCAATTATTATACCTGTTTCAACTGATATATCTCCCTAAATTTTTTTTAAGAAAGTGGACTCTATAGTTACCAATTTTATTTGGGATTATAAGAGCCATAGAATAAATAAAAAACATATGTAAATCAAAAATAAATGGAGGTTTTGCACTGCCTAATTTTATGTTTTACTACTGGGCAGTTACTATTAAAAATATGAATTTTTGGTTGGAAGAATTAGATAAACAGCCAAACTGAGTTAAAAAATGGAAAAGGAAGATTGTTCACCTTTCGAAATTAGCTCGATTTTATTTGCCAATACTAAAATAAGTAAGAAAATTTATAGAGGAAATCCAATAATAGAAAGTTGGATACGTATCTGGAAACAATTAAAGAAAACATTAAAATTGGAAAGTATACCACTGGCTCTTCCCATTGTAAACAGCATTACTTTTAAACCCTCAATGATGGATAAAGTTTTTTTACAATGGAAGAACTATGGAATTAATAAGTTGGGTGATCTCTACAGGGAAAGTCTCTTTCTTTCCATTTAGGAATTACACACAAAATTACGGAATTACACTCAAAAGAGTACTTTAGATATTTACAAATTAGAGACTATGTTTAAATCAAAAACACAGGATTTTAGAAATAGAAAGACAGAAATTTTAGATGAATGTTCTAAATAAATATCCGAACACAGAAAAATTAATATCATATATTTATAATATTTTATTGGAAAAGATGTACCAATGTCTGAAATATATAGGCAAAGCATGGGAAAACGAATTAGGTCAAACATTAATCTAGAAGTATGGAATGAAATTACAACATATACACCACTGCTCATTAAATGCCAGACACTCTTTGATACAATTTAAAGTTTTACATAATTAACACTTTTCAAAATCCAAATTAAACAGAATTTTTCAAATGTTTCTGCTATATGTGATAAATGTCAGCATTTAGAAGTTAAATCTAACGCATATCATTCACAAAATGTATAAAAATTACTAACTTTTGGTAGAAATTTTTAAGATAATCTCAAATGTAGTTAATACAAATCTGACTCCAGACTCAAAATTAATCATATAGGAATATTAAGAAACGGATCAACTACTAACAACACAGCAAATAATTTTATCGATTATAGATTAAATAATTGGTAAAAAATTAATATTAAGATTTTGGAAAGGTCCTACATCCCCCACAATCAAAATGTGGATTACAGAAATGTCGGAGACACTTCATCTGGAAAGATTAAGACTTTTCCTTTTGGACAAGCTAGATCAATTCAGAGGAATATGGTCTCCATTTATTGAATATTTAAAGGGTCAAGGTCGTCCGGTTCGAGGGCCTGACTGAAACCTGAATGAAGGAATAGATGAAGAACTATATATAATAGACCACTGATATATCTCCAATGAAGAATAGCCTGCTTAATACTCCACTCATATTATTGATTTTCTGCTTTTATTTTATTTCTCTTTATTATTTCTCTTTACTATCTTCTTTCTGTTATAAAATAATAAAAAGTATAGAAGTATTAAGAATGATTGTAAACTTTAAAAATATTAAGAATGTGTGACGAATAATATGTCTCTTTTTATTTTATGTTATTCCTTCTTAATATGTATTTACTTCTAATAAAAACATTTTACAAAAAAAAAACTCCGTAAAAGAGATTTTCCCCCAACCAAAAATACAACCTGAGAATAAGTTTAAAACTTACCTGCAGGCTTTTGAAACTTACCACTGGAGGAGCGACGCTCCTCCCAGCCAGTCATAGACGTATTGGACGCGCATGCGGGCTGGTGGGCTTCTTCATGTAGTCACTCACGTGACTCCGAAGTAAAATTACTAGCATTTGTTTCAAATCATCTGGTGTTAAATTATGCTGTCTGTCAGACAGAATATGCTTCCATTGTGAAAAATGTCTTTCTACCTCAGCTGAGGTCACTGGTGCATACCCGACACAAGCTACCGACTCTATATTCATGTCGATATCTTGAGCATTACAACTACCCTTGAGAACTTTAGCTATGTTTTGCATATCTTCAAGATCTTTGTTAGCTAAAATCACTCTCATATTTTCCTGGCAAATCTTTACCTACCTCGCCAAGAATCCTGGCAAAATCCTGGCTCTAGTAATAACAAGGAACAGCAGAAGCTGGCTTGTACCAAAGATAGACACAAAGTGCTGGAGTAACTGAGCAGGTCAGGCAGCATCTCTGGAGGATAGGTGACATTTCAGGTCGGAATTCACCTGAAGAAAGGTTCTGACCTGAAATGTCGCCTCTGTTCTCCAGAGATGCTGCCTGACCAGCTGAGTTACTCGAGCATTTTGCGTTTATCTTTCATGCAATATAGTTAAAGCAATTGGCTTTAGAAAAATGATCAAGAAATGCAATAAAAATGTTGTGCTATGCTATTACATCCATCTCTATTTAATCTTCCTTGTAATTGTATTTATCTCAACCTTCTTTGTTATAAAAAATCCCTAGTTTACCTAGTCATCCTTCATAATTAAAATAGAACGGTCCCAGCAACATCCAGGTCAACCTCCGTAATCCAACCTTTTGGGAATTGTAAGTGGGAGGAATGGGATTAATGGGACTGCTCTGGGCATTGAGATAGATTAGTGGGCTGAATGGCCTCTTCCTAAACCATAGAAATTAAAGGAAATATACAGGGGTCTCTGAACTGATGAAATTATATGGGTTGCATGGCCATTGACGGGTGCATTCTTTATGCTCTAGACTTTATTTTAGAGATACAGTGGGGAACTAGGTCCCTAAACCCACTGGGTCCGCCCCGACCAGCAATTACCTGTACACCAGCACGATCCTGCACATTAGGGACAATTTACAATTTTACCAAAGACAATTAACCTACAAACCGCTACGTCTTTGGAGTGTGGGATGAAACCAGGACACCTGGGGAAAATCCACACAGGTCACTGGGAGAACGTACAAACTCCATACTGACAGCACCTGTAGTCAGGATCGAACCTGTATTTCTAGCACTGTAAGGCAGCAATTCTATCACTGCACCACTGTGCTGCCATCATATTTGGTTTAATTTATTTGGTGATCTTATGTGGTTCTTTAATCTTTACATGTGAAGTAAAAATAGGGTCCACCAGAGGGAACCAAAGGGTCAGAATGCTGTAAAATAAACTTTCAATAAACTATTGAAAAAGTTTGAATAAGGGTCTCGACCCGAAACGTCGCCTATCTCCTTCGCTCCTTAGATGCTGCTGCACCCGCTGAGTTTCTCCAGCTTTTTGTGTACTTTCAATAAACTATGTTCTTGTGCTCCTAGGTCCCGAAGTTCAATAACCCCACCCCACCCCAAGATCCTATAGTTTGCATCCATTGGGAAAGTCCTGCACTGGTTTGACTTTGCAAAATGCAACTGCTCACACTCATCTGAATTCATCTATATTTGCCATTCCTCAGTTCCTTACCCAGCTTTGATGTTAGTTTAGAGATACAGCACAGAACCAGCCCTTTGGCCTTCTGAGTCCAAGCTGACCAACGATCCACAAACGCTAACACACTCGGGACAATTTACACAATAGGGACAATTTACAATCTTTACCAAAGCCAATTAACATACAAAGCTATGTCTTTGGCTTGTGGGAAGAAACCCGAGCACCCGGAAAAAACTCACACGGACGCAGGGAGAACATACAAACTCTGTACAGACAGAGTCCGTAGTCAGAATAGAACCCGGGTCTCTGGCACAACTCTACCACTACGTCACCGTGCCGGCCATCAGGATCCTGTTGTAATTCTTGGCCTGTAGCCTTATAAGTGGTGTTTTAAGCTCTTAACTAGATACTTAACTGCTCTGCAAATATCTGCAGTGGTTTCCAGATTTTAACCACCCTCCTAAGTTTGTTCAGCTCACTACATGCCTTGCCTCAAATTACTTAGCTTTCAGAGTATTATTTTACAAAAGATAATATTGCAGCCTTAATTTACATGAAATGCTTCTATTGTCTTCTGGGGAAGTTTCAATGAAGATTTTCCACTGAAATATATATTCTGCAGGATTCCTGTGCCATTCACAGCTCACTGATGCTGCACACAGATCAGGAACAGTGCCTGCTGGACTTAAAGAAGGTAAACCTCACAGTTCCTGCAACCCAGACCGTAACCCCAGATCTCCCATAATTTCCCACCTTCCATCCACTCCTTTGTTTTCCTTTCCTCCACAGGCACATCTTCTATCCCCGAGCCCCCAATTTCCCTTTATCCCCTTCCACCCATAACCCTTCTCCTATTCTCTTATCTGAAACCCTTTTGTCTCCTTTGTCATTACCCCACCCATCTGACAATCAACCCCCCATCCCTCACCTGCATCCACTGAGCACTTGCTTTATCTGTGCCTGCCTCTCTTTTCCAGCTTTCTCCCTCCCACTACAATCAGTCTGAAGAAGGCCTATGACCAAAAACGTCGCCTGTCTAATCCCTCCACAGATGCTGCCTGACCCATTGAGTTCCTCTAGCACTTTGTGTTTAGTTCAGACTGGGTGTCTGGCCCAACCACTAGATTGGATTTAAATCTTACACTGCCTTAGGTCAGCTTGGCTATTTTTCCAATGGTCCCCTGCTCCCTGCCCAGAGGAACTGTTTTGCCATAACACAGACAGCGCCAGAGGTCAGGACTGAACCAGATGGCAGGAACCCCGAGGCAAAAGCTCTACCTGCTGTGCTATGGTACTGAGCTACATCTTAACCCAGAGTGACTCCAGCACCAATGCTGGTAAAACAGTTTGGAACACTGTCAATGCCAACCTGGTAAGTTGCGGTGGGGGTTAATAACATTGTACAGCAGTGACATCTGAGTCATACAGTGCGGAAACAGGCCCATGCCCACCAACATGCCCCATCTACACTAGTCTCACCTATCTGTGTTTGGCCCATGTCCTTCTAAATCTGCCCTATCCATGTACCTGTCTAAATGTTTCTTCAACATTGTGACACTACCTGAGGTTAGAGTGAAGTGATTTAAACGAGAAATGTGACGCTTCTGGTCGGGACCCTTCTTCATATTCAGAACTTCTTCAATGTAGGCAAACCTTGAGGAGATTTCACAGTGGAGCAGTCAAAATGTAGAAACAAGGAACTGCAGATGACATCTTACACAAAAAGGACACTAAATGCTGCCCTTATATCTGGGTTCATAGAGTCATACAGCAAGGAAACTGGCCCTTCAGCTCAACTTGTCCACCCCGACCAACATGCCCCATCTACACTAGTCTCACCTGCCTGCCTTTGGACCATATCACCCTAAACCTATCTGATCCATCTACCTGTCTAAATGTTTCTTAAACTTTGCAATAATACCTGTGGTTGGGGTGAAGTGATTTAAAAGAGAAAGGTGATAGTCCAGCTAGCACAGACATCCCCTGCCCCCCTCTCATCCTCGGAGTCAATGTAGACAATGAGCAGATAGCTTCCCACTTGATAAACACAGGCACATCAAACCACTGGAATGTTGCCAAGGCATATGATTCATGTTGAAACCGGAAACAGTCACCTGTTGGGAGTTTTGCATTCCAATCACCAGTTGGAAGTTTGGGCTGGATGGCATTTGGGTATAACTGTGTCTGATCTACCCGGGTGTCCGCAGTAATCCTGGGAACATGATGGAAGGACTTCTGTTCCTGGGTTTTGTTGCAGTGATTTCAGAAGCTGTTCCTGTTGAATTATTCTCCCGGTAAGAAACATCACTGGATGTACTGCATAAATGTAGGAGCTGGGGAATTTTTACCACCACAAACAAAATCTGATGTTTACGTGTGTCTTTTCAAAGGGATAAAGTTTTACGTCTAATGCCTGAAAATGAACAGCATCTGCAGTTCTTTAGGAATGTATCTTTTCCTGAGCAGGTATTATTTTGTATTTATATCTGAGATTAAAGAGAGTGGGGGTAAACTGCAGAACTAATGGGGTCTTTCATGTGCATGCAGGTTGATTTCTGGAAGCCAGCTTGTGCAGAGCTGGTGACTACAAACGGGACTGTGGACATTAGGGTCCCCGCAGACTGGGTTGCCGAATTGCAAAGTGAGCTGGAGAAGATTGCTTTGAAATATGAGTTAGTTTCAGATACTTTTAAACTTTCACCAAATACTATAATTATTCATTCCCCACCTTATTTTCTGTCGGAACAAAACAATGCTTTGTGTTCCGCAGGGTTTTAACTGAAGATTTGCAAATTTTGATTGAGAACCAGTTTGACCAAAGATCAACGCGAGATATCCACTACAATTATGAAGCTTATCATAGCTGGGACAAGGTAAGATTAATTTTATTTTTAGCAGTATTATTTGAAATTGTGCAGTTAAGTTTAATTTAAGAAAAACTAGAAAAACGGGTCCTTCAGCCTGCCATGTCCATGCTGATCATCGACCTCCTGTACACAATGTTGTGTCACTTTCTCTTCCATTCCCTACATACTAGGGGGAATAAACAGAGGCCAATTAACCTACAAACCCGCGTGTTTAATTTAGTTTAGGTTAGAGATACAGAGTGGAAACAAGCACTTCGGCCTACCAAGTCTGCGCCCACCAGCTTTCCTCGCACATTAACACTATCCTACACACACTTGGGACCATTTACAATTTTACCAAGCCAATCAACCTACAAACCTGTACGTCTTTGGAGTGCGAGAAGAAACCGGAGCACCCGAAGGAAACCCACGCAGTCACAGGGAGAACGTGCAAACTCTGCACGGGCAACACCCCAGGTTGGGATTGAACCTGGGTCTCTGGTGCTGTGAGGCGGCAGGTCTACCAGCTGCGCCACCATGCCGCCCCGTAAGAGAGAAGAGAGTGGTCGTATGAAACATCTATTCAGCCTCATGAATCATTTGAGCCATTTGATATAATCTGTTCGGGAGCTTCAATTACTGCCTCTGGTTAGAAATCTGTTCAACTGCCTAACAATAAAAAGGACTTGCCAGAAGAGGTATGGCCTTTAGTAGGAAGTGCTGGAAAATATTAACACTGAATACCTTCCTGACCTCGTTAGTGCCTGTCATTAATCAAGTATTTTTTTAGAAATTATATCTAATAATATGTCCGGGCAGAATCCTTGTGAAACAGTCTGAAGAAGGGCCCATTCCCTCCACAGATGCTGCCTCACACTTTCAGTTCATCCAGCACTTTGTGCATTGCTCAAGATTCCAGCACCTGCAGTTACTTTTGTCGTACTGTTAACGATGGTTTATGTAAATCACTGCATTTCCCTGTAAGTGACTCGCATGCCATCTATGCATACAGTTCAACAACACATTAGAAGCATAAGGTGTCTTTCACACCTTCACGAGCAATTGGCACTTTGAGAATGTGGCAACAAGTGAATGTGCAGCAGATTATTATTACTCCTTCCCTTTAGGAAATAGTTCAGGCATTTATCAATGGTCAAAATTAACAAACTTTTGTTAAGATGATAGTTTACAAAAAAAAGACACAAAGTACTGGAATAACTCAGCGGCCAGGCACCGTCTCTGGAGTAACATGTAGAGGTGACATTGCAGGTTGGGACACTTCTTGGGACTTTTTGCGGTGGGGAGGGGGAAAGAAAGCTGGAAGAGAGGTAGAATGAAGTAGGATAAAGGCTGGCGAGTGATATGTGGATACAGGTGAGGTGCTGGAGGAATTTAGCACTTTGTCCCACCTCCATCTCTTCCAGCTTTCCCCCCCCCCGGCTCCCCTCCCAATACAATCATTCTCGACCCTGTCTGCTGGAGCAACTCGGCAGGTTGGGCCACATCCTTGGAGGGAAATGGACAGTCGACATTTCAAGTCGAGACCCTTCATCTGGACTGAAAAAGTAGAAGGGAGAGAGCCATGATAAAGAGGTGAAGTGGGGAAGGGTGGGCCAAGAACTGGCTAGAGATCGGTGAAATGTTGATTGGCAGTTTGGTGGGTGTTGGGAGGGGAAAGGTGGAGAAATCGACAGAGGCTTGGTGGGGATATGGAAACTGGGTGTCCGGGGTTGTGGGGAGAAGGCAGGCGAATGGGGTTGAGTGGGAAAGATAGACAAGCCATGATTGAACGGCGGAGTAGAATTGATGGGCCAAATGGCCTAATTCTGCCCCTGTAACATGAACATATGAACAACAGTAAGATCATGAAATCCAATAAGAAATGAAGGGATGAATGGTGGGCCAGTGGGAATAGTGGAGTCAGAGGATAAAGGATAATACAGGCCATCCCCCACCTCAAAATCCTGCAGATGCCGGTTTACACTGTAGATAGACACAAAATGCTGGAGTAACTCAGTGGGTCAGACAGCATCTCTGGAGAAAAGGAGTGGGTGACGTTTCGGGTCGAGACCCTTCTTCAGACTTAATGGACACCACATTGTCACAAATCTTTTTACTGTCAGGCTGACACATTTAAAATAATAAAATATATCCTGGGTCAGTAAAGGTTTGATAATTGATTGTAGATTGAATCCTGGACTGCCAGAATAGCAGAGGAAAACCCAGACCTAGTTTCTCGGATGGAGATTGGAAAGACCTATGAGGGAAGAAGTATTTATCTGCTGTGGGTAAGATCATTTTTATTATCATCCGATATTTCACTGAGGTGGAGGCTTCTGCTCGCTCGGTTCCATCCTGTTAATTTGTAGCCAAACCCCTGAGGTTTAATTTTAATGGTGAGTTGAGTTTGAGTTTAGTTTATTGCCACGTGTACAGTGAAAAGCTTTTGTTGCGTGCTAACCAGTCAGTGGAAAGAGTGTACATGATTACAATTGAGCCATCCATAGTCTACAAATATATGATAAAGGGAATAACGTGAATAGCGTTTAGTGCGAGGTCAAATCCAGCAATGTCCAATCAGAGAGAATTTGTGCCTGGTTCAAATCTACACCTGCGTTTTCTAAAATAAAAATGGAAATACTGGAGGAACAGCCAGCCACGCCACTGAGGGCCAGGCTGCTGCCCCTCCACTCTTTCCTCAGTTCTGAAGACGAGTTCCCAACCCAAAACATTAACTGGAATCAGAGAGTCATACAACATGGAAACAGGCCAATCGGCTCAACCCATCCATGCTGACCATCTAAGTCGTGGTCATACAGCACGGAAACGCGCCCTCCAGCCCAACTTGCCCAGGCTGACCAACATGCCCCATCTACACTGGTCCCACCTGCCTGCATTTGGCCCATGTCCCTCTAAACCTGTCCGATCCATGTACCCATCCAAATGTTTTCGAAACGTTGTGAGGTTACCTGCCTCAACTATCTCCTCTGACAGCTCGTTCAATATACCCACCAACCTTTGTGTTAAAAAGTTGCCTCTCAGGTTCCAATTAAATCTTTTTCCCCCTCACCTTAACTCTATATCCTCTGGTTTTTGAATTCACTACTCTGGGTAAAGGACTATTCTGCTCATGATCTTATACACCTCAATAAGATCACTCTTCATCCTCCTGCGCTCCATGGAATAAAGTCCTAGCCTCCTCAACCTCTCTCTGTAGCTCACACCCTTGAGTCCTGGCAACGTCCTCATAAATCTTGTCTGTACTCTTCCCAGCTGAACAACATCTTTCCTACAACATGGGAACGCAATACTCTAAAAGTGGCCTCGCCTATTTCCTGTTCAACTGCAACATGACCTGCCAAGTTATATACTCAATACTCTGACTGATGAAGGCCAATGTGCCGAAAGCCTTCTTGACCACTGGTTAGGCTTTCCACTTGTACTGCATGAATGGCTGGATTGATCCGCGTTTATTTTCGGACCTTGCTTCAGATTCCGGCATCTGCAGTTTCAACGGTTTTGAATTTTCCAAAAGTTTGATTGGATGCCGTGGTTACACTTGATGACGCAGCCTTGCAATTAGACTGTCCGTTCCAATCCTTTCTTAAAGGTCGGCAACAGAACAGGTGCGGAGAAGCCTGCCATCTTCATGGACTGCGGAATCCATGCCAGGGAGTGGATTTCCCCAGCCTTTTGCCAGTGGTTCCTGAAGGAGGTCAGTGGAGAAACCTGTTGTCTATCAGTTGTGGAGTTTTTTATTTTGCATTTCTCATTCTTCTAGGACTTGAGAAGCATACCCAGGTATAATTCAATGTGAATAGATGGTGGCTTGGCACGGTAGGGTTGCTGCCTCACAGCTCCAGAGACCCAGGTTTGATCCTGACTACGGGTGCTGTCTGTATGGAGTTTGTACGTTCTCCCCGTGACCACATGGGTTTTCCCCGGGTGCTCCAGTTTCCTCCCACACTCCAAAGACGTACATGTTTGTAGGCTAATTGGCTTTGGTAAAGATTGTAAATTGTACTTACTGTGTAGGTTAGTGTTAATGTACGGGGATTGCTAGTCAGCGCGGACTCAATGGGCGAACGGGCCTGTTTCCGCGCTGTACCTCTAAACTAAACTAAGTTAGTGACAAGGAAATGCAGATACTGATTTACACATAAAAGACACAAACTGGGGCAACTCAGCGGGTCAGGCAGCATCTCTGAAGAACATGGATAGCTGACATTTCGGGTCAGGTCCCCTCTTCAGACTAATTGTGGGGGGGGGGGGGGTGGGGTGGGGGGAAGCAGGGAGAGAGAGTTCAATATAAAGTCTTTTATATGTTTTAGGTTGTTGGAAACTACAATTCTACTCCCCTGATAACTACACTTTTCAATCAATTGGATTTCCTGGTTGTTCCTGTTGTAAATGTGGATGGTTACATTTACAGCTGGACTAAGGTAAGCATTATTGTAAAGCATTGTGTACATAGTTCCTGTTGCCTGGGCATTCACTTGGTTCTCCTGCTATCTACTCAGCCTAAATATTAATGTCTGGGCCAAGAGTCTCTTGCAACCTTCCATTCCTCCTCTGTTATAGTCCTGTTATCCTCCACACCAACCAAACACATCATCCATTAAAACTCAAGTTGCTATGCTCAATAGTTTATTCATCCATATACAAGAATGGTACCCAGACGCGGAGTTCTAAGCTGGCTTATGTCACACTTCATGCAGTGAACAGTATACCCTAAGATGAATCGTGTATATCCGGCATCATCCAATTCAGTTTAGTTTAGAGATACAGCATAGAAACAAGCCCTTCGGTCCAACCATCGATCACCCGTTCATATTCGCTTTAGTTATCCCAATTTCTCATCCATTCCCTTAAACAGTTTAAAGTAGACAAAAAATGCTGGAGAAACTCAGAGGGTGAGGCAGCATCTATGGAGAGAAAGAATAAGCGATGTTTTGGATCAAGATCCTTGTTCAGACTTTACACTTTAGGCAATTTATAGAGGCCCTTCAGCCCAACTTGTTCATGCTGACCAGTAAACTCATCAAACTAACCTACAACCCCCCGCCCCCCCCAACTTCCCTCACCCCCCCCCCCCCCCCCCCCCCCATGCCTAGTTCCTCCTTGCTTCTCCATACCCCCGCCTGGATGTGCATCCACTTCCCCCCCCCCCCATGCCTTGTTCCTCCTTGCTTCTCCATACCCCCGCCTGGATGTGCATCCACTTCTCCCTTTCTCCTCCCTCTGTTCCCCTTCCACCTATACCCCTACCTCTGACTTCACAAATTCGGCAGATCAGGCAACATCTCAGCTTTAGGTTTATGATTGTCATGTGTACAGCTAAAAGCTTTGTTTTGCACACTTTCCAAACCGAGCAGATATACCATACATAAATGCAATCAAGTTCACCCAAACTCAAATAGATAGCGCAAAGGGGAAGGTACAGGGTGCAGAATATAGTTCTCAACATTGTAGTTCCATAGACAAAGTCAAATGTCCGCAAAGGGGAAGGGGTATATTGAACAGTACCCTAGCTTATGGAAGGACCATTCAGCAACCTGATAGCGGAGGGGAAGAAGCGGTTCCCGAGTCTGGTTGTGCGTGCTTTCAAGCCTATGTACCTTTTCCTGGACGGGAGCAGGGAGAAGAAAGAATGACCAGGGTGGGATAAGTCTTTGATTATGTTGGCTACTTTTCTGAGGCAAAGTGAAATGTGGATTGAGTCAATGGTGGGAAGTCTGGTCTGTGTGATGGACTTGTCTACAGTCTGCAATTTCTTGTGGTTTTGGGAAGAGCTATTCCCAATTCATGCTATGATGCGACCCAACAGAGTGCTTTCTATGGTGCATCTCTGGGGAAGGAAATGGAGTTAGCCCTTCAGGTGAACGACCCTGAACCAGATTTCTGAATCAGTTTTCTGAAGGGTCTTTGACCTGAAATATCAACTCCATTTATCTCTCCACAGATGCTGCCTGGCCTGCTGAGTGTCCTGCTGAGTGACCATGCTCTGCTTTTGCTTTAGATTGCTGAGACCTGTTTTTTCTTATGGCTTCAGTTTCCGGATGGAAAGAAGCTGTGTCTCCAAATATACAATGGGAAGTCTGAAGCCTCAACGGCTGGAGGCTTTCCCAGCAACAGCCTCCAGGACCCCACATCCCATCTTCCCGAACATCACTGCCTGGAACCAAAGTTCGGGAAGATCGCTGCAACCCTTAACAACCCATTGAACATGGAACATAAAACAGCACAGCACAGGAACAGGCACTTCAGTCCACAATCTCAGTGCTGAATATGATGCCATGTTAAACTAATCTCCTCTGCCAGTATGTGATCCATATCCACCATTCCTGCATTTCCATGCACCTAGATGCAGGAAGATTGCTCCCGATGTTGGGGAAGTCCAGGACAAGGGTTCACAGCTTAAGGATAAGGGGGGAATTCTTTAAGACCGAGATGAGGAAGACTTTTTTCACACAGAGAGTGGTGAGTCTCTGGAACTTTCTGCCACAGAGGGTAGTTGAGGCCAGTTTATTGGCCATATTTAAGAGGGAGTTGGATGTGGCCCTTGTGGCTGAAGGGATCAGGGGTATGGAGAGAAGGCAGGTACAGGATACTGAGTTGGATGATCAGCAATGATCATATTGAATGGCGGTGCAGGCCCGAAGGGCCGAATGGCCTGCTCTTGCATCTAATTTCTATGTTTCTATGTTTCTATGCCCCGAAGGCAAACACACTGAATGTCTATTTTTACCACACTACCTACTTTTGTTGAAGAAAGAACTGCATTTTTTTCTACCTACTTATGTTGTGTCGGATTTTTGGACTTTAGTTTATGATCCCACCTTGTCAGTGAACTTGGTCAATTTGTTCATCCGTGATACTCCTGTCTGTGTAGCAAATAACAATGCCTATGTTAATTCTCTGGCTTGTTTTCCATGCTCCATTCTCTGCAAACTGGGTTCAGCTGTGTTTTGGCTGATACATTGATATATGATACATTGATATTTTGGGCGTAGTAAATACAATCGGGCTTAATTAAATCTCCCAACATTGTGGCACACATATCACAGCATTGGCCGCGGAGCGTTTTTGAAAGTGGGGGAACTGAGCGATCACTGATCACTGGCCTTGGGGGTACCCGGCGAGGGAGTGGAGAGACCGAGCAGGGGGAGGGTGTGTAGGGACTTTTTGAAATTTGATGTATTAAAATCATGTTTTAGTGCATTGTAGAAGTATGATTTCAATGTGTTTTGTTTGAAGTATTTTTAAGATAATGCAGAGCCTACATGAGGGATAGGAGCAGGTTATTATTATTTTTGTTATTGCTTGACCTCCAAAAACTGGGGGATAATAATACAGGCCATCCCCCACCTCAAAACGTGGGGGGATATCCATCCCCCATTCCCCCCTTCCTCCCTCCACCCCCCCCCCCCTCGGATCGATGCCATTGCCTTCCACGGTACAGAAAAGTTGACAAAAATCTTTTAAATGCATTATAATTTCAAGTACTTTTTTTTTGTTTGTAGTTGGAAAAAGGGACAAGAAATAATCATAACTTTTCCTGATTTTGCTAATTAATACAAATTATGTTTTGCTCGAGGGAAAAATCAGAGTATTTTGAAAGTATGCGTTCTCCTTTTGACGTATATTTCGTTTTTGGAATTTAGAATCATCAAACCATGATATTAATAAAGGGGTTATATGTTTGTGGAAACGTTACTTTTTAAAAAATAAGACTTTCGAGAAAACTAAAATGCATTAGAAATATACCGTGCAGGTTTGTAGGTTAATTGGCTTGGTATAAATGTAATTTATCTGCAGTGTGTGTAGGATAGTGTTACTGTGCGGTAATCGCTGCTCAGTGCCTTCATGATGTGCCGAAGGGCCTGTTTCGACTCTGTATCTCTAAACTAAACTAAACTAAACAAAGATTTCTACAGGTTTTCTTTCTAGATTCTAGCTGATGAGAGACCTGTTCAGCTGCTTGAGTGATAACAGTGGGCTTTGGATATATTGTGGTGGGTGAGTGTCAGAGTGAGTAAGAGTAAGGAGGGAGTTGAAAGGATGGGTAATGTGTCAGCAGGTTCCGTTTATTCTACATTCCCTTTGTGCCAATTCAGGAGTATGCCACTACTGGAGAACTACAAGACATCACATTTTCCCACCACATTAAACCATTGGGGGAAGCTGACAGGATGTTAGAGAGAGAAGAGATTCCTGGGAAATAAATTGGGGAGCTGGGACAGATGGGATTGGCATGAGGGCCAGCATAGAGTCAATGAGCCAAATGGCTTTCTTCTGCATCATAAGGAAGTGTGAGCCTGGTGTCTTGAAAAGTGTTCCTTCCACCCAGGGGCGGAAAACCCGGGGGGGCCAGAGGGGACACGTCCCCCCCATGTTTTGAGAGGTGGGGGACATCCCCCCCCCAAGTTTTTGTAATCCGGATTTTAAAATCTCCGCTTTCCATGGAGGTGGGACTGCTGATTGAGGGCACCGATTGGACGAGAGAGATGTCGGTCAGCAGGCAATGGGAGCGGGACATGATGATTCAGCGCGATGATTGGAGGAGGGAGACGAGTCACAGACATGCGCCTCATCCGCAGCCAGGATCGATCCCGGCCGGCTCTCCGGTGCTGTCCCGTCCCCATCCATGTGCACCCCCCCCCCCCACGGGTGGCCAGAGAGGTCGGCAGTCAGACGGGCGCAGCGCCCCCAGGCCCACAGCCAGCGCAGAGAAGCAGCGCTAAACCCAGCTCACTCTGCCTGTCCCGCCAGGTCAACCTGCCTGGGCTTGCAGGAAATATGGCCAGCGCGGAGAAGCAGCGCTGGTGTCCCGTCAGTCCAGTCAGGGCTGTAGGTTAACCCAGCGAGACAGGCAGAGTTGAGCTGCATTTATTGCTGGATTGACCCTCCGAAGCCTCGCGCATGTCTGTGTGAGTGTGCGCATGTGGGCGCGGCCGCCACAAAATTGTCCATGGTCCCCTCCATATTTTGATAGCGAGTTCCGTGCCTGCTTCCACCAATAACTCACAAGCTCTCACGATATCTCACAAGCGTGTTCAGTTCAGTTTCAGTTCACTTTAGTTTATTGTCACGTGTATCGATGTACAGTGAAAAGCTTTTGTTGCGTGCTAACCAGCCAGCGGAAATACAATACCTGATTACAATTACACGATACATGATAAGGGAATAATGTTTACTGAAAGGTAAAGCCAGTAACGTCTGACCAAAGAAAGTCCAATAGTAATTCAGAACTGCTCTCTGGTTGCGATGGAATGAATGTACACAGTGGTTGAACCTGCCTGGAGCTGAGACTTATTCCTCCAATTAAAAGGAAGTATAAAGTAATCTGGCCCTTTCCATGAACTGATAAGCTGTGATGAAATTAGTGTTTACATCATAATTCAGTGTGGCACTGTATGGTTGCAGTATATTCACATACTTCTTGTTGTCATAAAATCATAAGATCACAAGAGATAGGAGCAGAATTAGGCCATTTAGCCCATTGAGTCTGCATTACCATTCGATCATGGCTGATCTATTTCCCCCTCTCAACCCCATTCTACCTGTAACATTTGACGCTCTTACTAATCAAGAACCTATCAATCTCCGCTTTAAAAATGCCCAGACGTGGCCTCCACTGTCGTCTGTGGCAATGATTCACCATCCTCACGTTAACAAAATTCCTCCTCATCTCCATTCTAAAAGCACGTCCTTTTATTCTGAGGTTATGCCCTCTGGTCCCAAACTCTCCCACTAGTGAAAACATCCTATCCACATCAACTCTAAATAGATATTTCATTATTCGATAGGTTTCAATAAGATTCCTCTTCATCCTTCTTAACTCCAGTGAGCACAGGGCAAGAGTCATCAACGATCCTCATAAATTAATCCAATCATTACCAGGATCATTCTTCGCTGGACCTTTTCCAATGCCTGCATCCTACCTAAGATATGGAGCCTAAAACGGCTCCATATTGAGACAACGTCAGTGCCAAGCCAAACCCCTCAAGGCTGTTGGATCGTTGACTCGGATCTGCTGCCAGACCCATGCAGAGCTCATTCACCTACCACTCTGACTGTGCTGAAGTTTGAGACTCCAAGAATTACTTAAACGTCAGTGCGGCTTAACATGGAAAATTCCCACTTCATTCCAATGTGGGAATCCAATGGCAGAAGACAAAGTTTCCTGGCACTTATGGTGGAAACTCTGCCCCTGACCTCTGCCTGTCAGCACCATTTTGCTCAGTCAAGTGGCACAGCAGTAGCATTGTTACCTTGCAGCGACAGTGACCCCGGTTCAATCCTGACTACGGGTGCTGCCTGTACGGAGTGTATATGTTCTCCCTGTGACACGTGGGTTTTCACTGGGTGCTCTTGTTTCCCCAAATATTACAAAGAAGTGCAAGTTTGTAGGTTAGTTGGCGTCTGTAATTTTGTCCCTATATGTGTAGGATAGAAGTAGTGTATGGGTGATGGTTGGTCAGCATGGACTTGGTGGGCCAAAGGGCCTGTTTCCACGTTGTATCTTTAAACTAAACTGGACAAAATAGTCCCCGTTCCCTGTCAGATAGCAGATCTGTAGGGAGTTTTAGTTTTTAGATGGTTTCGTTTTTAAGATACAGCGCAGAACCAGGCCCTTCGGCCCACCAAGTCCGTGCCGACCAGCAATCCCAGCACATTAACATTACCCTACACACATGAGGAACAACTTACATTCCTACCAAGCCAACTAATCTACAAACCTGTATTCTGTGCAATGTGGAAACCTGTATTCTGTGGAATGTAGGAAACTGAAGATCTCGGAGAAAACCCACGTACAAACAGTTGGGATCAAACCCGGGTCTCTGTTGCTGCGAACACTGTAAGGCAGCAGCTACAGCTGCGCCTCCGTGCCGTCCTAGTTTAATAGAGATAATCACACTTCTATCCTTTTTCTCAGATCATCATCAACCTCCATTCACGTACGATCCCTAACCTAGTAAAGCCTTCCAGGGGAATTCACAGGGGTGTGATTAGATGAAATTTAACACCAGGCTTCACAGGAAATGCTAGGGCAGGATGCCAACAAGCTTGCTGAGCGAGAAAGGCTTTAAAAATGGGTTTCGAGGCAGGGATAGTGGTGGCAGGGCAAAAACCTCAGCAAAGCAATTCCAAAGCTCACCGCACACTATTCCATAGTGATTGGATATCAAATGATAATATACCACGTTGCTGCACTATTAACTCATAATTATTGCACTGGAGCGAAATGGCAGAACATAATTAAATGTTTGCATGAATTGTACCAATGGTGTAATAACTGCCCGATATTTAATCTGACTGTGCCTGTACATGTTTGTGCGTAGAATCGATTATGGAGGAAGACACGGTCCAAGAACCCTGGCAGTAGCTGTGTGGGAACTGACCCCAACCGAAACTTTGATGCCAAGTGGTGCAGTGAGTTTATGTTTTTTAACAGACACCTGCCGTGTGAGAGGTGGGGAATTTCAATTAGGAATGTTCTAAATATTTGCCCTTGTGGAAGGGAATGATGGTTGGTGCCATGGAGCAATAGCATGTTCCTTCCTGTTGCTTCAGTCTTGACACTAATTGATGATCCAAACATGGTTTAGTTGAATTCAGTTTAGTTCAGAGATACGGTGCGGAAACAACCCATTCAGCCCACTGAGTGCGCGCTGACCAGCGATCCCCGCACACCAGCCCTATTCTAGGGACAAATTACAATTTTACTGAAGCCAATTAACCTACAAACCTGTACATTTTAGTGTGGGAGGAAACCAAAGCATCCGGAGAAACCCCACGCAGGGAGAGTGTGCAAACTCCGTACAGACAGCACCCGTAGTCAGGATCGAACCCGGGTCTCTGGCGCTGTAAGTCAGCGACTTCACCGCTGTGACGCCATGCCACCTTGGATGGGTTGGACTCAGGCCATTTCATGGTTTCAAGGTTCAGTTTATACTCACGTGTACCAATTAAGGTACAGTAAAATTTGAGTTAGCACACAGCCATACTAAGTGAAAAGCAACAAGACATGCAACCACTTAAAAGTAAACATAAACATCCATCACAGTGGATTCCACATTCCTCACAGTGATAGAAAGCATTAAAGTTCAATCTTCTTCCTCTTGCTCTCCCGCGGTCGGAGCAGTCAAACCATCCGCAGTCGGGGCGATCAATGCCCTGGCAGCCGACGATCGAAAGCCCCGCGTCGGGGAGGTTGAAACTCTCTCCGCTGCATGGAGCTCCCGAGTCGACCTCTTCTTACCAGGGACCGTGGGCTTCACGATGTTAAAGTCCTGAGGCCCTGTGGTTGGAGCTTTGATTCCCGGCAAAGCTCCGTGATGTTAAAGTCCCGCGGCTTGCAGCGCTGGGACGGTCTCCAGGAAAGACCGCCAACTCCACGATGTTAGGCCGCAGTGGGGACGGAGATATGATATGGAAAAAAAATGCATCTCCGTCGAGGTAAGAGATTGAAAAAAACGTTTCCCCCAACCCCCACCCCCGCATAAAACAAACCAAGGAACACTAAAACATACTTTTTAAAACATACTACAATTAACAAAAAAAAGAAAGGACAGACAGACTGCTGGCGAGGCAGCCACTGCTGGTGCAAGAAACAACCTACCATCCTTGAGTAAAGCACAAAGTGCTGGAGTAACTTGGTGGGTCAGTCAGCATGGAGGGAATGGACAGGTTTGGTCAGGACCTTCTTCAGACTCAAGAGTGTTTGGAGAGTTGTGTGCAGTTTGAATGTCAAAGGCTAGGAACCATAGCTCGAAGGTGCGTGGGGCAAAGTTTAAAGGAGATGTGTGCAGCAGTTTTTTTTTAATGTAGAGAGTGGTGGGTGCCTGGAACGTGTTGCCAGAGGTGGTGGTGGAGGCAGATGCAATATTGGTGTTTAAGAAGCTTTCAGTTAGGCACAGCTCTTGGAGGAAGAAACCGTTAAAAAGTTTTTCCGTACCTGCCTTCTCTCCATACCCCCTGATCCCCTTAGCCACAAGGGCCACATCTAACTCCCTCTTAAGTATAGCCAAATAACTGGCCTCAACTACCTTCTGTGGCAGAGAATTCCACAGATTCACCACTCTCTGTGTGAAAAATGTTTTTCTCATCTCGGTCCTAAAAGACTTCCCCCTTATCCTTAAACTGTGACCCCTTGTTCTGGACTTCACCAACATCAGAAACAATCTTCCTGCATCTAGCCTGTCCAACCCCTTTAGAATGTTGTAAGTTACTATAAGATCCCCCCTCAATCTTCTAAATTCTAGCGAGTATATGCCGAGTCTATCCAGTCTTTCTTCATATGAAAGTCCTGACATCCCAGGAATCAGTCTGGCGAACCTTCTCTGTACTCCCTCTATGGCAAGAATGTCTTTCCTCAGATTAGGAGACCAAAACTGTACGCAATACTCCAGGTGTGTTCTCACCAAGACCCTGTACAACTGCCGTAGAACATCCATGCTCCTATACTCAAATCCTTTTGCTATGAATGCTAACATACCATTCGCTTTCTTCACTGCCTGCTGCACCTGCATGCCTACTTTCAATGACTGGTGTACCATGACACCCAGGTCTCGTTGCATCTCCCCTTTTCCTAATCGGCCACCATTCAAATAATAGCCAACTTTCCTGTTTTTGCCACCAAAGTGGATAAACTCACATTTATTCACATTATACTGCATGTGCCATGCATTTGCCCACTCACCCAGCCTATCCAAGTCACCTTGCAGCCTCCTAGCATCCTCCTCACACCTAACACTGGCCCCCAGCTTTGTGTCATCCACAAACTTGGAGATGTTGCATTCAATTCCTTCGTCCAAATCATTAATATATATTGTAAATAGCTGAGGTCCCAGCACCGAGCCTTGCGGTACCCCACTAGTCACTGCCTGCCATTCTGAAAATGACCCGTTTACTCCTACTCTTTGCTTCCTGTCTGCCAGCCAGTTCTCTATCCACATCAATACTGAACCCCCAATACCGTGTGCTTTAAATTTGCATACTAATCTCTTATGTGGGACCTTGTCGAAAGCCTTCTGAAAGTCCAGAAGAAGGATGGAAGCAACTCTAGTAGAGTTGCTGTCTCACATCTTCAACAATCTGAATACTAGTTTGACCTCTTGAGTTGTTTGTGTGGAGTTTGCATGATCTCTCTATGAATTAGTGAGTTTCCTTTGAGTGCTCCTGTTTCCTCAGGCATCTCCAAGATGTGCAGGCTGATAGGTTTATAATTTAGTTTAGTTTCTTTTAATTTTGTTTAGTTGGTTTATTGTCATGCATACTGAGATACAGTGAAAAACATTTTTATTGTTGCATGCTTTCCAGTTAGGTGAAAGACGATACATGATTACAATCAGGCCATATCTGTACAGATAGAGGATAAAGGTTTGTTAGAAATTCACCCTAGTGTAAAGACAAGTGACAGAATCTCAGATGGGAATGTGGTGGGAATAAAATAGGGATTGGTGTAAATGGATACCTAATGGCCAGTGCAGACTAGATGGGCTGAAGAACCTGCTTCCTACTCTGTATGAATCTATGACTCCATAATGATGACTTATCTCACCCACAGCTTCGGGTACCTCAAATGATCCATGCTCAGAGGTTTACTGTGGACCGCGGGTAGAATCCGAAAAAGAAGTTAAAGCTGTTGCAGACTTCATCCGTAACCATAGTTCGATCATCAAGGCATATCTCACTATCCACTCATACTCCCAGCTCCTCTTGTATCCATACTCCTATGACAAATCTCTTCCATCTGATCACAGAGAGCTGGTAAGTTACCGTGTGTTCCAAATGAATTAGTAATAAATTTAAGGCCTATATAGAAATTAATTGTTTATTTGAAAAACATGCCCGATTCATTAAGGCATCATTTAGAACCAAGACAAAAATAGAAAATGGCTATGGTTACGGCTAACAGCTCTGTAATTAGAACATTTAATTTTCTTTGTCTGTGATTTTTTTTTAACTTTCCCTCAGTGACCTATCAATGAGGATTCAATAAAATATCAGTGTCAGATGAAACTTTACATATCAGATGATATCATATGATTTAAAGATGATAAAGTATCATCATCGTCATCATCATCATCATCATCAATATCTTATCTCCAGGACAACTCCCGCCATACCTTATCAGAGATATTCCCTTTGTCCTATCCATCTCTCCCTCACACAATATGTAACTGAAAACAACTTTGTTTTCTCTCATTCCCAGTTTCTGGCAAAGAGCCTTTGAAATATGGACTCATTTTCATTGAAACATTGACTCTTTTCCCCTTTCCACAGATGCTGCCTGACTTCTGAGGGTTTCCAGCATTTTCTGGATTTATTTCAGATGCTCGGTTATTGCCATTCTCTGATTTATTTAAAATATAGAACAAGGAGTCATAGTTTAAGACAAAGGGAGGCACCCATCCACAATGGAGTAGAACGTTTCTCTCCCTAAGGTTTGGAACTCAACGAGTGGTGGAAGAGATTCTTTGAATATATTTAAAATGTAGATAGATTCTTGATGTTGTGAAAGTTCATAAGTTATAGGAGCATAAATAGGCCATTCAGCCCATCAAGTCTACTCTGCCATTCAATCATGCTGATCTCTCTTTCCCTCTCAACCCAATTCTTCAGTCTTCTCCCCAAAACCCTGACATCCTTACTAATCAAGGACCGTCAACCTCTGCCTTAAAAATATCTATTGACTTGGCCTCCACAGCCATCTGTGGCGATGAATTCCAGAGATTGACCAACCTGTGACCAAATATATTCCTCGTCATCTCCTTTCCAAAGGTATGTCCTTTTATTCTGAGGCTGTGCCCTCTGGTCCTAGACTCACCCACTAATGGAAACATTGTCTCCACATCCAGTTCATTGGAAAGAGGTGCAGTTGAGTAGTTGAAGTAACAATCAAATGTACAGGTTAATTGCCTCTCTGTAAATTGCATCTAATGTATAGGGAAGGGGTTCAAAAGTGAAATAACATAGAACTAGTGTGAACAGATGGCTGGCACGGACTCGGTGGGCTGACCGGCCTGTTTCCATACTGTATCTCCAAACGTAACTAAACTATATATCTGTCTACATTTTGTCAGAGCTACCAAGTAGTCCCACCTGCCAGCTCTCTTATCACAACCATGCCAACCTTTTTTTTTAATAGATATTCAATTTACATTTGAACCATCTTCAATGCAACTCAATCTAGATAAATAAATCACAATCACAATCACAATAATACTTTATTAGCCAAGTATGTTTTGCAAATAAAAAGCAACGGAACATACAAAATACATTTTAACATAAGCATCCATCATAGTGTCTCCCCCACATTCCTCACTGTGATGGAAGGTGAAAAAAAAGTTCAAATCTCTTTCATTCTTTGCTCTCCCACGGTCGGGGGCTTCGAGCCTTCTGTTGTCGGGACGATCTTGACTCGCGTAGCCAGCGGCGTTGTGGCCCACCGCATCGGGGCGATCAGCTCTTACATCAAGGGGATGTCAGCTCCCACGCGTTGGATGATCGAACCGCTAGTCGGGATTGGTCGAACTTCTGCATCTTTGGAGCTCCTGACTAGCTTCTCCCGAGACTGTGAGCTTGCCCTGGTAAAGTCCGCAGGCCGCGGTCGGAATGATCCCAGGCAGCCCAGCTCAAGGTCAGTCTGAGGAGGCCGCCAGCTCCATCGATGGTAGGCCGCAGAGCAACCGGAAATACGACCCGGAAAACAAACGCATCTCCGGCAAGGTCAGAAACTTAAAAAAAAGTTTCCCCCTCCCCCCACATAAAACAAACCGAAGAACATTTACACAATCTTTTAACACACAGTAAAAAATAATGTAATTAATTAATATTAGGAATATTAGGAACGGATCAGATACTAACAACACAACAAATATTTTTTATTGGTTATAGTTTAATAATTGGTAAAAAATTAATACTAATATTTTGGAAAGGTCCCATATCCCCCACAATCAAAATGTGGATTACAGAAATGTCGGAGACACTTCACCTGGAACGATAAAGACTTGTCCTAATGGACAGGGTAGATCAATTCAGAGGAATATGGTCTCCATTTATTGAATATTTAAAGGGTTAAGGTAGTCCGGTTCGAGGCCATGACTGAACACTGAATGAAGGAATAGATGAAGAATTATATACAATAGATCATGAATATATCTCTAATGAAGAATATCTTGCTTAATACTCCACTCATTTTATTGATTTTTTTTATCTCTTTCTTATTTCTTTTTCTTTTTATTACTTATCTTTATTTCCTACTGTTATAAAATAATAAAAAAATATAGAAGTATAAATAAGATTGACCGTAAATTTTAAAAATATGAAGAATGTATGTGACGAATAATATTTTCTTTTTTTCGATTTTATATTATTTCTTCTTAATATGTATTTACTTCTAATAAAAATATTTTACAAAAAAAAAAACACACAGTAAAAATTAAAAAAAGACAAAAAAAACAGCCAGACTGTTGGCGGGGCTGCCAGTCTGGCAGAGCCCCTGGTGGTCTGTAATGTTTTCTGAATACCAACAAATCATCTGCAGCTCTGCCAATTTGCCAATTTTGCCAATTTTCTTCATTCGATGTCCCCTGCTCACTAACTTGATTCTGCTGCTGATAGCAGCTTATTTCTATTAATTCCACCCGTCATCTTTGAATTTCTCTTTTGCCTTCCTGGTTCTTAGCTACAGCTTTGCAAATTAGTTTAGTTAAGTTTAGTTTAGTTTGGTTTAGTTTAGAGATACAACATGGAAACAGGCTCTTCGTCCCATCGAGTCCATGCCGACTAGCAATCCTCACACTAGCACTATCCTTCACACTAGGGACAATTTACAATCTTTACCAAAGCCAATTAACCTACGTCTTTGATAAGTGGGAGGAAACCAGAGCACCCGGGGAAAACCCATGTGGTCACAGGGAGAACATACAAACTCCATACAGACAACACCCATCACCAGATATGAACCTGGATCTCAGGCGCGGTAAGGCAGCAACTCTACTGCTGTGTCAGTGCCGCCCATAATCTCTTCATGTAACTGAATTCATTTCACTCTGAAATTTCAATTAAAACATAAATGTACAACATTGACCATACAGCAAAAGAACAGGCCCTTCGCCCCAAAGGGTCCATGACAAACATGACGCCAAGTTACATCTCCACTTTCTGCACATAATCCATATCCCCCCCCATTCCCTGCATGTCTATGTGCTTATCTAAAATTCTCTTAAATGACACTATCGTATCTGCTTCCACCACCATCCCTGGTAGTGTGTTCCATGCATATACCACTCTCTGCAAAAAGCAAATTGCCTAACATGTCTCCTTTAAATGTTGCTCCTTTCACATTCTAGCTATGTCCTCTAATCTTTGACATATCCACCCGGGGAAAAAAATTCTGACTGTCTCTACCTTATCTATGCCTCTCTGTAATGTTACATACTTAATTTCTCCTGTCCTTTCCCCAATGTGTTAATGTCCTTCCTGAAGAGCAACCTTATTTGATAAGCATTTGACCTGAGCTCTAATCAATAGACAATAGGTGCAGGAGTAGGCCATTCGGCCCTTCGAGCCAGCACCGCCATTCAATATGATCATGGCTGATCATCCACAATCAGTACCCCGTTCCTGCCTTCTCGCCATATCCCCTGATTCCGCTATCATTAAGAGCTCTATCAAACTCTCTCTTGAAAGCATCCAGAGAATTGGCCTCCACTGCCTTCTGAGGCAGAGAATTCCCCAGATTCACAACTTTCTGGGTGAAAAAGTTGTTTCTCATCACCGTTCTAAATGACCTTATTCTTGAACTGTGGCTCCTGGTTCTGGATTCCCCCAACATCGTGAACATGGTTCCTACGTGTCCAATCCCTTAATAATTTTATGTTTCAATAGGATTCCCTCTCATCCTTCTAAATTCCAGAGTATGCAAGCCCTGCCGTTCCAATCTGTCAACATATGACAGTCCCGCCATCCCGGGAATTAACCTCGTGAACCTACGCCACACTCCCTCAATAGCAAGAAGGTCCTTCCTCAAATTTGGAGACCAAAACTGTACACAATACTCCAGGTGTGGTCTCACTAGGGCCCTGTACAACTGCTAATGAGTACTAATTATTAGTATGTGTCCTGAGGAAGAGTCTAGGGCATGAATTGTTCACTGCTTTCCTTACCACAGCTGTGATTTGCCTTGTTGAATGTTTCCAGCATTTTCTGTTTTTATTTCAGATTTCCAACATCAACTATTTTTTTAAATGTTCACCATCAAGTGTTTCCCAGAACATCACATTTTTTGCTCACAGATTTTATTAACCCATGGGTCTCTTTTGTCTTGTATGTTATTATCTTGTCCTGCTATATTGCATGTTTCTATATTGGGGACGATCAACCATGATCACAATGAATGGCAGTGCTGGCACAAAGGGCCGAATGGCCTCCTCTTGCACCTATTTTCTACGTTTCTATGTTTCTATGCTGCCTTCATAGATTTGTATATCTCTGATCCTGGAGATCTAGGAAAATGCCATAATTTTGTTTATATTGGGTTTTTTGATTTGTTATTCCCCATCCAGACCTGCAACAATTTGTGAGCTGTAGAAAGGAGGAGCAGCAGTTGCTAGTTTACAAAGAAAATACACACAAAATGCTGGAGTAACTCAGCAGGTCAGGCAGCATATCTGGAGAACATGGATGGGTGACATTTCATGGGGACCATTCTATTAGCTTAATTTAGTTTATTGTCATGTGTACCAAGGTGCAGTGAAAAGTGTTTTGTTGTGTGCTAACCAGTCGGCAGAAAGACTATACATGACTATAATCGAGCCATCCATAGTGTACAGATACAGGAGAAAGGGAATAATGTTTAGTTCAGGATAAAGTTCAATAAAGTCCGAATTAAAGATAGTCCGAATGTCTCTATTGAGGTAGATAGTAGCTCAGGACCGTTCTCTAGTTGTTGATGGGATTGTGCAGTTAGCTGACAATATTCTTCAATCCGAAGACAGGATGGGACCGAGACTTCACCTACCCACGTTCTCCAGAGATGCTGCCGGACCCGCTGAGTTACTCCAGCACTCTGTGTCCACAATCTGTGAGATGCTGTGTTAATTTAACCCACAGTTTGCCTTTGCTTCAATGGATGTTATTTCATGTTATTCCGATTGACACAACCACTGGTGATCATCGTACCAGACACATTCAAATCAAAAGTGAATGTTTTGATGCTGTGCCAGAGAGGGAGGTTCTCTTCCTGACCTGTATTGACAGATTCTAGGCACAATGGTGGAGCAAAGCCCAACTAGCTGAGAATGCAGAAAGAGACGGCACGATGGCGCAACGGTAGAGTTGCTGCCTTACAGTGCAAGAGACCTGGGTTCGATCCTGACTACGGGCGCTGTCTGTATGGAATTTGTACATTCGCTCCGTGACCGTGTGGGTTTTCTCCGGGTGCTCCGGTTTCCTCCCACACTCCAAAGACGTGCAGGTTTGTAGGCTAATTTGGCTTCGGTAAAAATTGTAAAATGTCCCTAGCCTGTTTCCGCACTGTATCTCTAAACTAAACGAAACTAAATCCACTCGTACATTTCAATTTGAAATTTCTGAAAATCACATTGTTTCTTGGTAATTTTATTTCAGGATGATCTAGCTCGGAATGCTGTTGAGAAATTACGAAGCCTTTATGGTACTAAATATATCTATGGCCCTGGAGCAAGCACAATATGTAAGCATCCCTTTATTTGGGTCTGCAGAAAGCATTCCTTTAACTGGATTGATGTTGTAGAGTTTTGCACCGAGTCTCATTTACTGCAGTAAATTAGGCAATGCCATGCTTTCTTACAGCCTTTATTTTGTTTCCAACCTCCAGGAATTGGGTAACTCTTGCGAAGTGGTTGGAAACAAATCCTACTGTGGTGTAATAGAAGAAACTTTATACCTCCCCATCTGTTGATTACTCACCCAAATTATACACCATGGAACAGTGTAGATACCATTGTCATCCCCTATACGTTAATTAGGCCGGCTTATAACTTTGCTAACCCCTGCCTAGCCGTACGTGGCAACCACTCAAAACACAAATTGCTGGAGGAACTCAGTGGGTTAGGCAGCATCGAGGAGGGAATGGGTTGATGACGTTTCGCATCCGGATCGCTGAAGAAGGGTCCTGACCCAAAACGGCACCTGTCCTTTTCCCTCCCCAGTGGTTGCCTGACCGATGAGTTCATAGGTTCTAGGAGCAGAATGAGGCCATTTGGCCCATCAAGTCTACTCCACCATTCAATCTTGGCTGATCTATCTTTCCCTCTCAGCCCCATTCTCCTGCCTTCTCCCCATAACCCCTGACACCTGTACTAATCAAGAATCTGTCAGTCTCCACCTTAAAAATATCCGTTGACTTGGCCTCCCCCACCTTCTGTGGCAAAGAATTCCACAGATTCACCACCCTCTGACTAAAGAAATTCCTCCTCATCTCCTTCTTAAAGGAACGTCATTTAATTCTGAGGCTATGACCTCTAGTCCTAGACTCTCCCATTAGGGGAAACATCCGACTGTGGCAATGATTCCTCCAGCACTTTGTGTTTCTCATGGGATTCCAGCATCTGCAGTTTCTTGTGCCTTCCAAGTATTTTTACTGTTTAAGGATAAGTTGACAGATTTAGAAACTATGTTGTACTAAAACAGCATATTGTGTTTTCCCATCAGATCTTGCGTCTGGAGGTTCAGATGACTGGGCCTACGATCTTGGCATCAAATACTCATTTACCTTTGAACTCCGTGACACGGGGCAGTATGGCTTCCTATTGCCTGAGTCGCAGATCAAGCCAACATGTGAAGAGACCATGTTGGCAGTCTACCATATCACCGATTACGTTCTCGACCACCTATATTAAACTTTTTAAAGAAAGGGCAAAGTTAAAGATGGGTATTGGGTGACTTTAAAACTTAGGTTTAGATTTAAAAGCAGTTTTGATTTTGCTGGAGGAAATGACTAATGCTTCTTTGAAAAGTATCATGGACACACTGGTTCAGTAGGATAACATTTGCCTTGGATTAATTTTCCCTCTTGTACTCATCAGATCATAGAGTTCAGAAGAAAGACATTAGGCTCACAGTGTCTGTGCCAGGTCTTTGAATGAGTAATACAATTAACCTCAATTTTCTTTTAGGCAAGCTGTTGTTATTAAGTGCTTGTCTAATTCCCTTGAAAATTGTTTTAATATTTCCTATCATTGCACCTTCAGGCTCCATGTCTGCATTATAATAACGTGGTGCACAGAGAAGGTTCTCCTCTGGTCTCTATCCTTTGTGGCTTCCTGCTGGTGGAACCAACGGCCCATCTAAGCTAGGCCCATTTGTCCACATTTACCTCTAATCCTTTCTGAAATGTCCAAATGTCTTGCACATAAGTGATAGGAGTAGAATTAGGCTGTTCGGGTCATCAAGTCTACTCTGCCATACAATCATGGTTGATTGATCTCTCCCTCCTAACCCCATTCTCCTGCCTTCTCCCCATAACATCTGACACCTGTACCAATCAAGAATCTATCTATCTCTGCCTTCAGAAATATCCACCAGAGGCTTCTGTGGCAAAGAATTCCAGAGTCACCATCCTCTGACTAAATAAATTTCTCCTCATCTCCTTCCTAAAGGAACGTCCTTTAATTCTGAAGCTATGACCTCTGGTCCTATACTCTCCCACTAGTAGGAAACATCCTCTCCACATCCATTCTATCCAAGCCTTTCACTATTCAATGATGTCCCCCCTCATTCTTCGAAACCCCAGCAAGTACCGACCCCGTGCCGAAAAACGCTCATCATAGGTTAACCTACTCATTTCTGGGATCATTCTTGTAAACCTCCTCTGAACCCTCTCCAGAGCCAACACATCCTTCCTCAGATATGCTGCCTAAAATGACTCACAATATTCCAAATGCAGTCTTATCAGCACCTTATGGAGCCTCAACATTACATCCCTGTTTGTGTACACAAGCCCTCTTGAAATAAACGCTAGCATTGAGTTTGCTATCTTTGCTACTGATTCGACTTACAGGTTAACTTTTTTGGGAATCCTGCACCAGCACTCCCAAGTCCCTTTGCGCCTCTGATTTCTGGATTATCTCCTCATTTAGAAAGTAGTCTACGCCTTTCTTCCCATTACCAAAATGCATGACTCTACACTTTGCTACACTCTTTTCCATCTACCATTTCTCTGCCCACTCTCCCAACCTGCCCAAGTCCTTCAGCAGAGTCCCTGCTTTCTAACACTACCTGCCCCTCCACCTATTTTCGAATCATCTGCAAACCTGGCCAAAACACCTTCAATCCCCTCGTCCAAATCATTAATATACTAAGTGAAGAGTAGCAGCCCCCAGCACCAACTCTTGATCATTTAAATGTTGTTGTAGCACCTGCCTCAACTACATCATCTGGCAGCTCGTTCCATACACCTAACACCCTCTGTGTGAAAATGGTGCCCTTCAGGTTTCTATTAAATCTTGCCCCTCTCCCATTAAACTAAGTCCTCTTGTTCTTGATTCCCTTATTGGCTGACTGTTGTGGCTAATCACTAGTCAGATGGATAAAGGGCAAATACATAGGGGACTAGCTAAGATAGCATCATGGTTGGCAAAGGAGGAGTTGGGCCGAAAATGGGTATAACTCTGACTTCATTCACACAAGCTGTACAACATTATCAGTTCATGTGCATAAGTTCATAGGAGCAGAACTAGGCCATTCAGCCCATCACGTCTACTCCGCCATTCAATCATAGCTGACCTATCTTTCCCTCTCAATCCCATTCTGCTGCCTTCTCCCCATAACCCCTGGCACCCTTACTGATTAAGAACCTGCTTATCTCCACCTTAAATATACCCAATGACTTGGCCTCATTCAGTTGTCTGTGGCAATGAATTCCACAGATTCACCACCCTCTGATTAAAGTCCATTAACCAGAACCAATACTAGGGTGAAATTGGTTCCTAGAGACTAGTATTGAGTGGTAACCAATTATACTCAGCTCCATCTATCTGGTTCCACTGAGAATGGAAACAAACAGATATTCGTATTCGGTGCTATCACAAATCAGTGAAACTCAATATCAAGTGGGCAGCTCGATGGCACAGCTGATAGAGCTTCTGCATCACAGAATCGGCCACCTGGGTTTGATCCTAACTGTCGGTGCTGTCTGTGTGGAGTTCGCCTGTTCTCCCTGACTTTCCTCTGGTGCTCCGCTTTTCTCCCACATCCAAAGCATGTGCAGTTTTGTAGGTTAAATAGCCCCCGTAAATTGTCCCTGGTGTGTGAGGAGTGGATGTAAAAGTGGGATATAATAGTAAGATTAAATGAGAACTTACCAGTTTGATCCTTATTTTATGAGGAGTTACAGAAACCAATAGCCGAAGTAACATAGTAAGGCTTTTGGAAGACTAGAACTACCAGATGATCTCTAAGATTATGAGGGTGGGAGCGGTGGCCCTCCGCCAACTCCGGAAACAGGAAGGGGAAAAAACAATATATAAAATTAAATCAGATACGGGAGAAATATTAACATTACCCAAGGATATTAATGATAGATTCTCTCAATACTATCAAACACTTTATTCAACCAAAATGGCAGGGGGCTCTGTAGGAATGGAATTATTTTTACAGAATTGTAACCTTACTGGTTTAGATTTGAAAGAGAGGGAATTATTAGGGGCTGAAATATCAGTAAAAGATATTGCGGAATCTATTCATTCTTTAAAAAATGGAAAGGCCGCTGGACCAGATGGTTTAAATAGTGAATTTTATAAATAATTTCATGACTTGATCTCGCCATGCCTACAGACATTATATACTCAAGCATTCATGCAACAGAAACTCCCAGAAACCTTAAATGAATCTACTATAATACTTATTCCAAAAACGGATAAGGACCTTGAAGATCCAGGTTCATATAGAGCAATTGCACTATTAAACATCGATCAGAAAATTTTAACCAAAATTTTAGCACACAGATTAAGCTTAGTGATTTATAAATTAATACACCCTGATCAAATTGGCTTTATTCCAAAACGTTATTCATATTATAATTTGAGACGATTATTCAACATTATATACTCAAATCAAATAGGTAATGAAGACTTAGCAGTCATCTCGCTAGACGCTGAGAAAGCATTCGATCAAATTGAATGGCCCTATTTATTTTCGGAGATGGAAAAAATTCAATTAGGTGAGAAGTTTTGTATATGGGTTAAGCTTTTATATACCAATCCAACAGCCAGAATAATGACAAATCAAATGTTATCAAAAAAAAATTGATTTATCTAAAGGGTGTAGACAAGGATGTCTGTTATCACCGTTACTATTTGCCCTTGTTATAGAACCACTAGCAGAAAGAATTCGAGCTCATCCAGAAATATATGGGTATAATACTAAAAATACAGTTAATAAAATTTCTCTATATGCAGATGATGTATTACTATATATTACAAATCCGGAAATTAGTATCCCTAACCTGTTAAATCTTATAACTCAATTTGGTTTATTCTCGGGATGTAGAATTAACTGGAAGAAGAGTGAGATTATGCCAATAATGGAACCTAATGTATACATATTGCAACAATCACCTTTTAAAATAGTGAATGAAAAATTTAAATACTTAGGAATCTATGTGACCAAGAAATATACTTCTTTATTTAAATCAAATTTCGTACCTTTACTTAATAAATTGCATAAGAATATTCAATACCGGAAAACGCTTCCTATTTCAATGCTCGGTAAAATTAATGCAATTAAAATGATTTTCCTTCCTCAACTTCTATACCTCTTCCAATCAATTCCAATATACCTCCCTAAAAATGTCTTAAAAAAAATTGACTCTATTGTAACAAGTTTTATTTGGAATTATAAGAATCACAGAATAAGTAAAAAACTCTTATGTAAATCTAAGACGAATGGAGGATTAGTCTTACCAAATTTCTTATTTTATTTCTGGGCAGTCAATGTCAAAAACTTAAATTTCTGGTTGGAAGATATGGATCAACAACCAGACTGGTTAAAGATGGAAAAGGAGGACTGTCTGCCATTTGAAAGTGGTCCGATTCTCCTATCCCCTACAAAATTGAACAAAACGATCTATAGTGAAAATCCAATAAAACATAGCGGTATTCGAATTTGGAAACAAATAAAAAAGACATTAAAACTGGATAATTTATCACTATTGCAAATAACCCTTCATTTAAGCCTTCGGTATTGGATAAAGGCTTCACACAATGGAAAAACTATGGAATTAAAAAGATGGGACATCTTTATAGAAAAGGTATGTTCCTCTCGTTCCTGGAGGTACAACAGAATTATGGATTACATTCAAATAATTTTTTTAGATATTTACAATTGAAATATTATGTTAAATCACATACACAAGAATACAGAATTAGAGAGCCAGAGATTCTAGATGAATGTTTGAATAAACATCCCAACACAGTCAAATTAATATCATATATTTACAATATTCTGTTAGATAGTGAGAATCCGTTGACGGAATCACATAGACACGCATGGGAAAATGAAATAGTTCAACCCATAACGAAAGATATTTGGGATGAAAGCCTACAACATATACATCAATGTTTGTTAAATGCCAGACATTCTTTAATACAATTTAAAATATTACACAGATTGTATTATTCAAAACAGAATTTTTCCTAATATCTCTCCTATCTGCGATACATGTCAATACTCTGAGGCTAAATTAACCCATACCTTTGTAAATTGCATAAAAATTAAAACATTTTGGGTGGATATTTTTAAAATTATTTCCGTAGTGGTTAATATTCAACTGGATCCCGATCCTAAATTAATAATAGTGGGCATATCTGAACAATACATAAAGCTGACAATAAACCAAAGAAATTTCCTGGATTATAGTATAATAACTGGGAAAAAAAAATATTAAAATTTTGGAAAAACCCTGCATCCCCTACAGTTAAAATGTGGATTATGGATATGTCGGAGACCTTAAATCTGGAAAAAATTAGATTTGTCTTAAATTGACAAACCTGAATTATTTATTAGAATATGATCCCCGTTCATAGATTATTTGAAGGGGTAGTATGGGCCAGCGCTGAGGCTCGACGGAAGCTTGAACCCAGGACTAGACAAATAGTTTTGTTTTCTTACCTACGGACCTATCTCCTAAGTTGTATTATAAAATTAAAAAAAAAAAAAGAGTGCCCCCAATGTAACGAGAATGCATCCAATCTGGCTCCCATGAAACATATTTAGGCAACTGGTGATTTAATCTGGATGCAAACAGATCAATCTCTGGCAACCCAAATCGAGTGACAATTGTGTGAAAATTTTTGAATTCAACATCCATTCTATATTGTCATTAAACTTACCCGACCTATGGTCTGCCACCACATTGTCTATACCTGGTAAATAAATGGCTGAAACCCAGATATTCCTTGAAATACACCAATGCCACATGACGTTAACCAAGTTAACACATGATACTGATCGTGCTCCTCCCATATGATTAATATATGCCACTGCTGTGGTGTTATCAATCTGGAGTTGAACGTGTAAATCCTTGATTGAGGAGCAATATGCCTTTAACCCATAAAATGCCCCCAATAATTCCAAAGATTTTAACCCGTGTGTGTGGAAAATCAACCCTTCATGTTCATGCCATCTACCCCCACAGCTAGACTCGGTGTCCGTATCCCCCCATTCGAGAGCGCTTACATCAGTAAGATCAGTGAAGGGTCTTGTACCAAAATGTTATTGGTAGCTTGATTTACATTAACAATCCACCACTGCAATTCAGCGAGAGCTGTGGTTGGTAACTGCATAACCCGATCAAAATGGCCTGCATTCGATTTTAGTGCTTGTTCTCGTGCTCTCTGCAAATGTTGATAATGCAAAGGCCCGAAATGTACTGCAGGAAAAGCTGCTACCAATTCCCCAATGACCTTAGCGACTTCTCGGATGGAGGGATAAAGTTTTTGTGGGAGGCAATACAGACATCAACAATATCCACATCTTGCCTGTTGGTAATGTTACTATCATATCAACTGAATCAATAAACCCCAAATACTCGATATTTTGGGTTGGCTATAACTTGGACTTAGTTGGATGGACCAAAAACCCTAATGGCTCAAACACAGTTTTGGTTGCTGCAACCGATTCTTCAGCTGACTCTTTAGTGTTGCTGATAAATAAGATATCATCTAAATAAGCCATTACAATGTGATTATGGGCCCTCAATAGCCTCGGCACAGGTTTTAACAATTTAGTAAATAGCCTGGGTGCTGAACTTAATCCATTAGGCAATGCTTTGTATTGCCACAGCTGTCCCATCCAATTAAATTTCAAGTACCTGCGATAATGAGCATGAATTGGCACTGAATAATACGCATCTTGCAAATCAATAGTTGCCATATAACAGCCCTGTGATAGCAGCTGTTTAGCAGTAACGAAGGTGTCCATTTTAAAATGCCTAAAGAGAACTGAAGAATTTAAGTGAGTGAGGTCCAGAATTACTCTACAACCCCCATCTTTTTGAGGTCTGGGGAAAATATTAGACACAAATTGAGTAATGTTTTTCTTAATCATCATCATTTACCTGTTCAGTCTCTGAAGCAGAAAACACCAACATTTTATTAGGCTTGTGCTGTTGAGGTGGATCTATCCCTGAGATAAACTCAATGGGAGACCTGAGACAGTATTTAGTATAAACATATCAGACGTTATACAGCACCAATCATTATAAAACAATTGTAATCTACCTCCAATAGGAGATTGTCCACCAGAAACTTTATCGTTAACAAAATTCCCTGTACCTCTACAGTTGCCCTGTAAGTCTGTTGTCTGCCCATATTGGGGTTGTAGCTGGTCTGTCTTGGTGGGTACCCTCGTTGCCCCACTGGCCTCCCCCTGCTGGGCCCAGCACCTGGATCCGATCTTCGGTATATTTACCCAGGTTTTCGAATAGTAGGCCTTGAAATGCTTGGCTACATTAAGCCAATTGTTTTGCCTCATCATTAATTTCACAAATTTTCTTGACAAGGTCCATTCCAAACAGGAATTCAGGCATTTGTACATTAGTCGCCTTACATAGAGCAGCAATTTTTTGGTTGAGTGTTGGCCTGATGGCGATTTTCCCTGATGCAATTTACCTCAAAAATGCATTGCATAAAATAGCCAACATATCTTTTTTTTGGTTTTGAGTTTGAGTAATGATTGTCCCTTTGACCATAGTGCCAAATGCAGTAATTGCTGCAGCCACCAGTTGGAGGACGTGTTGATACCGAACCTCCTGTCCCCTCATAGAAGGACTCATGGGTGCCCAGATAGCTGGGTTCACCGTGGGCACTTTCAGTGATGCACATTAAACAGGTGTCTTATATTTGTTTTAGTCTCTTGCATCATAGCTTGCTGGAGCTGGTGAGATACTAAATAATTGATATTGCTGGCAAGGTATTCTTCCATTGCCTCACCAGTCCCCTCCGGAATAGTAAAACTCATTGCTATTTCCGGGACACCCGGAGCGTGGCTCTTGTGTGCTGGTGTTTGCACATAAGCAGGGACACCACAATCAGCGTCAGCTTCATCCTGCCCTGCTTCTCCCAAATCATATTGTAGGGAGGCATCCTCCAGTCCTAAACAAGGCGCTTGAAGGAAATCCCCTTGCTGGTACTCCATATAATGTTCTTGGTATGGGCCCTCTTGGACTGTTGACTGGGGAAGCACTGGGCCCTTGGACCCTTGTGTAATCAAAGTTTGGAGCATCTGCTCCATCTTTTCCATCCTCCCCCACATTCTTTTATTATCAGGGGAGAGTCACCATCGTCGTCAGACTTGTCTGACAACACAGGTCTATTAGACTTTCTCTTAGCCTTTCTATGGCTATCAGTAGCCTCAGGCTGCTGAGTATCTGGAGCTAGTGCGGAAGATTTGCTCGCTATCATAACTGCTGCCGGGAAAACGGCACCCGGCCGCGCTAATCTCCCGCCCGATCGAATTCGTGAATCCTCACTGGGCCCACGCTTAGTACGGATCCTCCTATTTGACCGCTCCATTTCTCCAACTCCTACTGACTGCTTGAGCCAGCTTTACGGAGTTGAAATACTTCTGGGTAAAGTTTTTAAAACACTTACCTGAGAATTTCCTACTTACCGCTGGTGGAGCTGTGCCCTCCATCCCGTTCAGTGCGAGATGCGCGGACGTAATGATGCGCATGCGCCTGGCGGGGCTTCTTCACATAGTCACTCACGTGACTCCGAAGTAAAATAGAACTACAATGAGTGGATGATCAATGGTTGGCGTGGACTCGAAAATGGAAGGCCCGTATCCATGCTGTGCCATCCCATCCATTCCACTCCACTCCTCCCCTTTCCTCTCCTCAACACCCCTCCCATCCAATTCCACCCCACTTATCCCATCTCAATCTCAATCTCCTAATTGCCTAAATGTCCAAAATTATTTTCATTTGATACCCCAAGGGGAGCATTACATGTGTAGGAAAGAACTGCAGATGCTGCTTTAAATCGAAGGTAGACACAAAATGCTGGAGTAACTCAGCGAGACAGGCAGCATCGATACATAAACAATAGGTGCAGGAGTTGGCCATTCGGCCCTTCGAGCCAGCACCAGTATTCAATGTGATCGTGGCTGATCATCCACAATCAGTACCCCGCTCCTGCCTTCTCCCCACACCCCTTGATTCCGCTAGCCCTAAGAGCTCTATCTAACTCTCTTTTGAATGCATCCAGTGAATCGGCCTCCACTGCCTTCTGAGGAAGATAATTCCACAAATTCATAACTTTCCGTGTGAAAAAGTATGTTCCTCATCCCAGTTCTAAGCATCTCTGGAGAGAAGGAATGGGTGACGTTTTTGGATCGAGACCCTTCTTCAGACTGAACATTACTGAACAGGAGCATTACATGGGTACCTATGAAAAGGGCAAATCCATCACATTTATAATACTCTTCTAGATAGTGAGGACCCTATTAAAATTTTGGAAAAATCCAACAACCCCCACAATTAAAATGTGGATTATGGAGATGTCGGAGACCTTACATTTGGAAAGAGCCAGACTAGTCTTAATTGACAAACAAGAATTATTTGCTAGAATATGGTCTCCATTTATTGAATTTTTGAAAGGGTAAATTGGTCCGGCACAGAACCCTGACTGAAGCTTGAACCCAGGACTAGATGATTAGTTATGTTTATAATCTATGGACCTATCTCCAACGGTGTATTATTGGTAACTTATTCTATTCTTTTTTATCATTTTTTTTTCTCTCCTTTCTTCCTATCTATAACAAAAAAAGAAACAAATAGAAGCAGAGTTAATATGCAATTAATAAATGAGGACCCTTACTACTTTGATAGCTGGAATCCCATCTATTAACAATATGTAACTGATAAACAAAATGTGTTTTGATTATGATATGTATATGCTTCTAATAAAAATATGATTAAGAAAGAAAAAAAAAGAAAAGGGCAAATCTTTTAATACACCTCAGTTATATTAACTCTGCAATATAATAAAGGAAATAGGTAGTGTGGATCAGCATGGCAGGGTCACTTGGCATTAAAGTTATAAACCTGGTTAAGGTATAATTCCATGACCACAGTACTGAGCAAAAGCTCATCACTGAGGTCACATAAGAGACTGAGAATGATAGCTAAGATTTTATGATTAGCTGACTGGATCATCTTTAACCAAGTCACCAGGTGCAGGTAATATTTTGGGGTTTCATGGTTATCAACCATGTTAAAGAATCACAGTGGTTTGTTGGGAAGCTTTTATACCCACTGAATTACTTTAACCACTTTGTGTTTAGCTCTAAAACTATCTGAACCTTAGAGAGAAACACCATTTCCAATTCTCCAGAAAGTGCCACGATTCCAATGGTCTTTTTACATATAATTATTCATTTTTCAGGATACAGCGTCACTGGCAAGACCAGCATTTTTTGCCCATTCTAAATTGCTGTTGAGAAGGTTAGGAAATAAACCACCTTGTTAAACTGCTGCCTGTAGTCTAGATGTAATGGCGCAACTGAACAAAGCACTGGACCATTCCAGAGGGCAATTAAATCCTTGCTGCAGTTCTGGAGTCAACATAGGCCGGGCTTTAGACTTGAGACTTAAGAAAAACAGCATGAAAACAGGAGCTTCGGCCCACCGAGTATGCAAACCAGTGATTACCCAGTACACTAGCACTATCCCACATACTAGGGACAATTTACAAGTTACAGAAGTGAAGTAACCTTACAAAGCTGTATGTCTTTGGGGTGTGGGAGGAGGCTCCCGGAAAAAAAAACCCATGTGGTCACAGGGAGAATGCACAAATCCCTTACAGACAGCACCCGTAGTCAGGATCAAACCCAGGTCTACGTAAGGCAGCAACTCTACCGCCCACAGGCTAGTTAAGGATGCCTGATTTCCTCCCACGAGGACACTAATGAATCAGATGGGTTTTCACAACACTCCAGTTGTTTTTGTAGTCATCATTACTACTTGCTGTTTTCCAGAATTGCAAAACATATAGTGTATTTAAATTCTTCATTGTTGTGGAGGGATTTGAACTCAGGTCCCTGGATTGCTAATCCTGGCTCTGGATACTGGCCTATTAATCTGATTTAACTGGTGTACCAGCAGTCTTCCCTGTATTAATTTTCACGATCATGGCAGAAGCTTCCGGCGAGCCGTGGCCACGCCCTGGCAGCAGGCCTGGCTCTCCCGCTGCGGGACTGGGAACCCACCCGGTATCATCCGAGGCTCATCTACTGCTCGACGCTGAAGACCGAGAAGCAGTGAGGAGTGGAGGAAGTTGCCGACGGCGGCGGACGCTGGACAAAGGGTTGATTCCAAGATGGCGGCGGGTGGAGAAGAGGATCGTTGCCGCCATGACACGGGCCTTCAAGGCCAAGATAGACTGTACTCTTAACAACTTTGAAACCTCGTTGGCGCTAGAAATGCAGCGACTCTTTGTGCCCTGTCTCGGTGAAGTCTACTATTACACTACAGTCATTGCGCTTTTGTGCTTATCTATGATATGATTTGACTGGATTATAAGCAAAACAAAGAATGTCACTGTACCTCGTTACATATGACAATAAAGTGTCATTGACTCATTGAATATCATTGAAGTTATTGAAGCTGATAATATTTTCTTTTTCTCTCGAACAAGATGATCTCCCAGTAAGATGAGACTGAGATTAAAGTGCCCTTTCATTTGTAAGGGTACCTTTAGAAACATACTAAACTCAGAGTGCTCAAATGTAGATTTGTTTCTTTGTACTATGTAACATTCAAGATCAAATGACTAAAATTCATATTATATGTTCTTCATTTATGGCGTCAAATTGTCCTTGAAATGTACTTAATTCAACAAAGTACTCCAATGAAAGAATGGAAAAAGCAAGACAGGTCAATAGGCCCGACGGAATGGTTAAATGCGGATTCATTTGCTGAATGATTTGAAACAAAGGACTTTTTGAGTAGTTTCTTTTATTATAGCACTTACAGGTATATTATCCCCCAACGAGTAAGGAAACAAGATCATTCTTAAATAAAATGCAGACAAAGACATAGAACGCGGAGTAACTCAGCTAGTATGTCTGGAGAACATGGATAGGTGATATTTTGGGTAAGGACCCTTCCTCAGACTGATTGTAGATTGGGGGAGAAAGTGGAAGAAAGGTGGAGGTGGGACAAAGCCTGGCAAGTGATAGGTGGGTACAGGTGAAGGGGTGTTGATTGGCAAATGGTTGGACTAAGGCCAGAGATGAAAAGATAAAACGGTAATGAGATGAAACGTGAAGCGGCATAAAATGTGAAGCTAGAGGGAGAAATATAGGTGGAAGGGGATGGGGAGAATGGGGAAGGGGGAAAATACAAGGGGGAACAAGGAGGGGTGGAGGGTGGTGTTTGTAGATTAGTTATCTAAAATTGGAGAATTCAGTATTAAAACTGTTGGATTGCAAGCTACTCGAGCACAATATAAGGTGGTTGTAAGATTAAATAACATAAATAGGCAATGATGATAAGTGAGAATCATATAGTCCCGAAACAGGCCCTTTGGCCCAATTTGCCCATGCTATCTACACTAGCCCCACCTGCCCATGTTAGGCACATAGTTCTCTAAACCTTTTCTACCCACGTTCCTGTCCAAATATCTATTAAATGTTGTTAGTAGTACACTGTCCTTTCATTCTTATTGGTGTATGTGTGCACACACTCAATCCAAACTTTGTTTGTATACGGTCCAAATGTTGTTATTGAAACCTTTCCTATTCATAGTTCTGAATGCTAAGAGTGGTTTGGAGACCTGTGTTGTACTGTTAAAAGGGAAAACGACTCTAAGCTGAATATATAACACAGCCCAAACATTGAACCACAGGATGGAAACTCCACCTCCGCAAGTACAAATATCTGGAACGTACGACAAGAAGCAAACCACAGATAGGCAAACAGGGTTCCTTGCCTTGGGATGGGAAATGGGGTTCTGCACAGAGAATGTTCCCCTGGCTCACTTCTTTAGGAAGTCCTGCTCCAAAAAAACATGGCTGGAGAAGTTGAGAAGCCTGTGGAAGTCATTGCCACAGACGGCTGTGGAGGCCAAGTCGTTGGATATATTTAAAGTGAAGAATGATGGGTTCTTGATTAGTAATGGTGTCGAAGGTTACGGGGAGAAGGCAGGAGAATGGAGTTGAGAGCGAAAGATGGCTCAGCCTTGATTGATTGGCGGAGCAGCCACGATGTGTCGAATGGCCTAATTCTGCTCCTATGTCTTATGAACGTCCGAACCTATGTATCTAGGCCCTGATGTACTTCCCATGCATTGTTAGAATGTCACCGTGCAATTGGGAGCGAGAGATTTGGGACTCTTATCTAAGACCCTGTGGTAAATGTTAGGATTGTGCAATTGAGAATTTATGGTGCTCCCTGTGAGTCACAGAATCATGAATAAACAAGACCCAGCTGCTGTCAGTTCTCTGAAAGAACTTCCAATTAATCCCGCACACTCTCTTGTTCTCCCTCGACAGTGTTGCAGTTTTCTTAAAAGTTAAGATTAATTCTCTTTTGAAAGTTCATATTGATGTTGCTTCCACCTGCTCAATCTCTGTCAAGTGTGGGAAGGAAGACCTTTAACCCTATAGCATTTTTCCTCTCAGATATAAATCAGGTTATTTGACACCTCTGGACAAATTGGACTGTATACATAGGAGGTTTGGATTGAGTATGTTCACACATACATCAATGAGAATGAAAGGACAGTGTACTACAAACAAATCTATTTTGTTTTTTACAAACTACCAGAAAATGTATCAGAGACATTTACAATGAATTTAATTTTCAAAAATATGTTGGATTGCGAAGCTAATAAAAAAAGTTTGTATTTAGCTTTGGTCACCCCACTATAGGAAAGGGTGCAGACATTTCTGAGGATGTTGCCAGGACTCAAAGGCCTGAGTTATTGCGAGAGGTTGGGTGGAATAAAATTTTATTTTATGGAGCACAGGAAGTAGAGGGATGTTCTTGCGGATGTGTATAAAATCTAGAGGGGAATAGATAGGGAATAGACAGTCTTTACCCAGGGTCGGGAAATCAGGAACTAAAAGACATAAGTTTAAGGTGAGAGGGGAAAGATTCAATATAAACCTGAGGGGCAACTTTGTCGCGTAGACGTTGGTGGATATATGGATTTGCTGCCAGAGGAAATAGTTGGGGCAGGGATACAATAATGAAATTTAAAAGATATTTGAACATGTAAATGGATCGGAAAGCTTGAGATGGATATAGGGAAATGCAGATAAAATGGGACTAAATTAGATGGGGCATCATGGTCCGTACGAACAAGTTGGGCCGAAGAGACTATTTCAGTGCTGTATGGACTCTCTGATAGGGACAGACACAGGATTGAAAATTCATTATAAGCCTGGATACTGTGATTTTCTACCCCTCATGAGCTGGATGTAGAAATAGAAAGAGAGTAAGATGGGTTAAGTTTGGAACTAAGGCAAGTTTTGGGGGAATTGGAAAGGAAGGTATGGTAGAAGTTGTGAAGTCTATGGAGGGTGGAGGTAGGGAGAGGTTAAAGGGCCTGTCCCACTTGGGTGTCATTTGCGTGTCACGCGGGTGGCGCGCGAAGATTTTGTGAATCCCAAAATCCTGGGGCACCGCGTGCGACCGTGTGTCACTGCCTACATCACCACGCACCATGCGCGCGTAATGCACGCCTTGCACACTTCGTGCGTCGTGACGCATAAATGATGTCACGTAAATGACGCGTAAATGACGCCCAAGTGGGACAGGCCCTTAAGGCAACATCAGCCTTCTTTAGGAAAGGCCAGGTTGATTGATTGCTAACATGGTCTCTTCACATGTTGGTTTGACTCAGGCAACAGGAAGCCGCACTGGCCTGAGTCTCGGAGTTCAAAGCTAAACAAGTATGTGATGCCAAAATTAAGTGAAGAGAAAAGAGAATAGACAAACTGAACATCGAGTGTGGCAGCAAATGCGTGGGAAAAGTGAGGGGAATGAAGGGGAGTTAATTTTCTAATTGGAGAGTGAAGGGTTGGAGAACTGGAGGAGCAAGGATGAGTTGGGGGGAACAGGATTAATTCGAAGAATGGAGGAGGAAATGGAGACAGCGCCTCAAGGTGGGACTTTTATCCTGTGATAGACACAAAAAGCTGGAGTAACTGAGCGGGACAGGCAGTAAGCTGATGCTGATGTTGATGCTGCCAATCCCGCTGAGTTCCTCCAGCTTTTTGTGTCTATCTTCGGTTTTAACCAGCATCTGCAGTTCCTACCCACACGTTTATCCAGTGACCTACACCCGCATACACCATGCCCATCACCTCCTGCAGATGGGACAGAAGGAGGAGACAAGAAGAAGTAAAAAGAAAAAACTATGAAGAGATAAAGAGGAACAATAAGAACCGGGCACAGACAAAAAGCTGGAGTAACTCAGAAGGAATGTGTGACGTTTCGGGTCGAGACCCTTCTTCAGTTGTCTCGACCCAAAACTTCACCCATTCCTTCTCTCCAGAAATGCTGCCCGTCCTGCTGAGTTACTCCAGCATTTTGTGTCTATCTTCGGTTTAAACTGGCACCTGCAGTTCCTTCCTACACAATAAGAACCGGGCATTGGAGGAACACAAAGGAGAGATCATATAATGGAATAGCAAAACTAAGAGAATTATGATGAGAGATTTCCAGACCCTGCTCCCTCCACCGACGGAAATAAACATTTATACATCCCAACAGTGTTTTATTGTTGAGAAAAAGGTGCCAGTATGCACATAATAAACATACATGTCACGTGGTTGGAAAAAAAATAATGACGGTTAACTTTTTAGTTGTGCTGGTATACAATCTAAAAAAATGTACTAGATTCTAAACAGTGGAAACAAACACGTGCATTATTTTCTGATAAATCAATGGATACTTCTCTTTCACCGGGTGTGGTTAATGTGGATGGGTGAGAACGTAAGTGGCGATATAGTTGATTGCTAACATGGTCTCTTCACATGTTGGTTTGATCTGGGACTCGGGCAACAGGAAGCCATACCGGCCCGTGTCACGGAGTTCAAAGGTAAACGCGTATTTGATGCCAAAATCGTAGGCCCAGTCATCCGAACCCCCAGCTGAAGGATCTAGAAAGGGATAGAATAGAATTGTGGATAGACACAAAACGCTGGAGTAACTCAGCGGGACAGGCAGCATCTCTGGAGAGAAGGAATGGGTGACGTTTCGGGTCGAGACCGGTCAGAAGAAGGGCCTCGATCCGAAACGTCACGCATTCCATCTCTCCAGAGATGCTGCCTGTCCCGCTGAGTTACTGCAGCATTTTATGCCTATCTTCGGTTTAAGCCAGCATCTGCAATTCCCTCCTACATGAATAGAATTGTAGAGTGGCTACAGCAGAGATAGAGAGTAACTGACCCATTCAGGTCAATATAAGAGCTATTAAATTAGTCCCATTTCCTCACCCTCTCTCAAATTCTTTCATTTCAGCTATTTATTTACCTCCAGAATAACATTTAACTTCAGAAAAAAACACTCCCATCAGGCAAGAGGTACAGGAGTGTGAAAATGCATATCTTCAGATTTAGTATGAAGAAAGGTCTTGACCCGAAACATCACCCATTCCTTCTCTCCAGAGATGCTGCCTGTCCCGCTGAGTTATCCCAGTATTTTGTGTCTACATTCAGATTCAGTGACAGTTTCATTGAAGACTCGTGGACTATCTTTAATTGGACTCTATCCAGCACTAAACGTTATTCTCTTTACCATGTATCTGTGCATTGTGGACGGTTTGATTGTAATCATGGATTGTGTTTTCACTGACAGGATAGCACGCAACAAAAATGGTTTTCATTGTACCTTGGTACACATTGCAATAATAAACTAAACTAAACTAAACTAAACTGATGTTTTATAAAAATTGACATTTGTATTGTGAGATGAGTTCTACGAGAATGGCTCCAGTCTGTTGTGGCTGGATCCTAATCCACAATTCCTTAGAAAGCTCCCGCACTGCCTGAAGAAGGGTTCCGAACCAGAAATGTTGGTTGTCCATTCCCTCCACAGATGCTGCCTGACCCGCTCAGTTCCTCTAGCACTTGCGTAAGAAGGAACTGCAAATGCTGATTTAAACTGAACTTAGACACAAAATGCTGGAGTAGCTCAGTGGGACAGGCAGCATCACAGGAGAGAAGGAATGGGTGATGTTTCGGGTCATTCCTTCTCTCTGCCTGTCCTGCTGAGTTACTCCAGCATTTTGTGTCCATCCTCTAGCACTTTCTGTTCTTGCTCAGGATTTCAGCATCTGCAGTTCCTTGTGCCTTCACAGCATAATCTTGTCTTCATTGGTTACTTTCACTGGACATTACTGATCATTGAGCAGAATACAATTCCATTGCTGCTGCTTTCTTTAATTGGTAGAGTTGATGGGCCTGTGTGGAGCTTTCTTTTGATTGCTCACTCTGGCATGATCTAACTGGGCAGCACGGTGGCGCAGTGGTAGAGTTGCTGCCTAATCCGCGCCAGAGACCCAGGTTCGATCTTGACTATGGGTGCTGTCTGTGTGGAATTTGTACGTTCTCCCTGTGACCACATGGGTTTTCCCCAGAGGCTCCAGTTTCCTCCCACATTCAAAACAACATGCAGATTTGTAGGTCAATTGGCTTCTTTAAATTGCCCCTAGTGTGCAGGATGCAAAAGTGGGATAACATAGAACTAGTGTTCAGGTGATCGCTGGTCAACGCTGACTCAGTGGGCCAAATGGCCTGTTTCCATGCTGTATCTCTAAAGCTAAAACCAAACAACTAAAATTCACCACTGTAGGTGAAATCTTTCTAGATTCGATCAAGCAAGCACTGCGCCTGTTTTCAACTAATGACCTGTAGATTCACATGCTCATGTCAAACAGAATAATTACCGCAAAGCACAGAGTGCTGGGGGAACTCAGTGGGCCAGGCAGCATCTGGCGAGTAAATGGATGTATGATGTTTTGGGATGTGACTCTCCTTCTGATTGATTGAAGTGGGGGTGGAACAGGAAGAAAGCTGGAAAAGAGGGATGGATTCAGGACAAAGTCTGGCAAGGGATAGGTGGATACAAACGAGGAGGGTGTTTGTTCAGCAGATGGGTGGAGTAAGTTTAGTTTAGGTTAGTTTAGAGGTACAGCGTGGAAAAAGTCCATTTGGCCCACCGGGTCCGCGCCGACCAACAAACACCTGTACACTAATTTTACGTTATCCCAGTTTGGCATCCTACACACTAGGGACAATTTACAGAACCCAGTTAACCAAAAAACCTGCATGCCTTTGAAATGTGGGAGGAAACCAGAGCACCCGGAGAAAACCCACATGGTCACAAGGCGAACGTGCAAACTCTGTACAGACAGCACCTGTACCCAGGATCGAACCCAGGACTCTGATGCTATAAGGCAGCATGTGTACTGCTGCGCCACTGTGCCGACAATAGGCTAGAGATGAAAGGAGACAAATGGGTGTCTGAAAAGGAGAGGAGAGGAGAAGTGAAATGTAAAGCCGAAGGAAGGGATATGGGTGGAAGTCGGGGGTGGTGGGGGGGATGGGAAAGAGCGGTGAATAATGGGGGACTCGCCACTTACATATTGTGATTGCACCTGGGCCGTAGGTATATTGAGTGCCATGAAGGTCCTTTAAGGCCATAACTGCATTCCTGGCGATGAAATTCTAAAACAAGATCAAAGAACCATCGTGTCATGGAAAATATGACATGGAAAGTCTCACTTTGTCTTACTTTAAATATTCATTATGGAAAGTTTATGCAAATAACTTACCGCAGAGTTGCAGCTCATTCATAGAGTTATGGAGTATAGAGGCATACGATACAGAACCAAGCCCTTCCGCCCAATTCATCCATGCCAACCAAGCTGCCCCATCTAAGCCTCCCACAGCGGACCTCCAGCACCTTCACGGTTGGCTGCAGAAGGCCCCCTGGGATCCAAGCAGTCGGCAGAGGAGGGAGAGGTCGGGACGGGCTCACCTTGGCTTACCTGGATCGGGGGCGCTCCACAACTTCCAACACCTGGTCTGGACATTGCACTTTGGATTGTTCGTGGTTTTTTTTCTTCTCTTTTTGTTTTAAACAGTGCCAAAACAGTGGTGATTGTGCATTTGTGGTTGTGCAAAAGAATTTCATTGTGCTGTGCATATGTGCCACTAAAGAACCATTGAACCATTGAAGCTTGTACCATTTGCCCATTTGAAGACATGTCCCTCTAAACCTTTCCTATTATGTATCTGTCCAAGAGCATTCAGCGCAACTGGTCCATACTAAAGATAGACACAAAACGCTAGAGTAACACAGCGGGACAGGCAGCATCTCTGGAGAGAAGGAATGGGTGACGTTTCGGGTTGTGACTGTGTCGGACACCTCATCACTACTTTTAACATTTTATCTACTACCATATTTAGTATAGTGTAGAGATACAGTGCGGAAACAGGCCCTTCGGCCCACCGAGTCATCGCTAGCAAGCGATCCCCATACACAAGCACCATCTTACATATTTGGGACAATTTACAATTTTTACCGAAGCCAATTAACCTACAAACCTTTGGAATGTTGGAGGAGAGCAGAGCACTTGGGGAAAACCCACATGGTCACGGAGAGAACTTACAAACTCCGTACAGACAGCACTCGTAGTCAGGATCAAACCTGGGTCTCTGGCACTGTAAGGCAGCAACTCTACCGCTGTGCCACCATGCGACCCCTATCTTTATTTCCTTTCTCTCGCATGTTAGTCGAGCTATTATCCTCAGCTTTCCACATCGCTGTCAATATCTCGTTTCCCTTTACCCTAACCAGTCTGAAGAAGGGTCTCGACCCGAAACGTCACCCATTCCTTCTCTCCAGTGATGCTGCCTGTCCCGCTGAGTTACTCCAGCTGTATGTGTCTATCTTTGGTTTAAACCAGCATCTGTAGTTCCTTCAGATTACACACTTCCTTCACTTGGTAGCACGTTCCACATCCTCATCATCCTCTGAGATTATAAATCTCTCCTGAATTGCCTATTAGATTTATTGTTGACCATTTTGAATTCTACCTCAAGTGTGTGAGCAGCACTCGGACAACGACACAAACATAAATTATACATAAATTACACAAATTCAGCACGATAGTAAAGAGAAAAATAAAGGGCCTGTCTCACTTGGACAACCTAATCCATGAGTTAAGACCCTAGACTAGTTGAAAAAAATGTCAAGGCTGTGTGGACTCGCCGAAGTAAAAGACCTCCTACGACCTCCTACGATTATATCTACGACCTCCTACGACAATGTCTACGACCTCCTACGACTATGTCTACGACCTCCTACGACCCCCCCTTGACCTCAGTCTCCCACACCTAAGACCAACTACGACTAGCTACGAGTGGAAAATGATCACATGATAAAATTATGTCATGTTTGCATTTTTTTTCTCTGGCCAGTTACAGACCTACGACTACCTACGACTACCATCACAACCTACTACGACCTACCTGCGACCTACATACGAGTAAAAAGTATCACTTTTTTCCATGCCAACCTTTTTTATTACTCGTGGACATTTTGTATCAGGCTGGAAAAAACAGCGCAACCTACTTGAGGCCACGAGTACGCGGAGACCACGTACGGGCATGAAGAAGAGTCACGAAGACCTCCTATGACCCCGTGGCGACCATGCTGCGAGTATGAGTCAAGGGCAAACTCGGCAGAGGTCGCCAATTAGGTCGTGACAGTGGGACAGGGACTTAAGACTGAAAACAAAAACAGGACGTCAGTGCAAAACACAATTAGAAATGAAAAATAGAAGTCCATGGAAGTGCAAGAGGCTGTTTGTAGGGTTCCATTGTCGAGGTGTAGGGTAAATGACGGAAGAATAACAGAGGCATTGATGGGCATGCATGGGGAATATGTTCCAGGGACTCATGGAAATAAGGGAAGGGGAAGTGTGTTAGTGGTATTACACCCTGGCTCACATTGATGTGTTGCCATGCGTGGTATTTGGTGGTAATTTGAAAGTTCACTGATGGCTATGTGGGGAGGGGTTGAATAGAACCAATGTTCGGAGCATGAAACCTCTAACATTAAAATCCCCTTTCCTTTTATCTACATATTATGAACTGAGAACAAGTACAATGAACAATTCTGGCAGCGAAGGAGAATGTTCAACCCATCAGAGACATGCTAGTTCCCAGCAGAGCAATTCCAACAGGTCCCATTCCCCCTTCTCTTACTTTCATGAGGCCTATACTTTCATGAGGCAATATAAGATTGTTAAGGGCTTGGACACGCTAGAGGCAGGAAACATGTTCCCGATGTTGGGGAAGTCCAGAACCAGGGGTCACAGTTTCAGAATAAGGAGTAAGCCATTTAGAACGGAGACGGGGAAACACTTTTTCTCACAGAGAGTGGTGAGTCTGTGGAATGCTCTGCCTCAGAGGGTGGTGGAGGCAGGTTCTCTGGATACTTTCAAGAGAGAGCTAGATAGGGCTCTTAAAAATAGCGGAATCAGGGGATATGGGGAGAAGGCAGGAACGGGGTACTGATTGGGGATGATACTCCTGCACCTTTTGTCTATTGTCTATTGGAACTTATTCTCCACGCATGCCCATCAATCAAAATCTTTTGTAAAGAAGGCCAAAATGACATTTACCTTATTGGACCTGTCTAATAACTTATTGTGCCAACAAAAGCAAATGGGTAGCACAATATGCTAGTAATTTTGTTATGACTGGCTAATATTAAGTTGGAGTATTGAGGGCAGTTCTGATCACCACATTAAAGGAAGGATGGAGCAGTGCTGCATTTGATTGGGGAGGTTGGGCTTGTTATGGATAGAGACTGGATAGGCTGGCCTTATTTTCACCTGGTGTGTTGAGGTTTGACGGCTAACCCCAATAGAGGTATATTAAACGTTGAGCAGTCTAGAGGGGGTAAGTAGTCAGAATCATTTTCTTTTGGAGTAGGGTTGTTAAAAAAACAAGAGGAAGCTGGCTTAAAGTGAGAGGAAGTAGTCACCTTTTCTCAGTAGAAACAAGGAATTGCAGATGCTGGTTTACCAAAAAGGACACATTGGGCGGTACAGTGTTGGAGGTGCTGCCTTACAGCATGGGTGACCCGTGTTCGATCCTGCCTACACGTGCTGTCTATACAGAGTTTACACATTCTCCCTGTGACAGTGTGGGTTTTCTCTGGGTGCTCCAGTTTCCTCCCACATTCCAAAGTCATGCAGGTTTGTAGGCTAATAGGCTTTGTACATTTTCCCTAGTGTGCAGGAAAGAACTAGTGTAAAGGGTCGCCATGGACTCAGTGGGCCAAAGGCCCTGTTTCCACGCACTATCTCTAAATCTAAAAACTGAAATACAATGTGCTGGAGTTACTCAGTGGGTTAGGTAGCATCCCTGTAGAACGGTGTCGATTCGGATCAGGACCCTACTGGACTGATCGCTTTTCCAGATACTAGTTTTATTTAAGCTCCAGATTTTAATTATTTTCATGAATTTAAATTTCCCCTGCGGCTGTGTCAGGATTCAGATTCAGCAGCTTGGATCTCTGTCTGATCTGTAATCCAGGAACCGATCCACTGGTGTTTAAATGCTTCATTCATAATTGATGCAAAATGCAAAGTCATTTTGGCTGGTACAATTGTCACACAATTAATTCATGTGTGGAGCAGCAGAGGGAACCAGAGAGCCTCGGTGCTGGAGTGGATGGAGAGCGAAGACTACCTGGATGACGGATTTAACTAAGGCAAGATTAAACATGGCTCTGGGTCAATGGTCCATAAGTAACCCATTACACTCCAGTACACCTGCCCTGATCGAGGGGATTTTACCTGCTGAACCTGCATCGCTGGAGATACAAAACTCCAGAGTAGATTAAAGGCAGCCTGAGGTTCCAGCTCCCATCTTGAGTGGAATTAATGTTAGTACCTTGCTAATGCTAATGAAGCTGGAAGATCATGCTACCAACACATCTTTTCTTAAAGAGGATGCCTGCCCACTCCCTGCCCATGGTTGCCCCACTGATGCACAGCTAACCAACAGTAATCCCACAGCTCAAAGTATCTCACAATAATATACACATGCCTGGCACTTACCAGTTCCTTGTAGTTTGGAGGCAATGAGTAGGTGTAGGAATATGGAAAGAGACACATCTGAGAGTATGAGTGGATGGTGATGTAAGCCTTGATGGCTTTGTAGCTACGGATGGCATTCGCCACAGCCCTGACTTCCTTCTCAGACTCTGCGCGGGGCCCACAGTAAGTCTCGTCACAGGGGTTCCTCGAGGAACCAATGGCTGCGGATAAAAATGGAACGGGTTTGCGTTTGCGTAGTGTGACGACACGGCCTCCCCTAAAGTCCATACTGATCCCTGGAGCCCGACCGCCGGCACACGCACCAGAAGAAGCCCACAAGCAGTGCCTGGTTGCTGGAAGACATTTGCACTCTGGACTGAGCTCAGGGCACAGTCAGATGAGCCGGAGCGGGGTTAGTGGGTTAGTGGTTATTGGATCAACGCGCCTGCTCCATGTCAATCCCACAACTTATAAACCCAAGAGTTCCAGTCCTTGGTTGGGTCGCGGAAAAGTCGGCAAAAAGGGACCCGGGAGTGTTGGAGGGGGTGTGCCAAGTAGAAAGAAGGACCAACGTGCCTCTAATGAATGTTTTTGTAACTTTGTCAGTGTCAGAAAAGTAGTGACTATTTAATACTTTGTATAATGTATGCAAAAACAACACATTTCACTGTACCCAGGTACGTGTACAATAAAGTATCATGGAATCATAGAATAGAGGACAAAGGGGAAAGGGGAGAGGAAGCAGGATGGCAAGAAAGGAGTACAGGAGGGAAGGGAGAATAAGAGGTAGACCTCGTATTAACTGGTCCTCCTCAGTGATGATGAAGGACAGTGCTCCTGCGCAGAACTGGACTTGCTCGTCACTGTTGTCTGTCTTTGAAAACAAACCATATTATTGCCGCCTAAAAATCAGAAAAAGGGCAGCACAGTGGCGCAGCAGTGGAGTTGTTGCCTTACATCACTTGAGACCCAGGTTCGATCCTGACTATGGGTGCTGTACGTACAGTGTTTGTACATTCTCCCCGTGACAACGTAGGTTTTCTCCGGGTGATCCGGTTTCCTCCCACACCACAAAGACGTACAGGTTTTTTTTGTTAATAGTAAGATTAAATGAGAACTTACCAGTTCGAAGTTTGATCCTTATTTTATGGATCGTTGAGGGATTATGTGAAGAATTTTATGGATCGTTGAGGGATTACGTTGAGGGATTACGTGAAGAAACCCCGCCAAGCGCATGGGCGTCATACTTCAAAGCAGCGGCATGAAAACACAGAAAACAAATAGCCGAAGTAACATAGTAAGGCTTTAAGAAGACTAGAACTACCAGATGATCTCTTAGATTATGACGGTGGGAGCGGAGGGCACGTAATCCCTCAACGTAACTCCTCATAAAATAAGGGTCAAACTTCGAACTGGTAAGTTCTCGTTTAATCTTACTATTTTACTTCGGAGTCACGTGAGTGACTACGTGAAGATTTCAAAGCTCTGTGTTTTCATGCCGTAGATGCACTCCATACGACAATCTGCTTCGGTTGACACAGTAGTAAATAATATATTGAACATTGCTTCAAATTATTCAATAACTATTTGTAATAATAACAAAAACAGTAATAACCCCTCTGTCCCAGGGGGAAATTACAACAATGATATAAAACAAAGCAAATAAATTAAGTGGAACCCAAAACAGCATGTCTAATGCGTGGCACTGTCTGTACAGGTTTGTCATAGAATTGAGAAAACGTCGATTCTCTAAGCCATCCTGCGGCCGCGAGGATTTGGTCTAGCGGCACGTCCTGAGCCTTCACCACAGATGTTGATGCCGCCCTGGTGGAGTGAGATTTAAATACATGAGTGTCGACTCCAGCATAATTGAGAACCTGTTTCAAAGATCTAGAAATATTTTGTGCTGACACTCTTTTATATGGCTTTTTTGTGACTAATGAGCAGTCCTGTCTCAGAACCTCTGAGACTCCTTGTTAACTCAATATATTGGCTTAAGTGTTTAACTACACATAACATTTGGTCAACAGGATATGCTTTAAACATCACCTTGGTTCCTGCCATACCTGGCCTGCTTTGTTTGATTAAATCATAGACATAAAATGTAATGTCATCTACAGACAAATGCATACAATCTATTCGTAACAATTGTAATGTTTGTACACGTTGTGCTGAAACCAGCGCCATTAGCATAACCACTTTAAGAGTTAATCTCTGCAGAGATAATGAAGTAATTGGAGCCCATTGCCGAAGCAGTGTGAGAACTATAACGATATCCCAGATTTCTGTATATCTAGATTTATGAGGGTTTTTGTTAAAATTCCTCTCATAAATCGGGATACTAACAGTTGAGACCCGATAGGTTGTTGTTCTGAAGACTGCCCTAAATAGGAGGACAAAGCACTCCGAGCACTGTTAATGGCACTATAACTCAAGTGCTCATCAAAATGCAACTTAGCAAGGAACTCCAACACATCACATATGCTTGTGGTATGATAAGATATATTTGATTGTACACAGAACATCTGCCAGTTTCTTTATGTGAATCACATATTGTTTTTGAATGCTATTTCTCCAGGCTGCAGTGATAACCTCCATGGTCCTGTTCGACAATCCAAGGCCTTGGAATGGTCTGGTCAGAACCTGCAGACCAACAATTTGAGACGGTCATGTAACGGGTGACTTTCTCCTGTAACCAGATGCTCCAACAATTACTGCAACCGAGAATCATCATGAATGGCTGAGCCATCATTCTGAGTACTAATGGGAACCATGGTTGTGTTGGCCAATCTGGGACCACCAAAAAACGCCTGTAGCGGAGTCATGCTCTATTTTGGTGAGGCATTTCATGATCAGACAAAATGGAGGAATGCATAAAAGAATGAGTGCCCGCAATGTAACGAGAATGCATCCACGGCTACTGCTCCTGGATCTGGCTCCAATGAAACATATTTAGGCAACTGGTGATTCAATCTGGATGCAACAGATCAATATCTGGCAACCCAAATCGAGTGACAATTGTTTGAAAAATTTCAGAATTGAACATCCATTCTATATTGTCATTAAACTTTCGCGACCTATGGTCTGCCACCACATTGTCTATACCTGTTAGATAGATGGCTGAAACCCAAATGTTCTTTGACGTAGACTTAGACTTAGAATCCTTTATTGTCATTGTACAATATACAACGAAATTTCGTTTGGCAGCATCTCCTTCTGTAGCAGCACCAAGCATAAATAGTAAAAAGAGATAGAAATAAATAAATAAATAAAAAGTACAGTAAAAACAGTAAAGTGCAAGTACAGTTAGATAAATGAATGAAAAAGATTGTGTTTTTAAGTGCAGAAGTTATTGTCAAGGTGGTAGTGTGTGTGTGTGTATGTATGTGTGTGTGTGTGTGTGTGTGTGTGGGGGGGGGGGGGGGGGTGTCATAGTTTACTGTAGCAGACTCTTCACAGCCATGGGGAAGAAACTGTTCTTCAGTCTGTTGGTACATGACTCTGAGTCTGCCACATGCGGTTGGCCAAGTTCTCACATGATCCTGATCTTGTTCTTCCCATATGATTAACCTATGCCACTGCTGTGGTGTTATCAATCTGGAGTTGAACGTGTAAATTATTGATTGTGGAGCAATAACCCATAAAATGACCCCAATAATTCCAAATAATTTATCCCTTGCGTGTGAAGAATCAAACATTCTTGTTCATTCCATCTACCCCCACAGCTAGCCTCCGTGTCCATACCCCCCCCCCCCCCCCCCCATCCGAGAGCGCTAACATCAGACTGTAAGATCACTGAAGGTTCTTGTACCAAATGTTATTGGTAGCTTGACTAACATTAACAATCCACCACTGCAATTCTGCTAGAGCTGTGGTTGGCAACTGCATAACCCAATCAAAATGGCCTGCATGCTCTTTTAGTGTTTGTTCTCTTTGCAAATGTTGATAATGCAAAGATCTGAACTGTACTGCAGGGAAAGCTACTACCAATTCCCCAATGACCTTAGCAACTTCTCGGATGGAGGAATAAAGTTTTTGTGTGAGGCAAGTACAGACATTAGCAATATCCACAACCTTGGCTGTTGGTAATGTTACTGTCATATGAACTGAATCAATAAGAAATCCCAAATACTCAATATTTTGGGTTGGCTGTAACTTGGACTTAGTTGGATGGACCAAACCCTAATGTTTAAACACATTTTTGGTTACTGTAACCGACTCTTCAGCTGACTCTTTAGTGTTGCTGATAATTAAGATACGATATAAATAGGCCATGACAATGTGATTATGGGCCCTCAATAGCCCCAGCACAGGTTTTAACAATTTAGTAAATAGCCTAGGTGCTGAACTTAATCCATTAGGCAATGCTTTGTATTGCCACAGCTGTCCCATCCAATTAAATTTCAAGTACCTGCGATAATGAGCATGAATTGGAACTGAATAGTATGCATCTTGCCAATCAATAGTTGCCATATAACAGCCCTGTGATACCAGCTGTTTAGCAGTAACGAAGGTGTCCATTTTATAATGCCTTTTGAGAACTGAAGAATTTAAGTGAGTGAGGTCCAGAATACTCTACTATCCCCATCTTTTTAGGTGTGGGAAATATATTAGACACAAATTGTTGAGGATGATTAATGGCTTTCTCAATCATCATCGTTTACCTGTTCAGTCTCTGGAGCAGAAAACACCAACATTTTATTAGGCTTGTGCTGTCCAGGTGGATCTATCCCTGAGATAAACTCATTGGTAGACCTGACATGGTATTTAGTATAAACGTATCAGACGTTATACAGCACCATTCATTATAAAACAATTGTAATCTACCTCCAATAGGAGATTGTTCACCAGAAAACTTATCGTTAACAAAATTCCCTGTACCTCTACAGTTGCCCTGTAAGTCTGTTGTCTGCCCATATTGGGGTTGTAGCTGGTCTGTCTTGGTGGGTACCCTCATTGCCCCACTGGCCTCCCCTGCTGGGCCCAGCACCTGGATCCGACCTTCGGTATATTAACCCAGGTTTTCGAATAGGTCACCTTGAAATGCTTTGCTACATTAAGCCAATTGTTTTGGCCTCATTATTAACTTCACGAATTTTTTTGACAAGGTCCGTTCCAAACAGGAATTCAGGCATTTGTACATTAGTCGCCTTACATAGAGCAGCAAATTTTTGGTTGAGTGTTGGCCTGATGGTGATTTTCCCTGAAGCAATTTACCTCAAAAATGCATTGCATAAAATAGCCAACATATCTTTTTTTTGTTTTGAGTTTGTAATGATTGTCCCTTTGACCATAGTGCCAAATGCAGTAATTGCTGCAGCCACCAGTTGGAGGACGTGTTGATACCGAACCTCCTGTCCCCTCATAGAAGATCTCATGGGTGCCCAGATAGCTGGATTCACCGTGGGCACTTTCAATGATGCACATTAGACAGGTATCTTATATTTGTTTGTAGTCTTGCATCATAGCTTGCTGGAGCTGGTGAGATACTAAATAATTGATATTGCTGGCAAGGTATTCTTCCATTGCCTCACCAGTCCCCTCCGGAATAGTAAAACTCATTGCTATTTCCGGGACACCCGGAGCGTGGCTCTTGTGCTCTGGTGTTTGCACATAAGCAGGGACACCACAATCAGCGTCAGCTTCATCCTGCCCTGCTTCTCCCAAGTCATACTGTAGGGATGCATCCTCCAGTCCTAAACAAGGCGCTGGAAGGAAATCCCCTTGCTGATACTGCACATATTCTTCTTGATATGGGCCTTCTCAAACAGCTGTTTGGGGAATCACTGGGATCTTTGAACCTTGCTTTATCAAAGTTTGGAGCATCTTCTCCATATTTTGCATCCTCCCCCACATTCTTTTATTATCTGGAGGGGAGTCTCCTTGTTCTTCAGACTCTTCTGACAAACTGGTCTGAAAGACTTTATTTTTGCCTTCCTATGGCTATCAGTTGGCCTCAGGCTCCTGAGTTTCTGGAGCTGGTGTAGAAAGTTCATTCCCTAGATTAACGGCTGTCAGTAAAACGGCACCCGATGTTGGAACCGGCGGTGCCGCGCTAATCTGCCGACCCGATCTAATTTGTGAATCCCACACGTACTACAAACTTTCTTACCTTACGCTCCATATCACGGACTCCTACTGACTACTCGAGCCAGTTTGATGGAGTTAGATACTCACAGGCAAAGTTTTCAAACCACTTACCTGTGAAGTTTCTACTTACCCGCTGGTGGAGCTGCGCTCTCCAGCCCGCTCAGTGCGACATGCGCGGACGTAATGACGCGCATGCGCCTGGCGAGGCTTCTTCACGTAGTCACTCACGTGACTCCGAAGTAAAATTAGCTTTGGTAAAATTATAAATTTCCCCCAGTGTGCAGGGTTGTGCTAATGTACGGGGTAATTGCCGGTCGCCACGGACTCAGTGGACCGTAGGGCCTGTTTTCACACTGTGTATCTAAACTAAACTAGAAATGTGAGCTCATCTTACTACGAGGTTCAGTGCAGTCATTGCTAACCTGGAGTTATGACTGACGCCACGACATTCACAACGCTGAGTATTTTTGTGCCAGTTAACTAAGTTTGAAACAAAGTGGCTGTGGCGATGCGGAATAAGTGCTCTGCCATTAATAAGGTCTCACCCACAGCAGTGAATGTCCATGGGCCTGCACTGGCCATCCTGTGAGGACCAGCAGGTGGTCCAAGCAGCGCCTGCACCACAGACAACACAAACCGAGGCCCCTTTCCCCTGACCCTCCTCAACATCCTCCAACAGCTCTTCCGGCAAACCCCTTTTCTCCTGCCCCATACTGCTTCTGATCAAAGATAAAATACATAAATATATATTTTTTAAATTTGAAAAAAACATTTAGGAACACATTCAACTTAGGTGAATTTATTTTTTGGAACAATGTTTGCTCAGTGCTGCGGATAGCTTAGATTTATCTTCTTCTGTTCGAACAAATGCCTCCGCCTTGTTCACAGAGTGTTTGTTAAAATATATATACTCACAGCACCACTTGGCATCGAAGTTTCGGTTGGGATCAGTGCCCACGCAGTAACTGCCAGGGTTCCTGGAACGGGTCTTTCTCCAGAGTCGATCCTATGGGCAGCAAGAAGAACAATCTTTTCCAACTTCCAATTCCTTCTTCTCCCCGCTCCCGTTAGACAGAAGATACGGAAGCTTGAAAGTGCGCACCACCAGACTCGGGAACCGCTTCTTTCCCTCTGTTATCAAGCTTATGAATGTCCGCCCATAAGCTCGGGTTCTGTCTGATACACCTTGCCCAATTGCAGATATTGAACTTTGTGTCTGGATAATACCATAATACTGAAGATTATATTCTGCGTTTTGCTCTACCCATTGCACATGAGTTTGGCTTGATTTTATTTATGTCTAGTATTATCTGTTATGATTATATCGCATGCAAAAGCTTTTTATTGCACCTTAGCACACACGACAATAAAAACCCAAACCTAAATCACTGAACCTAGAGAAATGTCCCAAAGTACATCCCAAAGTCCTAAAAGCTATGAAGAGGTACCTTAAGAGACTGGGAATTGAGAATGTAACCAAATAAGGTTCCGCTCAGAAAATGACTAAACTATGTCCTTTTTTACTTTTCCAGGCATCAAAAGACTTGCTCTACATTTTGTTTTCCTGAATGAATATTTTCTTGTTCTTTTATTTTGGGTGCAGCTTAGCGGCACAGCTGATAGAGCTACTGCCTTATAGACCCAGTAAAATAGGTTCAATCTTCACCTCGGGTGGAAGTTTGATCCTGACCTCAGGTTATGTCTGCGTGGAGTTTAAAATTCGACCTCCGTATCATTGTATGTTTCCTGAGGGTGCTTTGGCTTCCTCCCTTATCCCCAAAACATGCAGGATAGTTGGCCACAGTAAACTGAATTGACCTTGGTGTGCAAATAAGTGGTAGAATCTGTGGAATTGATAAGAATATGGGGAAATTAAAATGGGCCACGATCAGATTAGTGTAAAAATGGGTGCTCGACGGCCAGCATGGATGCTGTGGGCCGAAGGGCCTGTGTTTATACTCAGTCTCTCTATAACTCTTGCTTTATTGTGTGTAAATAACTGTTGAGGGTTCCGGCTGGGATCTTGAGTTCCTATCACCTTGTACACTGAAAAATCCAACAAGTAGCAGTCAGATAAATGACAGATTATAGCGGCGGCTGCTAACACACGCATATATCGAACCCGGCATCCGGAAGCCGCAGTCATGTGACCCGGGAGGGGCTGCTTGTTTCGCTCGGTTTTCCATTTGCGCGCGTTAGTTCAGCGCTGACCACCGTTGTGGGCAGACGTGACTGGAGAACCTGTATTCTGGATATCGAACTTTTGAATAAAGATCTGTTTAAAACTCCAGTAGTCGTTTCTCAGACCACTAAAAGATAATGGAGACACAAGAAACTGTTGAGCAGAAAACAAAGTGCTGGAGGAACCTGGCAGGTCAGGCTGCATTTGTGGAGGGAGTGGACAGACACGCTTCAGGTCAGGACCCTTCTCCAGACCCTTCCTCAGACCACCTGAAGTGTAACATCTTGAAGAAGGGTCCCGACCTGAAGCATCGTCTGCCCAGTCCACCCACAGATACTGTTTCCCCCGTTGAGTCCTTTCAGCACTTTGTTTTTTTGCAAATGACAGATTTGGTTCGTTTTCCCACCAAACTTGTCCGACACATCATTCAACTTATAATGAAATCAGTTCCAGAGGTTCCACTTCCCTGACACACCGGGAACCAAGTCTTAGTCAGGTCCATCTTCACACATAACATGGCGCTACAATCATTTTATCTGGGCTGACTATACCATCTTTTAAAAGGATCTGAATGGAATTAAGAGTTCAGTTGAAATATATCTATTTACCCAGGAACAATTATCTTAAATGTCTTAATTAGGGGCAGCACAGTGGTGGAGTGGCTGCCTTTCAGCGCCGGAGACCCAGGTTCAATTCCTGAATAAGAGTGCTGTCTGTATGGAGTTTGTACGTTCTCCCTGTGACTGCGTGGGTTTTCTCTGGATGCTTCAGTTTCCTCTCACACTCCAAAGACATACAGGTTGGTAGGTTAATTGACTTCAGTTACATTGTGACAAGCTAAACCCTTAGCTAAACTTAAGTATCTGCAACAAATGGGGAAGAACCATTAGGTAACTTTGGATAATCTCATAGAAGACTTGGTAGAGGTGGGGTTTCTTTCTTTGTTGAACCTGGAACCAGAGGTCTCATCTCTGGATAATGACTAACCAACCCAGACTGCAAGGAGGAGAATACTCCTATAAGAGAGAATATGGTTCTTGGAATTCTTTAACTTAGATCTGTGGATCTCTGAGTAGAGAACAATCAATGAATGGATTCAAATGTTAGATGTTCAAGGAGGAATATCTAGTAGAGGAGGATTGTTAAGAAGCAGATCAGTCCTGAACTTACCAATGACATGTAGGCGTGAGTGCCACCTACGTATATTTTACATAACTGGCTAATGCACCATAGAAACATAGAAACATAGAAAATAGGTGCAGAAGTAGGCCATTCGGCCCATCGAGCCTGCACCGCCAATTCAATATGATCATGGCTGATCATCCAACTCAGTATCCTGTACCTGCCTTCTCTCCATACCCCCTGATCCCTTTAGCCACAAGGGGCTGCATCTAATTCCCTCTTAAATATAGCCAATGAACTGGCCTCAACTACCTTCTGTGGCAGAGAATTCCAGAGACTCACCACTCTCTGTGTAAAAAATGTTTTCCTCATCTCGGTCCTAAAGGAATTCCCCCTTATCCTTAGACTGTGACCCCTTGTTCTGGACCTCCCCAACATCGGGAACAATCTTCCTGCATCTAGCCTATCCAATGCACCAGATCCTTATCATCCTTGATTTGCTTTAAATCTTATCATGCTTTGCCTCAAAGACTTTCAGTGGCCATTTCCCCCTGATCTTAGCAGGATCACAAAGCTGGTCAGCATAGTGTAAACTACTTTGTGTCATCCAAAGAGATTCTGATACTTACCATGGTCCAACTATATATATAACCATCCACATTGACAACAGGAACAATCAGGAAATCCAGGTTATTGAGAAGGATGGTCATGGTACAATTACTGCCGTATGATTCAACAGCCTGTGGAAGCATGAACTAATTAGTCGATATATTCTTCAGTCTGGACTAGAAAGTTTCACTCAGTACGCAACACAATTCATCCACTGACCTCCTTCACAAACCACTGGCAAAAGGCTGGAGAAATCCACTCCCTGGCATGGATTCCGCAGTCCATGAAGATGGCAGGCTTCACCGCACCCGTTCTCTTGCCAACCTTTAGCGTGAGATTGGTGGACAATGTCATTATTGGGACTTATCGCAGCATGATTTTGGAACAGCTCCATCCGAGATGGGAGAGGGGAGATGATGGAGTGACCGGGGTGATCCTTGATTATGCTGGGGGCCTTGCCGAGGCAGCGTGAGGTGTAGATGGAGTCAATGGAAATGAGATTGGTTTGTGTGATGGTCTGCGCAATTCTCCGCAATTTCTCCGGACACTCCCTTATCTCCCCTCTCCCATCAGACAAGAGGCGTTGACAAGTGTGAAGACGCATACATCCAGATTCAGGAATAGCTTCTTCCCAGCTGTTATCAGGCAACAGAACCATCTTATCAACAACCAGAGAGCTCTCCTGACTTACCACCTACCTCAATGGAAACCCTCGGAATACCTTTAATCAAACTTTACTGTTCTCCTGGTCCGAGAACACTGATGCAATTATAAAGAAAGCACATCAGCGCCTCTACTTCCTGAGCAGATTACGGAGAGTCGGCTTGTCAAGGAGGACTCTCTCTAACTTCTACAGGTGCACAGTAGAGAGCATGCTGACCGGTTGCATCGTGGCTTGGTTCGGCAACTTGAGCGCCCAGGAGCGGAAAAGACTACAAAAAGTAGTAAACACTGCCCAGTCCATCATCGGCACTGACCTCCTTACCATCGAGGGGATCTACCACAGTCGCTGCCTCAAAAAGGCTGGCAGCATCATCAAGGACCCACACCATCCTGGCCACACACTCATCTCCCCGCTACCTTCAGGTAGAAGGTACAGGAGCCTGAAGACTGCAACGTCCAGGTTCAGGAATAGCTACTTCCCCACAGCCATCAGGCTATTAAACTCAACTAAAAAAAAACCTCTGAACATTAATAGACCATTATCTGTTTATTTGCACTTTATCTGTTTATTTATTCATGTGTGTATATATTTATATAATGATATATGGACACACTGATCTGTTCTGTATTCATGCCTACTATGTTCTGTTGTGCTGAAGCAAAGCAAGAATTTCATTGTCCTATCTGGGACACATGACAATAAACTCTCTTGAATCTTGAATCTACTGGACTCTATCTTGCACTAAACATTATTCCCTTTGTCCTATATCCGTACACTGTGGATGGCTTGATTGTAATCATAGTCTCAATGTATCACATCTTTGTGACTGGAAACATACCATCTGTCCTTCTTCATCTACTTGCTGAAACTCCTTATTCAACATCATGGTGGGAGAACTTTCACTAGAAGGACGGCAATGATTCAAGAAGAAGGTCAACAATTATCTTTTCAAGGGCAAATTGGATGGGCTATGATACAACCCTTAGATATGATCGTGACTATGGGTGCTGCCTTACTGGCTCAGAATAAAAGGACAAACCTTTTGAAAGGAGGCGAGGAGGAATTTCTTTAGCCAGAGGGCATTGAATTTGTGGAATTCATTGCCACTGACGGATGTGGAGGCCACGTCATTGGGTATTTTTAAAGCTGTTAGGTGTTTGATTAGTAAGGTCATCGAAGGTAGCAGGGAGAAGTCAGGAGAATGGGGTTGAGAGGGAAAGATGGATCAGCCATGATTGAATGGTGGAGCAGACTCGATGGGCTGAATGGCCTAATTCTGCTCCTATGACCCTTTGTTGGCTTCAGTAAAATTGTAAATTGTCCCTAATGTGTAGGATAGTGTTAGGATAAAGCCCAGATCATGAAAATGAATTAAAATAGAAATAAAGTAACCAATTTAGACCTAGCAAGATCCAACAACCTGCAATCTGCTTGGGCAACATAGACATAAGGAAGTGCAGATGCAGGTTTACCAAAAAAAACTTTGGTTATGTTGTTTGAGGAGAAAATGTACTGTGCAGCATATTGGAGCGGCATTATGGCACAGCGGTAAGTTGCTGCCTTACAGCGCCAGAGACCCGGGTACATTCGTGACTATGGGTGCTGTCTGTATGGAGTTTGTACGTTCTCCCTGTGACCGCATGGCTTTTCGCTTTATTTAAAACTATAATAAATTAAGCCAGAAGGGATTTTACCCGGAGGATATAGATACTGCGATGTTGATAGGTCCTTCCGATTCTGAACCAGGAAACCAGTGTTGGGTATTCAGCAGCAATTTTAGACATCCAGGATTCAATCTACAATAGAGAATGTAGCTGTGAGCTCATTTTCAATATTAATACTCTTGCATTTGGCGGCAATCTTTTATCAACCCTTAGATATATTTAAGAAGAACCTGAGAGGCAACCTTTTCACTAAGAGGGTAATGGGAACCTGAGGGGTTACTTTTTTTTTACACAATGAGTGGTGGGTTTATGGAATGAGCTGGGAGAGGAGGTAGTTGAGGCAGGTACGACGACAGCATTTAAAAGACACCTAGACAAGTACATATGCAGAAAAGGTGTGGAGGGATATGGACCAAACATAGGCAAATGGGACTAGCTTAGATGGGGTCAGCATGGATGAGTGGGCAGAAGGCCATTTGTTCATGCTGTATGACTAATCCAAAGCCAGGATTCTTAAGGTGCTGAGTGGATTTTAAAGACTGTATAATGCCCCTGTCCCACTTAGGAAACCTGAACGGAAACCTCTGGAGACTTTGCACCCCACCCAAGGTTTCCGTGCGGTTCCCGGAGGTTCCCGGAGGTTTTTGTCAGTCTCCCTAATGGTCGAAAGTGGTTTCCGTTTTAAAAATCGGTAATTTTTTGTCGAAGCTAGTTGAAGGTGGTTGCTGGAGGACAGAAAACTCCGGGAACCTCCGGGAACTGCACGAGACCTTGGGTGGGGCGCAAAGTCTCCAGAGTTCCAGGTTTCCTAAGTGGGACAGGGGCAATACAGTACCTGCCTCAACTACCTTCTCATTCCACGAGCTCTTGCCCCTCTCACCTTAAACTGATAACCTTTGGATCCTGATTCCCCTACCATAGCTAAAAGACTGTGCATTCACCCTATATATTCCTTTCATGATTTTATATACATCTATAAGATCGTCCTTCAGCCTCCCACGCTCCAAGGAATAAAATCCTTGCTTGCTCATCCTCTCCCTGTGGCTCAGACCCATGAGTCCTGGCAATATCCTCATCAATCTTTCCTGCACCCTATGATTAGAATTACTGACCCGAGTCTTGTATAGTTGATATCTTAAATTCCATTAGTTTGTGGCTGTTTGAGGTGTACAGCCTTTGGGAGTAAGTGGCTGAAGCAGTCATATAAACCATTATCTCAGAAAGACCACCCCATCAGGTTCCCAGCACCTACCCATGGCACTTCCTTAACTTGGACAGAAGAATTGGAGAAACAGCACCTCATATTTTGCTTAGGCAGCTTACAACACAGCCGTACAAATATTGATTTCTCTAACTTCAAGTAAGCCTTGCATCCCCTCTCTCTCCGTCCCACCCCCACCCACCCTAGTCATCAAACTAGTTTCACTGTCCTCCTGCTAAGTTTAACTGCTTGTATCACTCGTTATCACCTTCCCTACAGCCAACAATGAACCATTGTGGGCACCACCTTTCCTTGATCATTATTGCTGGCTTTGATTTGTCCTTTTGCGTGAATCTTTCATTCATTTGTGTCTCTATACTTATTCATATCTCGCATTTCCTTCTCCCCTGATTCTCAGCTTGACGAAGGCTCCTGACCTGAAAGGTCACCTGTTCCTTTTCTCCAGAAATGTTGCCTATCCCGCTGAGTTACTCCAGTCTATCTTCAGTGTAAACCACCATCGGCAGTTCCTTCCTGCACATTTCAAGGGGACATTGGATGTTTTCCTCTTCATCTACAGCATGCAAACATCATGCACAAGCACGCTGCAGGTGAAGTCGATGCCATGTTCAGAGTCCTTCCTGTGTCCCATGGAAAGACTCGGAACAAGAATTAGGGTTCTGTAACTTTGATATAAAAATTGACATAAATTTACTAGCGCATTTAAAAATACATGGTTTGTGGTCTCATTAGGAAAACTAATCAGGAAAATCTTTCTCAGTCATATTTGTCCCTCATCATATGAGGAAAGAATGGATCGGCAGGGCTTATATTCACTGGCATTTAGAAGGATGAGAGGTTATCTTATAGAAACATATGAAATCCTTCAGGAATTGGACAGGTTAGCTGCAGGAAAAATGTTCCCCATGTTGGGGGAGTCCAGAAGCAGGGGTCACAGTTTAAGAATAAGAGGTAGGCCATTTAGGATTGAGATGAGGAAAAGCTTTTTCACCCAGAGAGTTGTGAATCTGTGGAATTCTCTGCCACAGAAGATAGTGGAGGCCAATTCACTAGAGAGTTGGGTATACAGTAGCTCTTAGGGCTAACAAAATCAAGGGATATGGGGAGAAAGCAGGGATGGAGAACTGATTTTGGATGATCAGCCATGATCATATTGATTGGTAGTGCTGGCTCAAAGGGCCGAATGGCCTACTTCTGCACCTATTTTCTGTTTCTATGTTTCTATCATACACAGAGCAATGTGCATGTTTTATCCCTGTATAAAGGTTTTTACAGTAGGCATTGCTATTTTGTTCAGGTTTTGTATTTTTGTCATGATTTTTACCTCAGTCCACTCATGGTATGTTTCATAATTGTAGTGGGTTGTATTCCGATCCACTTGGTCAAACTGGTTCTCCACCAGGGTCTTCACATTGTCAATTAACACTCTGTGTGGAATAAGATTAATGAGGAAACAGTCTGTGTACACAGTGAAGATTAAAGCCTCTATTGGCTTTGCAATTTATCTAAAACCAACCAAACCTTTGTGAAAGAAAAATGAACTTCAGGGGGATGTCATAGTGAATATAACTGAATTCACCCGATGTTTGATGCTGGTTTAAAAAAAATCACATTGTAAGCCACTCTGCTTACACCCCTCAAACTGGCCTGAACTAAGATTAATTATTGATTAATCAAGAGTAATTTACAATCAATTATGAATTAATTGTAATTGTTTATTAATTTGTCATGATTAATTATCAATTATTTTGGATTAATCAGGGATTGATCACATAATGAATCATGAATCAGGAGTGTTATCCTCATGAATCAGGTTGAACATAGTACAGTACAGGATCAGGCCCTTCAGCCCACAATGTTTGTGTTGATCATGATGCCGAGTTAATCTGCCTGTACCTGATCCATTTACCTCTATTGCTTACATTTCCATGTGCCTATCTAAAAGCCTCTCAAAGGCCGGATTAATCTCTTTAATAAACTACTATTTTTTCAGTTTAGACCAGAATGCACTAAGCTCTGCTTCCTCAAACTCAATGGCACCCCTTAAAATATTATTATGTTTTATTTTACTAAGAAATTGAACATTATACATTTTATAGTTTTAAAAAATCGAGATATTTTTAAAGTAATTTGAGTCCATTTAAAATTAATTGGAATTATTTTTTTTAAATGGATACTCCTGCTATTTTTTATTTTGCAATGACCCAATTTTTCAGTTGTTTTAGTCAAACCATAACTGGTTTCCATGAACCAAGGCTATGTTTCTGTCGGTGAAAGCAGCACTGTTTTTAACAATTATGCTGGTTCCTGGAAGATTATGTGCACAGTAAAAACCAATAAAAGTTTGAGGGGAAACTATAAATAAATTCAGAAGCATTGGTTTCTTCATTCCATAAGATCATGGGTGAACTTTTACCCAAGTGCTACTTTTCTATACAAAACCCCACTGTCTTGTGCCCCTCAGTTCACAAATATACATCAGCCACTGAGCATAGATAACCCCCTTGGGTGAAGAATGGCTCTGATTCAGTATCCTCTGCACAGCCTCATATTTCACTTAGACCACGTACAACCCATTGGTATGAATATTGATTTATTTAATTTCAAATAACCCCTGCATTTCCTCTCTCCCCCTCCCCCACTTTAGTCGTGCTACTAGTTCCACAGTTGGCATCCTTGTATCTTTTCATTATCACCTCGTTCCCAGCCAACAATCGACAATTATGGGCTCCACCCTTCCTTGGTCATCTGTTGCTGAACCCAGATTTGTTCTGGCCATTTTCCTACCTCTTGATCCCCCCCCTCCTCTACTTTCAGATTGAAGAAGGGCTCCGACACGAAACATCACCCAACCTTTTTCTCTAGAGATGCTGCCTGACTCGCTGAGTTACTCCAGCACTTTGTGTCTATCCTTGGCCATTCTCTTATTTTGAAATTGTGTTCCCTGTTTCTATACACCAGGCCAGTGGAAACAACATCTCTGCATCTACCGTGTCAGCCTTACAGTACAGAACGGTTACATCACAGGAACAGCCACTTTGACCCACAACATCTGTGCTGAACATAATCCCAAGAGCAACTCTTATCTGCCTGTACATCATCCATGTCCCTCCATTCCCTGCATATCCATGTGCCCATCCAAAAGTCTCTTAAATGCCACTATTACAACTGGCTTCACCACCACCCTGGACGGTGCATTCCAGGTGCTCTCTGCCGTCTGTGTCAAAAAATCTTGCCCACCCACCTCCTTTAAACTTTGCCCCTCTCATCTTAAAACTATCCACTCTAGTATTTGATATTTCCATTCTGGGATAAAGGTTCTGACTGCCTACCCTATCTATGCCTTTTATAAGGAAAACTAACAAATTAGCTTTGACAAACTAATGCATCTTTGGACACTATTGTCCTGAGTTAACGTAGGATCTGAATCTAACTCATATTTCAATCCAATCTTCTGCAGCCGGTACTGGATGCTGGAAACCCAATCTGCAGGGACTCTGAAATCCACAGTCTTGTTTGTAGTCACCAGCTCGGGAGAAGGTGGCTGCCAGAAGTCAATCTGCGGGCATATCAAGGACACAATTAACCATTTGGTTTCATCACAAGTTACTAGACATCAGTTTATTCAGTAGCAACAGGACATCATACCTTCATAGTCTGAGCCACGTCCCTTATAAACTGCAGCTGCTGTTCGTTTTCTGGTTTCAGACGCAAAACTTTATCCCTTTAACGAGAGTTAAGTGTGAGCCTTATCACATATCACACCAATGGTTCTTCAATACAATGACAGATGTTTGTGAAATTCCTTTCACCGATGTTACAGGAATAATATTAGACAACATTGATTCTGAGCTTAAAAGAGTGGAAACTTCATAAAGCTTGGTGGAAAAGGGCTAGTAGCCTGCCCGAAAACTCGTCGGATGGCGTAACAAAGAGGGAGCTGGAGACGTCGGACGCGAGGAGCAAGGGCCGGTAAGCAAGCAAGCACGCAAATTTATTTATATGGAACATTTCAGCAATAAGGCAATTCAAAGTGCTTTACACAGAGCATTAAAGAGCAATCAAAAGCAATCAAAAACAGTCATTAAAAAGAATACAAAATAAAAAAACAAGCTAAAATAAAATATGAGAAGGATAAAATACAAGAATAAAAGTTACAGTGCAGTGTAAGAAATTAATAATTATTTAATTTAATTAAAGGCAGCGTCAAACAGAAAAGTCTTCAGCACCGATTTAAAAGGACTGAGAATTGGAGTAGACCTGCATTTTTCTGGATGTTTGTTCCATATATGTGGTGCATAAAAACTAAACGCTGCTTCTCCATGTTTAGTTCTGACTCTGGGGACAGAAAGCAGACCTGTTCCAGCCGACCTGAGAGGTCTGGATGGTTCATAATGTAGCAGAAGATCAGAAATGTATTTTGGCCCTAGACCATTCAGTGCTTTATAAACCAACAGTAATATTTTGAAATCAATTCTTTGACAGACTGGAAGCCAGTGTGAAGATCTCAAAATTGGAGTGATGCGATCGACTTTCTTAGTCTTTGAGAGGACTCGAGCAGCAGTGTTCTGAATCACCTGCAGCTGTCTACTGGACAGATTTACTGGATAGACTTGGCTTGTACTCGCTAGAATTTAGAAGACTGAGGGGGGATCTTTTAGAAATTTACAAAATTCTTAAGGGGTTGGATAGGTTAGATGCAGGAACATTGTTCCCGAAGTTGGGGAGGTCCAGAACAAGGGGTCACAGTCTAAGTTCAAGGGGGAATTCCTTTAGGACCGAGATGAGGAAAACATTTTTCACACAGAGAGTGGTGAGTCTCTGGAATTCTCTGCCACAGAAGGTAGTTGAGGCCAGTTCATTGGCTATATTTAAGAGGGAGTTAGATGTGGCCCTTGTGGCTAAAGGGATCAGGGGGTATGGAGAGAAGGCAGGTACGGGATACTGAGTTGGATGATCAGCCATGATCATATTGAATGGCGGTGCAGGCTCGAAGGGCTGAATGACCTACTTCTGCATCTATTTTCTATGTTTCTATGTTTCTATGTCTAATCGATTTTTTTAGGGAGATCAGTGTAGACAGCATTACAGTAGCAAGTCTACTGAAGATAAATGCATGGACAAGTGTTTCCAAACCCTGCTGAACCATAAGTCCTTTAACCCTTGATATATTCTTAAGGTGATAGTCGGCTGACTTTGTGATTGTCTTAAAATGACTGTTGAATTTCAGCTTTGTGTCCATGACTACACCAAGAGTTCTGGCTTTGTTTGTGGTTTTTAACATTGCCGATTGAAGCTGAGCACTGACTTTTAATCGTTCCTCTTTGACTCCAAAAACAACTACCTCAGTTTTGTCTTTGTTTAATTGAAGACATTTTTGGCACATCCAATCGTTGATTTGTTCGATGCACTTATTCAGTATTCGTATTGGACCATAATCCCCTGGTGATATGGTTATGTAAATTTGTGTGTCGTCTGCATAAATATGGTAACTTATTTTGTTTTCCATAATCTGAACCAATGGGAGCAGGTCGATGTTAAACAGAAGAGGCCCCAGAATGGAGGCCTGGGGAACTCCACATGCCGTATTTGTCCGCTCTGATGTGTAATTACTTATAGACGGAAAGTAGTCCCTGTTCTTTAAGTAAGATTCAAACCAGTTTAGTACTGTGCCAGAAAGGTTTCCAATCAGCCTAGTAATGTGGTGTGGTCGGCCGTGTCAAATGCAGCACTGAGATCTAGTAATACTAAGACTGAAATTTTGCCACTGTCTGTATTTAAGTGGGAAAGTGGGATAAGATAGAACTAGTGTACGGGTTGTCGCTGGACGGCGCGGACTCGAAGGTCCTGTTTCCACACTGTATCTCTAAACAAAACTAATCTAAATATATATAAAATACTAGATCTGAAGGAGCACAGACTTCCCGTGGCATGGCCTAGAGAGGGGAGAGCAAGACTATGGAAAGAATTGAACAAAGCGAGAGAAAAAAAATGTCTCTCCTTACCCGGCATATTGGTCACCTGGAACTTTGCCTAAAACAATCGTGACAAAGCTGAGAAGCAAATGTCCTTCCATCGCCTCTCTGGTAATGGGTGCCCAGTCAGATTGGACACACTTATACTGGGCGCGGTATCTGGAGTAAACACACAACTTGTTGCTGACATGTAATTCGGGTTTGTACTTGAATGTGCCAATGTCATATCCTTCAGGTCGTTCGTTGAAGGGCTGTTTCCTTGTGGTTGATTATCTTAGGGTGATTGTCTCTCTGACACAGAGCTAAACATAGCCACACGTGTCCTGTCCTCTATATGTACAGTGGCTTGCAAAAGTATTCATACTCCTTGAACTTTTCCACATTTTGTCACGTTACAACCACAAACGTAAATGTATTTTATTGGGATTTTATGTGACAGAACAACACAAAGTGGTGCATAATTGTGAAGTGGAAGGAAAATGATACATGGTTTTCAAATTTTTTTACAAATAAAAAAACTGAAAAGTGTGGCATGCCAAAGTATTCAGCCCCATTTACTCTGATACCCCTAAATAAAATCCAGTGCAACCAATTGCCTTCAGAAGTCACCTAATTAGTAAATAGAGTCCACTTGTGTGTAATCAAATCTCAGTATAAATACAGCTGTTCTGTGAAGGCCTCAGAGGTTTGTTAGAGGACATTAGTGAACAAACAGCATCATGAAGCACAAGGAACACACCAGACAGGTCAGGGATAAAGTTGTGGAGAATTTTAAAGCAGGGTTGGGTTATAAAAAAAATCCCAAGCTTTGAACATCTCACAGAGCACTGTTCAATCCATCATCTGAAAATGGAAAGAGTATTACACAACTGCAAACCTACCAAGACATGGCTGGCCACCTAAACAGACAGGCCAGGCAAGGAGAGCATTGATCAGAGAAGCAGCCAAGAGGCCCATGGTAACTCTGGAGGAGCTGCAGAGATCCACAGCTCAGGTGGGAGAATCTGTCCACAGGACTACTATTAGTCGTGCACTCCACAAATCGGGCCTTTATGGAAGAGTGGCAAGAAGAAAGCCATTGTTGAAACAAAGCCATAAGAAGTCCCATTTGCAGTTTGCCACAAGCCATGTAGGGGACACAGCAAACATGTGGAGGAAGGTGCTCTGGTCTGATGAGACCAAAATTGAAGTTTTTGGCCTAAATGCAAAACGCTATGTGTGGCAGAAAACTAACACTGCACATCACCCTGAACACACCATCCCCACTGTGAAACATGGTGGTGGCAGCTTCATGCTGTGGGGATGCATTTCTTCAGCAGGGACAGGAAAGCTGGTCAGAGTTGATGGGAAGATGGATGGAGCCAAATACAGGGCAATCTTGGAAGAAAACCTGTTAGAGTCTGCAAAAGACTTGAGACTGGGGCGGAGGTTCACCTTCCAGCAGGACAACAACCCTAAACATACAGCCAGAGCTACAATGGAATGGTTTAGATCAAAGCATATTCATGTGTTAGAATGGCCCAGTCAAAGTCCAGACCTAAATCCAATTGAGAATCTCTGGCAAGACTTGAAAATTGCTGTTCACAGACGCTCTCCAAACAATCTGACTGAGCTTGAGCTATTTTGCAAAGAAGAATGGGCAACATTTTCAGTTTCTAGATGTGCAAAGCTGGTAGAGACATACCACAAAAGACTTGCAGCTGTAATTGCAGCGAAAGGTGGTTCTACAAAGTATTGACTCAGGGGGGCTGAATACTTTTGCACGCCACACTTTTCAGTTTTTTATTTGTAATAAAATTTGGAAACCATATATCATGTTCCTTCCACTTCACAATTATGCACCACTTTGTGTTGGTCTATCACATAAAATCCCAATAAAATACATTTACGTTTGTGGTTGTAACGTGACAAAATGTGAAAAAGTTCAAGGGGTATGAAAACTTTTGCAAAACACTGTAGCTTTATGCTCCTCCACTTCTATTTGTCTAAATTACTTGCATCTTGGGAGTTTGCAACCCACAAACCTGTCTTCATCGATGTGTGGAAAGGAACTGCGGATGCTGGGTAATACCGATGGT